>CM038671.1:234098252-235298252 GCA_021605145.1 Aegilops bicornis | reverse complement strand
ATAGAATACTCTATGTGCTTCACTTATATCTTCTGAGCTATATAGTTTTGCACTAGTGCTTCACTTATATCTTTTAGAGCACGGTGGTGGATTTGTTTTATAGAAACTATTGATCTCTCATGCTTCACTTATATTATTTTGAGAGTCTTAAATAGCATGGTAATTTTCTTAATAATAATAATATGCTCGGTATTCAAGATTTGTAAAACTTTCTTGCGAGTGCGTTGAATACTAAGAAAAGTTGGATGCTTGATAATTGTTTTGAGATATGGAGGTGGTAATATCAAAGTCGTGCTAGTTGAGTAGTTGTGAATTTGAGAAATGCTTGTGTTTAAGTTTGCAAGTCCCGTAGCTTGCACGTATGGTAAACGTTATGTAACAAATTTGAAACATGTGGTGTTATTTGATTGTCCCTCCTTATGAGTGGCGGTCGGGGACGAGTGATGGTCTTTTCCTACCAATCTATCCCCCTAGGAGCATGCACGTTGTACTTTGGTTTTTGATGGCTTGTAGATTTTTGCAATAAGTATATGAGTTCTTTATGACTAATGTTGAGTCCATGGATTATACGCACTCTCACCCTTCCATCATTGCTAGCCTCTTGATGCCGTGCATTGCCCTTTCTCACATTGAGAGTTGGTGCAAACTTCACGGTGCATCCAAACCCCGTGATATGATACGCTCTTTCACACATAAACCTCCTTATATCTTCCTCAAAACAGCCACCATACCTACCTATTATGGCATTTCCATAGCCATTCCGAGATATATTGCCGTGCAACTTTCCACCATATTGTTCATCATGACACATTCGTCATTGTCATATTGCTTAGCATGATCATGTAGTTGACATAGTATTTGTGGCAAAGCCACCGGTAATAATTCTTTCATACATGTCACTCTTGGTTCATTGCATATCCAGTACATCACGGGAGGCATTCATATAGAGTCATACTTTGTTCTAGTATTGAGTTGTAATCATTGAATTGTAAATAAATAGAAGTGTGATGATCATCATTCAATAGAGCATTGTCCCAATAAAAAAAGAGAGAAAGGCCAAAGAAAAAAAAGAAGGCCCAAAAAAAAAGAAAATAAAGAAAATAAATAAAAAGGGGCAATGCTACTATCTTTTTTCCACACTTGTGCTTCAAAGTAGCACCATAATCTTCATGATAGAGAGCCTCTTGTTTTGTCATTTTCATATACTAGTGGAAATTTTTCATTATAGAACTTGGCTTGTATATTCCAACAATGGGCCTCCTCAAGTGCCCTAGGTCTTCGTGAGCAAGCAAGTTGGGTGCACACCCACTTAGTTTCTTTTGTTGAGCTTTCATACATTTATAGCTCTAGTGCATCCGTTGCATGGCAATCCCTACTCCTTGCATTAACATCAATCGATGGGCATCTCCATAGCCCATTGATTAGCCTCGTTGATGTGAGATCTTCTCCTTTTTGTCTTCTCCACATAACCCCCATCATCATATTATATTCCACCCATAGTGCTATATCCATGGCTCACGCTCATGTATTGCGTGAAGGTTTATAAGTTTGAGATTACTAAAGTATGAAACAATTGCTTGGCTTGTCATCAGGGTTGTGCATGATGAGAGCATTCTTATGCGTGACAAAAGATGGAGCATGACTAAACTATATGATTTTGTAGGGATGAACTTTCTTTGGCCATGTTATTTTGAGAAGACATAATTGCTTAGTTAGTATGCTTGAAGTATTATTATTTTTATGTCAATATGAACTTCTGTCTTGAATCTTTTGGATCTGAATATTCATACCACAATTAAGAAGATTTACATTGAAATTATGCCAACTAGCACTCCGCACCAAAAATTATATTTTTATCATTTACCTACTCGAGGACGAGCAGGAATTAAGCTTGGGGATGCCTGATATGTCTCCAACGTATCTATAATTTTCTATTGCTCCATGCTATATTATCTACTGTTTTGGACCGTAATGGGCTTTATTTTCCACTTTTATATTACTTTTGGGACTAACCTATTAACCGGAGGCCCAACCCAGAATTGTTGTTTTTTGCCTATTTCAGTGTTTCGAAGAAACGGGATATCAAACGGAGTCCAAACGGAATGAAACCTTCGGGAACGTGATTTTCTCATCAGATAAGATCCAGGAGACTTTGACCCTCCATCAAGAAAGCCACGAGGCGGTCACGAGGGTGAAGGGCGCGCCCCCTACCTCATGGGCCCCTCGAAGCTCCATCGACGTACTCCTTCCTCCTATATATACCTACGTACCCCCGGACGATCAGATACGGAGCCAAAAACCTAATTCCACCGCCGCAACTTTCTGTATCCACGAGATCCCATCTTGGGGCCTGTTAGGAGCTCCACGGAAGGAATCCACCACGGAGGGCTTCTACATCATCACTATAGCCCCTCCGATGAAGTGTGAGTAGTTTTCCTCGGACCTTGGGTCCATAGTTAGTAGCTAGATGGCTTCTTCTCTCTTTTGGATCTCAATACAATGTTCTCCCCCTCTCTCGTGGAGATCTATTCGATGTAATCTTCTTTTTGCGGTGTGTTTCTTGAGACCGATGAATTGTGGGTTTATGATCAAGTTTATCTATGAACAATATTTGAAACTTCTCTGAATTCTTTTATGTATGATTGGTTATCTTTGCAAGTCTCTTCGAATTATCAGTTTGGTTTGGCCTACTAGATTGGTTTTTCTTGCAATGGGAAAATTGCTTAGCTTTGGGTTCAATTTTGCGGTGTCCTTTCCCAAGGATGAGGGGGCAGCAAGGCACGTATTGTATTGTTGCCATCGAGGATAACAAGATGGGGTTTATATCATATTGCATGAATTTATCCTCTACATCATGTCATCTTGCTTAAGGCGTTACTCTGTTTTCATTAACTTAATACTCTAGATGCATCTTTGGATAGCGGTCGATGAGTGGAGTAATAGTAGTAGATGCAAAGGTGAGTCGGTCTACTTGTCTCGGACGTGATGCCTATATACATGATCATACCTAGATATTCTCATAACTATGCTCAATTACATCAATTGCTCAACAGTAATTTGTTCATCCACCGTAGAAATACTTATGCTCTTGAGAGAAGCCACTAGTGAAATCTATGGCCCCCGGGTCTATTCTCATCATATCAATCTCCAATCACTTTATTATTGCTTTGCTTTTACTTTTGCATTTTATTTTACCTTGCATCTTTATATCAAAAATACCAAAAATAGTATCTATCATCTCTATCAGATCCCACTCTCGTAAGTGACCGTGAAGGGATTGACAACCCCTAATCACGTTGGTTGCGATGAGCTATTCGCTTTGTGTAGGTACGAGGGACTCGCGCGTGGTCTCCTACTGGATTGATACCTTGGTTCTCAAAAACTGAGTGAAATACTTACGCTACTTTGCTGCATCATCCTCTCCTCTTCGGGGAAATCCAACGCAGTGCTCAAGAGGTAGCATCTTCTCAAAATAACATGACCAAAGAAAGTTATCCCTACAAAATCATATAGTCTGGCTATGCTCTATCTTCACCACACAAAGTATTTAAATCATGCACAACCCCGATGACAAGCCAAGCAATTGTTTCATACTTTTGACATTCTCCAAACTTTTTCAATCTTCACGCAATACATGAGCGTGAGCCATGGATATAGCACTATATGTGGAATAGAATGGTTGTTGTGGAGAAGACAAAAAGAGGGGAAGATAGTCTCACATCAACTAGGCGTATCAACGAGCTACGGAGATGCCCATCAATAGATATCAATGTGAGTGAGTAGGGATTGCCATGCAAGGGATGCACTAGAGCTATAAGTATATGAAAGCTCAACAAAAGAAACTAAGTGGGTGTGCATCCAACTCGCTTGCTCACGAAGACCTAGGGCATTTTGAGGAAGCCCATCATTGGAATATACAAGCCAAGTTCTATAATGTAAAATTCCCACTAGTATATGAAAGTGACAAAATGAGAGACTCTCTATCATGAAGATCATGGTGCTACTTTGAAGCACAAGTGTGGTAAAAGGATAGTAACATTGTCCCTTCTCTCTTTTTCTCTCATTTTTTTATTTGGGCCTTTTCTTTGTTTATGGCATCTTTTTTTCTTTTTTATTTATTTATTTTTCGTCCGGAGTCTCATCCCGACTTGTGGGGGAATCATAGTCTCCATCATCCTTTCCTCACTTGGGACAATGCTCTAAAAATGATGATCATTACACTTTTAATTTTCTTACAACTCAACAATTACAACTCGATACTTAGAACAAAGTATGACTCTATATGAATGCCTCCGGCGGTGTACCGGGATATGCAATGAATCAAGAGTGACATGTATGAAAGAAATATGAACGGTGGCTTTGCCACAAATACGATGTCAACTACATGATCATGCTAAGCAATATGACAATGATGGAGCGTGTCATAATAAACGGAACGGTGGAAAGTTGCATGTAAATATATCTCGGAATGGCTATGGAAATGCCATGATAGGTAGGTATGGTGGATGTTTTGAGGAAGGTATATGGTGGGTGTATGATACAGGCGAAAGGTGCGCGGTATTAGAGAGGCTAGAAATGGTGGAAGGAAGGAAAAGTGCGTATAATCCATGGACTCAACATTAGTCATAAAGAACTCATATACTTATTGCAAAAATCTAGAAGTTATCAAAGCAAAGTATTACGCTACCGCTCCTAGGGGATAGATTGGTAGGAAAAGACCATCGTCATTCCCCGACCGCCACTCATAAGGATGACAATAAATAAATAAATCATGCTCCGACTTCATCACATAACGGTTCACCATACGTGCATGCTACGGGAATCACAAACTTTAACACAAGTATTTCTCAAATTCACAACTAATCAACTAGCATGACTCTAATATCACCATCTTCATATCTCAAAACAATTATCAAGCATCAAACTTTTCTTAGTATTCAACGCACTCAAAAGAAAGTTTTACAAATCTTGAATACCAAGCATATTATTATTATTAAGCAATTACCATGCTATTTAAGACTCTCAAGATAATTTAAGTGAAGCATGAGAGATCAATAGTGTGACGCCCTCGATTCAATCGTACACTAATCATACACGCAAATGTGTACGATCAAGATCAAGGACTCACGGGAAGATATCACAACACAACTCTAGACACAAATTAAAATAATACAAGATTTATGTTACAAGCCAGGGGCCTCGAGGGCTCGAATACATAAGCTCGAATACACAAGAGTCAGTGGAAGCAACAATATCTGAGTACAGACATAAGTTAGACAAGTTTGCCTTAAGAAGGCTAGCACAAAAGCAACAACGATCGAAAAGGCAAGGCCTCCTGCCTGGGAGCCTCCCTAACTACTCTCGGTCGCCGACGGTCTCCACGTAGTAGTAGACATCGGCGGTGGCATCGACTGGCTCCAACATCTGGTTGCATCAACCGGAAAGAAGAAGAAAGGGGAAAAGGAGGAGCAAAGCAACCGTGAGTACTCATCCAAAGTACTGCAAGCAAGGATCTACACTACATATGCAACATTATCAAAGGAAGGCTGTATATGTGGACTGGGCTGCAGAAATGCCAGAATAGAGAGAAGGCCTAGTCCTATCGAAGACTAGCATCTTCTCGAAACCACCATCTTGCAGCAACAGGAGGGAGTAGAGTAGCATAAAGTAAAGTAGTAGAAGTGTTATCAACCTCGGCCAGAGATCCTTTCCCGACTCCCTGCGAGAAAGAAGTCCCAGAGCCATACTATCCAATTATCATCACAATCCATTTCTCATCACAATCCAATTCTCATCACAAGTATCCAGTTCTAGTTGTATCGATCGGGATACAACTCCAAGTGTCCGTTACCGTAGGACAGGCTATCGATAGTTGTTTTCTTCCGCAGGTGCACCAACTTACCCACCACGCCGATTAACTCCGGCCGGACACACTTTCCTGGGTCATGCCCGGCCTCGGCCAAACAATACGCCGCAACCCGACCTAGGCTTAATAGAGAGGCCAGCACGCCGGACTAAACCTATGCCCCTAGGGGTCATGGGCCATCTCCCCGGGAACTCCTGCACGTTGCGTACGCGGCCGGTGAGCAGACCTAGCTACCTCCTTCAACAAGGTAGGCGCTTACGCGGTCCAACCCGACGCGCGCCACTCAGTCGCTGACGTCTATTAAGCTTCGGCTGATGCATACGACGCAGAACGCCCATACTATGCCGACGTGATGGTTAGTGCTATCAGGCCAGAGGCCCCTCGGATCAAATATCCAAATCGTAATGGATTAGGAACGCGCGGTAACAAGCAGAGACTCACGAAAGATGTGACCCCGTTGTCCCGTCTCGAGGACTAGCGGCAAGGGCTAGGAATGCCCGACCACGCCTCGTAATTATCTCGCAGGCACCCTCCAGGTCAACCCGACTCCACATCACTCGCAATTAAGCTCGCGCGGGCACCCTTCAGGGTTGACCCGTCTTTAGTAACATGGTTTAGTGTAAAGTCATAGTAATCATAGTAACTGTGTGTCTAAACATCAAGGGGAAAGCCCGAGGAATCACCCCCGGTGAATTCCACTCGATGTAATCATCAAGGTGTACGTAAGAGGATTCACCCTCGAGGTCCACACTTGAGGGGTTGCACGCAGTCGTATCGAAGTGGTTAAAGAGGAAATCACCCTCGATGACCACGATCGAATGACTACACTACAGGTGGTTAACACGGAAGTGTCAAGAGGTCTCACCCTCGATAGTCGATAGTAACCCAGTAGTGTCGAACAACTAAGGGGAAAGTGATGTGCGGTGCCGGGGCCTGGTCTTCGATCCCGTTGATCGGGTCTTCAATGATGAAGCAGGGGCAACAAGGACAAGGTGGGGTCACTGATGAGTCACTAACCAACCTATACTAAGCAGTTTAGGATAAGCAGGTAAGGAACAACAGCAGATACAAAAGCAGGCTATGCATCAGAATAGGAGCAATCAATAACAGTAGCAAAATCTAATGCAAGCATGAGAGAATGGAATGGGCGATATCGGGATGATCAAAGGGGGGGCTTGCCTGGTTGCTCAGACAAGAAGGAGGGTCGTCGGTGACGTAGTCAATCACAGGGGCATCATCGGTCTCGGGGTCTACCAGAGAGAAGAGGGGGAAGAAACAGTAAATACAGAGAAAACAAATGTAATACTATGCATGACAAGACAACAAACAGCGCTAGGGGTGAACTAACGCAAGCCTACACGATACCGGCGAAGGGAGGAAACATCCGAGAATGTTTTCCGAAGATTGACATTTTCTATTGCATTTAAACGGAAGGGAAAGGTTGCATGTTTGCTATGCTAGCGATGTGTGGCGTATTTAACGAACTGCGATTCGGATTCGCCTCGTCCGCTCGAGCAACTTTCATGTACAACACTTTTTCATCCGAGTTACGGATTATTTACTATGATTTTTCGAAGTTCTAAAATATTTTCTAGATTTTCTAGAATATATTAAATCGAAAATTAAACAGTGCAATTATTTTTAATACGTAGAGATAGCCAGCCGTAGTCAATGACAAGTGGGGCCAGGATCAAATTCAATAGAGCACGGTCAGCGGTTGACTTAGTCAACGTTGACTAGTCAACATGGCCAAATGGGCCCGCGTGTCATGGACTACTGTTTTAACTGATTTGTTTATCTAGTTAATTTAGTAATGGGGGGCCACATGTCAATTGCACATTTGACTAAGTAGTAATTAGACTAATCTAACCACCGGGCCACTACTAACCTAACACACACACGACGCTAATTAGACTACACAGACCGGCGAGGCATAGCCGCCACCGTGGCTGGGCACGCACGCACGCTTGTGCGGTGGCCATGCCCATGCCTGTGGGCGAGCACGGCAGCTGCCAAAGTAGCGCATCAGGAAGGTGCCGCAGCGCTGGGTGGCTGTGGCGCTGGGTAAGTAGCAACGATGAGCAGCAAAGAGGGCGGGCGACGGACACGGGCGCAGCCGGGCGGCGCGATTAGCGAAGCGGGAGGCGGCAAGCAAGTCGGCGAGGCCTGTGGGCGGAGCGTGGCTGGCGGGCGGAGCTGTAGGCAACGGAGGGGAGGCGCCGAGGCGTAGCCGGGCGGCGGCGGCATCGCAGCTGGTAGGGCGCCAGACGAGACATCGAAGCCATGGCGCCCGCCGACCAGTAGAGGCAACCACGGCGACGGATCGAGAGCGGTCGGGGGATTCGGAGGAGGAGCTCACCGTGGAGGCACAAGTAGGCCGGTGGGAGCTTAGGAGCGCAGGATCGCATTTAATTTGAAGAAGAACGTCGGCGGCGACCGAGGAAGAGGAAGCTCGATCCGTACGATGCAGAGGCGTCGAGCTCGAACGGGTGGCCGTAGAGGACGTAGACGAACTCGTCGAAGCTCCCGGACGCGGCCTCAAGGTGCGGGGTTGACGGTGGGCGCGTCGACGAGGTCGGCCATGGCGACCATGAGCTCGAGCGCGTCCAAAACGATGATGGTGAGGAAGGGAGTGAGGGGAATTAAGCTAGGGTTTCGATCTAGGGTTCCAGGGGAGGTGCTCTTTAACCAAGAGGTGGGGGGTCGGGGATGGCCAAGACGTGGCTGGGGACGGCCACGACTGCTGGGATGGCCGCCACGCCTCTCTGCTTTTCCCAGAAGCGAGAGGAGGGAGATGAGAATAGGTGGGCTGGGCCACTGTAGGTTGGGTGGGCTGGGCCATTGTAGCACTAGGTTAGCCTTTTAACACATTCCTTTTATGTTCCTTATATTCTTTATTGTTTTCTATTTAATTTGTAAAACTAAATGAGTTTTGCTAGAGATGATACTTGTCAAGCACCTTATTCCTAGGAGACACAAAAAGTTTGAGGCCAAAAGGAGTTGCCTAACCATTTTTATAAATTGAAAAGGCTAAGTTTAAATGGTGCTGGACCACTAAATAATTTCCAGGAGCATTTTCGGAATACAAAAGAGGTTGGTTCCAACATGACAAATATCTAGGGATTATTTGCCACACCTTGAACATTTTAGTTTTCAGGTTTGGCAATAATGAAATTTTGACTTTTAGATTGGATTTGAATTTGAATTGTGATTTGGATCAAGTGAAGATTAGCAACAATAATGTGATGGCATGGCACCTTTAATAGAGGATTACTGTAGCATGACACTGGGGGTGTTACAAATAGTTTCTATAAAACAAATCCACCACCATGCTCTAAAAGATATAAGTGAAGTACTAGAGCAAAACTATAAAGCTCAAAAGATATAAGTGAAGCACATAGAGCAAAACTATGAAGCTCAAAAGATATAAGTGAAGCACATAGAGTATTCTATCAAATTCCAATTCATGTATGGCTCTCTCAAAAGGTGTGTACAGCAAGGATGATTGTGTTAAACTAAAAAGCAAATACTCAAATCATACAAGACGCTCCAAGCAAAACACATATCATGTGGTGAATAAAATATAGCTTCAAGTAAAGTTACCGATTGAAGTAGATTTAAAGAGGGATGCCTTCCGGGGCATCCCCAAGCTTTGACTTTTTGGTGTCCTTGGATTATTTGGGGGTGCCATGGGAATCCCCAAGCTTAGGCTCTTGCCACTCCTTGTTCCATAATCCATCAAAAGATTTCACCCAAAACTTGAAAACTTCACAACACAAAACTCAACAGAAATCTCGTGAGCTCCGTTAGCGAAAGAAAACAAAAGACCACTTCAAGGTACTGTAATGAACTCATTCTTTATTTATATTGGTGTTAAACCTACTGTATTCCAACTTCTCTATAGATTACAAATTATTTTACTAGCCATAGATTCATCAAAATAAGCAAACAACACACGAAAAACAGAATCTGTCAAAAACAGAACAGTCTGTAGTAATCTGTAACTTACGCAAACTTCTGGAACTCCAAAAATTCATACAAAATAGGACGACCTAGGAAATTTGTTTATTGATCAGAAGCAACTGGAATCACTATTTTATCACGTTCTGGTGATTTTTAACTATTGTTTTCGTGAACCGAAAGTTTCTGGAAATTACAGCAAGATCAAATAACTATCATCCAAGAAGATCCTATAGGTTTAACTTGGCACAAACACTAACTAAAAGATAAAAACACATCTAAACAGAAGGTATATGGATTATTTATTCCTAAACAGAAACAAAAAACAAAAAAAACTAAAATAAAATTGGGTTGCCTCCCAACAAGCACTATCGTTTAACGCCCCTAGCTAGGCATAAAAGCATTGATAGATCTTGGTATTGCCATCTTTGGTAGGCAGTCCATAAGTGGATCTCATAATAGATTCATATGGTAATTTTATTTTTTTTCCTAGGGAAGTGTTACATTCCTTTCTTTAATGGAAATTGGAATATAATATTCCCTTCCTTCATATCAATAACTGCACCAATCCTTCTAAGGAAAGGTCTACCAAGAATAATAGGACATAAAGGATTGCAATCTATATCAAGAACGATAAAATCTACGGGCGCATAATTCTTATTTGCAACAATAAGAACATCATTAATTATTCCCATAGGTTTCTTAATAGTGGAATCCTCAAGGTGCAAGTTTAGAGAGCAATCATCAAAATCACGGAAATCTAGCAAATCACACAAAGCATAAAATTCATGATCCTTAATCTTAATTTTAATAGTTGGTTCCCACTCATCATAAAGTTTTCTAGGTATAGAAACTTCCAACTCAAGTTTTTCTTCATAAGATTGCATCAAGGCATCAACAATATGTTTAGTAAACGCTTCATTATGACTATAAGCATGAGGAGAATTTAGCACGGATTGCAACAAGGAAATACAATAAATTAAAGAACAACTTTAATAATTAAATTCCTTGAAATCCAATATAGTGGGTTTAGCAACATCTAGGGTTTTACTCTTTTCAGTCCCACTTTTAACAATTTCATCATCAAGATCTAAAAACTCCGAATTTTTCGAACGCCTTCTAGGTAAAGGAGAATCATATTCAGTCTCATCCAGATTCATATTGCAAAACAAAGATTTAATAGGGGACACATCAATAACTTTTAGATCTTCATCTTTATTTTCAAAGGGATTCGGTTTAGCGGCCATCTTATTGACTAAGGTAGCCTGCTTATCCGAAATTTCAGCAGTCAACTTCTCAAGATGCACAATTTGAGATCTTATACCATCAAATTCTTTAGACATATCATCGAGCTCTTTATTCATATAACTCATAAAACTTTTTTGTTCCTTAATCTCGTTTCTGAAGAAATTATTATGCTCAAATTGCAAAACCATAAAACTCCTAACGTTACTTTCGATCTCTTCTAACCTTTTAAGGTGGAGATCACCAAATCTAGGTAGAGCCATCGCGACAAACAAGCAATTCAACACACGAGCAAACCGTAAGAAAGCGAGAAAAAGGCAAACAGAAAAGAGAGGGCGAATAAAATGGCAAGGGTGAAGTGGGGGAGAGGAAAACGAGAGGCAAATGGAAAATAATGTAATGCGGGAGATAAGGGATTGTGATGGGTACTTGGTATGTTGACTTTTGCGTAGACTCCCCGGCAACGGCGCCAGAAATTCTTCTTGCTACCTCTTGAGCACTGTGTTGGATTTCCCCGAAGAGGATAGAATGATGCAGCAAAGTAGCATAACTATTCACCTCAGTTTTTGAGAACCAAGGTATCAATCCAGTAGGAGGCCACGCGCGAGTCCCTCGTACCTACACAAAGCAAATAACTCCTCACAACCAACGCGAATAGGGGTTGTCAATCCCTTCACGGTCACTTACGAGAGTGAGATCTGATAGAGCTGATAGATAATATTTTTGGTATTTTTAATATAAAGATGCAAGGTAAAATAAAAGGCAAAGTAAAAAAGCAAAGCAATAATAAAGTGATTGAAGATTAATATGATGAGAATAGACCCGGGGGCCATAGATTTCACTGGTGGCTTCTCTCAAGAGCATAAGTATTTCTACGGTGGATGAACAAATTACTGTTGAGCAGTTGACAGAATTGAGCATAGTTATGAGAATATCTAGGTATGATCATGTATATAGGCATCACGTCCGAGACAAGTAGACCGACTCACCTTTTGCATCTAGTACTATTACTCCACTCATTGACCACTATCCAGCATGCATCTAGAGTATTAAGTTCAAGAAAACAGAGTAACGCCTTAAGCAAGATGACATGATGTAGAGGGATAATTTCATGCAATATGATAAAAAAACCCATCTTGTTATCCTCGATGGCAACAATACAATACGTGCCTTGCTGCCCCTCATCACACCGTGAAAGGACACCGCAAGATTGAACCCAAAGCTAAGCACTTCTGCCATTGCAAGAAAAACCAATCTAGTAGGCCAAACCAAACTGATAATTCGAAGAGACTTGCAAAGATAACCAATCATACATAAAAGAATTCAGAGAAGATTCAAATATTGCTCATAGATAATCTTGATCATAAACCACAATTCATCGGTCTCAACAAACACACCGCAAAAAGAATATTACATCGAATAGATCTCCACGAGAGAGGGGAGAACATTGTATTGAGATCCAAAAAGAGAGAAGAAGCCATCTAGCTACTAACTATGGACCCGAAGGTCTGAGGTAAACTACTCACACTTCATCGGAGAGGCTATGGTGTTGATGTGGAAGCCCTGCGTGGTGGATTCCCTTTCCGGTGGAGCTCCGGAACAGGCCCCAAGAGGGGATCTCGTGGTTACAGAAAGTTGCAGCGGTGGAATTAGGTTTTTGGCTCCGTATCTGATCGTTTGGGGGTACGTAGGTATATATAGGAGGAAGGAGTACGTCGGTGGAGCTTCAAGGGGCCCATGAGGTAGGGGGGCGCGCCCTTGGGTGGGGGGGGCCATCCACCCTCGTGACCGCCTCTCTTCTTTCTTGACGGAGGGTCCAAGTCTCCTGGATAATATTCGGTGAGAAAATCACGTTCCCGAAGGTTTCATTCCGTTTGGACTCCGTTTGATATTCCATTTCTTCGAAACACTGAAATAGGCAAAAACAACAATTCTGGGCTGGGCCTCCGGTTAATAGGTTAGTCCCGAAAGTAATATAAAAGTGGAAAATAAAGCCCAATATGGTCCAAAACAGTAGATAATATAGCATGGAGCAATCAAAAATTATAGATACGTTGGTGACGTATCAACCGTCCTATCTATTGGTTAAGGGGACCTCTTCGGAAAGACTGTGTCTCGGTCATCCGTTTCTCAAACATTATGTAGTGCGAGAAATCCAACGGAGGAGATCGAGTCTTGTGGGGAAAAGTGCACAAACCTCTGCAGAGTGTACAAACTAATCATGGTTAGCCGTGTCCCCGGTTATGGACATCTTGAGTATCTGGTTCTTGGATTATCATGTGGATCTCATCACTCTTAATTATATAATTTGATTGGGTTAATGATTATTTTTAATTGGGATTGAGATGGGGTTTATCATTCTCAATGTTTAACAACCACCATGATAGTTAAATAAAATATATTCCTTTGTTGTATGAAAAAATTGGCTTTTCGCAAAACATATTAACCATACAGCCTCCACCAACCAAATATGCATGTAGTGATAGCATTATTCTGTTCATTACTCTTTTGTGTTACATTGCCAGCATATTCCATGTGCTGACCCGTTTTCGGGCTGCAACGTATCATGTTGCAGACTTTTCAGACAACGAGTAAGGAGCCTTAGGTCGTGGTCTTTCACTCAGTGATGCCGTTGGAGTTGATGGACTCACTTTATCTTCCAAGCCTTCCGCTGTTATCGTATTAGATGGCCTTAAGCCATATTTATTGTAATAAGTTCTCTTTTGAGACATTCGACGTAATAAGTGTGTGATTACTACTTTGTTATAAATCCTTCAAGTACTGTGCGTGTCAGCATTACCGATCCAGGGATGACACTGATGCACAGAGGTCAAACTATTTGAGGTCTGGTCGCTATAGCATGGCACACTGAACTATCGAGTAGTCATCAGCTTTGCTCTGCCAGACGTTCATAACATCTGGTGTGGCTCCTGCAGCAGGTCTGGCACCTAGCGGTGCTTCCAGGACGTAATTTTTCTGTGCAGCAATGAGGATAATCCTAAAGTTACGGACCCAGTCCGTGTAATTGCTACCATCATCTTTCAACTTTGCTTTCTCAAGGAACGCATTAAAATTCAACGGAACAACAACACGAGCCATCTATCTACAATCAACATAGACAAGAAAAATACTATCAGGTACTAAGTTCATGATAAATTTAAGTTCAATTAATCATATTACTTAAGAACTCCCACTTAGATAGACATCCCTCTAATCCTCTAAGTGATCACGTGATCCAAATCAACTAAACCATGTCCGATCATCACGTGAGATGGAGTAGTTTCAATGGTGAACATCACTATGTTGATCATATCTACTATATGATTCACGCCGACCTTTCGGTCTCGGTGTTAGAGGCCATATCTGCATATGCTAGGCTCGTCAAGTTTAACCTTGAGTATTCGCGTGTGCAGTAACTGTTTTGCACCCGTTGTATTTGAACGTAGAGCCAATCACACTCGATCATCACGTGGTGTCTCAAAGACGAAGAACTTTCATAGCGGTGCATACTCAGGGAGAACACTTATACCTTGATAATTTAGTGAGAGGTCATCTTATAATGCTACCGTCAATCAAAGCAAGATAAGATGCATAAAAAATAAACATCACATGCAATCAATATAAGTGATATAATATGGCCATCATCATCTTGTGCTTGTGATCTCCATCTCTGAAGCACCGTCATGATCACTATCGTCACCGACGCGACACCTTGGTCTCCATCGTAGCATCGTTATCGTCTCGCCAACTTATGCTTCTACGACTATCGCTACCGCTTAGTGATAAAGTAAAGCATTACAGGGCGATTGCATTGCATACAATAAAGTGACAACCATATGGCTCCTGCCAGTTGCCGATAATTCGGTTACAAAACATGATCATCTCATACAATAAAATATAGCATCATGCCTTGACCATATCACATCACAAGATGCCCTGCAAAAACAAGTTAGACGTCCTCTACTTTGTTGTTGCAAGTTTTACGTGGCTGCTACGGGCTGAGCAAGAGCCGTTCTTACCTTAGCATCAAAACCACAACGACAGTTTGTCAAGTTAGTGCTATTTTAACCTTATCAAGGACCGGGCGTAGCCACACTTGGTTCAACTAAAGTTGGAGAAGCGACACCCGCTTGACCCACATGTGCAAAGCACGTCGGTAGAACCAGTCTCGCGTAAGCGTACGCGTAATGTCGATCCGGGCCGCTTAATCCAACAGTACCGCCGAACCAAAGTATGACATGCTGGTAAGCAGTATGACTTATATCGCTCACAACTCAATTGTGTTCTACTCGTGCATATAACATCTACGCATAAAACCTGGCTCTGATACCACTGTTGGGAAACATAGTAATTTCAAAAAAAATCCTACGCACACACAGGATCATGGTGATGCATAACAACGAGACGGGAGAGTGTTGTCCATGTACCCTCGTAGACCGAAAGCGGAAGCGTTAGCACAACGCGGTTGATGTAGTCGTACGTCTTCACGATCCGACCGATCAAGTACCACTACAAAAAAAATACACTTCCGTGATGATACGTGTTTGCCACAGTAGGTCGCTTTTTTTGTCATGCATGTACATCCATGACAAATTTATGACAGAATCAAGATAGTCATACCTGTCTTTGTCGTAGAAGTGTTCCATGACATTACCAAAATTATCATCATGGAAGTGTCCACTTCCATGACGATAAATCGCGGCGTCACGTAAGTGCTTTTCGTCAAGGGTGACCGACACGTGGCATCCACCGTAACGGAACGCCATTAAGCTATCGGGTCGGGTTTTGGATCCGATAACCCGTTAACAACCCCGACCAATGGGGATTTTCCACGTGTAAAATCATCATTGGCTAGAGGAAACACGTGTCGGCTCATCGTCGGGTTAGATGTCATCCTCTCACCGGACAGAAGGCGCCTATGATACGTCGACACGTGGCATGGCCCAACAAGTTTAAATGGGCCGGCCCAACTAAAGGCCCACAAGATTTTGCGGACCATAATGGGCCGGCCCAGCTAAAGGCCCACGAGATTTTGCGGACCATAATGGGCTGGCCCAGCTAAAGGCCCACACGATTTTGCGGGCCATAATGGGCCGCCGGTAAAGGCCCATAAGATTTTTGTGTGCCATAACGGGCCGGCCCAGGTAAAGGCCCACAAGATTCTTGCGGGTCATAATGGGCCGGCCCAGCTAAAGGCCCACGAGATTTCGCCGACATTAATAGGCCGGCCCAGCTGAAGGCCCACAAGATTTGGAGGACCCTAGTAGGTCGGCCCATTAACTGGCTGCTATGTTTTGGGCCAAATGCCGGCCCATATTTGATCCGGTCCATTAATGGCCTGCCACGCTCCGGGCCTAATAGTGGCCCATATGAGATCCGGCCTGTTAAAAGCCTACCACGTTCTGGGCCAAATTACGGCCCAGATCAGGTCCGGCCCTTTAAGAGGCTTTGTGCTCAATTATGGCCCATATCAGATTCGGCCCGTCAACTGGACACTATGCTTTTGGGCCCACTTGCTAAAGGCCCACTATCGGTGTCAAAACCGGCGGATCTCGGGTAGGGGGTCCCGAACTGTGCGTCTAGGTGGATGGTAACAGGAGACAAGGGACACGATGTTTTTACACAGGTTCGGGCCCTCTCGATGGAGGTAAAACCCTACTCCTTCTTGATTAATATTGATGATATGGGTAGTACTAGAGTAGATCTACCACGAGATCAGAGAGGCTAAACCCTAGAAGCTAGCCTATGGTATGATTGTTGTTCGCCCCTACGGACTAAAACCCTCCGGTTTATATAGACACGAAGAGGGCTAGGGTTACACAGTCGGTTACAATGGGAGGAGATCTACATATCCGTATCGCCAAGCTTGCCTACCACGCCAAGGAAAGTCCCAACAGGACACGGGACGAAGTCTTCAATCTTGAATCTGAATAGTCCAGGAGTCCAGCCAAAGGGTATAGTCTGGCAAGCCGGACACCCCTAATCCAGGACTCCTCAAGAGCCTCTGAACCAGGCTTCAATGACGACGAGTCCGGCGCGCAGATTGTCTTCGGCATTGCAAGGCGGGTTCCTCCGAATTCTTCATAGAAGATTTTGAACACAAGGATAGTGTCCGGCTCTGCAAAATAAGTTCCACATACCACCATAGAGAGAATAATATTTACACAAATCCAATCTGCTAACGTATTCCGTAGCGTGACATCACACCACAACCAAGCCTTTATTCGAATCGTTTTTACTGTCCCACCTCAGCGCGTTTAGCGAGGCGGTTTCCTTGGCACGTCTTCTCGAAGCAGAGATCGTGTCCCCTTATTCCGGGATTATCATCAATACGGGCGTGGGTAACCCAACCGCGCCATTGATTACGGCGCTTGGGAGATAAGCGAGTTTTACCAGGCTGGTGGGGGCACGTAGTCGTCCGCCCATATAAGGGAATAAGGATCCACCTTTTCCATCTACGCCTTCTTCCTCCTTGCTCGTCCATTTCCGCGCACTCGAGCTCTAGCGCCCAAGCCCGCGCATCCCACCTCAACCTTCTCCCGCCATGTCCGGAGCGGGAGGCAAGTGGATGGTCTCCTCCGTCACGGAGGGACACATCAAAAAGCTGAGGGAGGCCGGATACTTGTCTAACGACATCGCGCACGGCTCCCGGATAAGGGCAGCTCATCCCCACCCCGGGCCCCATGAGAGGGTGGTGTTCCTCACCCATTTCCTCCGCGGACTAGGTTTCCCACTTCACCCATTTGTCCTGGGGCTCATGTTCTACTACGGCCTGGATTTCCATGATCTGGCCCCGAACTTCATACTCAACATCTCGGCGTTTATCGTCGTGTGTGAGGCTTTCCTCCGCATCAAGCCCCACTTCGGCTTATGGCTGAAGACCTTCAATGTCAAGCCGAAGGTAGTGGGCGGCCAGCAAGCGGAGTGCGGAGGCGCCATGGTGGGCAAGATGTCCAATGTTATATGGCTCGAGGGTTCCTTCGTGGAGACCATAAAGGGGTGGTAATCAGGGTGGTTCTATATCACCGAGCCGCGTGACCCTGAATGGGCGGCGGCCCCTGAATTCCAATCTGGTATCCCCACACGGCTCACCTCCTGGAAAGAGAAGGGCCTGTCGTGGGGTAATTCGAAAGTGCGGACCGGACTCCAAACCTGCGTCCAAGACCTGGTGGACAAGGGGGTTAAACTCGTCGAAGTTGTCCAGGTTATGCTCATCCGCCGGATCCTCCCGTTTCAACGACGGGCTTTTAACTTGTGGGAGTTCGACCCGGCCCAGCACCAAACTCTGACCAGGCTCTTTGACACAACGCACGAGGATGCCTGGAAGGTGCTATTCAAGGGCACCGAGGTTCCCCCTCCCATTACCGAGGATCGCGGATACTGCGCGAAGCGCCAAGCCAGCGTAGTAAGCTTATTTTACCCTTTACGGGACAATTGTTTTTCATAGTTTAACTCTATGCGGGATCTAAGCTCCCGTTCCTTTGACAGGCATGGCAGAAGAAGTCCGGACAGATCGACTATCCGGCTCCTTTGCCCGAAGACCCAACAGACGCCCGCTTGACAGGGCTGCTGGCTCCGGCACCTCTGGCGGTGCGGAGAAGAAGGCCAAGAAAGGCCACGGGAACTCGAAAGAGTTCCCGGCGCTTCAACGGTGTCGGATTCATCGTCCGATGACTCGAGGCGCGCTCCTCCCGAAGACGAGGAGGAAGAAGAGGCCTCTCTCCAAATGGGGGATGACAGAAAAGGAAGGCCGCCCCAACAGGGGGGCCGGAGGGTCCAAGAAGGGAAGGACCCTTCCTCCGGACTACTCCTCCAACGCCGACGACGACGAAGAGGAGTGGCCATCCAGGGCCAAGCCCCTGGCAAAATCTTAAGTATCCGAATGCCAGAATTACTCATGGCGTTCCTTTATTGCACAGTATCTTCTGACACTGAATATAATTATGCAGTCCGCCCGCGGCCCACCTCAACGCTTCGTCGAGCGGATCCCTGGATTCGTCAAATGTGAATAGTCTTTCACTCCCGACTGCTACCTCCCCTCGTCCCTCGGACGATGCCGAGGTGGAGTCCCAAAAGGGTCCAAGCAAGGCGACCACCCGGACTCCAGGCGCAAAGGGGGTAAAACCCCCAAGGGCTCCAAATCCGGCCCTAGGCCGGACACCGCACCGGAACATTCAGTGGTTCCGGAGTCCGGCAGGCGGCCCCCTGGTAAGAAGGGCAGGCCTACGACGCCGGTGACCTCCATCCAACCGGAGGCACCAGATAATTTGCTGGAGGTGCTTAACAGCGCCTCCATCGACGAGGAGCACCGCACTATTATGAGTGTGGTGATCCAGAAGGTTCAGTCCGCCAAGAGCGGGCTGACTGAAGCCTGTGCCAGCCTTCTAACAGGCTTTGAGGTATGTATTTAAGATATGTAAAAATATTACCACATAGACAGTAGCCTCGATGCTCAGTTTGGTGTTCGGAAAGAAAAGCCGAACCGAGGATCTAAAAGATATCTTGAGGAGTCTAACATAAGTATGTCAATATGGGAGTGCAGGCGCTGGCCGACCTCTGCCAAGACCGATTGCGGAGGTCGATGCATTGAAGCGGAGCCTCGAGCGGTCCGAGAACGAGCTCGACCTTGCCAAAAAGCAGCTCGAGGACAAGGAAGGTAAGGAATACCTTATGTAAGTATATAAAAAGATGTGGTTACAAAAAATGACAGGACCAACGTGAGTATTGCAGGGGGCACAACCGAGGTGGCGACCCTGAAGGTAGCACTGTCCAAGGCCGAAAACAATGCGGCCGTGGAGCGCACCGAGCGAGAGAAGCAGGAGGCGCGGGTGGCGGAGGTGCGGCAAGAGGCCTGTGCCTCGTGGAAAAACACGAGAGGTTGGAGCTTGACTCAAAGACTCGAGAGTCCGAGCTCGCCTCGGCCCTTGAGAGTGCCAAATTTGCTAAGGCCGAAGCCCAAAAAGCCCTCCAGGAAATTGAGGCGTTGAAGAAGATAGCGGTGGGTAAGGCATTCTTTATGTAAAGCAAGCACGTGAAAGTGAATTACTTGTTACTTACCCGAGTCCGGAGCTCTCCAGGAGCATTCGCAGATCTTCCCTGCAGTGTGTCCGATGCTTCCGCATTCTACCGAGCTGAGGAGGGGAGCTCGACGGAGAAGGTGTTCTGGTCTCAGTATGCTGAGGCCGGACACCCGGTGCTCTTGAGCGACCACCAAGCAGCCGGGTCGAGCTCCATAAAGTGGCCGAACAGGCCATGAAGGGTCTCATAGTCCGCCGTGTGGCCTGGGGAAGCCATGCACAGGAGCTACTTCGGGCTGGTGAGGTGGCTGGTGGACGCCTGTCCATGGATTGAAGTCATCAAGCGCTCCGTATGCATCGAAGGTGCCCGTAGGGCCCTTGCCCGTGCTAAAGTGCACTGGGGAAAGATGGACGCCAAGAAGCTTGTGACGGACGGACCACCGCCGGGCAAGGAGCATCGCAAGCCCGAGATGTATTATGAGGGCGTCCTGAAGGGTGCCCGCCTTATAGCGGATGAATGCTCCAAAGATGTAATTTTTGAGTAAACTCGCATTTGTGATCCTGTACGCTAAAAACTTGTTCATATGCGCTAAGCAACGCTTTTGAATTTAAAATATTACCTTCTGTACGGCCGTTTATTAAATCTGAGACATGGCGAGTCGTCATCTTCTGCCCCCATGCCACGAGTGCTGGGGTGTTCGGGACAAACTTGAGCGCTCTTTTTCCCATTCTTGGGTCCTTCGAGGGAGGCGCTCAACACAACGAACAAGGCAATCGGACTATAATGCTTGAACACTCTCACTTAGCCATATAATTCTATAATTTTAAATTTCGTGAAGCCCCTAGTATTCGGAAGACCGAGTTCGGGCGCTTATCCATGCCTAGGCCGGACAAAGCCGACTCCTCGCTCTAAGTGGCATAAGTCTTTAGGGACTCAAAAACCTCTCGAACAGCGACCAGCTCTCGCCCTGTCATGATGGTCAGTCTTAGCTTTCTCCACTGAGGTGCTTAACCCAGCTCAACCGGGGCACAATCGCAGTGGTTCTCCCAGCGCTACCTTAGCCGATATAACGGAACGTAAGGTACCAAAACATGGGAGCCGGGCAAACCCAACTATTGACCCAAGACATGATTCAGAGCCGATGCATATAATGCTATAAGTTCGGGGTGCCGCACTTGTGAAAGTGTTCGGACTTATCACACCGTATTTTGGGGTAGTTAAGCCCCTGGTGTATTTGGCCGTACCAAAGTGTACGGGTGCAACATGTCATTAATGAACATATACAGATAAAAAAGGAATGCAATAGTAGACAAAAGCTATGTATTGTTTATTCAAAAAGGCTACGGTAAAAGCAGAACGATACAAATAGTGCGATAAGCAAGAGATGGGACTATTTGACATGTCCCCCTCCAGGGGCGAGCTGCGAGATGATATGTGAAACAAGTATATTGCTCGTTATAGAAACCACCTGGACATTCGACGTAGCTTTCTGCTTCCCTGGCTGTTGCATCGTGTGTTTGGCGATTTTACTGCCGGACAGGCCTTCCGAAGAGCGGAGTCCTGAAAATAAGAAAAAAAAGAATGACAAAATCGGGAGCCCCTAGTGCGGTTGAGCCGCATTTTGGGCATGCCGTGGTCGTGCCCCTCCCCCTATGCCCATGGTATTTCCAGAGCATAATTATGTACGCGTAGTACTGGTTTCCCAATTTCGCGAGGGCTGGGGTTTGGGGCGCATTGCTACGCATGCTCGGACATGCCAGGCGGTCTTGTTGTAGGTTACTCCGTGTGCGCTTGACGGTGTCCGGACGTTTAATAGCCGGACTCGAGAATTGCCTTGAGAGGATGCTTTGTACTTCCGCCGCGAGGGCCGCCGTATGCTCCTCCGTTCGAAGAGAGCGTTCGATGTTTCCATTGACCGTAATGACTCCTCGAGGGCCTATCATCTTGAGCTTGAGGTATGCGTAGTGCGGCACCGCATTGAACATTGCAAATGCGGTTCGTCCGAGTAGTGCGTCATAGCCACAGCGGAACGGGACTATGTCGAAGATTAACTCCTCGCTTCAGAAATTATCCGGGGATCCGAAGAGCACTTCAAGCGTAACTGAGCCTGTACAGTTGGCCTCTACACCTGGTATGACGCCTTTAAAGGTCGTCTTTGTAGGTTTGATCCTTGAGGGATCTATGCCCATTTTTCGCATTGTATCCTGATAAAGCAGGTTCAGGCTGCTGCCGCTGTCCATCAGGACTCTAGTGAGGTGAAATCCGTCAATGATTGGGTCTAGAACCAATGCGGCGAATCCGCCATGGCGGATGCTAGTGGGGTGGTCCCTTCGATCAAAAGTGATCGGGCAGGAGGACCATGGGTTGAGCTTTGGGGCGACTGGCTCCATCGCATAAACGTCCCTGAGTGCATGCTTCCGCTCCCTTTTGGGTATGTGGGTTGCGTATATCACGTTCACCGTCCGCACTTGTGGGGACTTCTGTCCCCTATTGTTCGGCGGCCGGGGCTCCTCCTCGTCATCCCTATGCAGCCCCTTGTCATTTTTTTCGACATTTAACTTGCCTGCCTGCTTGAACACCCAACAATCCCTGTTGGTGTGGTTGGCTGGTTTTTTGGGGGTGCCGTGTATCTGGCACGAGCGTGTCATGGGGCGCCCACGCGATCCGTAGATCGATCTTGTTTGCCTTGCCTTGTCCTCCAATATATCTCGCAGGTCTGGCGCATTTCCCCGCACCTTGGTATTCTTTGAGCGACGTCGGGGTGCGGCTTGAGTGGAGGGCCGAGAGGCCTCTCTGTCGTCAAGCCACGAGGTGGCCGGTCGGCCGCATCATGCGCTGGTGATGTAGGTTTAGGTGCTTCCTCCTCTAATTGGGGTAGCAGCCTGTGTTTTGGTTAGCTCTTGGAGGGGCGTTCGAGTTCGTACTCTTCGGCCGCAAGGACTTCAGTCCATCTGTCGGCTAACAAGTCTTGGTCAGCTCTAAGCTGTTGCTGTTTTTTCTTGAGGCTGCTCGCCGTGGCCATAAGCCTGTGTATGAAACACTCTTGTTCGACGGGATCCTCAGGCACGACAAATTCGTCGTCGTCGAGGCTTGCCTCGTCTTCGGAGGGAGGCATGTAATTATCGTCCTCTACCTCTCTCGCCGCTCTCTCATGAGGGCTGGCTTCTCCATCCTCCTGTGCTGAATCCTGCTGGAGGGGGTTGTCTTCGGCATTGTCCGGGGTGTTATTATCTCCCGTGCTGGAATCGTCGTTTTTGCTTTGGCGGGATTTAGAGCGGCACCGCTGACGCCGACACTTAGGCTTCTTTTTTGAGGGGTCATCCTCCGTTGTTCCATCGCCGTTCCCTTCTTTTGGGGTGTCCACCATGTATATGTCATACGATGAGGTGGCCTTCCAGTGCCCTGTAGGCGCTGGTTCTTGGTCGTCTCCTGCGTCGGCGTCCATACCGTTGATGTCATCGGAGTCGAAGTCGAGCATGTCAGTTAAATCATCGGCAATGGCTACGAAGTGGGTGGTGGGTGGGCTTTTAATTTCTTCGTCGTCCGCATCCCAACCTTGCTGACCATAGTCCGGCCAGGGCTCTCCTGATAAAGAGATAGACTTTAGTGAATTCAGAATGTCGCCGAAGGGCGAGTGCTGAAAGATGTTCGCGGCGGTGAACTCCATGATCGTCGCCAAATCGGATTCGTTTGGCGGGGGCGTGGAAGGTTCGGAGTCCGGAAGGGAGTCCGGCACCTTGGAGTCACAAGCTTCGCAATGGACAAGGCTGGTGTTTGGCTTGATTGCCGTAGAGATTGCAGCCCCCGAGGCGGTGTCCAGCCACCTGTCCTCGATTGGCGTAGTCGGCTCCGAGCTGAGGGTCCGAGCGGACACGGCTGCGGCCTCTAGGGCACTGTTCGGCGGCAGAGCTAGATCATGCCCATCGTAACAGTGCGGCACGCTCGGCTATGGCTCGAACCCGTTGAAGATCAAGTCTCCGTGGACGTCAGCCGTGTAGTTCAAACTTCCAAATCTGACCTGATGGCCAGGGGCGTAGCTTTCGATCTGCTCCAGATGGCCAAGCGAATTGGCCCGCAGTGCAAAGCCGCCGAATACGAAGATCTGTCCGGGGAGAAAAGTCTCACCCTGGACCGCATCGTTGTTGATGATCGGAGGAGCCATCAGGCCTAAAGATGACGACACAGAGGAACTCTCAATGAAAGCACCAATGTCAGTGTCAAAACCGGCGGATCTCGGGTAGGGGGTCCCGAACTGCAAGGCCTAGGCGGATGGTAACAGGAGACAAGGGACACGATGTTTTTACCCAGGTTCGCCCTCTCGATGGAGGTAAAACCCTACTCCTGCTTGATTAATATTGATGATATGGGTAGTACAAGAGTAGATCTACCACGAGATCGTAGAGGCTAAACCCTAGAAGCTAGCCTATGGTATGATTGTTGTTCGTCCCCACGGACTAAAACACTCTGGTGTATATAGACACCGAAGAGGGCTAGGGTTACACAGTCGGTTACAATGGGAGGAGATCTACATATCCGTATCGCCAAGCTTGCCTTCCACGCCAAGGAAAGTCCCATCCGGACACGGGATGAAGTCTTCAATCTTGTATCTTCATAGTCCAGGAGTCCAGCCAAAGGTTATAGTCCAGCCATCCGGACACCCCCTAATCTAGGACTCCCTCAGCCACTTAGTAATTCGGCCTGATATCAGTTTTGGCCTGTTAAGGGCCCGTTTAACATTTCGACCTTATATTAATTTCGGCCTATTAAAAGCCCGTCATATAGTTGGGCCTAACTACCGCCCGGTTTGCATCCGGCCTGCTCGCAGCCGATATCTGATTGGGCCAAACAAGGACCCACACAATTTTGGCTTGTTAAAAGCCCGTGATTTGATTCGCAAAATCATGGGCCGGGGTTCATTTCAGGCTGCTGCGTAACTAGTAGGAATTAAGAACAAACCTACTATATACAATAAAGAAATTACAGCATAGTAACTAAGAATAAACCTACACTACATAATAAAGGATTTAAGGTATATTACATCCACTGGGCATCGAAGTTCGCCACCAGTGATCATAAAGCGCAACGAAGAAGCGGATGACAAAAACTGGGCACCATTGTAGCATAACAAAATAATACTGAACCGAGACCACTTCCAAGACAGTTCAAGAAAGGTTAGCCTTGCAGGGGAACTAACTGCGCTAGGCCGAAAGCAAGGCTGTGAGACCGCCTAGCATGTCGGTCATAGCTTCGATGTAGCTGTTTAGCAATGAGGTTCTCATTGGTGTTCTCCACAATCTTTCTTAGAGATAGGACTTCAAGTCGAAGTTGAGTTGCGTAATGCCTTTCTGCTAGAACTTGGGACCAAGAAGTCGAACTGATTCGCATAACGAATTATGTGAGCTTGTCTCGACCGTTAGTCTCAAGTAACTTGAACACTGCATCAAGACAAGACTTTGGGGTTGTCTCGCTATCTTCAAGATGTTTTGCCTTCTTTGCTGCAATATATGTTGGGTTTGTCTCACAGCCTTTCAACAGACTTGTGCATGCCATCGTGCATATCACCTGAAACAAAGCAGAGAGATGACAGGTTTTGCACGTGTATAAACAAAGATGATAACTGTTCTGTCAATTCTATCCAATTTAAAATTAGAAAATAAAGAGTATGTTCAAAATATCAATAGCATAATTTGGCATTGTTCATAATGCAGAGAGCTTCACCACACTACTGGATTACCATGTCAACATAACAAGCATAGATGAAGGGTAAAGAAAATCATTGTATCTATTTTGGATAATGTGCATGGCATGTTGTTCATATCATCAGCCACATCAGTAAGATAAGACAGGAGATGACAAGGTGCAAACGTGGGCTGCTTCACCACACAATCGGATTATAGATCCACAAAAACAAGCATACATATAGGGAGTATTAAGTAATGTGCATGGTATGAATATGAATTTGGTTTTACAAGTAAAACTTAGAACTTACGGTTCTTACGAACATGCATTTTGGTAGAAACAACAAACTAAACAAAAGAAACGATAGGGAGTATGAGCAAATTAAACAACAGTTGAGGATAAAGGCTTTAGAAGGACTGACTTACATTAACAGTTAACACCGGCTTTATAATGCCCTTCTCCATGGCGAGGGAAGGATAACTCAAGAATTTCAGCACAAAATCTTCTTCATAAGCATTTCCTGTACTCTACATTTTGTAGAGAGTAATTATAGATATGATAATGCTGGAAGGGATAGAGGATAATGAAGATAAGATGCAGATTGATGCTACATAATCAACTACCAATCCCTGGAAGTACAAGCATTACAGGACAAAATATACTGACAAGAGCAATGGGCTACACTTCTGTATTGGCATTGTCCGTGTATTCTACTTGTTGGTAAGATTAAATATAGATCTGATCTTTTTTAGTAAATGGTGGGTGAGGGAGTCCTGGACTAGGGGGTGTCCGGATAGCCGAACTATCATCTTTGGCCGGACTCCTGGACTATGAAGATACAAGATTGAAGACTTCGTCCCGTGTCCGGATAGGAGTTTCCTTGGCGTGGAAGGCAAGCTTGGCGATACAGATATGTAGATTTCCTACCATTGTAACCGACTCTGTGTAACCCTAACCCTATTCGGTGTCTATATAAACCGAAGGGTTTTAGTCCGTAGGAGGAACAACAATCATACCATAGGCTAGCTTCTAGGGTTTAGCCTCTCACGATCTCGTGGTAGATCTACTCTTGTACTACCCATATCATCAATATTAATCAAGCAGGAGTAGGGTATTACCTCCATCGAGAGGGCCCGAACGTGGGTAAAAACATCGTGTCCCTTGTCTCCTCGTTACCATCCGCCTAGACGCACGCTCGGGACCCCTACCCGAGATCCACCGGTTTTGACAATCGACATTGGTGCTTTCATCGAGAGTTCCTACGTGGTCGCCGCCATCAGTGAAGGATGCCTCATCCCGCCTTTAAAGACGATACTATCGCCAAAGGAGCCTTGGCCATCGGGTCGACTCTTCGGTTAGGTGGTTTTCTTATGATCGCCAGTTCAGCCATCGCTACCGACGATGACTTCTCGGTCATCGAAACCAATCTTCACGTTAACTCGAACTTGCCGAGCAGTTAGATCCGATCGAGCTCTCCTCCGTAACGAAGCTCTTGGATCGCATCGCCGCCACAGGAGTCGCCATTAGACTACGACCAGATCGGGCCTAAAACCGATCTGAGAGAGATCAACTCTCCCCAGGCTACCCATCATGTTGCTGTGGTAGAGGAGCAATACGGCGATTCTTCTTCTATCTTAAGGACTAGCTATGTCCGGATTCCCGATCCCTCCATGCCGGATCCCCGCAGAGGGACGGACGTCGATCAAGCCCTGAACTTAAAGTCAGGCGGCGGGTTGGATTCATTGGATAGCATTCAAAAATCCAAACTTCCAAGTTCGGAAACTTCGCCCTCGAAGTCTTTAATTGACGGGTTCCGGATCTAGTTCCACCTACCACCCAAACATTAGCGATCTATCCCGAATTCGGCAAGAGCCCGCTGAAACAAGACATCATTCTTTGGGCGATTCCTCCCGGTTATGGACAGGATAAAGGACTGCCGAGAGGACGCATTTAATCTCACTTTTACGCAATAATTGCACGGACAAGGGAATCCTAAACGCCATAAGTCGTCATGAAATTACACGCTTTGCTGACTTGGTGACCATAGTACAAAAGTCTTGTCATGCGATGGATAGTGCTTGGAAAACCGAAAGTAAATTTTGGGATAATCCGGCCCCGAATACAGCCCTAGTCCAAAATAAAAGGGTGCATCATCACCAAGCACCTGAGTTAAACATCAAAAAACAAAAACCCCCTAAAGGAACGGAACTGCATCGAGGGTTGGCTAAACGGACCTCGCAAAATTCATAGCACGTAGGGCGCCACCGCAACTCATAGCCTTCGAGCATGTTGGATACTACGGCAGTGGCCAAAAGTGGCGAAGAGCTTCTAGCCTCGTAATCCCAGCCCAAAGAACACCAAGACGGTATTATGGTCTTGAGACTTTCGCATCAAATAACATGCGGAAACGAACACTCCGCAACCTTGTCAAGTCTACCAAGTAGCAACAATAAATCCATGGAGGACACGGCTATTACCTTTAATGCCGCGATTTAACCCAAATTCGAACAGCCCGAGCACCGGCCGCATTGGTCCTCGGTCCAATAGTGGACGGTTTCGCCTTACTAAGATACTCATGGATGGCGGCAGCGACTAAACCTCATCTACGAGGAAACCCTCCAAAAATGGAAATAGATGGAACCGCATTGAGCGAAGCAGCACAACCTTTAGAGGAATAATCCCTAGCCGGGAAGCATGCTGCACAGGAAAAATCACACTGGACGTAGTGTTCGGATCGCCGGACAATTACAGGTCCGAGGAGGTCACATTTCAAGTGGCCCCGTTCAGCAGCGGATATGACGCTTTATTAGGGCGAGAGGCACTCAATTTTTTTCAAGATATACCCCATTATGGGTACATGAAGCTTAAAATGCCCGGACCTAACGGAATCATCACTCTCGCTAGTGATCCGAACATAGCACTCGCTACCAAAAACAAGACAACCGCACTAGCCCTCGAGGCACTATCCGAAGCCCTAGCAGCCGAGGAACTCACTGTGATGCGCTCCATGGTGAACAGGGACGATGTGATACTTGATAAAAGACCCAAGTCCACCTCTTTTAAACTAGCGGATGAAATAGTCAAATTCCAAGTACACCCAACGGACCCTGCAAAGACGGCCTCCATTGGGGCACAATTAAACCCTGATGTAGACGCTGCACTACGAGAATTTCTACAAGAAAACTGGGACATTTTGCTCGGCACCCTTCAGACATGCCAGAATCCCACGTCGGTGGCCGAGCACAGCTGAATACCTAAAAGGATTCAAGCTACCAAACAGGCTCTTCGGCGCTTTTCCGAACCCAAGAGACAGGCCATGGGAGAGTAGCTAGCCAAACTTCTGGAAGCCGGATTCATCAGAGATATAAAACATCCGGAATGGCTAGCAAATCTGGTGATGGTACCAAAGAAGGATAAATCCTGGCGCCTATGTGTTGATTTCAAAGACCTTAATAAGTCTTGCCCAAAGGATCCCTTCCCCCTCCCTCGCATTGATCAAATTATCGACGCTACAACAGGACACGACTCATTGTGCTTTCTCGACGCGTACTCCGGCTACCACCAAATCAAGATGGCAGAGCCAGACCAAGCCACAACAGCATTCATCACTCCATACGGCTCATTATGCTTCAACACAATGCCCTTTGGGCTCAAAAACGCCGGCGCAACATATCAGCGCATGATTCACACACGTCTGGCAAACCAGATCGGCAAAACAGTGTAAGCATATGTAGATGACGTGGTCGTCAAATCCAAGCATGTCGAAACTCTAGTAGACGACTTGAGGCTCACATTCGACAATCTCCGAAAATATGACATTAAGCTCAATCCGGAAAAATGCGTCTTCGGCGTTCCAGCCGGAAAGCTCTTGGGCTTCATTGTGTCCGGTAGAGGAATTGGAGCAAACCCAGCAAAGATCCGAGCTCTGTCACAATTGGATATTCCAAAAGACCTCAAACAAATACAAAAATTGACTGGATGCATAGCGGCTCTAAGCCGCTATATTTCCCGTTTGTCAGAAAAGGCGTTACCCCTTTACCGCCTCCTCCGGCGCACCGAACACTTCGAGTGGACGGATGCCGCCACGGCCGGACTCGAAGAAATAAAAGCCATATTGGCAACAAATCCGGTCTGGCGCCCAACATGGGTGAACCAATGCTATTATATATCACCGCAACACATCAAGTTGTCAGCGCGGTGCTCGTCGTCGAACGAGAAACGGACGGACACAGGTTCCCTCTTCAAAAACCGGTTTACTATGTGTCCACTGTCCTAACTCCATGCAAGTCCCGGTACCCACATTATCGAAAGAGAGCATACGCGGTGTTCATGGCATCCCGAAAGCTGCGACACTACTTTCAAGAGTGTTCGATAACGGTAGCCTCCGAAGTACCTCTTAACGACATCATAAACAACCGCGACGCGACGGGCCGGATTGCTAAATGGGCCATAGAGCTCCTTCCATTCGACATAACCTATAAGCCACGACGAGTTATTAAGTCGTAGGTTTTGGCCGACTTCGTGGCCGAATGGACCGAAGCCGAACTCCCTAAAGAGTACGGCGCATACTCCAATTGGATCATGCACTTTGACGGCTCCAAAATGTTGGCCGGCCTGGGGGCTGGCGTCATCCTGACGTCCCCAACCGAGGACACAGTCCAATACGTCCTTCAGATAATGTATACGGACTCCAACAACGCAGCCGAATACGAGGCCCTTCTGCACGGCCTCCGGATGGCGATCTCCATGGGCATTAAACGCCTAGAGGTGCGCGAGGATTCGAACCTCGCGATATCTCAAATAAACAGAGAGACTTTGATGCCAAAAATCATGAAATGGCAGCGCATCGCAATGCGGTCCTAAAAATGTCAAAGACGGTTCAAGGGCTCAATTTCATCATATAGCCCGGATAACAACCAGCGGCGGACGATTGGCACGCATCGGGCGCAAAACGCGATGCCGCCCCGCCCAACATCTTCCCCGGAACGGCTGTTAAAGCCATCCGTACTATGGGAAGGGAGTCCGAAATAACAATCCGGACCCAACCGCACTACCCGACAATCAACACTCGACACAATCGGAGGCTCTGCCAATGAGATAACACCCTCCGCCCACGAAATTATGGCGGTTATCGCCCCATGGATGGAACCATTCCTAGCCTACCTAACTAGGTAGGAACTCCCCGAAGACCAAAATGAGGCTCGCTGCATAGTACGGCGATCCAAAGCCTATAAAGTCCATGAGGGAGAGCTCTATAAGAAAAGCACAACAGGAGTCCTTCAAAGGTGTACCTCAAGAGGAAGGGCGAAACCTCCTGGCTGAAAGTCATGCCGGACTGGGTGGGCACCACGCCGCAGCCCGGGCCCTTGTAGGCAAGGCCTTCCGTACAAGATTTTATTGGCCGACAGCCCGGGTAGATGCGCAGGACTTAGTCCAACGATGCGTCGGTTGCCAGCTTTTTGCTAACCAAAGCCACATGCCACCCACTGCCCTCAAAACTATACCCATCACCGCCGTCATGGTCCGGGGGCTTGACATGGTTGGACCCCTTAAGGTAGGAACCCACAAGCAAAAATACCTATTGGTCATGGTGGATAAATTCACCAAATGGATAGAGGCCAAGCCTGTTAAAACGGTCGAATCCGGGCTGGTGATAGACTTCATATCGTGGGTAGTGCACGCATAAATATTCCCCCACAAAGATTATCATCGATAACAGCACCAACTTCACGGCCGATGAGGTCAAATTATGGTGCAAAAATATGGGCATCAAGCTCGATTACGCCTCGCCTATCACCCTCAAACCAACGGTCAAGTCGAGCGAGCAAACGGTCTAATCATGAGCGGCATTAAACCCAGACTAGTGCGGTCCCTCAAGGAATCTAACACGCACTGGGTTGAGGAGCTCGACTCCATACTCTGGGGGCTGCGGACCACGCCAAATCGTACTACCGGATTCACACCATTTTTATGGTGTATGGCGCAGAGGCGATTGCCTGCGACATAATGCATGACTCACCTCGTGTGCGCATGTATGAAGAAAGAGAAGCCGAGCTCGATCGGCACGACAGTTTGGACGCATTGGAGGAGGAGCGCGACGTGGCAAAAGCTCGTTCCGCATTTTATCAAGAGCAGGCTCGAAAATAGCAAAGCTGGGAAATACGCGCCAAAGCTTACAACGTTGGCGAACTAGTTCTACGCCTGCCAGACAAGAAAAAGGACAAACTCAAGCCCAAATGGGAAGGTCCCTTCATCATCGACCAGGTCCTGACCGGCGGAGCATACCGTTTGTGAAACGCATCGGATAACCGACTCGAGCCGAACGCATGGAACGCAGCCCATCTACGAAGATTCTACGCCTAAGCGCCGGACTCCGAGTTCGTCTCCTTCCTCCGTCCACATTTTCTATTTTTGCTGTCTTTTATTTCTCTCATTCCTCCTCCTTCTTCTTGAAGCCTTTAGAGGCTCGTTTTGCACTTTGTTCGCACATACTTGACGCGTTGTCCGGGCTCATTATACCTGGGGGCTTCTTTAACAGAAGCTTATTTATACGGGCTTCATGCCCAACACATGTGTCAAACTTCCGCATGTACCTTTTCCTCACCATTATATGCATCGATATGACTTAAGTTTTGGCCAAGCTGGGTTGCCTGGCTCCTGTGCTTACCCCTACGTTCCCGATTGTTTAGCTAGGTGGTAAAGGGAGCACCTCTGCGATTATTCTGCCGGGTCAAATGGATGTGTACCTCAGACTGGGTGAAGCCGAAAGCTAGCGTTCTTAAGGGAATATTCGGTCGGTGAACTGAAAGATGATTTTTAAGTATTTATCCATCTGCCCCCAGATGATTTTATGCTTTCTTAGCAGTTTGGACATGCACTTTAGGGCATGCCTCCCAGGGAAAGGAACCCTTAACGGAACTATTCTCCTCGAAGATGTTTCTTACTATCCATGTAATATAACATAGCTAGTTGGGCACTTGTCTGATACAGCAATAATGACCCCTACGCCTTGTCTCCATGCATGCCCCGGTTCTTACATAACCGCGAGGGTATTCGGACACACTCCGGACTATTGGGTCCCGAGGTCGAAGCGAAAAGGTCCGCTATGACAAACGATCTACAATCCGGCTAGAAGACATTTTTCATGTCATATTCAATTACATAGTCAACTTGACTAATTGTATTCCTCCTCAATGCCATCTAATAGGCTATCTAATTTACAATCTTGCTGGGAATACTTGGCGGCCAATTCTACTTGGCCGTACACTAAGATTATAGGGATCTCCTTCCCATCAGGCCCCACAGGTCCGACCTCGGCCATGTGGTTTGGGTCAACAACCGTGTACCACGTCTTTACCATGGCCCAGTGCCTCCTGGCGCCTTTGACGGCAGTCGATATCTTCCATAGTCGGAAGCGCCGTGCTCCTTGAAGCCGCCCGCCAGCTCCCCAATGCCTTCGGCAGGGAGATAGATGGCCACAAGGCTCGGCGACGCCTTTTCATCACTGCCGAACTCGTTCGTTCACCGACGCAGTTCGGGAAGAAGATCACCCAAGAACTGGGCATCTCCTCCTCAGACGACACTGTGAGCAAACCTACATACATGTTTATGTTAGTCGCCTTCCTCGCCGAACTCTTTCAAAGTTCGTTTAAGCACTTATCGAAAATGCCGCGACGGTTGCCGATTCTCCTTCTGGAGTCGGACAACCGCTGAGCACGAACATCCTTTAGTTCCTCACCCGGTTGGGTGTTGGCATCTTGAGGTTATTTTTCTCCGCCGCACCCTCGTAAGCACGCTCTCGCCGCCTTTAGCTGGCGCAGAGCTGTTGCTTGTCCGGATCCATCCCGGCGCTTATCTCGCAATGCTAATGTCAGATTTATGCACACGCCGCACTTTGAAATTACTTTGAAGGGCATATATTACGGAGGGAGTCTTCATGGCTTCCTTGTCGCTGACGATGCGGCCTCAAGTTGGGCCTTGCACTCTTCAAGCTCTGGGACAAACGGGTATTCTTTTCGGTAAGAACTCTGCATTCCAAATGATCCTTAAATCAGTTATCCTAACTATTTTAAGTCTCGGGGCTCTTGGCATATATAATCGTCAAAATTCCTTACCCGTATGTCTTTCACATACCGCTCCATGGCTCGCTAGGCCATCTTGAGCGACGGAGGTGCGCTTCTCCCGAACTAAAGGCGTCCAACGCCTCTTGGGAGAAACATGCGTCACGTAGAATAGTCCGGCGGCGCCTATGATTCATGGCGCTCTCCACCTCTGACTTGGTGGCGGACAGTCTGTCGGCATCCTCCGTTGGAGGAGCATCCGACGCACGCCTCGTGTTTGTACCCCCTTCCGGACTCGGCTTTTGAGCTTGGTTGGCGGAGGTCCGATTGGCAACTTCTCCGGACTGAGTCTGGCGAGCGCTCTTTTTCCTGAAAAAACCACGAGCGTCAGTGTGCCTCCCAGGAACCTCTCCTTAAAACACGATGGCACATCATACCGTTGCGGCAATGTCTCGAGTCGTACCGCACTTCTTTTCCGCCTGCTGGGCTGAGTTGTCCCTTGTTGGACGGCCGCGGCAGGCTCGGCTTCCCCCTGCGAAACACCATCAAATACATGGTGATTAGAAGTAAAGCACGGGTGGGTCATGGTATACGGACTTCGATCACGGTTACCTGGGAGGCCGGAAATAATCCGGGGTAGTCGGCCGTAATGGCAACCAAAGCATTGTCGATGCTAAGTTGGTGGAACACCCCGTCGATCAGCTCCACCTTTATATCCTGGTCCTCTTCGGAGGCCGGATCGAGGGACCGTTCCGGATCCTCGGGTTGTGGGGGCGGGCTGTGTATCTTCTCCACGGCCCGGCGCAGTTCCTGCGTAGAAACCATGAAATGAGATATTTAACCACGGGAACATGGACCGGACAGGCCACAAAGATATTTGCTTACCCAACTTCGAGGATTATTCGAAGAAAACGCGTTCAATGGACTGACGCGGAGAAAATTCTCCTCTTCCCCTTTGTACATGGCGGACAAGGTCTTCACCAGTTTGGTGACCGATCCCGGCCCTTTGCGGCCATGGCGGGTGGCATCGTCCTCCCCGTTGAAGTCCCACATGGGGTGGCCCCTATATTGGAGCGGCTGCTCTCCCCTCATAATGCAGATTGCCATGACTCCAATCATGGTCAATCCGGCATGATCCAGTAATCTTATTCGGCTCATCAAGTAAAGGACGTCCCGGTCATTTTCCCTCCGGGGGCTCCGCGGGCGCCAGCTTAGGCGCCTCTTGAGAGGAGCGTTGCTAAACTCCGGAAGGCTGGTCCGAACAGGATCCGGCAGCGAGACGTCCTCCATGTAAAACCATTCCGAGGGCCAGTCCTCGGACGCCTTCTTTGGGGTTCCAGACAAGTATCCGGTCCCGGCGATGCGCCATAGTTCGGCTCCGCCCACTTGATATATTGACCCTTCGTGAGAACGAGGCACAAGGCAGAACAATCTCTTCCACAGAGCGAAATGGGCCTCAACGCCTGTAAACAGCTCGCAAGGGCCAATGAAGCCCGCTATATGCAAGATGGAGGCAGCGTAAGGTTGTGCAGGTGGTCAGAGAACTCCGGAAGCCCGGATAAACGGATGGATTGGAAATCTGAGTCCTCTCATTAGGTAAGAGACGATGCATACCCGCTCTCCCTTAGAGGGATCGGGGATGCTCACCGCTTCCCGCCCTTATAAGTGGCGAGTCCGAACGCACCGGAACCATGAAGGCCGGGGAAGGAATCCCTTGGTTTGGAGCACCACCAATTCATTTGTCTTGGGATCGAGCATCTCCCCAATCTCCGGCTGGGGCTCGGAACCTTGAGAGGAGGAGCCGCCGACCGGCCCATGGTGGAGTGGGTTTTTTGTCAAAGGCGCCTCGATGAAGGCTCGCGAAGGGAGGATGGTGTGATCCGGATCTGGATCGGTCTCTTTTATAGAAGGCTCATTTGCACAGCAAGGGGGGTAAATGTAAAGATACCCTGACTTTTCACATTCGTTCGACACGTGGAAGATGGCCATTATTGGGCGTGGAAGCCGAGAAGCGCGATATTCACAAGAAAGCCGGACACTATTCAACATAGGATTCGGAGCGGAACCCGCCTTGCAATGTCGAAGACAATCAACACGCCGGACTTATCATCATTGAAGCCTGGTTCGGGGGCTACTGAGGGAGTCCTGGACTAGGGGGTGTCCGGATAGCCGAACTATCATCTTTGGCCGGACTCCTGGACTATGAAGATACAAGATTGAAGACTTCGTCCCGTGTCCGGATAGGAGTTTCCTTGGCGTGGAAGGCAAGCTTGGCGATACGGATATGTAGATTTCCTACCATTGTAACCGACTCTGTGTAACCCTAACCCTATTCGGTGTCTATATAAACCAAAGGGTTTTAGTTCGTAGGACGAACAACAATCATACCATAGGCTAGCTTCTAGGGTTTAGCCTCTCTGATCTCATGGTAGATCTACTCTTGTACTACGCATATCATCAATATTAATCAAGCAGGAGTAGGGTATTACCTCCATCGAGAGGGCCCGAACCTGGTAAAACATCGTGTCCCTTGTCTCCTGTTACCATCCGCCTAGACGCGATTCCGGGACCCCCTACTCCGAGATCCGCCGGTTTTGACACCGGCATGGGCGAGGGAGATAAGATGAGAATGCTACAAAATGAACCAATCCCTCTTCCCATAATACAAGAGTGTTTTGAACACTGGTGTCTTATACAAAGCGTTCTTATATTATGGGACGTAGGAGTAGCTGATAATGTAAATGCGGTGATAGACCACGTTCAGTCCTTACAAGAGGACTACAGACCTAAACCTCTTCAAAAGCATTGGGTTGATCCTAAATTTATGTAAGAGTCTATACGGATCTTATAATGTCCACCAAATGGACGATTACGAGGCTAACATGTGCAGTGATGCTACATAATCAAACAACTATGAAAGTAAGTATGGTCATACAGGGCAAGAGGTACTCACAAGACCAATGCGATTATGCAAGATAGTTACGAGATTACGTGGTCCCTTGAGAATGAATGTTCTTCTGCTAACAGTTTTCGTACAAGTGAGACATTAAGGCAAATGCAGAAATGTAGTTCAAATTGTGATGTGATATCATAGGCAGTACCTTACGCTGCAGCCGAGACCAATGTGTAACAAGATTATTCCAGTCACCGTCGGATAAATGTTGCACCGGAGACTTTACAGAAATTTCGTTCAGAGGCTTGCCATCGGGCGCGCTTGCCTCGTAGGAACGATACTTCATCAACGAGTGCTTGAAAAGCTTAACCAACCCTTGCTCGTCATCACAATCCAGTTTGCGCCTCGCCTATTTAAAAGAATGAAATCTTGTGTCTTTTGTCGCCAGTAAACATATGCAAGAATGACCATGAATAACATTAGTACATTACTTACGCGTAAGTTATGGAGGAAGACGGAAATTGTTACGTTCATGCGGTATAATCTTTCCATGAAGGAAAGATGCGCACAAAGTTCCTGACAACAACATAAGCTTCGTCTTCTAAACTGGGAAGAAATGGAATAGGGGTCCTATTTGCTGCAATTGGGGCTCTCTCTGGTTTGAAAAGGGATTTGGCAACTGGATTTGGTGTACTCTTTGCTGGAATGGGGGTTTTGTGTCGCATATACGGTGCTATGTCAACCGGCATAATCATACTGCTTTGCTGCAATTGGGGTCATTGAGTTGGGGCATCGAAATGACCAAAGTGTAGTAGGGCTAGAGTCTGCTAGAGTTGGGGTATTTTGTGGGTCGTGATATTGCAACTACACCTAATGGGCTATTTGATTTATCAGCGCCACTACCTTTTCCAAATACTTTGCTCGTGCTCCTCCATGATCAGCAATCGCCCTCTTCCTTTTGAACATCTGATACACAAGAACAACATTTGAATGGATAAATATGGTATGATGACAGATGGAATATGTATTGAAAATGGATAGGCAGGGTGTATTCACATACACGATGTGTAAACTAAGCTAATGGCAGTTCAACAAAGTAGAAGCAATGCAAAGCATCAGTTGCAAGATATGTGCGAGCAGCAATGTAACCTTGGAAAGTTAGAGCAAGTACCTTGATGGGTGAATAAGATAGGGCATCTTCCTCTGACTCCTCCACTAGGGAGCTACATTGACTTAGGTCTCCCTCTAGCTCGTAATCGCTGTTAGGATCATATTACGAGCATGAATCAGAGGTGGAGAGTGTTTGCATTGCAATGCAACAAGACTTGAATTCAGACCCTTAAAGCCAAGTTTGACAGCCAAGGAAATGTTCTGCATTATTCTATTACTGCGCGCAAGCTCATAATCAGAATGATGCGGTTCAGAATAAGAGATACATGAAAACATAAATTGAAGTCAGATTATCTATGGAATGCATTGCGGTTTCAACTCGGAGAGTGTCTCCCTATAAACCCCTGCATATGCAAAGTTCACCTCCCCAACCGTGCTGACCAGACCACACACAGAGATACACACCCGAGCGGCGAACATGCATTTTCGAAACTAATTTAGGAACATTTAGCTGACCAATTAAACAACTCTGTTTCAATAATATCAGATTCGTATTTGAACAACTAAGCTTGTTTAGCTTGATGGGTGGAGCAGTGTTATTATGACACGAAGCACGTATTCTGATTGTATAGTGATCATAAAAGGGGGAAACCCTAAGCATATATTTTTTTAGCAAAAGAGGGTTTCCCCTCTGATTTCTATTAAAGAAACCACCACGGAACCAACATGATCAATTAAACCCTAAGCATGATTAATTAAACCGTATTATGGCTGTGCCATGGCCGATTTGAAGCTGCAAACCGGAGAAATCATATTTAGCATCCATTGTTTGCTTCGAACTAAGAGCTAAATTCTAAGAGCTGAAAAGAAAGTAGAGTAACCAAGTTAAGATCTATTTTCTGGTTGAGATTAAAAAGTTGAGGAGATATGAAGTACCACCTCTCTTGCGGGCGCCTGTAGGCATCGAAGTGCGATGGCTGTCGGTGGCGTTGAAGCAGATCTGCGACGGTAGATGGGTGCATCGGGGGATAAGTCCCGCGGTGGAAGAGAAGGTCGTGTGAGCGGCCCCGGCAAAGAGGACGACGGCGCCGATGAAGCGAGAGGACGCGATGCAAGGCTATTGGTCCGTCGCCGTGGATGAGAAACGTCCATCTCTAGCGATGGACGACAGGTCTTGGTAGGCGCCCGGCATGGTGGAGAACGCAGTGGCGATGGATGTGGTGGAGGACGGCGGCGATGGATGGGGTGGCGGACGGAGGTCGGTGTGGGAATGGGGTGTTCTAGGGCGACGGTGTATGAATGGGAAAATGGAGGAAAGGTACGGGAACCATGTTTTTGGGACGGCGCTTCGAAATATGGGAAAGTTACGAACTTATCCCCCGTTTCAAATTTGGACGTCTCATCGGTTGGGGATAGGACGGTAAACTCGCATCTCCCAAATATTTTCCAAAGAACTATTTCAAAGTAGGAGAGGGTGTTTTGCCGCCCATGGTGTATGAACAGGGCTGACAGGTAGGGCGGCTGTGTCACGTCTGATGGAAGTTACACATCTGCCCCTATTTAAAATATTACCCTACATCTATTTCGGACGAGGAGAGTTTGTTTTACCGCCCACCGTGTATGAATGGGGAATGGAGGGAGAAACAGTGGTCTTTCGGACGAGCTTGAATCAAATGAGTTTTGCCACCCATGTTTGACGCCCACCGTGTCGGAATGGGCTCAGAGGCGGTCGTGTCATGTCTAATTGAAGTTACTAACCTACCCCTATTTAGAGCAGTGGAAATCGGGCCGATAGATTGTCCGTGTAATGGGTAGACAGTAATTTCCATCTCCCAAACACTTGGCTTAGGGCAGCCGATGTGGGAGTGGACATTTTGCTGTTTCTTTCGAATTTTGGGACAATAAGCATCCACGTTTACCCTTGCAACTAAATTCGAATCCATTTTGTATTCCTATATGAATCTTTATAAATCATTCTATGCATTTTTATATATCTTCAAAAGAACGACCAAGATGTATTCCACTGACATATATGAATATGGTTTACAAATGCCGATACTCAAATTCAGAAACTAGAATACAATTTAAGGTGAATTCGAATATTTGGAACACTTCATGTCCAACTCAAATGTCACACGCAGCATAATGTGTACTCCCATTTAGATATGTACACAAGCGATGTATCAAGATTCAAATACCGAGTCAATCAACCAAGAATGTATGGAACTAACAGACATATAAATACTTATAGAGTATATGGATCAATAATATCAACTAACATACATAAGCCAGTCATTGCATTTTTTTTGGCTACAACAAAGATCCTTTTTTAGCCAAAGATCTTGGCCCTTTTCGATGCGTGCCACTTATGGTCCATCTATACTACTATTGTTGAATGCACATTCAGCCCGATTGGCATATTTGTAGGTCTGGCACAGCAATCCAAATGAAATGTCTCCGAGTCTTATCAATTAATACACACTTGTGCTCAAATAAAATTACAAACAAAAAAACAAAAACAACAATTATTACATGATCTCTAAAACAAATGGTTTGATTGATTACATGAACAGACAACACAAAGGTTATTCAACTATGGAAAGAACATTTCACCTATGATTTACCAAATAGGAATTTAACTTCCTTTTTTCCTTCAGGACCTTAACAATCTGGTCAGTCTCAGCTTGCTCCCTTTTGAAATCCACCAAATATTTAATGGTTGTCTTGAGTACTGCTTGTGATTGTGCTGTTTGCTTCCTCAACATGTCAACTTCATCTCTAAGTGCAGAAGCAGAATCTCTTTCTACCACTATTTTAGCCTCTAGAGCATCAGCAGTTGGCAATACATAATGCACGATTGGGCCGGTCCCACTGCTGTGGGATGATGCAACGTCTATGGGGACCTCGCTCTTTGATCTTGGGCTAACCTGTTTTGCCATTAAAGTTTCGATTGGATTCAAAAAAGTTGAAGTTAGCAAAACATCTCAACTAGGAGTTATAACAGCAAACCAGTTAAACAAACAAGGAATTAAAGAGTTTCAATTGGATGCTGAAAAGTAGTTATTAACATCATTGTAACCCGCTGTTGCAGCAACAAAGTAGTTAAACAAACAAGTAGATATTTAAGTTAAGGCAAAAAGGTAATTCTTAACACTAAGTATCAAACACATAGATAGGCGCAGTCTACAATATGATTAACAGGCTGTGCCATTATGTAATCAGTAGCAAACTAAATTAAGCCAAGCAACGTAATTGAACAATTTTGCAATAAGTGGCTAACTAAAATTCCGAGAAGTGTAATCGAACTTACGCTAGTTCTTTGTACAGGCACACCACAAATTCTTTTTTGCTTACAAGGTTGTACGAAGGAGTCCATGGCATCAATTGCTTGGATACGCAGTCCCAATACTTCTTTCTTCCCACACTGCATGGGTAAGTCGAATGGTTAATCTGGTAAGATGGTGCGTCCTTGATATGTTATATGAGGACGTGTAGTCAGACTAGTTGTAGTCAAACACATCACACTGGCTTTCACTGTATATTTCATGCGATTACTTTTGACATATCGAGATCTAAGCAATCTATAATAGGATGAAAAGAGTGGCATCCTTCACATTATTGGCGAACTCAGTTCATAGAAACAAGCAATTCAACCATTCTGTGGGTAAATCAAAAGCGCCACTGGAATATTTTTCACTATCCAATCATACACGCAAAAGGGGCGACGCCACCATAGGGGCTGGTATGGGCGGCCACCTCAGGTGGCTGGAAAGTGTGCACCTAGTTTGAGTCGTCCAGGTTGGCCCATGCTAGTTTTGTTCGTCCCAACGCACGGCGTGCAATGTAAAAATGAAGAAATATATTTCAATTTGGATGGTCCAATAACATAAGTGCAAGGCAGGCCCTATAGCAGTCTCGCGGCCCAAACCAGCGCCTCCCATATCGATCGCCAGCAGGAAAAATCCCAATTCATTCGCTCCAGCCTCCGGGTTCGCTCCTAACCTAGCCGCCGACCAGACCGACACAAGATTTCGTCGCGCCCTCGTGGGAGGCGGTCGCCGGGCTTCAAGCTTAACGGAAGGACAAGAAGATGAAGATCAAACCACGGTGTAGCCTGCAAGGGTAGGCAAAGGGCGCAAAGACGGCATGGCATTGAGCTTGCGCAAGCAGACGATCGCAGCTTGCAAGAGTAGCATGCAACGAAAGGTGTACATCACATCCCTGATTATATCTAATTCAACTCTTCAACTTTTGGCCAATAGTTAAACCTAACAGTGTTGTAAAACTGCTTGTATGTAGGGAATCTATGAGAAAATGAAACCAATTTCTACTTATTTTATAACTCCCCAAATCAATACTGAACTGACTGAATCTGATGTATCTAATCAAGTTTCCGGTGCAAACATACAAGCTCATGTTGTTCTTGAGCCTGAAGTGTCTAATGAATAGACTGCTAATGAAGGATTTGATGAAAACATTTTACATGCTCCTAGTGATGAACATATAGTGTCTAATGAGGGATCTAATGCAAGCATTTTGCAAGCTCATTGAAGGATTTAGTGTATAACGATGATCTACTATGCTGAGAGAGGCAGAGATTTGCAGGCATTGATGACAAGCAAATTATAGTGCATTTTCATAGCTTGAGGAAACGTCGAGGCCATCTACCAGAAAGTCCTCGTATCAATGAAAACATAGCATAAATACTTTTCTAATCTATTGTTTGAAACTATTGGCATACTTGTGCAGGATAGATATATTGATATGCAGTTATGACCGGTTATAATGCAATTACACTTCGATATTTTTAGCCAGAGAACGAATAATTCAAGCAGGTACAAACCATGTTTGTAGTCCTTGTACACCATGTTGCATTTCGTGATTTTTGGTGCTTGCATCATTTAGTGTTTATAATCTGAACTACTTTGGATCATTAGCTGGTTTTCAAAGTGCATGTAGCTTCACATTTCTCAAGTTATGTTGATTTCCGGAGTGCAAGTGCCTTCAGATTTTTTAAGTTAAATGTTCGCCTCGGTAACTTGAATTCGTGGATCAGCCAACGCACACAAATCATACACGAATGCCGACGAATTAAATGAAATGCAGGGACTTACTCTAGCTCGTTGTACATGCTCACTGCAGCTCTGCTTGCGCTTGGGATGTTCCATGTACAAGTCCATGTTACCACTTGCTTGGATATGCAGGCCTTGTGCTCCTTGCATCTCCCTCTGCATTTTTGACACGGCGAATGGTTGATTGATACGTCTCCAATGTATCTATAATTTTTGTTTGCTCCATGCTACTTTATCTATTGTTTTGGACTATAATGGGATTTATTTTCCACTTTTATATTATTTTTGGGACTAACCTATTAACCGGAGGCCCAGCCCAGAATTGTTATTTTTTGCCTTTTTTAGTGTTTCAAGAAATGTAATATCAAACGGAGTCCAAACGGAATGAAACCTTGGAAACGTGATTTTCTCACCGAACGTGATCCAGAGACTTGGACCTCACGCCAAGGAACCAGAGGCGGTCACGAGGGTGGGGCGCCTCAGGGCGCGCCTCACTCGTGGGCCCCCTGCTCCACCGACGTACTCCTTCCTCCTATATATACCTACGCACTTCAAACGATCAGAACAAGAGCAAAAAACCTAATTCCACCGCCGCAACTTCCTGTATCCACGAGATCCCATCTTGGGGCCTGTTCCGGAGTTCCGCCGGAGGGGGCATCCACCTTGGAGGGCTTCTACATCAACACCATAGTCTCTCCGATGAATGGTGAGTAGTTTACTTCAGACCTTCGGGTCCATAGCTAGTAGCTAGATGGCTTCTTCTCTCTTTTGGGATCTCAATACAATGTTCTCCCCCTCTCTCGTGGAGATCTATTCGATGTAATCTTCTTTTTGCGGTGTGTTTGTTGAGACCGATGAATTGTGGGTTTATGATCCAGCTTATCTATGAATAATATTTGAATCTTCTCTGAATTCTTTTATGTACGATGGAGTTATCTTTGCAAGTCTCTTCGAATTATCCGTTTGGTTTGGCCAACTAGATTGGTAGTTCTTGCAATGGGAGAAGTGCATGGCTTTGGGTTCAATCTTGCGGTGTCCTTACCCAAAGGATGTAAAGGGTTGCAAGTCACGTATTGTATTGTTGCCATCGAGGATAACAAGATGGGGTATTTATCATATTGCATGAATTTATTCCTCTACATCATGTCATCTTGCTTAAGGCGTTACTCTGCTTTTTAACTTAATACTCTAGATGCATGCTTTGGATAGCGGTCGATGAGTGGAGTAATAGTAGTAGATGCGTAATCGCTTCGATCTACTTGTCTCGGACGTGATGCCTATATACATGATCATACCTAGATATACTCATAATCGTGCTCAATTTCACAATTGCTCAACAGTAATTTGTTCACCCACCGTAGAATACTTATGTCAGAGAGAGAAGCCACTAGTGAAACCTATGGCCCCGGGTCTATTCTCATCATATCAATCTCCATCACTTTTATACTTGCTTTGTTTTACTTTTGCCTTTTACTTTTTTACTTTGCATCTTTATACCAAAAATACCAAAAATATTATCTCTATCAGATCTCACTCGTAAGTGACCGTGAAGGGATTGACAACCCCTAATCGCGTTGGTTGCGAGTAGCTATCATTTTGTGCAGGTACGAGGGACTTGTGCGTGGCCTCCTACTGGATTGATACCTTTGTTCTCAAAAACTGAGGGAAATACTTACGCTACTGTGCTGCATCATCCTCTACTCTTCGGGGAAAACCAACGCAAGCTCAAGACGTAGCATTGATCAAATAAGAGGAATTGACCTTGATGTTGTACCGGAGGACAGATACTTACAAGGTTATACGGGTGTGCAGGATGTGTACCAGATCCCGTAACGCCGTCATGCTTCGCTAAAATATGGATTTGCTTGTTTGGATGATATCTCCGTAAGAAATAAGAGTTAAGGTCAGAGTTGCATAGGCGTGTAAGCTAAGAGAGCAGTGAAAGGATATCCAAACATCATCGGAACAGTGCACAAGGGAGTGATGTGTGGATACCTAGTTCGGGCCGGCGTTTGGGCATGCTCGCTTAGCTAGAGTGCGGGTCACTTCAAAGCCGTTGAGGGTGATGCGCTGGCGTTGGCTGGCCGCGCACGGATGCAGATCTTGAGTGGCAGCGGAGCGCTACGATGCGGTGGACGAGACCGTTGGTGAAGCCCCAATGGCCTCGGGGGGCGGAGGTGCGGCGATGTGCTCGGTGAAGTAGCCCCGGTGAGCTGGGAGACATCGTCGGTGAAACGCACCTGATGCGGTGGAACTCGGTGTCTGTGAGGCACGTCGGTTGCGGCGGCCGACGTTGTCGGTGGACCACCCGGTGTGGTGGACGAGGGCGTAGATGAGGTAGCTCCGGTGCGGTGGTGAAGCGCGACCGTCGTCTTCGTCGTCGTCGTCCGGCACAGAGGTGGGGAACGGTGGGGAAAGAGACGAGACGAGGGGCGATTCGAGGGTTGGCGGCGAATTAGGGCTTTGAGCAATCTGGCGCGGAAGGGGACGATGGAGAAGAGAGATTTTGCAGGGCTGGAATTGGGGCCGCCAGATATTTCAATCTGAAACGTGGAAGCGCAAACTTATATTGTCGTCGTCCTTTTTTGGGGGGAGGGGGGGGGGGGTGGGTGGCTGGGTGCTACGCGTCCGTCCGACACACGCGACCACCCCGACAGGACTATGCTTCGGTGCCTTAAGGCACCTGCCTTTGTGTCCATGACATATGGGCCCAACAGGTGGCTGGCCCACATGTCAGTGACCCAAAGGCAGTTGCCTTTAAGGCACCGAAGCAGCGTCCACCCCGACACGACCCTGGTTTGCCTGGTGCGCCTACATTTGAGAATGCAAACGAATCTTCTTTCATTTGCAAACGAATCTGTATGTATTACCATGCCTGTGTTTTCCTTGCAATAATTAGTCATTCGAAACGAGATACTCCATCCGTTCACTTTTGTAAGTCATTTCATACAACTTAAAATGAACTGTTTTGCACATTGTCTGAAATGTCTTCAAGGTCTTATAAAAGTGAACAGAGGGAGTAGTATAAATTAATTAATGAGGAGTTATTTGAAAAAAATCGAAACGGTACCCACGCTAATGTGGATTAGAGTGTGTGTCACATAATTAGTTATTTGAATTAGAGTGTGTGTCACGTAGTTAATTATTTGAATTAGAGTGTGTGTCACGAAGCGATCTCCAATTCTAACATGGATTTCGCATTTCACTGTATCCACACTACTTTTTTAATACAAATTCATATGTATATGATGAACACCATGGTAGTGAGAAAACTTTTGGATGGATTCAAACATATGACCTACAAAATAGCACAACAAACTGAGTCAATGTCAACTTTTCGAAACTTAGTATGGCACGAATTCAAAATAATTACCCGTATGCCTGGTCCTCGGTTCAAATCTTACAATGTACACCGAATTGAAATATAGATATTAAGTCTCGTACTATGTACATTAAAATGTTGTTTTAGCCCCCTCAAGACAAACGCTACATACTTCCTCAGACAGTCAATCTTCCTCTCCTAACCACCTTAGGAAGCTATCAGTTTCCAACACATCGCTCATTCTTTCTCTCCATGTTTCGATCTCTAAGTCTCTCAACTACGCATAAACCCTTTTTCCACTGCTACCAAATGTATTTACCTCACACACCCGCCATTGCACCCCATGCCAAGCTCTCTCTCTCTCTGCGCCCTGTCGCTCTCAGCCTCTCGCTTAAATACATGCATTGCCTATCTAGCCCCTCAACCTCTCGTGCATGCGCACGCACGACGTTGTATATCTAGGTCACTCCCTCGAGACCTGCCTCACTCTTTCTTTCAAGACGGCGGGCCACACTCGCTCAATCTCGCTCTCTTTATCTGAGTCTCGTTTAACCTTGTTTTCTTTCACACACAAATGATATATCTCCCTGTTCGGGCCTCGATCGACACACTCTATACTCTCTCACGCAGATTGTCTATCTAGGTCAGTCCATCCAAGCCGCCACCACTCTTTCGACCTCATGGTGGGCCACGCCACTCAATCTCTCTCTCTCTCTCTCTCTCTCTCTCTCCATATGTCTCGATTGACCTCGCTCTTTCTCGGACCAAAACGATATATCACCATGTTTGAGCCCAATTCGACCTATTCACATTGTATACTCTCTCACGCACATCGTCTATCTAGGTCACTCTCTCCAACCCGTCTCACTCTTTCGATCGCACGGCGACCCTATGTGATCGGTTGACCTTGCTTCCTCCCACGCACAAAATATATCTACATGTCTGTGACTGGATCATCTCTCAAGCTCTATCTTACAGCTCTCACCCTTGCCAAAAAGCTCAATCGGACAATATCTCTCCAGAGCATATATATTTGTTCAATGAATGTCGGACCACACTCACTTTGTCTCTCTATCTATATGTCTCTCGATTGACCTCGCTTTCTCACACCATATCTTCCACGTGTTGAAGCTACTTCCTCTCCATCCCTCGCAAAGCCGGAGCTATTTACATTGCGAAGGGCACTCCAACCTTGGATTAATTTGTGTAGGCATTTATTTCGGTCGGTTTAGATTATATTTTCGTAGCATTCGGCCCACAACTTCTCCAAACACCGTTGCAACCCACACAACTGCCCTAGTTGATTTCCCTCTAGCTCGGTCATCGCTCTATCGCACGCCCTTTCTCGCCTTCAATGTTGCACCATGGTATTATTGAAAAAACTATGTTGTTCTCTTTAATTATTATAAATAAGCTACAAAACTACACACCGATAGTCCACTTGGAATGGAACAAATTTCGACCCACAAATTAAAGTGGTACAAACTACACACCGAGGGGCCCACATGTCATGAAACAAATTTGGACCCATATACAAATTAAAAAATAAAGGACGAGGATCGAACATGCGACCGGGCCTTCAAGCCGCACGTCAAGAGTAGGCAACATACGTAGAATAGCAATTTTGTTGTACCCCCTTTGTTCACATAATGTTTTTATATTACCACAGCCTAATTAATGGATAACATGTAATATTATTTTTAGTACTATTCACCTTCACTTACTGGTGGGTTCCATGTGTGCTCTCTATCTCTCTCCTCCCTTACGTGTTTAGACGCACGGCAAACAGGAAGAACTTCATGGGCGATGTTGCGGTGACCATATCTCGGACGCGTTCACAAGTCACGCACCAGTTTCATGTACTAGCAGCACTAGTCACAGGTAATGCGTGCAATGCACGTTAATTTGGAAGTATATTAAGTGCATGCGGATATTAACTACTAGGATATTATTTGCGTGTTGTCATGTGATTAGCACTATTTTTGGCATGAAATTAACTACACGCTAAACGTGTTGAGCGCTCGACATTGAAGCAGTCTAGGTCGTTGGATGACAAGGAATACATGTGGCTTGATGACGATTTATATTTAATTTGATACGGCTCTAGCAGAACATTCAATCGATCAAACCATACATTTCATTTAGTCCGACTCCGACTTTAAATTATACAACGATCGATATAAAATAAACGGAAATGATAAACGTTCGGATTTTAAGCATGGCAATCCGAACGTTTTTCATGGCAAATTTAGATTACGCGGCAGTGGCGGGGCGTCTCGCGGTGGGAAGCGGCTCCTGCTGTGCTCGTGTGTCGCCGAGCCATCGACCGACGGGCGACGGCGGCGTCTTTGCGCCGTTGTTGGCGTACTCTGGACGCTGGCCTAGCTTCAAGGAAGGCCAAAATGTTCGGACTTCGGAGCGAAGTCGACCGGGAGGAGGCGATCGGCGTTGGTGCAAGAAAGCGGTCGACGGCGGCCATCCATGCCGCCGAGGGTGACTGCACCAGCGGGGACAAAGGCTGTCAATGGCGCGACGGAGACATTCGTGTGCACGGGCACCGGCACGGGCCCGCACGTTAGTGCATGCGCAGGCGCATGCGCTGGCAGGTGCAAGGGCACCGGCATGGGGGTGCGCGTCAGTGCACGCGCAGGCGCATGTGCTGGCAGGTGCACGGGCGCGTGAAAGTCGGCGGGGACCTCGTGGAACCCCGTGGGATCAAGCTCGGCGACAATGTGCGGCTCCCAGCCCATCAATGCCACGGGGATGGGCGCTGGTGCAGTAGGGGCGAGGGGAGCCGGAACGGGAGCGGGGACATGCGCGGCGTCTTCCCGCAAGGCCAGTTCAAGCTCGTCCCAAAGCGCCTTATGTTCTTGAGACTCTGGCTGGGTGTCTTCCTCAGGAAACTGGAACACTAAGGGCAGACTATCGTGATGCGGCATGGCGTACGTTTAGGTCAGGCTAGTTGGAGGTAGACGATAGGAGAATCGAAGAGGAAGAGAGAGGATTGTAGCGATACCGAGTAGTACGGGGTTGATTTTAAACTGCGGCGCCGGCGACATTAAAAGTGGGAGCAGTTGGGACGACGGTAGGCGGCGGAGCCTGGTCAAAGGGCTTGCCTCCCGGTGAGCCTGCACAACGGTTCTGTCAAGACGCCTCGACAGCCGGGCGTAGCGTCTGCTCAAGACGCCTCTGTCGACTCACATGCTTGCTCGGAGGGCACCTGCCTATGAGAAGCGGGACTCGTGGCGGCATGTAAATGCCCACGGTTTCAATAGTGAAAGTGTTCGCCTTAACGTGATAGGTCTTTGTTCCAAAATACCTTGGCTCTTCATTTGTGCAACTTGTCATAAGCAGCTTGTCTCAAATTGAAGAAAAAACTTACGAAGTAATATTTGTGCCATATCACGTGACCATGCTTAGTTTCAAGAATTTATGCTCACTTTTGGATTTTCTGAAATTTAAGATCCAGGATTCGAAACAATATCATAACATGCGTCATGCAATAAATTTACAAGTCGTACATATGTCCTGTTGTATTTCTTAAGAAAGGATTTGGTCAAACATTTTTCTTAGTTAGACTTCAGACAAGTTATATATGCAGAGTAAAAGGATAATCCTCCGCATGCGGTGCATTGCCTGATATATTAACTCAAGTACTAGGCACGAACAAACGGGCTCAATGTTGTGCTCGTCCTGGTGTAGTAGTAAGTTGACGGGTGACCTTGACAAGCGGCGACCGAGGGAATTGAGCCATGCTCGACACGGTAGGTAACGTTGTCTAGTTACTAAGGCATCCCTTCGTTGTTCATTGGTAGTCATTATGGACCGGGGACATGAGGGGAATTTCCTAGGGCTGGAATTCTGGCCGCCAGATATTTCGACTTGAAACGCTGAGGCTCGACTGGTTGGGGTTGCCTAATGTGCGTACCACGCACGCCACCGAAGGACACGAGCCCGGTTTTTTTAGGCTCAACAGGAGCCAAGGTCTGGCTAGTACGCCGTTGGGTCCTACCATTCGAGAATACGAAAGGAATCTTTTAAATTGCCAAACGGAACTATGTGTATTACAATACCCGTATTTTCCTTGCAAATACTAATCTCAACGTGGTAATTGATTTATGACGAGTTGTTGAATTAGAGTGAGTTTGTGATATAGTGATCTCAACGTGGATTTCACATTTCATGGTATCCCTAGTAAGTTTTCCAATGCAAATTCAAATTTAAAAGATGAACAATATGGAGGTGAGAAAAGTTTGTATGTATCAAGCATATGACCACACACACACACACACACACAGACACACACACACACACACAGAGAGACACACACGCACGAACACAACAACAATCCAATAAGTATAGTGCATCTATTTTTCCAAACCATGCATGTATGACACGAATTCAAAAATACTCCTTCGATTCCTAAATATTAGTCTTTTATAGAGTTCAACAAGTGACTACATACGGAGCAAAATGAGTGAATCTAGACTCTAAAATATGTCTATATACATCCGTATGTGCCAGTCCATTTGAAGCCTCTAAAAATGTAAGACATCCATGGTCCTCAGTTCAATATTTAAAATGAACATGAAACTGAAACATGAATATTAAGTCTAGTACTACAGTACATGCAAATGTTGTGTTTAGGCGGAGCTATGATTATCGGGGGTCAACCCTCGACCTTAGATAAAATTGTGGAGCTCTGTTTAGGGTTGTTTAGATTATATTTTTCCCACCCTCCCAGCCATCGATTGGTTGTGCACCCCCACCCCTCCTCCCCGGGAGAATATCATGTGCCCCCATACCTTAGATGCTATATGCCGATACGAGTTGCTTGGAGCTTGTAGATCTGAGATATAGCATCTCACATGATGTGTCTTAATATTGCTGCAGGAAACCTTGATGAGTTTGAGAATTGCACACAATTTGTACAAAACCTACTTATATGCCCTTTGATCCCATATCCGACGACCTCGAAGCTCGTATCACTGTAGCATCTAAGATGAAGGGGGACATCATATTCTCCTGTATGTAAGAATATCATGTGCTACCACACCTTAGATGCTTTGGTGATACAAGCTCTTCGGAGGCGTTGGATTTGTGACCCAACACCTCCTCGGAGGCTTCGTTCTTTTTTCTTTCCATGTTGTTTCACACGATTCACTGTGTTGATCTAACTATTTGGGTATGTCTTCTTGTTTGCAAACAGAGAATTCCTAGAGCAACGAGGGAGTCGTTCAACAATCCAGGAGACCGCGGCCAAGTTTCTCTTACCATGCGCAGCCTTGGTGTGAATGAACCTGCTCAATATACCGTAAGTACAAAGGATGGTCGCATGATGATTTATGCTAAAGGATGGTCAAGGTTCAAATATAAATCATATCTTGCGGTAGGGGATGATGTCAAAATCGAACTTTCTCGTCAAGGAGAGCTGGTCCAAATCAACTTTGAAATTAGCAGCACGCAACTGCCGAACTGATCTATCCTCCGAGAGATTTTGATGTAATAATCTGGCATGGTGAAACAAGTGACCTGTGTGTATAAGTAGCACGCCAGTATTATTTATCACATGGTATATCATTGATAGAATTGCAACTCTGAATGCTGGTTAGGAACTGTCGTTCGACTTCATTCCAACAACTGCCGTGCTTTATTCAATTTTGTGTATTCGCCTTGCGACATCATCTAAAACCAGCGGCGTACCGATCGCTTGCAATATGAAAAGCGCCGAGGTAGAACACATGGGCCCCCAAACATGCAGGGTCGGCCTGCGGCCCAAAGTCCAGAACCGTGAGCCTATCTGAGTACTCCCTCCGTCCGAAAATACTTGTCGGAGAAATGGATAAAAATGAATGTATCTAGAATTAAAATACGTCTAGATACATCCATTCCTCCGACAAGTATTTCCGGATGAAGGGAGTATTATATTCTCAGATGAACCCCCATAAAAAAAGTTGAACCCCCATAATGCCCGTGCATTGCAGAGGGAGTATATTTCTCGGCAAGGTCAGCCTATGATATAAAAGATTTGTATATTTCTTTACAGAGGGAGTATCTCTCTGTTAAAAATATATTTATGTGTAACTAGTTACTCCTGTCTTTCTACTTCCTTTCACTGATATGTGGGGCAACCGACAACGAGGTCCACGTGCCATATGCACAAATTAGAGTGCACAACTTCACGGTAGACACACCCCGGTCGTAGCGCCGCAGTAATGCCCAATGAGCCGTCAAATCACAACCCCCCCTTTCCAGCTTTAGCAGTAAGCTGGACGGACGAAGCGGCAATATTTCACTAGGCCTGAATCCCCTTCTCCCTTGTCTGCTTGCTCAGATAAAACCCCCTCTTGGCGATTGCATAGGGTTTTCTCATCATCCATCCCCGATAAACCCAAGTCTCTTGGTCGCAGGTAATCCTAGGATGGCAGCCGCCGCCGTTGATGCATTTTTCTTCCTACTAAATCTAGTGTGTTTCATTTGCAGTGCCCAAAGTGCGAGTACCCTATGTGTTTACATGCCTCGGCGAGACGCCACACTTGTTCCTTCTCATCCTAACACAACATTTTGAAACGCGCAAAGTATGTTCCTAGAATCCTCTTTTCTATTTGGGAGGGTGGATTTTTTTTGAACATGCTGTGTTCTCATATTATTTTTCCTGCAGTGTATCATTTGCTCTGCCAGAACACATGTACTCAAGATGCTCGGCCTTGCCATAACTGAATACACTAGTTTAATGGTCACAGTGAAGACAAGTCATGGATATAAGTTCCGAATTGGGTTCATGAACCAAGAAGATCGCTGCTTTTTTATGGCCGAACTTGGATAAACTTTCTCAAGTGTTACGGACTGAACCTGGTCTCATCTTCACTGCGATCTTCCACCCCGACGTCGTTCCAATTGTTCATCCATGTTAGTTTTGTATCTGGTTCTTGCTTGTTGCCTCAATTACTTCTTAATCCACCTATTGAAAGCACAAGTTCTCCCTAGGTGGTTTTGGTAATTAATGACAACATATCTCTTGTTGGACTAACACTTTTATCTAGTATGTTTCAGATAAGTTCAACAATGGAGTGGCATGGACTAAAGGATGTGGGAACTCCTTCAAGATGCTAAGGACAAACGATTGGCTCAAGCTTCAAGCTCAAGACTTTTCATTTTACATTTTAGTGATCCAAGATCACATTGAGTCTATAGGAAAAGCCAATACTATCAAGGAGGGATGAGGTGTTGCTTAATGAGCCTCTTGCTTCAAGTGCTTAGTGATATGCTCCAAATACCCTCAACTACTTTCCCACTTCCACACATATGTCCTAAACCTAAAGTCAAACTCGCCCCCACTGATTCTTTCTATCCGACGCCACCGAGTTTGGATGTCTTAGCCACTGCCACAAACCCTAGGCAAATCGGTCTCACCGATAGGGATCTCGGTCTCACCGAGATGGGATTGTAATCTCTGTGTGTATGTCCATTATCAAAATCGGTCTCACCGAGTTTGAGCAATCGGTACTACCGAGATTACAATGCAAACTCTCTGGTTAACTTATTATCAAAATCGGTCCCACCGAGTTTGATAATCGGTCAAACCGAGTTTTCCTGACCAACTCTCTGGTTAGCTAATTACCAAAATCGGTCTCACCGAGTTTGTGTAATCGGTCCTACCGAGATTACGTTATGCCCTAACCCTAACCATATCGGTCCCACCGAGTTGCATTCTGGTCCCACCGAAAACCCTAACGGTCACATTATTTGCTTTGAATCACCGACTGAAGTTTAACGATTCGGTCCCACCGAGTTTGGTAGATTGTGTGTAACGGCTAGATTCTGTGTGGAGGCTATATATACCCCTCCACCTCCTCTTCATTCGGAGAGAGAGCCATCAGAATGAACCTACACTTCCAGCATCCTATTTCTGAGATAGAACTGCCTACTCATGTGTTGAGGCCAAGATATTCCATTCCTACCATATGAATCTTGATCTCTAGCCTTCCCCAAGTTGCTTTCCACTCAAACCCTCTTTCCACCAGATCCAAATCCTATGAGAGAGAGTTGAGTGTTGGGGAGACTATCATTTGAAGCACAAGAGCAAGGAGTTCATCATCAACACACCATTTGTTACTTCTTGGAGAGTGGTGTCTCCTAGATTGGCTAGGTGTCACTTGGGAGCCTTCGACAAGATTGTGGAGTTGAACCAAGGAGTTTGTAAGGGCAAGGAGATCGCCTACTTCATGAAGATCTACCGCTAGTGAGGCAAGTCCTTCGTGGGCGATTTACCATGGTGGGATAGACAAGGTTGCTTCTTCGTGGACCCTTCGTGGGTGGAGCCCTCCGTGGACTCACAAGAACTGCTACTCCTTCGTGGGTTGAAGTCTCCACCAACGTGGAAGTACGATAGCACCACCTAGCGGAACCACGCCAAAAACATCTGTGTCTCCAATTGCGTTTGAATCCTCCAATCCCTTCCCTTTACATTCTTGCAAGTTGCATGCTTTATTTTCTGCTGCTCATATACTCTTTGCATGCTTGCTTGCTATATGTTTTGAATGTTAAACTTGTGCCTAAACTCCACTCAAACTTTAAAGAAACTTAAAAACTGCAACTTTGGTACTTAGTGTCTAATCACCCCCCCTCTAGACACCTCTTCTCATGGTCCTACAAGTGGTATCAGAGCATTGGTCTCCATTGCTTTGGTTTAATCACCATTGGAGGAAGATGGATGAGTCTACTTTGGGGAGTCTTAGACATAGAGTGCCTATTCTTGATGGAGAGTATTTTCGTGAGTGGAAAAATGAGATGCTTGTTATTTTCAATCAATATCATTTTAACAAGTACATTGCTAGCCCTTGTGCACCTTATGTTGATCCTATGCATCCTACCCTTGATGAAGCTATTGACATGACTAGAAATCTTAGAACTGTTAATCTTATCACTAGAGGCTTGCCTAGAAACTTGACTAGAATCTTGCCTACTTTAGAGTGTGCCTACACTATATGGAAATTTCTTGACGAACGCTTTCCAAATTATTCCCTGAAAAATCTTGATGAAATTCTTCGTAAGTCTATTGCCTTGAGTAAGATGAATACTAGTGATCCTATGTTTGGTGATCGTCTATTTGAGCTTACAAACCTTATGCGTGCCAAAGGAGATGTTGGTATTATTAGTGACATTATTTCCGAAGCTATAAGAATTCATAAGCAAGATACATGTCAAACTCATTCTAATGAATCACCCTCTCTAGGATTTGATCCACCACATGACGATGTTGAACATGGATACTATGATGAGGATGATGATAGTGACTTCAATCTTGATGATGCAATAAGACATTTTGGTCTTATGGCAAATCTTGAGGATATATGTCGAGGAAAGGAATGGGTTCTTGATAGTGGATGTACCTATCACATGACCGGAGATAAAGACATGTTTCGTGAGCTTGCTGAAAATGATGGTCCTCGAAAGTTTGTCACTTTCGGTGACAACTCAAAGGGTAAGGTGGTTGGCATTGGTAAGGTGGCCATCTCACATGATAGCTCCATACAAAATGTCATGCTCGTTGAATCTCTTGGCTACAACTTACTTTCGATTATCTAGACTTGCTGATTTCGGTTTCAATGTCCTATTTATCAAGTAGATTGCCAAGTGTTTCGTCGAGATAATCATAAAATGGTATTCTTGGTGTGCGTAGAGGTGATCTATACATTGTTGATTTCACTAAAAGGCTCAACCTAAAACTTGCTTCATTGCTAAATCCTCAAAAGGCTGGTTATGGCATAGACGATTAGGTCATGTTGGTATGCGAAACGTTGACAAGCTTATTAAGGGGAATCATATCCTTGGAGTTAATGATGTCATATTTGATAAGGATAGACTTTGCAGTGCTTATCAAGGTGTAAACAGGTTGGAGGAAGTCATCCGTGAAGAACATCATGACCACGAAGAGGCCACTCGAGCTACTTCACATGGATCTCTTTGGTCCCAACTCTTACAAGAGTCTCGGTGGAAATTCTTTTGGTCTAGTTATAGTTGATGATTTTTCCAGATTTACGTGGGTGTTCTTTCTCGATGATAAATCGCAAGTCCAAAAGATCTTCAAAAACTTCGCTAGGAAGGCCCAAAACCAATTTGAAGTGAAGATCAAGAAGGTTCGCAGCGACAACGGAACGGAGTTCAAGAGCATAAATGTGGACACCTTTCTTGACGAAGAAGGGATTTCACACGAGTTCTCGACTACGTACACACCTCAACAAAATGGAGTTGTTGAGAGCAAGAACTGGACGCTCATCGAAATGGCGAGAACGATGCTTGATGAGTACAAGACGTCAAGCACTTTTGGGCGAAGTGGTTGAGACAGCTTGTCATGCAACAAATCGCTTGTATCTTCACAAGCTACTCGGCAAGACTCAAGACATCTGAGCTACTCACGGTAACAAACCCCAAGTTGGATACTTTCGAGTATTCGGCTCAAAGTGCTACATTCTTGATAAGCATCGTCGTTCTAAATTTGCTCCTAAGTCTCATGAAGGTTTCCTACTAGGTTATGGCTCAAACTCTCACACTTACCGTGTCTACAACAATTTCACCCGAAAGGTTGAAGAGACGGTAGATGTGAAGTTTGATGAATCTAACGGCTCGCAAGTAGAGCAATTGCCAATTGATGTAGGAGACAAAGATCCTTCGAAAGCAATCCAAGACTTGTCTATTGGCAAGGTCCATCCAACAGAGGTGAAGGAGAGTACCTCGTCCGTCCAAGTGGAAGCTTCTACTTCCGACAAGGTGAACCAAGAGTTGATACGGAAGCATCCACAAGTGGGACACACCAAGATGAAGAAAACGAGGAAGTGCATCAAGATGAACGTCAAAAACCTCCTTCTCCACCACGACAAGAGAACGACAACGCCAACAATGAAGAAGGCCAAGAAGAAGAACAAGATGAAGAAGATGTTCAACGAAGACCCAAGCAAAAAGCTTTCACGAGTTCGAGCAAGAATTGCTAAAGACCATCCCGTCGAGCAAATCTACAATGATATTCAAACCGGGAGAATCACTCGCTCTAAAATTCGTTTAGCTAACTTTTGTGAAAACTATTCTTTCATCTCTAGCATTGAACCTATGAAGGTCGAAGAAGCATTGGAAGATCCGGATTTGATAAATGCTATGCATGAAGAGCTACACAACTTTGAGAGGAACCAAGTTTGGACATTGGTTGAGAAGCCCGACAACAACCACAACATCATCGGTACCAAATGGGTGTTTCGCAACAAGCAAGATGAAGATGGACAAGTAGTTACGCAACAAAGCACGCCTCATCACCCAAGGCTACACACAAGTCGAAGGTATGGACTATGGTGAGACTTACGCCCCGTTGCTAGACTTGAGTCCATTCAAGCATCTTACTTGCCTATGCTAATCACCATGATATCACCTTGTACCAAATGGACATTAAAAGTGCATTTCTAAATGGTGAAATAGAGGAGGAAGTTTATGTTAAACAACCTCCCGGCTTTGTCAATCCTAAGAAACCAAATCATGTTTACAAACTTCACAAAGCTCTTTATGGTCTTAAACAAGCTCCTAGAGCATGGTATAAATGCTTGACCAAGTTCCTTATTGAAAAAGGCTTTGAAATTGGGAAAATTGATTCTACTCTTTTTACTAAAAGGGTTAATGGTGAACTCTTTGTGTGCCAAATTTATGTTGATGATATTATATTTGGTTCAACTAACCCTCATTTTAGTGAAAAGTTTGGGAAGCTAATGTCGGAGAAGTTTGAGATGTCTATGATGAGTGAACTCAAATTCTTTCTTGGTTTGCAAATCAAGCAAACTAAGGAAGGTACTTTTGTCTCTCAAACGAAGTACACTAAGGACTTATTCCAGAAGTTCAATATGCAAGAATGCAAAGGTATGACTACACCCATGCCTACTAGTGGACATCTTGACTTAACCAAAGATGGTGAACCGGTTGATCAAAAGGTTTATCGCTCTATGATTGGTTCATTGTTATATCTATGTGCTTCACGTCCCGATATTATGCTAAGTGTGTGCATGTGTGCACGATATCAAGCTGCCCTAAAGAATGTCATCTTAAGGCCGTGAAAAGGATAGTGAGATACTTAATCCATACACCAAATTTTGGCATTTGGTATCCTAAGAGGGCCTCTTTCGATCTTGTTGGCTATTCCGACTCGGACTATGCCGGAGACAAGGTTGATAGAAAGTCCACTTTGGTACTTGTCAATTTCTTGGTAGATCTCTTGCGTCTTGGTCCTCCAAGAAATAAAACTCGGTATCCTTATCCACCGCCGAAGCTGAATATATTGCCGCTGGTTCATGTTGTGCTCAATTACTTTGGCTGACCCAAACTTTTAAAGATTATGGGATATATGTAAGACATGTTCCATTGCTTTGTGATAATGAAAGTGCTATCAAAATTGGTCATAATCCTGTGCAACATTCTCGAACTAAGCATATTGAAGTTTGTCATCATTTCATTCGAGATCATGTTGCTAAGGGTGACATTGATCTTAAGCATGTTCGCACCGAAAAGCAATTAGCGGATATATTCACTAAACCTCTTGATGAGAAAGTGTTTTGCAGGCTAAGAGGAGATTTGAACATCATTGATGCTTCAAACTTGGAGTAGAAACTCCATTGGATACATGCAAGACATGAGCTTATGACTAATCCTTGATATTTCTCTTATGATGAAAAACTTATGTCTTGGATATATTTGTATCTTGCATGTTATCTAACCCATGTAGGTACTTGGTTGAATCAAATTCCATGAGATTGTAACCTACTCATATCTTGAGTAATGTCTACATCACCAAGTCTCTACACAAGGTGGTTGAAGACAAGGAAGCACGAAACCATTCAAACATATCCTTTGACAAATTCTATGTTGAGTTTCATGATTGTCATTTTTGGATATACAAGTGCTCTTCCTTGCAAGAACTAACCCATGTAGGTAGATGGACTCAAATTCCAAGGGGTGCTCCAAATTCTTGATGAGCTACATCAACCTTGAGCAACCCATGCAAGTTCAACTACATGGACAACACCACCAACCAAGGTATGTTATTCCATCTTAGAGAAGCTTTACTCCGAGTCATGAGTTAAAGCAACTCGACAAGATGTGAATACATCAAGATGCTTAAACGAAAAATGGCAACCCCATTTTGAGCTTAAACAATGAGTATGGCCTATGATCAAGTGATCTCACTTGACTCCTAAGTCAATATACTCTAACATAGGTGACTTTGTCGCCAACCATCTCTAGATGAAGTTCTCCTGTGTTCTTTTCTGAGTTTTTGCATTTGTCTCATGCATTTGTGTTTCCCCTTTCAAAAAAAAAACTTCATCTAGTTCTTTCTGTTTTCTCTGCATTTTCTGCATCTAATTCCTTGCATATCTTTCAGTTCATTCCTTGCAAATCTTTGTGAGATTTTACTAGTCTAGTGAGCTGAGGTGACAAGTGTTTTCTCTGCGATGAACTCGGTTACACCAATTTGTTATTTTCGGTCCAACCGAATCCTTTCGGTGCAACCGAAGCATACCACTCGGTGCCACCGATTTCATAACAGGAAAAACTCTTTGCCACATATTCTGTGTTTCGTCTGTTCCAGCTCCACTCAATGAATCTTGTCCTCTACAAGCATCACATTTTTATCATTGCTTTATGTTGTGACTCAAGGATCAAACTCATTCACGACAAATTCCAGAGGGGGAGAGAGAGATTACATCTTTATCAAGCCCTTCTTGGAAATTGATGTCAAAGGGGGAGAGAGAGAACACATCAAAGCTTATCATTTAGAGAAAGAGATCACATCAGAGAAGGAGAGAGAGAGATCCTTCAGGGGGAGAGAGAGATCTCCAGGGGGAGAGAATACTAGTAGAAAGTATTTCTCAAGGATCCCAGATGCCTGGTGTTCAAGAGGAGAGATGTCCACATGTCTTCTTGAGGGGAGAGACATGTTCATATGATCTGTTGTGCTTATTTTGCATTAGCATACATTAGCTCTGAACTTTAGCTCTGATCATCATTCATATCTTTTAGCTCTGTTTTCCTTCAGCTCTGATTTTCTGTTCCCTATCTTCTCCCAGTATCCCATGTTAGATTCAGGGGGAGCAAGACATCTAAGGGAAAGAGATCATTTAAATTCATTGCATATCTTTACTCTTGGGGACATGTCTAATCCAATGTGGTACTCAGTACTCACTCTCTACATGTCATCCCAGTCTTGGTATTCTTGTGGTTTCTTCTGTTTGCTCTGGCTAGTAGATGTATCTGTGTTATCTAACCTTGTTTTCACTGGTTCATTCCATCCTAAGTCAACTCAAGACCACAAGGTAAGTATATGCATCACAATCATGTGTATGAGAAATTCTTGCTGATGTACATACTGTTTGCAAGGACTCATGGGCATGAAGGTATTCTCTTTAATACGTTTTTGCTCTGATGCATATAGCCAAGATACATGTAACACATTGCCTGCTCTATCATGGTTATGCTATCACATGCTTCTATATTTCATATTCACATGATTGCATACATGTAGGGGGAGCCTATGCTTGTTACATGTCTTTCCAAAGCTTACTTGCTATTCTTTATATCTTTATCTAAAGCTTTGATGTATGTTGCCATCAATTACCAAAAAGGGGGAGATTGAAAGCACAAGTGCTCCCTAAGTGGTTTTGGTAATTAATGACAACATATCTCTTGTTGGACTAACACTTTTATCTAGTATGTTTCAGATAAGTTCAACAATGGAGTGGCATGGACTAAAGGATGTGGGAACTCCTTCAAGATGCTAAGGACAAAGGATTGGCTCAAGCTTCAAGCTCAAGACTTTTCATTTTACATTTTAGTGATCCGAGATCACATTGAGTCTATAGGAAAAGCCAATACTATCAAGGAGGGATGAGGTGTTGCTTAATGAGCCTCTTGCTTCAAGTGCTTAGTGATATGCTCCAAATACCCTCAACTACTTTCCCACTTCCACACATATGTCCTAAACCTAAAGTCAAACTCGGCCCCACTGATTCTTTCTATCTAGCGCCACCGAGTTTGGATGTCTTAGCCACTGCCACAAACCCTAGGCAAATCGGTCTCTCCGATAGGGATCTCGGTCTCACCGAGATGTATTGTAATCTCTCTGTGTATGTCCATTATCAAAATCGGTCTCACCGAGTTTGAGCAATCGGTACTACCGAGATTACAATGCAAACTCTCTGGTTAACTTATTATCAAAATCGGTCCCACCGAGTTTGATAATCGGTCAAACCGAAGTTTTCTCGACCAACTCTGGTTAGCTAATTACCAAAATCGGTCTCACCGAGTTTGTGTAATCGGTCCTACCGAGATTACGTTATGCCCTAACCCTAACCATATCGGTCCCACCGAGTTGCATTCTGGTCCCACCGAAAACCCTAACGGTCACATTATTTGCTGAATCGGTCTGATCGAGTTTAACGATTCGGTCCCACCGAGTTTGGTAGATTGTGTGTAACGGTTAGATTTTATGTGGAGGCTATATATACCCCTCCACCTCCTCTTCATTCGGAGAGAGAGCCATCAGACTGAACCTACACTTCCAGCATCCTATTTCTGAGATAGAACTGCTTACTCATGTGTTGAGGCCAAGATATTCCATTCCTACCATATGAATCTTGATCTCTAGCCTTCCCCAAGTTGCTTTCCACTCAAACCCTCTTTCCACCAGATCCAAATCCTATGAGAGAGAGTTGAGTGTTGGGGAGACTATCATTTGAAGCACAAGAGCAAGGAGTTCATCATCAACACACCATTTGTTACTTCTTGGAGAGTGGTGTCTCCTAGATTGGCTAGGTGTCACTTGGGAGCCTCCGACAAGATTGTGGAGTTGAACCAAGGAGTTTGTAAGGGCAAGGAGATCGCCTACTTCATGAAGATCTACCGCTAGTGAGGCAAGTCCTTCATGGGCGACGGCCATGGTGGGATAGACAAGGTTGCTTCTTCATGGACCCTTCATGGGTGGAGCCCTCCGTGGACTCACAAGCAACTGCTACCCTTCGTGGGTTGAAGTCTCCACCAACGTGGAAGTACGATAGCACCACCTATCGGAACCACGCCAAAAACATCCGTGTATCCAATTGCGTTTGGATCCTCCAATCCCTTCCCTTTACATTCTTGCAAGTTGCATGCTTTATTTTCCACTGCTCATATACTCTTTGCATGCTTGCTTGCTATATGTTTTGAATGTTAAACTTGTGCCTAAACTCTGCTCAAACTTTAAAGAAACTTAAAAACTGCAACTTTGGTACTTAGTGTCTAATCACCCCCCCTCTAGACACCTATTCTCATGGTCCTACACCTATTCTGTCTAACTAATCACAATTTAACTTTAGAAGTAGCAACAAATCTCTCACGAAGATGCTACTTCTAACTAATATTTTCTTATAATTGGTGGCACGTGTAGGTTTTTCAGAGTTAAGCGATGCGCTTTCGTTTGTTACTCAAGAATAACTCGGCTGTTACTAATGGCACTGAAGTTGACTGGATCGACATCCACAAGTTCCTACACTTTATTGATCGTCTTGAGGTCCTTGTGGGGCATTTCAATGGTGGAAGGCCACGTGGAAAATGTGTGGCACTGCTGCACTCGTTGAACAGGTCCAACTGTGTCGAGAAACTTATGGTACGAGCTGTTTTCTGTTATATATGTTGTTCATAAACTATTGCTTATACACAGTTTTACAACTGTGATCTTCTTGAAACAGGAACTGCCGAGTTCTATTGTTCCTATAGAGATGCCTGACCATGGTCGGGTCAGACTTGCGCTTGGTCACAACATGATGTTTATGTAGACCTACTCAATTCCCCTTGGAGGTGAAAAGATACTTATTCATGGGTGGTCTCAAATAATGAAGGTCCGTCCATCTTGGAGAATAGCACAGAAGATTATGTTCATGCTTTTCCATGGCTCTAAAGCGAATATCCTGTTTATTGACCACGTTGCGAGATGAAGCCGCTTTCAGAAGGTTGTGGATGCGCGGGTGGCGCTGGGCCTTGTCACGGGGCTTGGTGGCCTCACCCTTGGTTAATCGTAGGCAAAGTAGCAATCGCTCGAGGCGTGCTTTGTACGGTTGAACTGTATAAGTACTCATACCGCTTCGACTTTGGTTGTTAAGTGCCCCTGTTGGTTTCGATTAAGGTTGTCAAGTACTCTTGCTGCTTTTCTGATCTGTCGTGTTTCTTGATCCTGTCTTCCTCCACCGCCAAAATTAAACCAAACCGGGGCCGCCGCTGCTTCGCCTCCACGGTTGGCTGCGCCAACAAGACACATCGTCGCCCCACCGTCTCCTAAATCGTTAACGCCGACGTCCTCACGCGCTTTAGTGCGCTTCGCAAGCGCCGCCCTCTCGCGTTGTCAACATGGTCAGCAAACAACAGGAATCGGCGAAGTACGTGGAGAGGATGATGAGGGGTCCACCACGTCAGCGTATGGAAAAATAAAATGCTTCCTCCTAGTGTTTTCCTGACATCTGGGACCCATGACATTGTGAGAGTATATAGTCAATAGACAAGAGAACAACACAAGATCGGCTGACACCTGGGACGTAGCTACTCGAGCAGTATTTTTTTGTTTGGTATTATTGAGACGGAGCAGGGTTTGAACTGGGCTGTAGCCCATCTAGCCAAGGCTTATATTTTATGTTCACCATGTGACCAGCCCAGCTATTTTTTCTTTGTGAAAATGAGCCCAGTTTATTTTTTCTGAAGAATACCCAATCCAGGCCTACTTATTTTTCTATGCCCTGATGGGCTGCAACTCTTTCAAGACGCCTGCAAATCTTCAAAGTAATATGAAATGGGTTGTAAATATAAAAACAGATGACAAATTGGCAATTACTTTATAATTTCTGAATTTTATCACATTTTCAGATTCCTATTTCACTGGGCATTAACCTAATTTAAATATATCTTCAAAGTACTTTAAATCTGGCTGGACATTTTGGTATTAAAAATAGTTTGGAACCCACAGAAATATGCGAAATTGGCCCTGGCCAACCAAAAAAACGACTACAATAAATTGCATAAGAAGTTGCCATGAGCTATATATAAATTATTAAAAAAGAGGGAGTGGTCTGACTTGTGGGCCTGTTTAGTTGACGCGTATGCAAGATTTTTTTAGTTATTATATACGTCTACAAACAATTCGGCGAGACGTAACGTTGGATGTCAATCCAACGGCCCTCGTCATTCTTCAATCTACGATCTTCTTGCTCCGGCCGCCAAAAGCGCTTGGCGGGACCGCTTACTCCCGCCTCCGTGGCGGGCTGTCTTTGCTGCCGCAGGCCTCAGCCCCTCCTACTCCCAGCGCTGGCCAGGGCATCCCTCTACTCACCCACACCCCCTGTTATTCTACGGCGACGGCAACCTCACACCGCAGCCGAACCAGTGAACGCTCGTACTCCTCTCCACGTGGGCATCCACTGTCGCGTCTTCCCCGGCTCCGCGTCGTCCCCTTCCTATGCCTCGCCGTCGTCCACCGCCGTGGTGCCCTCGGCGTGGCGTGGTCAATGTGGTCAACGACCGACTTCCATCCGAAGAGTACTGTATGTGGAGAGGCTGACAACTGGGTCCATGGCAGCCGCAAGGAAGTGCCTCCTTATTATGCGGGAAATAATTATTCCTTCACCTGACAGCGGGGACCCACCGGACGGGCCACCAGTATTTTGCGAAAAAAATTGTTTCCCCCTGAGTGCTGGGACCCACCGGACGGGCCACTGTATTTCGCGAAAAAAACGTTCCCCCCGCTGTCAGCTCGGACCCACCGGAAGTACCTCCTTATAACGCAAAAAAAAATGAATACTCCCCCGGCTAGCTGGGACCCACCTTGGTGGGAGGCTGACATGTGGGCCTGCTAAGTTGACGGGGAGGAAGGGCTTTGTCAACTTAGTCAATATGAACGATTCTAGCTCTAGTGAGCGTACGATGTCCATCCAACGGCCGTAGTGCTTCTTTAACCTCTGGTCTTCTTGCTCCAGCCGCCCAAAGCAGCGCCGGTCGTGCCGTATTCTCCTGCCTCACGTGGCGGCTATCTTTGCCGGAGGCCTCACCGCCCTACTATTCCCACCGCTGGCCAGCCCTGCGGCGACGGTAACCTCACACCGCAGCCGAACGGTGAACCCTCGTACTCCTCTCCGCGCGGGCTTCCACTGCCGCGTCTTCCCCGGCTCCACGTCGTCCCCTTCCTAGGCCTCGCCGTCGTCCATCGCCGTGGTGCTCTCGGCGCGGCGTGGTCAATATGGTCAACGACCGACTTCCATCGGAAGAGTACTGTGCGTGGAGACGCTGACAGCTGGGTCCACGGCCGCAGCAAGGAAGTGCCTCCTTATTACGTGCAAAATAATTATTCCTCCACCTGACAGCGGGGACCCACCGGACGGGCCACCGTATTTCACGAAAAAAATGTTTGCCCCTAACTGCTGGGACCCACCAGCTACATCTTCGCACGAAAGGAAGTGCCTGACAGTCGGGACCCACCTGGTCGAAGCGTACGTAGCGTTGTCATTTTGGTCGCGAACGTGTACGTACATATATACTGGTGGATGTAGAGGCGCGCACGTGTCGTAATAGAGGCGGCCAGGGTGGAAGAAAGAAAATACGGCCACGTATGTGTACAAACGGGCGGGGTCTCGAACACCTACTCGCGCATACGTACGGTGATGGCTCGTTGACATGGCTGGGTCGGAACGGAGAAACAACGTCGTCATCGTGTTCATGGGGAGGCAACGGAATGCGTCGTGTTCATGGGGAGGCAACAGAATGCGTCATGTTCATCGGGAGGCAACGGAACGCGTGGGAGCCAATCGACTGGGTCGGAACAGAATGCGTGGTCGTGTTCATCGGGAGGGCTTGGATGGAAGAGGCGATGGAAACGAGGCCTGGCGTACCGCACAACGGAGGAAACAGACCTCCTACGGTCGAAACGGGGATCCTGTTGATCAGGAGGGTGTGGCGCATCATAAAACGAGCAAGCGGACCTCCTACGGTCGAAACGGGGTCCTGCTCGCCGGGAGGGCGTGGCGACGGCAAAGCGGAGAAGCGGACCTCCTACGGTCAAACGGGGTCCTGTTGCTCGGGAGGGGTGTGGCGTACCGCAAAACGGAGGAAACGGACCTCCTACGGTCGAAACGGGGGTCCTGTTCATCGGGAGGGGTGTGGCGTACCGCAAAACGGGACTCCACGGGATACTGTTCATCTCCACCGTCCACCCCCTCCAGACTCCACGAGCTACTGTTCATCCACCGTCGACCTCCTCCAGCCTCCACCTACGACTGTTGATCCAGCCTCCACCGCGCGCTACTCCACCGACTACTGTTCAACCAGCCCTCTCCACGGGCTCCTGTTCAACCACCCCTCCATGGGCTACTGTTCATCCTGCCCTCCACCGTCTACTGTTCATCCTGCCCTCCACGGGGTGGTCCTGTTCATCCAGCCCTCCACGGGGTCCTGTTCATTCAGCCCCAACTGGCTCGATCGATCGGGGTCCTGAAAGTGCGTTATATCGACTAGAGGGGGGGTGAATAGGCGATATTTATGAAATCTTCACTGAGGAATTTGCTGGTGAGGAAATTCCTTAGCGAAGAAATACTTGCAATGAATAAGTACTCGTAAGCATAACAGATTACAAGCATAGTCATCATGATGAAATGAAGACAATCACAGTCTGAAAAGCGTAATCACAGGATAACACAAGATGAAGACAAAGCGGTGAAGAAATTGAACTGAGGAAATTGAGAAAGTCTTCACCAAAGTCTTCAAACACAGATATGACAAACACTCAACACGCTTATGAGGAAATGAAAGGGTTGAGGAAATAGAACCGATTAGGTTGGTGAAGACAATGATTTGGTAGACCAGTTCCAAGCGCTTTGTCTCGGTTGTACGTCTGGTTGGAGCGGTGAGTATTTAAACTTCGAGGACACAGTCCCGGACACCCGATCCTTGAGCACGCAGCTCAGGACACCAAGTCCTCACCGTATTCTCCTTGAACTAAGGTCACACAGACCTCGTCCAATCACTCGTGGTAAGTCTTGAGCGACTTCCAAACCTTCACATACTTGGTCACCCGCAATCCACAATTCCTCTTGGATGCTCTAGACCATGACGCCTAACCGTCTGGAAGAAGCACAGTCTTCAAAGGTAACAAGCGCCGGATCCACGCAGGATCAATTTCTTGATGATGCTCAATCACTTTGGGTTTGTTGGGGTTTGGTTTTGGGTTTTTCCTCACTTTTGGGTTTTTCCTCACTTGATGATTTTCGCTCAAAGTCCTCAGAGGATGGGTTGCTCTCAAATGACAAGTGTCAAGTTCTCTCGAGCAGCCAACCAACTAGTGGTTGTAGGGGCGGCTATTTATAGCCTAGGGAGCAGCCCGACATGATAAGACATAAATGCCCTTCAATGATATGACCGTTAGGTGGAGATATTTCGGGACGGTGCGCCAGAAGATAAAGAACGGTCGGAAATTTGAACATCAAATTCCTCGGGGCTATCATGTTCCTCATCGTGTAGGCAATTCAGACTTTGGCGAATTCCTAACTCCTCGATCAGAACAAATTCTCAAATGACCGGAAGAGCTTCGTCTCACATCTTGAAGAAATTGACTGAACTGTATGAGATTTCCAAAGGCTTCACTTTCGAAGGGTTTGGTAGGTGTAGGATTTTGAGTTGAGCATCAAATGGAAATTTTCCCTTTGTATTTCCTCGAATTTCTTTAACAAAGACGGTGTTTCCTATGACTCAAGAAAGAGAAAATGAAACTACGAAAACAAAAGTCTTCACGCTTCATGTTCCTCAATTGAATACCAAGTCTTCAAGGTCACACCAATTTCTTCACTTTCAAAGTCTTCAGAAAGTCTTCAGAATATCAAAGTCTTCAGATGAAGAACTTCATTTTTAGGGGTCGACTTTCTCTCAGAATATCAAACTCCTCATAGACTTATAGACCTGTGTGTACACTCACAAGCGCATTAGTTACTTAACCTATAAGTCTTCAATACACCAAAATCACTAAGGGCACTAGATGCACTTACAATCTCCCCTTTTGGTGATTGATGACAATATGGGTTAAGTTTTCAACGAGGATAAACATATGACTTGTAAATACTGATAATGAGGAATTTGATTGCAAGATATAGAAGAACTCCCCCTGAATATGTGCATAGTGAGGAATTTGCTTTTGAGGCAATGCACACTTCAAGAATTGAATCATGGAGATCTCCCCCTATATTTTGTAATTCATACACGCATTTGACATATAGTATGAAGAATTTGAAACGCATGATGAAATATGGTGCTTGATGAAATTCAGCATGAGGAATCATAGCACATAAAGTATCAGAGCACAAGTAGATTTGCTATGAAGCATAGTGCAAAATCATAATGCATCAAAAGTATCAAAGCACCATAGGGTTTAAGATTACAACTCGATCCAATAAAAGGTTTCAGAAGAACGAGAGTTGTAACTTAATAAAATACTGAATATAGACAAAAACTAGACCCGCTTGAAGACTAACTCAAATTTCTCCCCCTTTGTCATCGAATGACCAAAAGGATCGAAACTGAGGACTAACGCTCTTGAGGAATATCAAGTTGAAGACAGAGCGCCAAAGATTGTCGGGTTGTTTGTTGAAGTAGGACCAGCAGCAGTGTCTTCCAAATCTTCATTTTCATCGATGTCGCGAGATGAAGAATAGGAGCTGGCCACCAAGGAAGGAACTTTGACCTTCTTGAATTTCTTGGAGGAGGTGCGGATCAGTCAAATTCTTCCTTGAGACCCATTGATGTCAGTTCTTCTTCATTATAGACATGTGAAAGAACAGCCCAGGTGCGCTTGAAGGTTTCATGAAGGTAGTAGTGGTTTTTCTTCACCGCATTGTGAGTAGACGTCATATTGTAAAGAAGAGTACCAAACCGACGTTTGACCCACTTATGATTGCGATCAACCTTGATGAAGGCGAGGAGTAATTCACGATCGGTCATCACCACAGGTGCGATTCCTTGAGGATTTTGCTTTCTTGAGGTATTCTTCTTTGAGTCATGTGTGGCGAGTCATCATTGGTGGAGTAAGATGTCGCTTTGCGAAACTGTCCATCCAATGGACGAATACCTTCATCTATCACAGCGATGGCCTTCCCTTTTCATCACCGGGGCAATTGGCCGTTTGAGGACTTCAATCGAGGCAGGTAGCTGCAGTGGTTCAAAGTATCAGCTTTGTAATTGAGTGAGGACCTTGACCTGATGAATCTCATAATCCAAGGCGCATAAGGCTTCAGCTCAAATGGTGACATGGCAATGTTAGCCAGAGTCCTCATGAAGAAATCATGGAAATTTACGGGAACGCCATGGATGATATTGAAAAGCATATTCTTCATGATGCCAACGACTTCTTCATCGTTCGAGTCATGGCCTTTGATAGGACTCATAGTCTTCGTCAAGATTCGATAGACGGTCCAAGGCACATATAATAATTCCTTGACGAGGAATTTGGTTCTTGGTGCCTGCCTTGGCTTCAATGGCTTCATCAGCACTTGCATATAGTGATTTGAAAGTTCCTTTTCTTCATAGATTCGACGTGCACCATCAAGCGGAGGACTGAGAGGTAGAGCACGTAGCAATTCAATTGCAGGTGCCTTGTAGTGAGTGTTTTCAGTCATCCAATCTAAGACCCATGAATTGACGTCTTCAGCGTCTCCGGTGATATCTTGAGGTTGCATAGAACTGAAGAATTAGCTCTTCGTTCCAGTCACAAATATCAGTGCAGAAGCTTAGAAGTCCTGCGTCGTGAAGAACACTGAGGACAGGCTCAAAGCCTGGCAGTGACTCCATATCCACATGAGGAATATGAGCATGATCGAAGATTTTATCCTTGTTGAAAAGCACTGAGGAATAGAAGTTGGCTTGGTGGCGGTCCGTAAGCGCCTCTTCCTAATTCGAGCAGAATCATAAGGATTATATTCGGTGAAGAACACGTGCTCGGCAAAGAAATCTTCAGCCTTGAACTTTTGCTTGGTTGAGAACGGATTCTTACGCTTGGGCGAGAGGGTGTTAGTGAGTTGCATCACCACCTCGGGAATCGTAAGTTCAGGTTCATCGACTTGAGGAATTTCTTGGTCCTCAACTTATGCGATCGAGGATTAGCGGCCCGGCAGTTTCATCGGCACTAGTGGCTGGAATTTCTTCATGCATGAGAACCCGTGGGTTGATTTTCTTGAGTCTATTTGGACAGTCTGTGCGGGGGAGTGAGGAACTTGTTGGAGCGGAGTGAAGAGAGGAGTATTGGGATGCTGATTTTCCCAAAAATCATCATTGATCACCGGTGTGGTGCATCCAATATCCACATCTTCATCTTCAATTTCCTCGACACCGACTGAGGAATTTCATAGTCTGATGAGGGAATAACTGGAGTTGAAGGGATGGCATCCACTTCAATTTCTTCATCAAGCTGCTCTGACGAAGCAGCAGACTGATGTTCTTCATCGGATCCGACTGGTATCTCGTATTCTTCTCCAAAAGGAACAACTTCCTTTGAAGGTATGGAGGAAATTGGAATAGCATCAATTGGATTTTCAACGGAGCTGGTCATTGGCTTCATTTTCTTCGCAGCCGAAGAATCTGACGCAGCTGATGCTTTCCTTTTCTTCACAGCAGCTCGTTCCGCAGCCTTGGTTTTCTTCACATCAAAAGCAGATGGAAGAATTGGAGTTGGAGTTGGCGCAGGAGGAGCCGAGGAATTTGGTTCAATTTCTTCAGAGCAACCGATGCGGTTCCTCTGTCTTGAGCAATTTCTTCAGCGCACCACTAGTGGGTGCCAGGCAATTTCTTCGGTGGGATGGGATCATCAGCCACGGAATCAACATTTTCTTGAGGTTGAGCGTCATCAGCCAGTCTTGGCATTTTCTTGAAGAGGCTGAGCTGAGGCTACACTGAGAAATTTCATGTTGCATTGGGACAGCAACATTTGTGAGATTCTTCGTCAGTTGACGAATCTGTCCTTGGCTCCTTGCCAATCTGCATTGAATGAATCGAAGTTTTTCTTTGAGGTTTTGAATTTCGATCTGGACTTGGAGAAGCTCCTCGGTGTCATCTTGACAATGTTTTTCTTCAGAACTTCTCCTTCTGTATTGAGCCTTTTGATTTCCCTCGCCTTTTCATACTTCCATTTTTCTTCAGCTATGAAGTGAGTCAACATATGACTTTGACCAGGTGTCAAGTGAAGATCGAGCGGAGGGGTATTGGGATCATTGTGCCGAGATCAATAAAGTCGAGGACTATCTTGGGTCCAATAGCGTGGCACAGATGTACCTTTGGCTCTAGCGGCCCTTGCTTGTCGGTCTCGATGATTTCATGAAGTTCTTCATCGGATGCCTCATCATCGGATGGCACATGGAATGCAACCATTTTCTTCGTCGGGCTAGGCGAGGACCTCGACCTTTGTTGCTTTGGTCTTCAAATTTGAGTCGGACCTGTTGAGGAAGTTGGAGCGGTGAGGAACTTGCAGAAATGCTCGAGGCAATTGAGAAACCAGTGGTTCTTTGACAAGTCGCCAGATGCACGAGGAACCGAGGGTTTTAACGGAGCGATTGAGGACTTTGATGGAACAGCGGTGTGAGGAATTTGCTTGGATGGTGCTCTTTGAGGAACTTGGCTGTGAGGGCGTAGATGATGAAGCACTTGGCTTATGAGCAGGCTTCTTTGCATTGATTTCCTCGGTTTGACCGAGACCTCGATGGCGATGCGTGGCGAGAATGCTCATTGAATTTCTTCTTGCTTCCTTTGCTTGCTTTGCCAATTTTGCTTGGCGTTTAGCCCATTCCTCGTGAAAGTCCTCACCGCGTTTGACGCTAGTGGGATCAGCTATTTGGCGGTGCCAAAGGAGCTCTTGGGCATGGAGGATTTAAAGCGAATTTCTTCATGTACTTAGGAGTTACATATCTGTATTCCTTCCATTCCGTGCCCATCTCCGCTCAATCTTGAATACGCACCTTGCGTTGGTTTTAGTTTCCTCATACGGTGTCTTTGTAATCAACATATATTTCCTCAGGGATTTCAAATGCTGTCATAACCTCTGGTTTCTTTCCTCCCTTCTGCGGCTTCTTACCGTCTGCCATTTTCTTCAGTTGAGGAAATTGAACAATTGAGTTCTCTGAAGAAGTGTGCAGTTTTTCTTCGAGGAACGCTGCAAATGAGTTAAGTTGATGAGAACCTAGTGATTCGGCAGCGGACATTTGTACCTGTGAACAGAGTATAGGTGCGAGGAATTTGGAGAGGTCATATGCGTTCTCAGAAGGTTTTTCAAAAATAACAAGTTTTGAGGATTTTGACCAGATGAACCTTGAAGAATTTCAATAAGCGTTCTTTGTCTTAGGTTCCAGTTGTATAGATCGAAGATCCACACAATTGAGGAATCTTGAAGAAAATCATAGCTTAGAGAAACGAGTCAAGAGATTTGAGGTGTTCATATGTGTGAAGATTTGAGGAACAAACACCTTTGAAGAATTTGAAGAAAATTTGAGAATCAAAGCGAGTAATAAAAGTAACTTTTAATTTACCCGAAGTGAAGAACACGACGAACTGAGATGAACAGTTTAGAAGTTCGTCCGTTCAGATCTTCCACGCCCTAACTTGGCTGAGGAAGACAGCTACGGCGACGGCGGAGTGAAGATTTCCGCGGTCGGCGCGAGTACGTCGGCGACGAGGTCAAGGCGATGAAGCTTTTCCTCACCGGCGACGATGGAGTAGCGGCGGTGCTAGGGTTTTGAGGAGCACGAGCGAGAGAGAGGTTGAGCGGAGTAAAAGAGTGAGGAAGGGAGAGAGGGGTATTTATAGACACGGTGAAAAACGGATTGTCCGAAGATTTAGGACGAACATGCCCCTGTCCACTTCCCTTCTCACGACATGTGTCACCCACGTACTGTGTAGTGGAGATCGTGTACGATCGTGGGTGAATATAATAATGCATCGTGGGATGCGGAACGGTTTGAATGGTAAGCGAAGGTTTGAATAAGATTCGTTTTAAAATTCCATTGCAATTTCTTCAAATTGTCAAGGACACGGTGAAGAATTTGAACGAAGTTTCAAAGCGTAACGCACATGAAGAATTTGTGAATGGATTGGGTTGAGTATAGCAAATAGGGGAAGGGTCCGATCACATTCACTTAGCGTAAAAAAGCGACTTGAAGAAATAGCCATAAGTGAATGTCAGAGGACATAAAACCATATATATATATATAGCCAATGAAGAAAGACGGCGGAAATAGTGAAGAATTTGCAAAGTTGAAGAATTTGAAAAACTGAAGAATTTCAAAAATTTGAGGAAAAACTCAAATTGAAGATTTTCAACTTTGGTGGTGGCGTGACCCACCGTATAAGAATGATGATTTCAGACACCGCGTACAATTGTCGTAGGGTTCTGAGAATCAATTTCTTCATTAATTTCTTCACATTTAGAGTGTTATTCTTCATTGATTGAAGATAAACGTTTCTTCATGTGTTGCACATCTAAGTCATCAATTTTGCATAAGTGTTAGGATGTGTGTCCTTTTCAAAGAACATTCGAAGATTCTAAGATATTTAGCTCACACCGCAACTTGCTAAATCTCTTCTCATCCAAGGGCTTAGTGAAGATATCAGCTAGCTGTTCTTCAGTCTTCACGTGCTCGATGGAGATGTCGCCCTTCAACACATGATCACGAAGAAAGTGATGACGAATTTGAATGTGCTTTGTTTTCGAGTGCTGAACTGGATTGTGAGCAATCTTGATGGCACTCTCATTGTCACAATAGAGAGGCACATTCTTCACGTTGATGTCGTAGTCCTTGAGAGTTTGCTTCATCCACAGCAATTGAGCACAACACGAGCCAGCAGCAATGTATTCAGCTTCCATAGTTGACAGTGATACGCAGTTCTGCTTTCTTCGAGGACCAACAGACCAAAAGATCGTCCGAGGAAATGACAAGTACCAGATGTTGACTTGCGGTCCACACGATCACCGGCATAGTCAGTCGGAATATCCAATGAGATCAAAAGTAGAGCCCTTGGAGTACCATAATCCTAGTGTTGGTGTGTGAGCTAGATATCGAAGAATATGCTTCACAGCCTTATGGTGTGATTCCTTGGTGTAGCTTGAAATCGGGCACACATGCAAACACTAAGCATTATATCTGGCCTAGATGCACATAAGTACAATAAAGAACCAATCATGGAGCGGTATACCTTGTGATCAAGTCAATACCATTTTCATCGATTGCATAGATGGCCATTTGTGGGCATAGGAATTTTGACACCTTTGCAATCTTGCATGCCGAATTTCTTCAGGACATCTTTGAGGTATTTCTCCTGAGATATTAATATGCCATTGTGTTGTTGATTTAATTTGAAGACCTAAGAAGAATTTCAACTCTCACATCATAGACATTTGATATTCTTCACTCATCATATAGGCAAATTCATCACTATAACGTTGGTCAAGATGACCAAAGATAATATCATCAACATATATTTGGCACACAAAAAGTTCACCATCATAAGATTTAGTAAAGAGAGTAGGGTCGAGTGAACCGAGTGAAGCCATTCTTCACGAAGAATTCCTTCAATGTATCATACCACGCTTGGGGGGCTTGCTTGAGGCCATAGAGGGCCTTATTGAGTCTGAAGACTTTGTCATGATTCTTTGGATCTTCAAAACCTGGTGGTTGAGCAACATATACTTCTTCCTCAAGCTTACCATTGAGGAATGCACTTTTCACATCCATTTGATATAAAGTGATATTGTGATGGTTAGCATAGGCGAGTAATATGCGAATAGACTCAAGTCTAGCGACAGTGTGCAAAAGTTTCATCAAAGTCGATTCCTTCAACTGCGTGTAGCCTTGAGCTACTAGTCGTGCCTTATTCCTCACCACAAGACCATTTTCATCTTGCTTGTTGCGATAGATCCACTTTGTGCCAATGATATTATGCTTGCGAGGATCTGGACGTTTGACCAGTTCCCAGACATTGTTGAGCTCGAACTGATGTAGTTCTTCTTGCATGGCATGAATCCACTCCGGCTCCAGAAATGCTTCATCTACCTTAGAGGGCTCTGTGATAGAGACAAAAGCATAGTGCCCACAAAAGTTAGATAAATGTGAAGATTTTGAGCGTGTGAGAGGACCTGGCGCTTCAATGTCATCGATGATCTTGTCAACTTGTACTTCTTTTGCAACGCGAGGATGAGCTGATTGTCGTCGAGGAATTTGATTATTTTCCTCAGCACCATTTTCTTCAGCATTATCTTCAGGTGCATCAGCTCGACGTTCTTCACGTACATGAATGAATTCTTCAAATAGCTTTCTTCAAGAGGAATGACATCCTCGATTGCCTTGAACACGATAGAATCCTCGGTGCTGGTTCGCCTAACGAAGGTAGGTGCTCTCTTTGCGAGCCATTAGTTTCATCGAACCGCACATCTACAGTTTCAACAACCTTGTGAAGGGCGATGTTGAAGACTTTGTAGGTGTGCGAGTCCTTTCCGTAACCAAGCATAAAACCTTCATGTGCTTTCGGTGCAAATTTAGAGTTGTGGTGAGGATCTCTAATCCAGCATTTAGCAATCAAGACTTTGAAATAACTTACATTGGGTTTCTTGTCCGTGAGGAGTTCATAGGCAGTCTTCTTGAAGAATTTGTGAAGATATACTCTGTTGATGATGTGGCACGCAGTGTCAATTGCTTCAATCCAGAAATGACTAGGCGTTTTGTATTCATCAAGCATAGTGCGAGCCATCTCAACAAGAGTTCTGTTTCTTGCGCTCCACGGCGCCATTTCTTTGCGGAGTGTAGGGAGCAGATAACTCATGAGTAATACCAAGTTCATCAAGATAGGCATCAAGACCGGAATTCTTGAACTCAGTTCCATTGTCACTCCTGATGTGCTTGATCTTCACACCAAAGTTGGTTGATGCCCTCGAGGAAAATCGTTTGAAGATTTCCTGCACTTGATTTTTATAGTAACAATGTGTACCCAAGTGTAACGAGAGTAATCATCAACAATAACAAAGCCATATAGTGATGCTTCATTAACGACATGACTGAATAATGATTGGGACCAAAGAGGTCCATGTGAAGCAATTCGAAGGGCGAGTAGTGGTCATGATAGTCTTATTTGGATGCTTGGCCTTGGTCATCTTTCCAGCTTCACAGGCTCCGCATAAGTGATCCTTGAGGAATTTGACATTCTCAATGCCAATGACATGCTTCTTCTTCGCAAGCGTGTGCAAATTCCTCATGCTGCATGACCAAGTCGTCGATGCCATAGCTAGCCTATACGAAGCTTTTGCAAGTAGACACACGGCTGGTTGTGGTCCTGTGGAAAAATCAACAATATACAAGTCTCCTCTCCTAAATCCTTCGAAGAATTTGGAATTGTCGTCTTCCATAATCACAACACACCGATACTTGCCAAAGATGACAACCATATCAAGATCACAAAGCATTGAGACTGACATGAGGTTATATCCTAAAGACTCAACAAGCATGACTTTGTCCATGTGCATGTCCTTAGAGATAGCAACCTTACCAAGTCCCAATACCGACTTTTGCCTTTGTCAGAAAGATGATATGCTTCAGATGTGACGGTGATAAGGTAGCATCCATCAATAAATTCTTGTCACCAGTCATGTGATTTGTACATCCACTATCGAGAACCCACTCAGTGGCTTTGGGTTGATCATCCTGCAGATGAATTAGTACAACTTACGATCTCATATACTTCATCGATGAAGAATATGATATCAAGTTCATCGAGATGAATTTCATCACCAAGATTATCTGAGATAAGCGAGAATGAGGACGTGTGAAATGAAAGTTCATTTCATCATGATTAGCTGCGTCCCTTTCGAGCAATTTGTCGTGCCCCAAAGAAATTCTTCGGGACGTTAAGGCACGCCCGAGACCTGACCCTGCAGAAGAGATTAGTTCTTTTTCTTTACCACCCACATCTGAAGGGGTGGCAAAGAGTTCATCATTCTGCGAGCACCATATGAGAATGGTGGCATAGAGGCCAAACCATTTCGTTTCACATAAGAAGGGTTAGAGTAAGTATATGAATAAGCAGAGAAATTCTTCGAGGACTTATGAACATATTGGTTTGAAGAATAATGCACATATTCATAGCCCTTAGCTCTACCCTGCGAAACAGAGTTATTAGCACGATGATAATCATATGAGGACTTTGATCCTTTTGAGGAATTTGATCCACATGAGGAATTTGGTCCGTATGAGGACTTGGATCCATATGAAGAATTTGGTCCATATGAAGAATTTGATCTGGGGTTCCTTTTCTTCACAGGTGGTGTCATGAGGACATTCACGAAGACTTTCAAGGCACTTCTTGGGAACCCAGATTTTCTTCATAGGGAACCGTTCGCGATTAGTGCCAACATATCTAGCAAATACTTCACCATTCTGATTTTTGAACATTTTATAGTTTGAGTCGAATGACTCATCAATGTAATGAGGAAATTCACATGTAAAACCAGATAAGGTAGATGGATCAACTGGAGGTCCCTTTGCAGCAACCCATGAGGTTTTGGGGTACTGCTCGGGCTTCCAAAGATGTTCCATCGGCATTTAATTTCCTCTCAAATGCGATACCCTCTTTCCTAGGGTTTACATTGAGGATCTCGCTTTTAAGCACATCACAAAGTGTCTGATGCCCTTTGAGGCTTTTGTACATGCCTGTCATGTACAATTCCTTCAATCCTGCATCGTCAAGTGATACTAGCAATGTCCTCGGATGAGGAATTAGTGATAGCGAGGCAGGTGAAGAATTTGTATGATTGAAGCATTTGAACATTCAGGTGAAGAATTAACAGATTCACGTTCAATGCACTTTAAGCATGGAGGAACAAATTCTTCTTGAGAAGCGCTGATTTGTTGAGCAAGTAATGAATCGCGCTCCTTCTGAAGATCTTCATAACTCGCTCTTAGCTTCTCAAGATCTTGCTTTCTTTGAAGAAATTCATAAGAAAGGTTCTCATGATCAGATGAGAGAGTGTTATGATGACCTTGAAGGTTATCAAGCTTAGACTGAAGTCTCTGAAGATTTTCAGTCAGGGCTTGAGTGCGATCCATTTCTTCACCTAACATATCATCACTCTTATCTAGCATGTTTTGAACCTTTTCAAAAGCCCTTTGTTGTTTTATAGCAATCTTAGCAAGTTTAGAGTAGCTGGGCTTGAGATCCTCATCGATTCATTTTCACTTTGGATTCAGAGGGGGTGAAATTGAGTACCTTGGCACCTTTTGCCATGAAGCAATAGGTGGGAGCGTAGTCATCGTTTTCCTCATCGGGTTTGTCGGTGGAGTCGGTTTCTTGATGTTGAAGATGGACTTGCTAACATAAGCGGTAGCAAGAGCCAGACTAGCCACACCAGATTCGGATTCTTCAGACTCCTCCTCTTCCTCATTTTCCTCAGATTCAGCTTCAGAGTCCATTTCCTTGCCAATGAATGCCCGAGCCCTTTTGGAGCTGCTCTTCTTGTGAGAAAAAGGTTTTGAGGATTTTGATGATGAAGATTTTGATGATTTCGTCTTCTTCTTCACGTCATCAGAACTGTAATCCTTGTGTTTCTTCTTTCTTAATTCCTTTTCCCACTGAGGACAATCTTGGATATAGTGACCAGGTTTCTTGCATTTGTGGCAAAGTCTTCGCTTATAGTCACTAGATGAGGAATCACCGCTTCTTGAGGATTTTCCAAAGCGACCACGTCTTGAGAATTTCTGGAATTTCTTCACGAGCGATTGCTAGCTCCTCGCCAAATTCTTCAGGATCTCCAAGGCTACTACGAGTCTTCACTCTCGATTCAGATTCAGCCTTGGCCTTCGTGGCACGTGTTTTCCATAGCCGTAACCATAGAGATCTCTCTTTTTCAAAGAAGTCGAACTTCGTGAGTATTTAGCCTTTCGAGGATATCGGCAGGATCAAGAGACTTGTAGTCAGCTCGTTCTTGTATCATCAGTGCGGAGTATCAAATGAGGAATCAAGCGATCTTAGCAATTTCTTCACCACCTCATGGTCGGTGATGTCGATGGCACCCAAAGTGCTTGAAGCTCATTTGAGATGTCGAGAGGCGATCGAAGGTTTGTTGAACATTTTCGTTGTCGAGTCTTTTGAAGCGGTTGAAGAGATTCGAAGAACATCAACTCGAGAGTCACGCTGAGTTGAAACACCTTCATTTACTTTGGACAGCCTGTCCTGATGAGTTTGGCGATTCCAAAGCACTCACTCTTCCATATTGACCTTTGCTCAGATGGCCACATATGATATTCTTCGCTTGAGAATCGAGTTGCTTGAATCTCTTCACATCAGCGTCATTCGGAGAGGGTGTGGTGAGGAAACACCTTTTGTCACAACATACCGTAGATCGTTGTCAATTGCTTCAAGATGCATTCGCATTTTGTTCTTCCATGAGGGGTAGTCCGTCCCATCGAAGGTAGGACACCTGCTGAGACCTTGATCATACTGCGGTCGACATAACTAAAACTCCAGGTGGTTAAACCAAAATCACACAGAACAAGGGAGTACCTCGCTCTGATACCAATTGAAAGTGCATTATATCGACTAGAGGGGGGGTGAATAGGCGATATTTATGAAATCTTCACTGAGGAATTTGCTGGTGAGGAAATTCCTTAGCGAAGAAATACTTGCAGCGGAATAAGTACTCAGAAGTAAGCATAACAGATTACAAGCATAGTCATCATGATGAAATGAAGACAATCACAGAGTACGAAAGCGTAATCACAGGATAACACAAGATGAAGACAAAGCGGTGAAGAAATTGAATCGAGGAAATTGAGAAAGTCTTGATCAAAGTCTTCAAACACAGATATGACAAACACTCAACACAGCTTATGAGGAAATGAAAGGGTTGAGGAAATAGAACCCGATTAGGTTGGTGAAGACAATGATTTGGTAGACCAGTTCCAAGCGCTGTCTCGGTTGTACGTCTGGTTGAGCGGCTGAGTATTTAAACTCGAGGACACACAGCCCCGGACACCCATCCATCGAAAGCACGCAGCTCAGGACACCAAGTCCTCACCGTATTCTCCTTGAACTAAGGTCACAGACCTCGTCCAATCACTCATGGTAAGTCTTCAGGCGACTTCCAAACCTTCACATACTTGGTCACCCGGCAATCCACAATTCCTCTTGGATGCTCTAGAGCATGACGCCTAACCGTCTAGAAGAAGCACAGTCTTCAAAGGTAACAAGCGTCGGATCCACGCAGGATCAATTTCTTCAGTGATGCTCAATCACTTTGGGTTTGTTGGGGTTTGGTTTTTGGGTTTTTCCTCACTTTTGGGTTTTCCTCACTTGATGATTTTTCGCTCAAAGTCCTCGAGAGGATGGGTTGCTCTCAAATGACAAGTGTCAAGTTCTCTCGGAGCAGCCAACCAACTAGTGGTTGTAGGGGCGGCTATTTATAGCCTAGGAGCAGCCCGACATGATAAGACATAAATGCCCTTCAATGATATGACCGTTAGGTGGAGATATTTTAGGGACAATGGTAGCAAGACCTGACAGCGATCGGAAATTTGAACATCAAATTCCTCGGGGCTATCATGTTCCTCCTTGTGTAGGCAATTCAGACATGGCGAATTCCTAACTCCTCGGTCGAGAACAAATTCCTCGGCGACCGGAAGAGCTTCGTCTCACATCAAGAAATTGACTGAAGCGTATGAGATTTCCAAAAGCTTCACTCGAAGGGTTTGGTAGGTGTAGGATTTTGAGTTGAGCATCAAATGGAAATTTTCCCTTTGTATTTCCTCGACCCCCTTTAACAGTACGGTGTTTCCTATGACTCAAGAAAGAGAAAATGAAACTACGAAAACAAAAGTCTTCACGCTTCATGTTCCTCAATTGAATACCAAGTCTTCAAGGTCACACCAATTTCTTCACTTTCAAAGTCTTCAGAAAGTCTTCAGAATATCAAAGTCTTGGATGAAGAACTTCATTTTAGGGTCGACTTTCTCTGTAAATATCAAACTCCTCATAGACTTATAGACCTGTGTACACTCACAAACGCATTAGTTACTTAACCTATAAGTCTTCAATACACCAAAATCACTAAGGGGCACTAGATGCACTTACAGGTCCTGTTCATCCAGAGGCAACACCACGGGGTCCTGTTCATCCACCCCCACCGGGAATTGTTCATCCAACCCCCACCCCCCGCAACGCTCACTGCTCATCCAGAGGCAGCATCGATCGGCTTCAGTTAGCAGCAGTAGTGAAGGAATCGCTCGATTGGGTTCAGTTAACAGCCATCGATCGATCGCTCGGGTTCAGTAACGCGTAGCCTATAGTGCAATCGCTCGGGTTCAGTAACGCGTAGCCTATAGTGCAATCGCTCGGGTTCAGTTAGAGCCCAACGCCTCGCTTCGGGTTCGATTAGAATAACGCCCGCACACTGCAGCAGCGTACATGTACGAGAAAGCAGCATCGCTCGGCCCCAACCTCCCACCATAACCGGGAACTCCCCGAAATTTTCCTAGCCCTCGCTTCTACCACGGTTTTTTCCGTCATGGACGGCCCAAAGAATGTCATGCAGCTGCGTCTCCGGCCCGCCCAGGTAGAAAAGCCCATTTTATGTCATGATTTTTTTCATAGAAGTAGGAGCCCACCACATCTATGATGACACCGGGTTTTGTCACAATTATCGTCATAGAAGTGTCATATGTATGACAGAAAAAAAATTCGTTCGGCCCAAAATGTCACGGATGTGTCTTTTTTTTGTAGTGTACCGAACGCACGGCACCTCCGAGTTCAGCACATGTTCAACTCGATGACATCCCTCGAACTCCGATCCAGACAAGCTTTGAGGGATAGTTCCGTCAGCACGACGGCGTGGTGACAATGATGATGTTCTATCGATGCAGGGCTTCGCCTAAGCACCGCTACGATATTATCGAGGTGGATTATGGTGGAGGGGGCACCGCACACGGCTAAGAGATCAAGAGATCAATTGTTGTGTCTATGGGGTGCCCCCCTGCCCCTGCATATAAAGGAGCAAGGGAGGGAGAGGCGGCCGGCCAGGAGGAGGCGCGCCAGGAGGAGTCCTAATCCCACCGGGAGTAGGACTCCATCCTTTCCTAGTTGGAGTAGGAGAAGGGGAAGGAGGAGGGACAGAGGAAGGAAAGGGGGGCGCCGCCCCCCTCCTTGTCTAATTCGGACTAGAGGGGGAGGGGGCGCGCGGCCTGCCCTGGCTGCCCCTCCTCTTCTCCAGTAAGGCCCATGTAGGCCCATTAAACCCCCGGGGGGGGGGGGTTCCGGTAACCCCCGGTACTCCGGTAAAATCCCGATTTCACCAAGAACACTTCCGATATCCAAATATAGGCTTCCAATATATCAATCTTTATGTCTCGACAATTTCGAGACTCCTCGTCCTGTCCGTGATCACATCCGGGACTCCGAACTTTCTTCGGTACATCAAAACACATAAACTCATAATATAATCGTCATCAAACTTTAAGCGTGCGGACCCTATGGGTTCGAGAACTATGTAGACATGACCGAGACACGTCTCCGGTCAATAACCAATAGCGGAACCTGGATGCTCATATTGGCTCCCATTCTACGAAGATCTTTATCAATCAGACCGCATAACAACATACGTTGTTTCCTTCGTCATCGGTATGTTACTTGCCCGAGATTTGATCGTCGATATCTCAATACCTAGTTCAATCTCGTTACCGGCAAGTCTCTTTACTCGTTCTGTAATACATCATCCCTCAACTAACTCATTAGTTGCAATGCTTGCAAGGCTTATAGTGATGTGCATTACCGAGTGGGCCCAGAGATACCTCTCTGACAATCGGAGTGACAAATCCTAGTCTCGAAATACGCCAACCCAACAATTACCTTCGAAGACACCTATAGAGCACCTTTCTAATCACCCAGTTATGTTGTGACGTTTGGTAGCACACAAAGTGTTCCTCCGGTAAACGGGAGTTGCATAATCTCATAGTCATAGGAACATGTATAAGTCATGAAGAAAGCAATAGCAGAATACTAAATGATCATGTGCTAAGCTAACGCAATGGGTCAAGTCAATCACATCATTCTCCTAATGATGTGATCCCGTTAATCAAATGACAACTCATGTCAATGGCTAGGAAACATAACCATCTTTGATCAACGAGCTAGTCAAGTAGAGGCATACTAGTGACACTCTATTTGTCTATGTATTCACACAAGTATTATGTTTCCGGTTAATACAATTCTAGCATGAATAATAAACATTTATCATGATATAAGGAAGTAAATAATAACTTTATTATTGCCTCTAGGGCATATTTCCTTCATCATTACATTCTGATCTCTGTACTCCTGGTTCCTAGAATGCGACAGTACATCCTCTCTTGTTTCAAAGATCATGAAACAACCTCTGCAATCTTGGTATAATTGGAAAATGTCTCAGAACATTATGAGGAATCCTCTTCACAGCATCACCATCTTTCCATCTTGATGATTTGCATTTTGGGCATTCACTTAAGTTGGCATAATCCTTCCGGAACATGACACAATTATTCTTACAAACATGGATCAAATCATATCCAATTCCAACTGCACGAAGGAAATTCTTCATTTTACTGTAGGTGTGTGGCAGCTCAGACGCATCTGGGAAAGATTTGTGGAAAGCAACCAACATCGCCTCGAATGATTTGTTGGTCATCCGCTCAGATGTCTTCACCTGAAGAAAGGTGACCATAGCTGAGAATACTGACAGCTTATTTCCTACGGTGACAACCACGTTGCATTGTTCCAACATGCGGGCCCACCATTTTTCTTCTGCAGGTGAAAGTTCATGAAATGCATGAGCATTTCATAGCATTGTTTCAATGTTGGTGAAACTCACTGGCTCCGCCACCACCACCTCGTCCTCCTCTTCCACCTAAGCATCAGGCAGATCAAGATGGTGATCTGCTGCTTCCACATAGTCAGTAACATTGACGTTCACAACTTCACCATGATGAACCCACCTAGTATATGTGACTGACACCCCATACAAGTGTAGATGATTTTGCACAGTTGAATGGGGTCTTTTAACAGAATTCATACAACTGCTACACGGGCAGAGCACGTCTGATTTCGGACCACCGTACTCAGCACTAATAAAGTTCATGAAGTTTTCAACCCCCTCGACATATGCAGCAGAGAATCTTCGAGTAGAAGTTATCCAAGTCCTATCCATCTGTTAGACATACAAATTAGTTCTTCTACTAGATATTACAGGAAAAACATATATGCTTTTTTATGAAGTCCAGAAAAGAATACCTAGGTCGCTGTCTAAAGCTATGTCAAGATATTTGGACAAGCAGATCTAAGTAACGAAATATATGTAAAGCTAATTCAGCAAACAGATTTGAGTGCTAAATTATGGCAGGCTGTTTCAGCAGTCAATGAGGCCGAGCGCACAGCCATCAAAGGCCATCTCAAAAAGAAAGATCGAGTATAAAATGGTGTACAGGTATTTCACCTAACAGATTGGCTACTAGACCATGGCAATCTACGTCACAATAAATATATGGCAGGATATTTTAGCAATTAATCGGGCTTGGCATGCCATCTCAGCTAAGTAGATTGAGTGTAGAACAGGGCAAGGAGGCTTCTTAAGTAGAGCATATTGATTGTAAACTACTTTGGCAAACAATGAGATTAACATCGTCTATCAGCTAACATTCAGCGCTACACCGACATGCACGGGGCCTCAGTCTAGAATGCGCGTACCGTGGGAGAAGCTGACCGTCGTGCGTCTCCACATGAATGTCGACAGCGGTGGCGGCGCTGACTGTCGTGCGTCTCCACAAGAACGTCGCCAGCGGTGGCGGCGCGGCTAGAGGACGGCAGTCTACGAGAGCATAATGTGGGAGTGAGAGGATCGCGTCGTCGTCCCTCGACGACCAGCGCCGACGATCGGCGGCGGGGAGAAGCGGCTTTGGCGGAGCGAATGGAGTGGAGGGGCCGTGTGAGGGGGTTTGGGGAATATTATTGGCTAGTTGGCCGAAGGACGGTTGAATTTGGGATTTGGGGGGAATTTTTTTTGGGGGGGGTGGATTTTCGCGCGGTGGGCGGGGGGAGTTTGGCGCAAGGTCTATTTGTCCAAGTCCAGTTCCACATGTCAATGAAGAGGCAAGTCGAAGCGCGTTCCGTTTGCGTGAGCCATGTGCAGGACCGAACGTGTGTGGGGTGCAATACGACCACGACAGGGGTGCTATCAGTGTACCGCCTTTTTTCCTTTTAAACTTGGTGCTTCGCCCCCTAAAAAAAACTTGGTGCTTCACGCGAACCAACGATACTACCACTAGTAATCTAGTAATCCCGACTAAAACGGTGTGGCCGGGTCTTTTCCCCCGCGATATGCTAGGAAGTTGGCTTAGTTGGTTTTTTAGGATGAATAATGCTACGCCTACGTAATCCCAGTTATGTAATTAAGGTAATGTGAAACGTGTGAGCTGTTGATTGTAGATTGGGGGGAGGGAGGGGCCCACCACCATGAAAATTTGGGAGGAGAGAGATAGGCAATTTACGTTAACCCTTTCGTAGTTTCCTGTAGATGTAGAAAGATGTGAAATGCGTGAATGTGTAGTGGACGTACTTTTGGAGTGGCTAAGATAAATTGTGTATGTAGACCCTATGTGTTTATTTACTTCGCATGTTAGCTTTGTCTCAGGTCAAACCTTCTAAGTTTATACACACAAAAACAAATCATCATTCCTTGTACTCCTACAATATATCTTACTATTATTGTGAAAGTTCATATACACAGGATGAGATTAATGCAAACGCGGCAGATTTTCATTACAATTCGAACTTTATAGGACAGAAAAATAAAAGAAACCTGACCCTAAACCTATTCTACGGTGGCGACCGACGTCCTCCATCTGCGATCTCCACGTACAGGGGGCGGGGTTCAAGACCCGTGAAGTGAAGGTGCGGTCTCCGGCAAGGAAGAGTAGAATACGGAAGACAGACCGGCCAGTTGGCACACCATGCCCTGCCGCCTCCCATGCCCTATTCATCCTCGGAGGAGTCCTCGACCTCGGCGGTGCCGGATGTTGAACAGCGGCAAGTAGGACGCGTGGCTGGCGGTGCTCCCGTCGTCGACCGCCAGCGTGGCCACCACTTGTGCGGACGCGTCCATGTCCGGCTACGATGCTATTGTGTCACGAGCTGCGACTTGAGCGAGGGCGGCGACCTCGAGCTTCATCCCTGAAGACAAGCTCTCCTGCAGAGCGTTCACGTTCGCGGTCATGGCGGATGTGGTGCCAGTTAGCAGGACGGTGCACTATGGTGTGGAGTTTAGCTGGGCTTTGCAGCTTTAAGTAGCGCATTCCGTTGAGGCCAAGTGATCGGGTGCGTCATTAAGTCACCCGAGTTGGTTCCTCGGGCACCGAGCCTCTTAACGACTGCATATGGACGGACAACATGAATGCGGGCAGCTGGCGCCGACTGGGAACACACCGCACAACGGCGCGAGGGACGAGGGCTTTTGGTGTGTCAGGGTAGTCAGCTGCGGTCGTGGCAACGTTGGAGGTGGCCTTTGCTCACATGCGATCCCCACATGTAATTGAAAAAGCAAGATGACCCGACATCGTCTCAGGTCCTAGGGATGCAGTTGGCCGCGGTACACCACTCCGTGGACGCGTCTTGCACCGCGCGCACTTCGGCGCCCCGTGCATCCTCGACTAGCCGGGTGTTGATCTGCTGGTTGTGCCACAGCGCTAACGCCACCCTCGGCACACTGAAGCCAACCGTGTCCAGCAACAATGAGCGTGTCGCTCACCGCGGTCGCCATGTCCAGAGGCGGTGCGGGAGCTACGCCATGTTGCTGGCCCCATGACCCACGTGAACGATTGCCGGTGGCAAGGAGGTTGTGGGCCAGCTCCTCCATTGGACTAGTCTAGCGCCACGTCGTCCCAACAGGTGTGCCCCACATGTCGATGTCCCTGTTTTCCTGGCCAAATTCGAGCGTCAGTGCTCTGCGTTGCGCATTAGGCGCAAAACAGGTGATTTTCGTGCCCTGGTTGAAATGTGGTACAGTACCAAGTTGTTACCCTAGCCCCAAGTGTGGTGATTTTGGGTACAGTACCACCCTTTTGCTTTTTAACTAGTGAAGTGTAACCCTTGATTAAGTAGCCGGATGGTGTGCTAATTTAGGTGTCCGACTGTTTGAGGGGATAATCGAGGTGTGCCCGGTCCGTGCCCGCATTTAGGGGTCCAACTTACCATGTTCCGCAGTAGTAACTATACTACTCCCTCTGTTTTTATTTACTCCACATTTTCGCTTTGCTCAAATCAATACCATTAGATTCATTATTGAATATACTTTCACATCATATAGATTTGCTATTGCAAATGTTCATATTTTTTCAATAAATTTGGTCAAATTTTATGAAGTTTGACTTCAGTCAAACCTAATATGCAGAGTAAATAAAAAAATAGGGAGTATCTTACTCCGTGACTAAGATGGAAGGGAAAACGAGACAACTTATTGTTTATTTGAGCTGTTCAAGTATAATCATGTGGCGTTGCTTATTTCTCATTCCTCTCCAACCCTCTTCTCCATCGATCATGCCGCCCTCCGGTCGAGTCCATCCTCCGGCATGCCTTATTTGAACATTCCGCCGAGTATCATTCGCATGTGGGCCTAGACCATGCTTGTATTTCCAATGTTGTAATTTGTCCGACATGCATACAAACAAACGGTTCATTTAAAATTTCACTTTGCCTCCACTACGTGTCGCTTCCCGTCTTAGTTTTGACATCCCATTTGGTTCATGCCCCGACACATCTTGATGAGTTCGATTGATGTTGAGAGATCAATTGCATGTCGTGCAAGGATATAAAGGTTTGGTCTGTTTCTATGACAGAAATGACCCACGGGGGGGGGGGTCTGTGGGGATCAGAGGGAGTATATTGTATGTTCATAAGCGAAACGCACGTATAGTACCCACCCTAGTCCTCTTTCAATCGATCTTCGGACCCCGAGATGAAATCGAGAGAGAACGAGTGGGTGCATGTGTTATACCTAAGGCGGATTCAAAATTTTGAACCGGTGATCATAGCATCCGCAAATCATATATAAAGGGTATTCAATGTTAGATTCGCTTTTGAACGTACAATATACTCCCTCCGATCCTTTCTAGTTTAAATATAAGTTTTATGTGTAGTCAAAGTATCTCTACTTTGATCAAACTTACAGAAAAAATATCAACATTCAACAATGCCCAATCAATATTGTTAGATTCGTACGTACTCCTAGATTTGTATTCAAACAGAGATGGTTTCCAATTTGTTTTCGACCACGTGAATGTGCTTGTTCTCGCATGCTCTTCCTACTAGGATTTCACCACGTATAGCCAGTCCAATAGTAAATTTTTTAAGCTCCCTGTCCAATAGTACTTGTGGAGTACTAAAAAAATATGTAGTAGAGTATGCAGTGATCATAATACTCCCTCCTTCCATTTATATAGGCCCTAAGAGCAAGTCTAATAAGGCCTAGTCATCAGGCTATAAGACTTGCCATGTCATTAAAATCCTACTTGGAGGAGTGACAAGAGAGGATAGAGAGTGAAGCGGGCTCTTATTCTATGGCCCGGCTATAACACATAAATCAAGAAAAAATAGTATGCATGCAACTCTCTTCCAATCATATACCTTGCTCATGCAAATATTGAATGCTTAGAGCCAACCTAATAGCCATTCTGAGAGGCAACCTATTACTTAACCATGCAAAGATTAAATCCTTATATGAGTATTTTTATGAGGTGGCGTCTCTTTATAGCCAACAGCCGGCTACATTATTAACCATGCTCTAATGCTTTTTTCAAAACCGCCTTTGACTATTGACAAGATTCATAGTACATGAGATGTATAATGTGAAAATTATATCATTGGAAGCTCCTTTGACATACGAATTTAACCATATGCTTTGTGTAAGTTGCATGTCATATATTATAACTCTAACATTTGGTCAAAGTTAGCCTTGAAAAATGCATTAGGCCCTTTATAGATGGAAGGAGGGAGTAGTAGTGGAAGTGGATCCTCTGACGCAGGTATCCCTGCCTTACCCTTCCTTTCAGTCACTTACTGGCGGGCCCCATGCTTGCTAGGCCCCGCAAGTCCGTTACTCAATGGGTTCGGCCACGTCAGGGGATCCTCATCCTTAGTATACTCCCTCTGTTTTTATTTACTCCGCATAAAATGGAGGGAGTAGTACTATAAATGACGCGGGCGGGGGAGGGGGAGGGACGTCAGTTTGCTCTTAACTGCGGTCCCGCAAGCAAGCAAAAATGCAAGAAGAAGCGTGTTCCATTCAGTGAGCAACGTGGAGGGCCCAGCGTGCCGGGGTGCAATGCGAACACGACAAGAGCAATGTATAGTCAAAACCAATTGACAGATCGTCACTGGAACCACTATTCACACCAGAACCTTCGCTGCTCGGCCAACACCAGCCACTGCCTCAAAACCACAGCTCCTCTCCAACCCATTCCCCCATCTTGCGATCCCCTAGCCCGCATCAAGAGTCCCCTAGTTTGGCGGAAAGCAATGGTGCGCCGCAAGATCACGTACTACAAGATGCTGATGCCGGAGCACCGCACAGAAATCACGGCGGCGGTCGGCGCCACAGACCTCCATTCCCAACCTTGCTTTGCGGCGGGCCAATCCCCGAGTTCTCTGGAGCCAAGCTATGAGGAGGAGGAAGCCGATCAAATGTTCATGGCGGAGGTCGCGGTGCAGAAGGCCCCCGATGCATATGAGACGATGGACGTCGACTTCGTGCCAGCGTCCGGGTCCCCCATGGTGCAGGCGGACCAGTGGTTCAACCCGGCGATACTAATGGAGGACCGGGAGGCAGAGGCTCAACTCGATGCAGAGCGCGCGCATGCCGCTGCCATCGAGGCTCTCCTGCAGGCGGAACCGGATGTCGTGGATGTGAACCGGGCGGTGGAGGCTCAACTTGACGCAGAGCACGCAGATGCCGCTGCCATCGAGGCCCTCCTGCAGGCAGAACCGGACGAGCTGGACTTGAACCGGGCGGCGGAGGCTCAACTCGACGCGGAGTGCACGGATGCCGCTGCCATCGAGGCCCTCCTGCAGGCGGAACTGGATGTCCTAGACTTGAACCTGGCGGTGCTCTCGTTCGTGCAGACGGCCCGCAAGCTCTGCGTGAACGAGTAGCTGGAGGCCAAGGACAACCACGGTGTGGAGACACACGTCGGCCTACTGCTGGTTTGCGCCAGTAGCCAAAGATGACGAGGTCGTCTCGTTCCGCGAGCAGTGAAAGTTTTTCTTTATGTTGTTGTTTTTAGAGATCTTTTGCTGTGTAAAAACATATATTTATGCAAGTCGCCTGACTTTCATCATTTGGGTCAGTCTACCATTTTAGGCGATTGGATAAATATCCTACGTCTCCTAACCCTTCTTCCTCACCTCTTCTTCTTCCCCAACAGACCACCGCAAGGGCCGTACGGATCTTCTGCAACATGCGGTTGGATAAACATACTGTATGAACGAAAATTATGTGTCAGTGGTAGGATGGTTGAGTTTGGTTTGATCACATGCGGTACCACGTGTCAGTGAGGGTGAATTCCCTTGGTTGGGTTTGCAGCATGCAGGAGCGACTGTGTGAGGGTGCGGTGCGACGCGGCGTCACGAGGAAGCGTGTTGTGTGAGTCTTGATCGTCGGACAGCCGTGCGCAAGTGTACCTCCTTTTCATTTTTAAAACTTTAGGCAAGCTTGGAAAAATGTGTGGCGAAGTATGGCAATGCAAGGCCTAGACCCAAACAGGATACAAGTATGTACGTAGGAGTACTATTGTTAAAAAAGAAAGGCAGGGTTTTCCTTCGCGGGACTAATCAATACAAATCCTCATTTGACGTGTTAATTAATGCGTATTTTTTTCCTCCAACACCCAAAGAGCTAACCATCTCACTCCTCATCACTTGATTAACGCGGCGCCATGCAAACCAACCTTCTCACTTCTGCATGCATGCAAGGGTATATTAATGTCCTTGGTTGCTAGTACGAGGCAAACCCCATCAATTTTGCCTCGATTAGTGTTAGTGGCCTTCTACAAATTGTAATTTTGATATACTGGCCTTGTGTACAAAAAAATGGAGGTAGTAACTATTTGACTTCCTTCCCCATTGCGGTGACGTCGATGATATCTCGAACGTTGTGGTTTGGCGAAGTGCGTTCGACAGAGAACACCATTGAGGGAGACCCCGGTAAGTCGTCCGCAAATCGTAAGTGCCGCCTGCAAGCCAAGAAAACCACCTTATTTGCATCCAGGAAATCCGTTGAACCAAAGGACGCGTAAATGTACTAGTACTAGTACACAAGAGCTTCGTCCGTCCAGCTTAGTGCGGTGAGGTGGTTTCTCGAAGAAGACGACGGAGAAACGGAGTCAGCGAAGAGAGAAATGATGGTTGCTTCGTCCGTACTTTGTGATTTGATGCCTCACTGCTTTGTGATTTGTGATAGAAGGGACAGGGGAGTAGACTGTATGCTCTATACTGTACATGCTTCCAAGCATGAGAGAAAGAGGAGAGATGTTGCATTTTTCTATTTCTTCAATCAATCAATCAGGGAGCTTTGGTTCCATCTTTTTGGCTTTGGCACCACCGTCCACAATGGCTCCCATCGATGCCAAAAGCTATTTTCACATTTGGCTACACATTGTGGATTCCCTTAACCGTACACCATGGTTTTGCTCATGTGTGCTATCTATACAAATCTCAATTATATTGATCTAAAAAATTATAGAATCAAGATTAGTAAAAAGGAGGTGATTTTGCCGCGCGGATGGTGGGGGAGGTTTCTTATTTTTAGAGGATGTTGGCCTGGCAGTTTGCTAACATGCGGTCCCATGTGTCAGTGCTTTACCAAGCCGATCTGCGTCCCACATGAGGCGTAACAACGATGAAGCAACACGTGGTTAACTTGAAGAAGATGAGGGAGAAGCGGATTCAACAACGAGTGAAATGATGGTTGCTTCGTCCCTCCAACTTCTTTTTTTAGCATTATTACTTCATCCCTCCAACTTAACTCTGGGAAAGGTGCAACTTTGTGATTTGACGCCTCATTGCTCCTTACTACGCCGGCGCCATGATTGGGGTGTTTCACCCCTGCTGCTCTGCATTGTATTTCGGTATGGCACGTGGACCCAGTAGCTTGATGTCCCACATGTCGACGAAAGGGAGTAGAACATTTATGAAAGCGAGCGCTCCGCTCTTACGATGGAGGAGTACATGACACGGCGGCCGAGTGAACTGTTACTTGTAATGTAGTACTATAGTACTATAGTTTTGTTGTTTCGCACGATCCATTGATACAAACCCGATTAAACAGGAAAGGTCAGGATTTTTTCCGCGCGGTAGATGATACTGGCCATACATTTCAAAGGCAATTTTAATGTATGCAAACTGAATAATTAAGTAACAATATGATATCTAGTAAAACTAAAAACACATATGATTTATTGTCTTAGAGTGTAGTAGTAGTGTTGTGTTGCATAGTTGTTAGATGTGACATGCGAGAATGTGTAGAGATGTAGTTTTGGAGGGCCTATAGAGAGAAAAGCGTAATACGGTCACCGGACTTCAGAATACGCTCATTACGGTCACTATATACATTTTGCGGTGATTATATGGTCACTTGCTCACCGTTCAACATCGGATTGCACTCTGTTGACCGGCCAAATAGTCTGCATGGCACTATGTTGACTAGCTAAATTGACCATGTTCCTTGTGGGTCCCACCTGTCAGTTCGCTTAGGAAAATGGTTAGATAAACACAAATTTACACACGCGCGACAAGACTCCAACCCGTGCGTGGGAACCACCTGGTTGTATGTGTCTGTCAGGGCCTGATGTGTGCGCATGCATGTGTAGGTTGAGCACTTGAGCGTGAGAGTGTGTGTTGGTCGTGTGGTGTGCGCATTCATGCGTGCGTGTGCGCGTGTGAGTGTTGCGTGCATGTGTGGCTACATGTGTGCGTGTGAGTGTTGCGTGCGTGGCTGCATGTGTTCATGTGAGTGTTGCGTGCATGCAGTTCGTGTGCATGCGTGCGTGTGTGTATAATCAGCACACCAGCTCCCGTGTGTTAAAACAGATGGCTCAGCATACTAATACAAGGCCACCTTGTCCGCTGTGCCCGCGGTCATGACTTCGAACCACCGTCCAATATTTTTTTTTGTTTGTTTTCATTCTTACTAGCAAGATACCCGTGCGTTGCACGCAACATCAAGATGCATTTGTATGAGTAGTTTATCTTGTGAGAGAAAAGGATGAACGAGGGAAGGCCTTATTTGCAAATGTGGAGAGGTGTGTGGCTACCTTTTTTGCAAAATTGCCATAGTTTCCTTCCTATCCGTCAGATATAAATCGGACGACCTATATTGCAGGATGGCAAGCACACCACCATCACCAACTCTGTTTTTTATAAGAAGTGTAGAGTAGATACACGCCGAAAGGTGGGCCCAATGTTAGTGAGATAATGTGATGCAACACTAGAGGTGTCACATGGAGCGTTTAACTAGTCAACGAGTCGTGTCTTGAGCAAATACAGAGATGTACGGTGAGCCCGTGACTGTATAATAACCACAAAACATAAATGGTGACCGTAATGAGTGGATTCTGAAGTCCAATGTACGTATCGTGCTTTCGCGTCAAATACAATGATCGTCACTGTATATATCATGAGAGAAAGATGAAACATGCGTGAATGTGCTGGGGGCATACTTTTAGAGGACCTGGAGATAGTTTGTGTGCGTACGTGAAAGGGGCGTAGAGGGGGTGTATGCAATTGAGAGAGAGATGCTCTTTATTATGACTAGCTTTATATATAGTATAAAAATATAAAAATTTCACAGTGTGGAATACATATCATTGTGGGCACCATGCAATGCAAATTAACGTTCATACTCCTCCATATAACTAGTAACATCCCAAAATTCTAAATTTTGGAATGTTATAATAAATAGATAGATTGATTTTTTTGTTTGATTGTTGTGTGATTGATTGAGTGAAATTCTAAACTTTTTGAAAGTTAAAATGAGAGGGAATAAAAGGACTTTCCCAAACTTTCATTTTTGCATTCGTGATCTCCGTGAATTCAAATTCTTTTCACCACAAAAATCTAGAGAGAAGATGACATGAGTTCTTCCATTTATTTAAATGACAAGGGGTGTTGAAAATATTTGAGTTTCATTTGAAAATATTTCCAATTCTGAAACTTTATGCGACTCAATGATTTTCATGAGAGAAGATAAAATGACTTCTTCAAAACAAATGAAATAAGAGTTGGGAGTTTAAAAGGATCAAATTTAAAATCCTTTTTGGAAATTATTTTCAATTTGGAGTTATTTGGATTTTATTCAAATTACTTTTCTCCAAAAAATAAAATATAAGGAAAATAGGGTAAAATGATTCCCTACATCAAAAAATTGGAGAGAACATAATTTGAAACTATTTTGGTATTTTTAAAATGATTTTTATTTGATTTTATTGCAACAGTAGCACTCTTTGCTTTATCAAAATTTGTGTGGATTTTATTTGACTTTAGAAAAATTTCAGATTGGAGGAAATCTTTTTCTGAAAATTTTGATATATTATATGCCTATATAGTATTTATATTTCCTTTGTTTTATTTGTTTTCGTTCGTCCGTGTTTAAAAAAAAAGAACTTCCTCCGCAGACCGGGCCGGCCCAGCCAACCGGGCCAGGCCATGGCCCAGCCAGCGCACCCGCGCCCTGCTCGTCTCCGACCCCGTGAGTCTCGCCTGGCACGCCGCCGGCCGTTGCCCTGCATCCAGACCGACCCTCCTCCTCCACGCCACCTCCTCCATAAATAGCGGACCCGACCCGTTCCTCTCGTCGCCTCGCCAGCCGCCGCCCGCACCGTTGGATCTTGCCACCACCGCCCAGCTCCGCCGCAGCTCGCCGCCGCCGCCCCGCCTCCACCGCCGCCGCCGACCGCCGGGGTGCCACAGACTCCACCGCGCCGCCGCCTCCCGTGCCTTTCGCCGCTTTCCCGACGACCGGAGCCGCCTCCCCACGCGCAGCCGACGCCGTTGCTGCCGTTTCCTCCGTCGCCGGCGACTCCGAGCGCCGTGGTAACCGCCGCCCCTCCCTCGCCGTTGGATCTTGATCCAACGATCCAGATCTTTCTATTTTTTTCGTTTTGTTTTTATAAAGCGAACGCTCGCTGGTTTAGCCTCTGGAGTGAACGGTTTTCGTCGGTTTAGGTTCTGTAGCGAACGTTTGTTCGATAGTATTTTTCTTTTTCTTTTTAATTTCGGCCAGGGACCCATCCGTGAATATTTTCTTCACAGATTAGTCCCTAATCTCCAATCTATCATAACTTTTCGCTCGTTTGTCCAAATCCAACGAAACCAACGCCCACTTCTTCGTTATGATCCCCTCTATCCAGTAAAACAACTTAAACAGATTTTTGAATGTTTTAAAATTTGAATTCAAACAGATTTGTATTTGAATTTCGTTTGATCTTAACTTGAGTTTTATAACTCCGATTCAGTTAATTCTTTTTGCATTCGAAGCTCTTGACCTAGACTTTCCAATAAGGCCAAATTCACATAATTTTGGTACTGTTAGAAATTGTTTTATGTTGCAAGTGTTGTTTGCTTGGTTTGATGTTTTCCTAATCGTCTTCTTCAATCTTTCTGATCTTTTGAGTGATTGCTTATGTGTGGTTACTATTGCTTGCTTACGATAGATTGATCGGAGTGTGACGAGTAGAACTATCAAGAGTTTTGAGTGTGAATCATCTTCATCAACAGTACAGGCAAGTTCACACTTTGATCATACTTTTCATTACCCAGTTTTTATGCATTAGTTTCAACCCTCAAACACTTCATGGTTAGGAATTGGTAACATGTGGGTATTGGGAAGTAGTTGATGAGGTAGGAAGCTATTGCCCTGCATTCAAACCTTGCGAGTTACTATTACGTTATGCTTATATTTCCATGCTATGCTCGTAGACATGGATTGGGTTTGAGTGTATCCATGACAGATCTGAGTTGTTAGTTAATGGTTCAACTTATGGTGGCAACTTTAATACACATCTGGGTGGATTGCTTGTTTGGGCACCTGGGGAATCCAGTGTTGTCCTAGGAGATCCCGGGTGAGGGAGTCCCAGATTAGGGGGTGTCGGGATAGCCGAACTATCACCGTTGGCCGGACTCCTGGACTATGAAGATACAAGATTGAAGACTTCGTCCCGTGTCCGGATGGGACTTTCCTTGGCGTGGAAGGCAAGCTTGGCGATACGGATATGTAGATCTCCTACCATTGTAACCGACTCTGTAACCCTAACCTATCCGGTGTCTATATAAACCGGAGGGTTTTAGTCCGTGGGGATCGAACAACAATCATACCATAGGCTAGCTTCTAGGGTTTAGCCTCCTGGATCTCGTGGTAGATCTACTCTTGTACTACCCATATCATCAATATTAATCAAGCATGAGTAGGGTATTACCTCCATCGAGAGGGCGGAACACAGGTAAAAACATCGTGTCCCTTGTCTCCTGTTACCATCCGCCTAGACGCATACGATTCGGGACCCCTACCCGAGATCCGCCTGTTTGACACCGACATTGGTGCTTTCATTGAGAGTTCCTCCGTGCCGTCGCCATCGTGAAGGATGCCTCATCCGTCTTTAAAGACGATACTATCGCCAAAGGAGCCTTGGCCACCGGGTCGAGACTCTTGGTTAGGTGGTTTTCTTATGACCGCCAGTTCGCCATCGCACCGACGATGACTTCTCGGTCATCGAAACCAATCTTCACGTTAACTCGGAACTTGCCGAGCGGTTAGATCCGATCGAGCTCTCCTCCGTAAACAAGCTCTTGGATCGCGCCGCATCGGGAGTCACCACAGACTACGACCAGATCGGGCCTAAAACCGATCTGAGAGAGATCAACTCTCCCCAGGCTACCCATCATGTTGCTGTGGTAGAGGAGCAATACGGCGATTCTTCTTCTATCTTAAGGACTAGCGATGTCCGGATTCGATCCCTCCATGCCGGATTCCAGCAGAGGGACGGACGTCGATCAAGCCACGAACTTAAAGTCGGCGGCGGGTTGGATTCATTGGATAGCATTCAAAAATCCAAACTTCCAAGTTCGAAACTTCTCGGCCCCGAGTCTTAAATTGGACGGGTTAGGATCTAGTTCCACCCGCCCACCCAAACATTAGCGATCTATCCCGAATTCGGCAAGAGCCCGCTGAAACAGTACATCATTACTGGGCCAGATTCCTCCTGGTTATGGACAGGATGAAGGACTACCGAGAGGAGGACGCAATCTCACTTTTCTGCAATAATTGCACGGACAAGGGAATCCTAAACGCCATAAGTCGTCGCGAAATTACACGCTTTGCTGACTTGGTGACCATAGTACAAAAGTACTGTGCGATGGAGAGTGCTTGGAAAACTGAAATTAAATTTTGGGATAATCCGGCCCCGAATACAACCCTAGTCCGAAATAAAAGGGTGCATCATCACCAAGCACCTGGGTTAAACATCAAAAAAGAAAAACCCCCTAAAGGGCACGGAACCGTCTTTGGAGGGTTGGCTAAGCGGACCTGCAAAATTCATAGCACAGGGCGCCACTCCAACTCATAGCCTTGAGCATGTTGGATACTATGGCGGTGGCCAAAAGTGGCGAAGAGCTTCTAGCCTCGAATCCCAGCCGGCAACACCAAAGACGGTATTAATAGTCTTGAGACTTTCGCATCAAATAACATGCGGAAGCGAACACTCTGCAACCTTGCGAAGTCTACCAAGTAGAAAAATAAATCCATGGGTGACACGGCTATTACCTTTAATGCCAAAGGATTTAACCCAAATTCGAACAGCCCGAGCACCGGCCGCATTGGTCCTCGGTCCAATAGTGGATGGCTTTCGCTTACTAAGGTACTCATGGATGGCGGCAGCGGACTAAACCTCATCTATGAGGAAACCCTCGAAAAATGGAAATAGACTGGAACCGCATTGAGCGAAGTAGCACAACCTTTAGAGGAATAATCTGACCGGAAGCATGCTGCACAGGAAAAATCATCTTTGGGCGTAGTGTTATTTCATGGGACAATTACTGGTCCGAGGAGGTCACATTTCAAGTGGCCCCGTTCAGCAGCGTATATCATGCTTTATTAGGGCGAGAGGCATTCACAATTTTTCAAGCTATACCCCACTATGGGTACATGAAGCTTAAAATGCCCGGACCCAACGGAATCATCACTCTCGCTAGTGATCTGAACATAGCACTCCGCGCTGAAAACAAGACAGCCACACTAGCCCTCGAGGCACTATCCGAAGCCCTAGCGGCCGAGGAACTCACTGCGATGCGCTCCATGGTGAACAGGGACGATCTGATACTTGATAAAAGATCCAAGTCCACCTCTTTTAAACCAGCGGACGAAATAGTCAAATTCCAAGTCCACCCAACGGACCCTGCAAAGACGGCCTCCATTGGGGCACAATTAAACCTTGATGTAGACGCCGCACTACGAGAATTTCTATGAGAAAACTGGTACCTTTTTTCCTGGCACCCTTCAGATATGCCAGGAATCCCACGTCGGCTGGCCGAGCACAGCCTAAATATCCTAAAAGGATTCAAGCCAGTCAAACAGGCTCTTCGGCGCTTTTCCGAACCCAAGAGACAGGCCATGGGAGAGGAGCTAGCCAAACTTCTGGAAGCCGGATTCATCAGAGATATTAAACATCCGGACTGGCTAGCAAACCTAGTGATGGTACCAAAGAAGGACAAATCCTGGCGCCTATGTGTTGATTTCAAAGACCTTAATAAGGCTTGCCCAAAGGATCCCTTCCCCCTCCCTCGCATTGATCAAATTATCGACGCCACAGCGAGACCACGACTCATTGTGCTTCCTCGACGCGTATTCCGGCTACCACCAAATCAAGATGGCGGAGCAGACCAAGCTGCAACAACATTCATCACTCCATACGGCCCATTACGCTTCAACACAATGCCCTTCGGCTCAAAAACGCCGGCGCAACATATCGGGCGCATGATTGAGACATGTCGACAAACCAGATCGGCAAAGCGGTGGAAGCATATGTAGATGACGTGGTCGTCAAAACCAAGCATGTCGAAACTCTAGTAGGCGACTTGAGGCTCACATTCGACAATCTTGAAAATATGACATCAAGCTCAATCCGGAAAAATGCGTCTTGGCGTTCGGTAGGAAAGCGCCAGGGCTTCCTTGTGTCCGGTAGAGGAATTGAAGGAACCCCAGCCAAGATCCGAGCTCTGTCACAATTGGATATTCCAAAAGACCTCACACAATTACAAAAATTAACTGGATGCGTAGCGGCTCTAAGCCGCTTTATTTCCCGTTGGGAGAAAAGGCGTTACCCTTTACCGCCTCCTCGCGCACGAACACTTCGAGTGGGCGGATACATACCGCCGGACTCGAAGAGATAAAAGCCATATTGGCAACAAATCCGGTCCTGGCCGCGCCCAACATGGGCGAACCAATGCTATTATATATCGCCGCAACACATCAAGTTGTCAGCGTGGTGCTCATTGTCGAACGAGAAACGTACGGACACCGGTTCCCTCTTCAAAGACCGGTTTATTATGTGTCCACTGTCTCACTCCATGCAATTCCCGGTACCCACATTATCAAAAGATATCATACGCGGTGTTCATGGCATCCCGGAAGCTGCGACACTACTTTCAAGAGTGTTCGATAACGGTAGCCTCCGAAGTACCTCTTAATGATATTATAAACAACCGCGACGCGACGGGCCGGATTGTTAAATGGGCCATAGAGCTCCTTCCATTCGACATAACCTATAAGCCATGACGAGCTATCAAGTCGCAGGTTTTGGCTGACTTCGTGGCTGAATGGACCGAAGCCGAACTCCCTAAAGAGTACGGCGCATACTCCAATTGGATCATGCACTTTGACGGCTCCAAAATGTTGGCGGCACAGAAATTGGCGGCGTCTGGACGTCCCCAACCGGGGACACGGTCCATACGTCCTTGAGATAATGTATCGGACTCCAACAACGCAGCGAATCTGAGGCCCTTACGCACGACCTCCGGATGGCGGTCTCCATGGGCATTAAGCGCCTAGAGGTGCGCGGGGATTAGAACCTCACGATATCTCAAATAAGCGGAGACTTTGATGCCAAAGATCCGAAAATGGCAACATACCGCAATGCGGTCCTAAAATGTCGGCCGCAGTTCGAAGGGCTCGAATTTCATCATATAGCCGGGATAATAACCAGCGGCGGACATATTGGCACGCAACGGTGCAAAACGCGATGCCGTCCCGCCCAACATCTTCCTGGAACGGTTGTTCAAGCCATCCGTACTATGGGAAGGGGAGTTCGGAAATAACAATCCGGACCCAACCGCACTGCCTGACGCCGAACACTCTGACACAATCAGAGGCTCTGTCACCGAGATAATACCCTCCGCCCACGAAATAATGGCGGCCATCGCCCCATGGACGGAACCATTCCTAGCCTACCTAACTAGGCAGGAACTCCCCGAAGACCAAAATGAGGCTCGCTGCATAATATGGCAATCTAAAGCCTATAAAGTCCACAAGGGAGAGCTTTATAAGAAAAGCACAACAGGAGTCCTTCAAAGGTGTATCTCCGAAGAGGAAGGGCGAAACCTCCTGGCTGAAATTCATGCCGGACTGGGTGGGCACCACGCCGCCTTGGCCGGGCCCTTGTAGGCAAGGCCTTCCGACAGGATTTTATTGGCCGACGGCCGGGCAGAATCGCAGGATTTAGTCCAGCAGTGCGTCGGTTGCCGGCTTTTTGCTAACCAAAGCCACATGCCACCCACCACCCTCAAAACTATACCCATCACACGGCCGTTCGTAGTGCAGGGGCTTGACATGGTTGGACCCCTTAAGGGAGGAACCCACAAGCAAAAATACATATTGGTCATGGTGGATAAATTCACCAAATGGATAGAGGCCAAGCACATTAAAAGCGGCGAATCCGGACCAGTGATAGACTTCATATCGGGGTAGTGCACCGTTATGGCGTCCCCATAGTATCATCATCGATAACGGCACCAACTTCACGGCCGATGAGGTCAAATTATGGTGCAAAAACATGGGCATCAAGCTCGATTACGCCTCAGTCTATCACCCTCAAACCAACGGTCAAGTCGAACGAGCAAATGGTCTAATCATGAGCGGCATTAAACCCAGACTAGTGCGGTCCCTCAAGGAATCTAACATGCACTGGGTTGAGGAGCTCGACTCCTTACTCTGGGGGCTGTGGACCACGCCGAATAGTACTACCGGATTCACACCATTTTTCATGGTGTACGGCGCATGACGATCTTGCCTGCGACATAATTCATGACTCACCTCGCGTGCGCATGTATGAAGAAAGAGAAGCCGAGCTCGATCGGCAGGACAGTTTGGACGCATTGGAGGAGGAGCGCGGCGTGGCAAAAGCTTCGTTCCGCATTCTATCAATAGCAGGCTCGAAGATATCAAAGCGAGGAAATGCGGGCCAAAGCTTACAACGTTGGCGAACTAGTTCTACGCTGCGGACAAGAAAAAGGACAAACTCAAGCCCAAATGGGAAGGTCCCTTCATCATCGACCAGGTCTGACGGCGGAGCATACCGTCTGCGAACGCATCGGATAACCGACTCGAGCCGAACCCATGGAACGCAGCCCGTCTACGAAGATTCTACGCCTAAGCGCCGGACTCCAAGTTCGTCTCCTTCCTCCGTCCACATTTTCTATTTTTGCCGTTTTTTATTCTCTCCTTCCTCCCCTTTCTTTTTAAAGCATTTAGAGGCTCGTTCGCGCTTTGTTCGCACATATTTGACGCGCTGTCCGTGCTCATTATACCTGGGGCTTCTTTAACAGAAGCTTATTTATACGGGCGTCATGCCCAACACATGTGTAAAAATTCCGCATGTACCTTTTATTCACCAGTATATGCATCGATATGACTTAAGTTTTGGCCAAGCTGGGTTGCCTGGCTCCTGTGCTTACCCGTACGTTCCCGATTGTTCGGCTAGGTGGTAAAGGGACCACCTCTGCGATTATTCTCGCCGGGTCAGCGGATGTGTACCTCGGTAGGTGAAGCCGAAAGCTAGCGTTCTTAAGGGAATATTGATTCGGTGAACTGAAAGATGATTTTAACTATTTATCCATCTGCCCCAGATGATTTTCTGCTTTCTTATCAGTTTTGACATGCACTTTAGGGCTTGCCTCACTGAGAAAGGAACCCTTAACGGAACTATTCTCCCTGGAAGATGTTTCTTACTATCCATGTAATATAACATAACTAGTTGGGCACTAGTCTGATACAGCAATAATGACCCCTACGCCTTGTCTCCATGCATACACCGGTTCTTATATAACCACAAGGGTATTCGGATACACTACGGACTATTGGGTCCTGAGGTCGAAGCGAAAAGGTCCGCTATGACAAACGATCTACAATCCGGCTAGAAGACATTTTTCATGTCATATTTAATTACATAGTCAACTCAACTCATTGCATTCCTCCTCAATGCCATCTAATAGGCTATCTAATTTACAATCTTCTTTGGGAATACTTGGCGGCCAATTCTACTTGGCCGTACACTAAGCTTACAGGATCTCCTTCCCATCAGGCCCCACAGGTCCGACCTCGGCCATGTGGTTTGGGTCAACAACCGTGTACCGCGTCCTCACCATGACCCAGCCTCCTGGGCGCCACGACGGCAGGCCGATATCTTCCATAGTCGGAGCGCCGCCGTGCTCCTTGAAGCCGCTCTGCCCGGCTCTCCAATGCCTTGGGCGGGGAGATAGATGGCCACAAGGCCTGGCCGACACCTTTCATCACCTGCCGAACTTCGTTAAATGCGGTAGCCTTGATTCGGGAAGAAGATCACCCGAAGAACTGGGCATCTCCTCTTCAGGACGACCTGTGAGCAAACCTACATACATGTTTATGTTAGTCGCCTTCCTCGCCGAACTCTTTTCATAGTTCGCTCAGGCACTTACTAAAAATGCCGCGACGAAGCCATCGATTCTCCTTTACGGAGTCAGACAACTGGGCATGAACATCCTTTAGTTCCTCACCCAGTTGGGTGTTGGCATCTTGGAGGTTATTTTTCTCCTGCCGCACCCTCGTAAGCACGCTCTCGCCGGCTTTTAGCTGGCAGTGAGCTGTTGCTTATGCGGATCTAGTCTGGTGCCATCTGCAATATTATTGTCGGACTTACACACGCCGCACTTCATAACCTATTTATCTTTTGAAGCATATATTACGGAGGGGTCTCTGTGGCTCCCCTATAGCGGCTAGTGCGGCCTCAAGTTGGGCCTTGCATTCTTCAAGCTCCTGGGACAGTCGGGTATTCTTTTTTGTAAGATCATGCATAACAAATGATCCTTAAATCAGTTATTCTAACTATTTTAAGTCTCGGGGGATACTGGCATATATAACTGTCAAATTTCCTTACCCGTATGTCCTTTACATACTGCTCCGTGGCTCTGGCTAGACCATCTTGAGCGGCACGGAGGTGCATATCTCCTGAATCGAAGGCATTCAAGGCCTCTTGGGAGAAACATGCGTCACGAAAAACTGTCCGGCGGCGCCTGTGATTCATGGCGCTCTTCACCTCGGAGTTGGTGGCGGACAATCTGTCGGCATCCTCTGTCGGAGGAGCATCCGACGCACTCCTCGTGATCGCCTCTGCTTCCGGACCCGGCTTTGGAGCCTGGCTGGCGGAGGCTCGATTGGCAACCTCTCCGGACTCAGTCTGACGAGCGCTCTTTTTCCTGAAAGGAGCACCAGCGTTAGTACACCTCTCCGGAATCAATCCTGGGAATATGGTGACACGCCATACCGTTGCGGCGGAGTTTCGATCCGGACCGCACTTCTTTTCAGCCTGCGGGGCCATACTGCCCCTTGTTGGCCAGCCGCCGCGGGCTCGGCTTCTTGCCTCGAAGGTACCCCCTGCGAAACACCATTGATATAAGGTGATCAAGAAATTAGCACGGATTGGTCGTTATCAGAGTATTGGGACCTCGGTCTCAGTTACCTGTGAGGCTGGAAGTATTCCGGGGTAATCGGCCGTAATGGCAACCAAAGCATTGTCGAAGCTAAGTTGGTGGAACACCCCGTCGATCAACTCCACCTTTATATCCGGATCCTCTTCGGAGGCGGATCGAGGGACTATTCCGTATCCTCGGGTTGTGGGGCGGGCTGTGTATCTTCTCCACGATCCGGTAGCGATTCTGTGCAGAAACCATGAAATGAGATATTTAACCACGGGAACATGGATCGAACAGGCCACAAAGATGTTTGCTTACCCAACTTTGAGGATTATTCGAAGAAAACTCGCTCAGTGGATTGACGCAGAGGAAATCCTCCTCCTCCCCTTTATACATAGCAGACAAGGTCTTCACGAGTTCGGTGACCGATCCCGGCCTTTTGTGGCCATGGCGGGTGGCATCGTCCTCCCCGTTGAAGTCCCACATGTGGTGGCCCCTATATTGGAGCAGCTGCACTCCCCTCATAATGCAGATTGCCATGACTCCAATCATGGTCAATCCGGCATGAGCGATAATCTTATTCGGCTCATCAAGTAAAGGACGTCCGGTCATTTTCCCTCTGGGTGCTCATGGGCGCCCGGCTTAGGCGCTTCTTCAGAGGAGCATTGCTAAACTCCGGAAGGCCGATCCGAACAGGGTCCGGCAGCGGGACGTCCTCCATGTAAAACCATTCCGAAGGCCAGTCTTCGGACGCCTTCTTCGGGGTTCCGGATAGATATCCGGTCCCAGCGATGTGCCATAGTTCGGCTCCGCCCACTTGATATATTGACCCCTCATGAGAACGGGGTACTAGGCAGAATAATCTCTTCCACAGCGGAAAATGAGCCTCAATACCCAAGAACAGTTCGCAAAGGGCCACGAAGCCCGCGATGTGCAAAATGGAGGAAGGCGTACGGTGGTGCAACTGGAGGCCGTAGAACTCCAAGAGCCCCCGGAGAAACGGATGGATTGGAAATTCGAGTCCTCTTACTAGATAAGAGACGAAGCATACCCGCTCTCCTTTGGAGGGATTGGGGACACTCTCCGCTTGCTTTCCGCCCTTGTAGGTGGCGAGTCCAGCTCGAACCGGAACCATGAAGGCCGGGGGAAGAAATCCCTTGGTTTGGAGTATAACTAGCTCGCTATGCGGGACTGAGCATCTCTCCCAATTTCGGTGAGGGCTGGGAGCGAGATGAGGAGCCGCGTCGGTATCCATGATGGAATGGGTTTTGGTCAGAAGCGCTCCGATGAAAGCTCGCAAAGGGGGGATGGTGTGACTCAGATCTAGATCCTCGCCCCTTTTATAGGCGGCTCATTTGTGCAGCTTGGGGGGTAAGTGTAAAAATACCCTGGCTTTTCGCATTCATTCAAACACGTGGAAGATGACCATTATTGGGCGTAGAAGCCAAGGAGCGCATCATTTATCAGAAGCCGGACACTATTCGACAAGTATATGGAATTTGGAGAAGAACCCGCCTCGCAATGCCGAAGACAATCAACACGCCGGACTCATTGTCATTGAAGCCTGGTTAAGGGCTCTTGAGGAGTCGGATTAGGGGTGTCCGGATAGCCGAACTATCACCATTGGCGGACTCACGGACTATGAAGATACAAGATTGAAGACTTCGTCCCGTGTCGGATGGGACTTTCCTTGGCGTGGAAGGCAAGCTTGGCGTCTGATATGTAGATCTCCTACCATTGTAATCGACTCTGTGTAACCCTAACCTATCTGGTGTCTATATAAACCGGAGGGTTTTAGTCCGTAGGACGAACAACAATCATACCATAGGCTAGCTTCTAGGGTTTAGCCTCCTTGATCTCGTGGTAGATCTACTCTTGTACTACCCATATCATCAATATTAATCAAGCGGGAGTAGGGTATTACCTCCATCGAGAGGGCCCGAACCTGGGTAAAAACATCGTGTCCCTTGTCTCCTGTTACCATCCGCCTAGACGCACAGTTCAGGACCCCCTACCCGAGATCCGCCGGTTTTGACACCGACACCCGGGATATACCGTGTGATCCTTCTACGGTCCGACACCCTGGCTCAAAGGGATCATAAGATTATTCATGCTAGAAACTTCCGTGTGCAGCCAGAAGCTATTATGGCCTCTAGCATAGTTGAGTATGTTGCATGACCTCTTCTAGTGGTAGGCTAGCAGATGTAGAGGGATGTAGGTTGGTACTGTCTACCCGGGGTTAGAGTTAATGCTTCTGAAATACTGTGTCTCGGTCATTCGTTTCTCAAACACCATGTAGTGCGAGAAATCCAATGGAGGAGATCGAGTCTTGTGGGGAAAAGTGCACAAACCTCTGCAGAGTGTACAAACTAATCATGGTTAGCCGTGTCCCCGGTTATGGACATCTTGAGTATCTGGTTCTTGGATTTTCATATGGATCTCATCAGTCTACATAATTAATTTTGGTGGGTTGCTTTTAAGTGGGATTGAGATGGGGATTTACCATTCTCAATGTTTTTCAACAAATTTGTAGTTAAATAAAAATATATTCCTTTGCAGTAGGGAAAAATTGGCTTTTCGCAAAAAGATGTTGACCATAGAGCTTTCCACCAGCCAAATATGCATGTAGTGATAGCTATTATTCATCATTTATCCTATGGTGTGAATTTGCCAGTACATTCACTTTACTGACCCTTTGTGGCTGCAACGTCTCATGTTGCAGGAATCTTACGACGAGTAAGTGATACGTTAGGGTTATGATTTCTACACTCAACTTTGCCGTTGGTGTTGATGGGAATCCACAACCTTGTTACTTCCGCTATTTGGATTGAGGTAATAGTATTTACGTTACTTTATACATGTGATTTACCTCTGTTATAAATCCTCGAGTACTGTGTGTGTCAGCATACCGATCCAGGGATGACACTTAAGCATAGAGACTTGACCGTCTGAGGTCGGGTCGCTACATAACTTTGTAATGTTGTATATATGTAGAAATTCTAAAATAATTTTTTGGACACACTTTATTCAAAAGGAATGTTGTATGCGAAATAAACGTGAAGAGAGGGCTTTTTAGATCAATGGGGTACGTCATGTAACATGTGTGAATGTGTAGTTGATGTATTTGGCAGGGCCTAGAGAGTTATGTGTGTGTATTACGTATTCGAGAGGCATGGATAGAGGGGCCGGTAGGGGGGGACATGGGAGAGATAGCATGAGAAATGAGAGAGGTCTAGAGAGAGAGAGAGAGAGAGAGAGAGAGAACCGAATATGATGTCACGGCGAGAGATGACCTTGAGTGTGTATATGCAAGGGGGGAGGGGATAGAGGCACGAGGAGATTTTTTTTGTGTGGTGTATGTGTTGGTATGTGTGGGTGTGAGAAGATAACGAGACCTGAGGGCAGAGGGTGTGTCACCGCGTGAGGTCCGGTGGGCCAAGGTGAGGCCTTTGGTTCGGTTCTGTCCTGCGCCACATTGGTCGTCCCGTGACGCATTTAGGGAGACCCATGGATGACTAGTCGTACAAGACAAAGATAGCAGAATCGTGAAGGACTATGTGTCCACTAACAAAAGACAAATAAGACACCACGTTCTTCCACATAAGCTAAATTATTATACATCGTTGATCAGTAATACTTGCGGCTGAGATTTAAAGATATTACGTTACACACGTAAAGTTATAAAGTTATATGTAATTGAACCGACATGTATATGGTGCATGAATAAAAAGTTGGAAAGAACCAAGTAAAAAAATGAATAGTAGAGAGGAGATCGGCACGTACAAAAGCATAAGGCATGTATACATCTTTTTTTTAAGCTAAATTATTATACATCGTTGATCAGTAATACTTGCGGCTGAGATTTAAAGATATTACGTTACACACGTAAAGTTATAAAGTTATATGTAATTGAACCGACATGTATATGGTGCATGAATATAAAGTTGGAAAGAACCAAGTAAAAAATGAATAGTAGAGAGGAGATCGGCACGCATTACAAAAGCATAAGGCATGTATACATCTTTTTTTTGAAAGTTACCGGACACGGACACACATATGTATACATCTCAGAGTCCAACACATATACGGGTCAAAAGAAGGACGCGTTACTGGGCTAACATGTGACCAACCAGCTTCAGTATGCATTACGGACACCCTGATTAGGAAGTCCATATCTCCATGAAAGACACATTCGATGAGCAAGCCCAAAGAAAAAAGGAAATCTACCAAAACGTGTATAACAAGGACATGTAGACCCTCGCAAACAAAAAGATACCTAGAGTTTTCGGCTAGGCACATCCGGTAGTACGCGTTTGGAAAAAAAGAATTGTCGATGAAGGCATCGTGGCCAGACCGACGCTGCAACAGCTCTAATTGCAGCGGTGTCGACAGGTTTTGGTGGCGCATATGCCCTAATGGATGAGAGAATTCATCGTCTTACAGCGAACGGACCGCCCGTCATTTAACTCCAGCAGCCTGTCCTAGCAAGGAGAACTATCTTGATGTCGCCCTGGCTGGCGTAGATGCCGTACACACATCACCGAGCTTCTCCTCCCAGTGCATGGAGCCCGACTCCAGTTCTTAAATTCGAGAAATTGGTTCACCTGCGCGGCCATGGAGAAGTCATGGCACTACCGCACTATGCTTGATCGCCGTCGCGCTGCTACCGCGAACTTGGTGCTGATGCTGAAGATGGTGCGCCAAAACTCCAAGTTCGGCCTCAGAAAGTCCATGCTGTCAATTTTCAACTCCACACACCCACACGATGATCGATTAATATGTAGTTCGCCGAACTGAGACCTGCTTGCATCAAATGGGTGACTACTTGGAGTCAAGATATAAGATGGATGAAATCGACGTAGAGGGAATGCTGGTCCGATTGCTGGTGTGATTTAATCTCTAGCAGCAAGGATTTTCCACACGGATGAGACCGAGCGCAGCGATCTCGACGAGGTGGGACGCACCATTATGGCCCGGTGTCGCCGACAGGTTTTGGTGGCGCATATGCCCTAATGGATGAGAGAATTCATCGTCTTACAGCGAACGGACCGCCGTCCGGCGAACTCCAGCAGCCTGTCCTAGCGAGGATAACTATCTTGATGTCGTCTGGCCGACGTAGATGCCGCATACACACATCACGAGCTTCTCCTCCCGGTGCATGGAGCCCGACTCTAGTTCTTAAATTCGAGAAATTGGTTCACTGTGCGGTCATGGAGAAGTCATGGCACTACCAAGCACTATGCTTGATCGCTGTCGCTTGCTACCGCGAACTTGGTGCTGATCTTTGAAGATGGTGCGCCAAGACTCCAAGTTCGCCTCGGAAAGTCCATGCTGTCAATTTTCAACTCCACACACCCACACGATGATCGATTAATATGTAGTTCGTCGAACTGAGACCTGCTTGCATCAAATGGGTGACTACTTGGAGTCAAGATATAAGATGGATGAAATCGACGTAGAGGGAATGCTGGTCCGATTCTTTGGTGTGATTTAATCTCTAGCAGCAAGGATTTTCCACACGGATGAGACCGAGCGCAGCGATCTCGACGAGGTGGGACGACCATTATGGCCCCTTTTGCCAAGGGTGTCAGCCATGCGGACGAGACTGATCGATGCAGGCATCAGAGAGGAGGCCATCCGCGTGGAGCAATCGGACGAGACTATGTATATGGGCCACACATGCATCGTAGAACAACTACTTGGGTAGGTGGCGGACACCACAAAGGCGTCTGTTCTAGGGCTCTATTCACACATGGTAGTGCTCCCCAAGATGTTTTCATTCTTTGTTTAATTTGATGATGGATTGAAACTTTTCTGTATTTGTCTTTCGGGCTCAGGTCGAAGCTCTAAACAATCTCGAGGCAAAATTTGGACCTTGAAGAAAAGGATTGTGCTATTTTTTCTTTGTCTTTTACTTTAAACTGAACAAAAAACATAAATCTGTCGGCCATGGACATACTATTGTTCCCTACTCTGTATTAGTAGTTTTGTTCCAAATATGTATGAAGCAACATTGACTAGAAGTATGTATAACCTGAGTTCAGGTTTTAGGTAAACTGAGCTTCTGACCAAGTACTTTTACTCGCTGCACTGATACAATCTTATCATGGATTAGTTAATGTCAATGGCCAGCGCTAACTGAATTTTTTATTGGTTTAGAAGGCCAAAATAAGGTAGGGAGGTGCTTAGCTACACATGTCGTAAAAGCATTTTTCATTATTAGTTTCGTTCCAAATATGTATGAAGCAACATTGATTGGAAGTGTAATAAGAGTCTATGATTTACGTAAAATGATAAGCTCTCAAAAATCTTTTAATCATGCATTGACATATTTTTTCCTCGGTTAGTGAATTCTAACGCTAACTGAATTTTGTTGTTTAATTGGTTTTGCAGGTGAGAATACTAGGGAAGTGCTTTGATGTCAGAACCAGAATTTTTCAGAAAATTGAGGAAGTTGTTGTTACAATATTAACCTGCTATTTATGTTTCCTGATATTAATATGATATAGAGGATATATTCATGTCGAAGCTTGGAGTGTTCCATAAAATTTGCCACAATACGAGTATACATAACATGCTTGATAGAGATGTTGCAAGCTAGGTTTACTGTGTTTTAGTGTTCTTTATCAGTTTGAGACATAGTCTGCAATGATGGAAATTTAAGTATATAAGCAATATGGAATTATGTAAGTTAATTTGGGAAGTGCAAGGGGCGACCGCAGTGGCATTGTGCAGGATCGTTAGCAATGAAGGTCCTCGGTTTTTTATGTCCAGGAGTGCGGAGCTGGGTGCTATTTCAATATTTTTCTTGGAACCCGTTTCTCATCTATATGCCTTCCTTCCAAGCATACTTTTGTAAACATTGTCCTATACACACAAAACTGATTTTTCACTTCTTATATATTGTCACATTAAATATTGTAGACATAGAATAAGTTAACAATTCAAATAGTTTCATCGGTGTAGGAACCTCCTTAGATTTAATTTTATGAATTCAAGTAATAATTATTATGTTTTTTTTGCAATGCAGATATACTCTTTAATTTGTATTTTAGAGCAGGATGTACGGAATCGACGTAGACCTCGGCCGGTATTTCCATATATGTGAGCAAGTAGCCACCAGTATCATACAAGAGTAGATGAAGAGCACAAATTCCCTAAAGAGTTGGCGTGCACAAGCATTTACGACTTTTTAGTCTTCAATAAAATTGGTCAGTATTAATATGATAGGTTCGATCGTGCATCTTAATTACGTATTTGTGCGTGGTAGCCATGGCCATATGTAAGTTTTATGTCAGTTGTATTTCCCTATGTAAATATTGTACAGAGCAAAATATTTCTACTCCGTAAATAATCTATATAACTATCCAACAAGCATACAACTCCATTATGTATGGATATCTGTAGAAAATGATGCTATCTGAATGAATGAGTGCACAAATTTTATTTGCTTAATGTTGTAATAATTTATTATTAAATAATTTAATATGTGTCAATTGTTATCGTCGACATAACATTCAGTATCTCACTAGAATCCTAGAAAAGCATAAAGATCAACAAAGGGGAAAATCCATTGCGTACAAAAGGAATTCAATATTACTTATACTATGTAGACAACGCATCACAAATCTAGCCGCGCAAATGCGCGGGCCACTCCGCTAGTTTGACATAATTGATCCACATAGTTAGTATTTTGAACTCTAGACAATGCATCTCTTTAGCAACCGAATATAAACGTGAGTATAGTTCATGTTGTGTCTGTAAAGCACATTATACATACGAAAGTTACACAATGAACATTATAAATAACTAGCTATGAACTAGCATACATTTGAATTCAACTTAAGGTGGTTTAAAAAATAGGAATTCTACATGAAGTCCATTCAATTTTTTGAATTCGATATCTTGGCATTTGTAAATAGTACCGAAATTATGGGGGCACCAATCTTTGCTCTTCTTTTGTACATAATAGCATATATAGTCGTGTACAAAATATATTCAAATTTACCTCCTCCATTCCAAAATAATCGTAGTTATAGGATTTTCAAGTGTCAAAATTTCAAAAAGAAGCACATAATTTAATGAGGTTTTCAAACATACAAGGTCAAATTTAACTTTGTCTATTTAGATCAATCCTCAAAGTTCAAGAGTACTCTAAACGTGAATGCTTCTGTTTCAAAATTCCGAACGAAGTGCCAAAAGAGCCTCTACTCGCCGGAAACCGCGTGAGACCAATGTTTGGTAGAAGGAAATTACTTTTCTAACTCCGACCCGTGAAACCTACTGGCCCGACGTCCAAAGGTCTAAACCGGGATAGGTTTGTAGCTTCATCTTAGACGCCACGCAACCGCCTCCGAAAAAACATTCATACACAATGGCCGCCTAAGCACACATGCAGCGGCGAAATAACTCCACCCACTATTTGGGACACAGGGATTACCATCCTATCCCCGACGCACAGTAGGTCCAAAATTTAAGAGGGGGGAAAAGTTTGTACTTTCCCCGAATTTCAAACAAGCGCATCCCATCTGTTCAGAAAAACCAAAAAAAGCGCGTCCCAGACCGAAACATGGTTCTCCCTTAGCTCCCCCCCCCCGTCTGATTCCCCATTCGTACTCCATGGGCGCCAAAACTACCTCTCCACCAACCGCGAAACCCTGGCGTCCTCCGTCCGCCACCCCATCCCACCCATCAACCGCCGCCGTCCTCCATCACACCGGAGCCGATACCCCGACGTTATCGTCCATCGCAACCTCAACCGCAACGTGATACGTCTCCAACATATCTATAATTTTTGATTGTTCCATGCTATTATGTTATATGTTTTGGATGTTTAATGGGCTTTAATATACCTTTTTATATTATTTTTGGGACTAACCTATTAACCGAAGGTCCAGTGCAAATTGTTTTTTTTTTTGCCTATTTGAGTGTTTCGCAGAAAAGGAATATCAAACGGAATCCAAACGGAATGAAACCTTCGCGAGGATCATTTTTGGAACAAACGCAATCTAGGAGACTTGGAGTGGACGTCAAGGAAGAAACGAGGTGGCCACGAGGCAGGGAGGCGCCCCCCACCCTCGTGGGACCCTCGCAGCTCCACCGACCTACTTCTTTCGCATATATATACTCTTATACCCTGAAACCATCGGGGAGAGCCACGAAACACCTTTTCCACCACTGCAACTTTTTGTACCCGTGAGATCCCATCTTGGGGGCTTTTCCGGCGCTCCACCGGAGGGGGATTCGATCACGGAGGGCTTCTACATCAACACCATAGCCTCTCCGATGATGTGTGAGTAGTTTACCACAGACCTTCGGGTCCATAGTTATTTGCTATATGGCTTCTTCTCTCTCTTTGGATCTCAATACAAAGTTCTCCTTGATTCTCGTGGAGATCTATTCGATGTAATACTTTTTGTGGTGTGTTTGTCGAGATCCGATGAATTGTGGGTTTATGATCAAGATTATCTATGAACAATATTTGATTCTTCTCTGAATTCTTATATGCATGATTTGATATCTTTGCAAGTCTCTGCTACCTCTTGAGCACTGCGTTGAATTTCCCCGAAGAGGAGAGGATGATGCAGCAAAGTAGCGTAAGTATTTCCCTCAGTTTTAGAGAACCAAGGTATCAATCCAGTAGGAGGCCACGCACAAGTCCCTCGTACCTGCACAAAACAATAGCTCCTCGCAACCAACACGATTAGGGGTTGTCAATCCATTCACGGTCACTTACTAGAGTGAGATCGATAGAGATGATAAATAATATTTTTTGGTATTTTTGGTATAGAGATGCAAAGTGAAAAGTAAAAGGCAAAGTAAAAACAAAGCAAGTATTAAAGTGATGGAGATTGATATGATGAGAATAGACCCGGGGCCATAGGTTTCACTAGTGGCTTCTCTCAAGAGCATAAGTATTCTACGATGGGTGAACAAATTACTGTTGAGCAATTGATGTAATTGAGCATAGTTATGAGTATATCTAGGTGTGATCATGTATATAGGCATCACGTCCGAGACAAGTAGACCGACTCCTGCCTGCATCTACTACTATTACTCCACTCATCGACCGCTATCCATCATGCATCTAGAGTATTAAGTTAAAAAAAGAGTAACACCTTAAGCAAGATGACATGATGTAGAGGAATAAATTCATGGAATATGATAAATACCCCATCTTGTTATCCTTGATGGCAACGATACAATAGGTGCCTTGCAACCCTTTCTGTCACTGGGTAAGGACACCGCAAGATTGAAACCAAAGCTAAACACTTCTCCCATTGCAAGAACTACCAATCTACTTGGCCAAACCAAACGGATAATTCGAAGAGACTTGCAAAGATAACCAATCATACATAAAAGAATTCAGAGAAGATTCAAATATTATTCATAGATAATCTGGATCATAAACCCACAATTCATCGCTCTCAACAAACACACCGCAAAAAGAAGATTACATCGAATAGATCACCACGAGAGAGGGGGAGAGGATTGTATTGAGATCCAAAAAGAGAGAAGAAGCCATCTAGCTACTAGCTATGGACCCGAAGGTGAAGTAAACTACTCACACTTAATCGGAGGGGCTATGGTGATGATGTAGAAGCCCTCCGTGGTGGATGCCCCCTCCGGTGGAGCTCCGGAACAGGCCACAAGATGGGATCTCCTGGATATGAGGAAGTTGCGGCGGTGGAATTAGGTTTTGGCTCCTGTTCGGATCGGTTGAAGTGCGTAGCTATATATAGGAGGAAGGAGTACCTCGGTGGAGCAACAGGGGGCCCACGAGGCAGGGGGGCGTGCCCTAGGGGGGGCACGCCCCCACCCTCGTGACCGCCTCTTTTGTTCCTTGGAGTAGGGTCCAAGTCTCCTGGATCACGTTCGGTGAGAAAATCACGTTTCCGAAGGATTCATTCCGTTTGGACTCCGTTTGATATTCCGTTTCTTGGAAACTCTGAAATAGGCAAAAAAACAGCAATTCTGGGCTGGGCCTCCGGTTAAATGGTTGGTCCCAAAAATAATGTAAAAGTGGAAAATAAAGCCCAATATAGTCCAAAACAGTAGATAAAGTAGCATGGAGCAATCAAAAATTATAGATACATTGGAGACGTATCAGGCATCCCCAAGCTTAATTCATGCTCGTCCTCGAGTAGGTAAATGATAAAAAAGAATTTTTGATGCGGAGTGATACTTTGGCATAATTTCAATGTAAATCTTCTTAATTGTGGTATGAATATTCAGATCCGAAAGATTCAAGACAAAAGTTCATATTGACATAAAAAGAATAATACTTCAGGCATACTAACTATGCAATTATGTCTTCTCAAAATAACATGGCCAAAGAAAGTTATCCCTACAAAATCATATAGTCTGTCTATGCTCCATCTTCCCCACACAATATATTTAAATCATGCACAACCCCGATGACAAGCCAAGAAATTGTTTCATACTTTAACATTTTCAAAACTTTTTCAATCTTCACGCAATACATGAGTGTGAGGCATGGATATAGCACTATATGTGGAATAGAATGGTGGTTGTGGAGAAGACAAAAGGAGGGAAGATAGTCTCACATCAACTAGGCGTATAAACAGCCTATGGAGATGCCCATCAATAGATATCAATGTGAGTGAGTAGGGATTGCCATGCAATGGATGCACTAGAGCTATAAGTATATGAAAGCTCAACAAAAGAAACTAAGTGGGTGTGCATCCAACTCGCTTGCTCACGAAGACCTAGGGCATTTTGAGGAAGCCCATCATTGGAATATACAAGCCAAGTTCTATAATGTAAAATTCCCACTAGTATATGAAAGTGAAAAAATGAGAGACTCTCTATCATGAAGATCATGGTGCTACTTTGAAGCACAAGTGTGGTAAAAGGATAGTAACATTGTCCCTTCTCTCTTTTTCTCTCATTATTTTTTTTATTTGGGCCTTTTCTCTTTTTTGTGGCCTCTTTTTTTCTCATTTTTCTTTTTTTTTAATTTTTTTTCCGGAGTCTCATTCCGACTTGTGGGGGAATCATGGTCTCCATCATCCTTTCCTCACTTGGGACAATGCTCTAATAATGATGATCATTACACTTTTATTTTTCTTACAACTCAACAATTACAACTCGATTCTTAGAACAAAGTATGACTCTATATGAATGCCTCCGGCGGTGTACCCGGATATGCGATGAAACAAGAGTTACATGTATGAAAGAATTATGAAAGGTGGCTTTGCCACAAATACAATGTCAACTACATGATCATGCTAGCAATATGACAATGATGGAGCGTGTCATAATAAACGGAACGGTGGAAAGTTGCATGGCAATATATCTTGGAATGGCTATGGAAATGCCATAATAGGTAAGTATGGTGGTTGTTTTGAGGAAGATATATGGTGGGTGTATGATACCGGCGAAAAGTGCGCGGTATTAGAGAGGCTAACAATTGTGGAAGGATGGGAAAAAGTGCGTATAATCCATGTACTCAACATTAGTCATAAAGAACTCATATACTTATTGCAAAAATCTAGAAATTATCAAAGCAAAGTATTACGCGCATGCTCCTAGGGGGATAGATTGGTAGGAAAATACCATCACTCGTCCCCGACCGCCACTCATAAGGAAGACAATCAATAAATAAATCATGCTCCGAGTTCATCACATAACGGTTCACCATACGTGCATGCTACGGGAATCACAAACTTCAACACAAGTATTCTTTAAATTCACAACTACTCAACTAGCATGACTCTAATATCACCATCTTCATATCTCAAAACAATTATCAAGCATCAAACTTTTCTTAGTATTCAACGCACTCAAAAGAAAGTTTCACATATGTTGAATACCAAGTATATTAATATTAAGCAAATTACCATGCTATTAACGACTCTCAAAATAATCTAAGTGAAGCATGAGAGATCAATAGTTTCTTTAAAACAAATCCACCACTGTGCTCTAAAAGATCTAAGTGAAGCACTAGAGCAAAAATTATCACGCTCAAGAGATATAAGTGAAGCACTATGAGCAAAACTATCAAGCTCAAAAGATATAAGTGAAGCACATAGAGTATTCTATAAAATTCCAATTCATGTATGGATCTCTCAAAAGGTGTGTACAGCAAGGATGATTATGGTAGACTAACAAGCAAATACGCAAATAATACAAGACGCTCCAAGCAAAACACATATCATGTGGTGAATAAAAATATAGCTCCAAGTAAATTACCGATGGAAGTAGACGAAAGAGGGGATGCCTTCCGGGGTATCCCCAAGCTTTGACTTTTTGGTGTCCTTGGATTATCTTGGGGGTGCCATGGGCATCCCCAAGCTTAGCTCTTGCCACTCCTTGTTCCATAATCCATCAAAAGAATTTACCCAAAACTTGAAAACTTCACAACACAAAACTCAATAGAAATCTCGTGAGCTCCGTTAGAGAAAGAACACAAAAGACTACTTTAAGATACTGTAATGAACTCATTATTTATTTATATTGGTGTTAAACCTACTGTATTCCAACTTATCTATGGATTATAAACTATTTTACTAGCCATAGATTCATCAAAATAAGCAAACAACACACGATAAACAGAATCTGTCAAAAACAGAACAGTCTGTAGTAATCTGTAACTAACGCAAACTTCTGGAACTCCAAAAAATCTACCAACATTAGACGACCTAGAAAATTTGTTTATCGATCAGCAGCAATTGGAATCAGTATTTTATCACGTTCTGGTGATTTTTAATAATTCAGGCACTGAGCGCAAAGTTTCTGGAAATTCCAGCAAGATCAAATAACTATAATCCAAGAAGATCTAATAGGTCTAGCTTGGCACAAACACTAATTAAAACATAAAACCACATCTAAACAGAGGCTAGATGGATTATTTATTCCTAAACAGAAACAAAAACAAAAAACTAAAAATAAAATTGGGTTGCCTCCCAACAAGCGCTATCGTTTAACGCCCCTAGCTAGGCATAAAAGCAAGGATAGATCTAGGTATTGCCATCTTTGGTAGGCAATCCATAAGTGGCTCTCATGATAGATTCATATGGTAATTTTATTTTATTTCTAGAAAAGTGCTCCATGCCTTTCTTTATGGAAATTGGAATCTAATATTCCCTTCCTTCATATCAATAATTGCACCAATCGTTCTAAGGAAGGGTCTACCAAGAATAATAGGGCAAGAAGGATTGCAATCTATATCAAGAACGATAAAATCTACGGGCACATAATTCCTATTTGCAACAATAAGAACTTCATTAATTCTTCCCATAGGCTTTTTAATAGTGGAATCCTCAAGATGCAAGTTTAGAGAGCAATCATCAAAGTCACGGAAATCTAGCAAATCACACAAAGTTTTGGGAATAGTGGAAACACTAGCACCCAAATCACACAAGGCATGAAACTCATAATTTTTAATTTTAATTTTAATAGTAGGTTCCCACTCATCATAGAGCTTTCTAGGGATAGAAACTTTCAACTCAAGTTTTTCTTCATAAGATTGCATCAAGGCATCAACAATGTGTTCGGTAAAGGCCTTATTTTGACTATAAGCATGAGGAGAATTTAGCACGGATTGCAACAAGGAAATACAATAAATAAAATAGCAATTTTCATAATTAAATTCCTTGAGATCCAATATAGTGGGTTTAGCAACATCTAGGTTTTTATTTTTTTCAATCCCACATTTATCAATTTCATCATCAAGATCTAAAAACTCTGAATTCTTAGAATGCCTTCTAGGTAAAGGAAGATCATATTCAGTTTCATCAAGATTCATGTTGTAAAACAAAGATTTAATGGGGGACACATTAATAACTTTTAGATCTTCATCTTGATTTTCATAGGAATTCGGTTTAGCGGCCATCTTATTGACTAAGGTAGCTTGCATATCCGAAATTTCAGCGGTTAACTTTTCAAGACGAGCAATTTGGGATCTTATACCATCAAATTCTTTAGACATATCATCGAGCCCTTTATTCATATAACTCATAAAACCTTTTTGTTACTTAAGCTCATTTCTAAAGAAATTATTATGCTCAAATTGCCGAACCATAAACTTCTTGACATTGGTTTCGATCTCCTCTAACCTTTTAAGGTGAAGATCACCAAATCTAGGTAGAGCCATTGCGACAAACAAGCAATCCAACACACGAGCAAACAAAAGGCAACGGGAAAAAGAGGAGGAGATTGGGACAGAGATGGCGAATAAAACGGCAAGGGTGAAGTGGGGGAGAGGAAAACGAGAGGCAAATGGCAAATAATGTAATGCGAGGGATAAGAGTTTGTGATGGGTACTTGGTATGTCTTGACTTGTGCGTAGATCTACCCGGCAACGGCGCCAGAAATCCTTCTTGCTACCTCTTGAGCATGCGTTGGTTTTCCCTTGAAGAGGAAAGGGTGATGCAGCAAAGTGGAAAATCACGTCTCCTGGATCACGTTCAGGAGGTAGCAAGAAGGATTTCTGGCGCCGTTGCCGGGTAGATCTACGCACAAGTCAAGACATACCAAGTACCCATCACAAACTCTTATCCCTCGCATTACATTATTTGCCATTTGCCTCTCGTTTTCCTCTCCCCCACTTCACCTTTTCCGTTTTATTCGCCCTTTTCCGTTCGGCTCTTTTTGCTTGCTTCTTCTGTGTCCGTGTGTTAGATCGTTTGTTTTGCCGTTATGGCTAGTCCTTCTATCACTATTAGTACTCCTGATTTTGAAGTTCTCCACTTCAAACAAAGACAAGGAGAAAACTTAAAAGATGCTTGGTATAGGATTGTAGAATCTTATCGTAGTTGCACCATAGAGGGAGATTTCAAGATTTTACTTCACAATTTTTATGTTGGGCTTACCTTACCCCATAGACAACTCCTTGATTCTTCTGCCAAAGGGAACTTTATTGAAGTTGACCCTAGTATTGCTTATGAAATTATAGAGGGGATAGTAGGAGTACTTCCCCCACAAAAGGGACTTCACCTTACGCAAGAAGGATCCCAAATCATAGAGAAATTATGCGAATTGAAAAAATTTATTGAACCTCTTAAAAATGTTGGTGGAAATCTTAACCGCATGAATATGTTGATTACACTCTTCAAGGGAAAACCAACGCATGCTCAAGAGGTAGCAAGAAGGATTTCTGGCGCCGTTGCCGGGTAGATCTACGCACAAGTCAAGACATACCAAGTACCCATCACAAACTCTTATCCCTCGCATTACATTATTTGCCATTTGCCTCTCGTTTTCCTCTCCCCCACTCCACCTTTTCTGTTTTATTCGCCCTTTTCCGTTCATCTCTTTTTTCTTGCTTCTTCTGTGTCCGTGTGTTAGATCGTTTGTTTTGCCGTTATGGCTAGTCCTTCTATCACTATTAGTACTCTTGATTTTGAAGTTCTCCACTTCAAACAAAGACAAGGAGAAAACTTAAAAGATGCTTGGTATAGGATGGTAGAATCTTATCGTAGTTGCACCATAGAGGGAGATTTCAAGATTTTACTTCACAATTTTTATGTTGGGCTTACCTTACCCCATAGACAACTCCTTGATTTTTCTGCCAAAGGGAACTTTATTGAAGTTGACCCTAGTATTGCTTATGAAATTATAGAGGGGATAGTAGGAGTACTTCCCCCACAAAAGGGACTTCACCTTACGCAAGAAGGATCCCAAATCATAGAGAAATTATGCGAATTGAAAAAATTTATTGAACCTCTTAAAAATGTTGGTGGAAATCTTAACCGCATGAATATGTTTACACTCTGCAATAAGAGGTTGGATGCTCTAGATCTAAAGATCTCCGAGCATGAAGGGAAACGTATGCAACCTCCCGGATCCGAACATAACTCCATTAAAAAGATAAACACCAAAGATGGCAATACCTAGATCTATTCTTGTTTTTATGCCGAGCTAGGGGCGTTAAACGATAGCGCTTGTTGGCAGACAACCCAATTTTATTTTTGTTTCTTGCTTTTTGTTCCTGTTTAGTAATAAATATTTCATCTAGCCTCTGTTTAGATGTGTTTTTATGTTTTAACTAGTGTTTGTGCCAAGTAGAACCAATAGGATCTTCTTGGGTGATAGTTGTTTGATCTTGCTGAAAAAGACAGAAACTTTGCGCTCACTAATATAATTGTTAAAATTCACCAGAACGTGATAAAATACTAATTGGTTTTGCCGTAGATCAACATACAAATTATCCAGGTTATCCAAGTTTATAAGAATTTTTGGAGTTACAGAAGTATTCGAACAAATCAGATTTCTACAGACTGTTCTGTTTTTGACAAATTCTGCTTTTCGTGTGTTGTTTGCTTATTTTGATAAATCAATGGCTAGTATCGGGGGGTATGAACCATAGAGAAGTTGGAATACAGTAGGTTTAACACCAATATAAATAAAGAATGAGTTCATTACAATACCTTAAGGTGGTGGTTTGTTTTCTTATACTAACGGAGCTCATGAGATTTTCTGTTGAGTTTTGTGTTGTGAAGTTTTCAAGTTTTTGGGTAAAGATTTGATGGATTATGGAATAGAGAGTGGCAAGAGCCTAAGCTTGGGGATGCCTGTGGCACCCCAAGGTAAAATTCAAGGACAACCAAAAGCCTAAGCTTGGGGATGCCCCGGAAGGCATCTCCTCTTTCGTCTTCGTCTATCGGTAACTTTACTCGATGCCATATTTTTATTCACCACATGATATGTGTTTTGCTTAGAGCATCTTGTATGATTTGATTCTTTGCTTTTTAGTTTACCAGAATCATCCTTGCTGTACGCACCTTTTGGGAGACACACACATGAATCAGAGTTTATTAGAATACTCTATGTGCTTCACTTATATCTTTTGAGCTAGATAATTTTGCTCTAGTGCTTCACTTACACGGCAGTGGTTTTATTTTATAGAAATTATTGATCTCTCATGCTTCACTTATATTATTTTGAGAGTCTTTTAGAACAGCATGGTAATTTTCTTTGGTTATAAAATTAGTCCTAATATGCTAGGCATCCAAGATGGGTATAATAAAATCTTTCATATAGAGTGCATAGAATAATTTGATACTTGATAATGGTTTTGGGATATAAAGGTGGTAATGTTAGAGTCATGCTAGTTGGGTAATTGTGAGATTGAGAAATACTTGTGTTAAAGTTGGCAAGTCCCGTAGCATGCACGTATGGTAAACGTTGTGTGACAAATTTGAAGCATGGTGTGCTTTTTGATTGCTTTCCTTATGAGTAGCGGTCGGGGACGGCGATGGTCTTTTCCTACCAATCTATCCCTCTAGGGGCATGCGTAGTAGTACTTTGCTTCGAGGGCTAATAAACTTTTGCAATAAGTATATGAGTTCTTTATGACTAATGTGAGTCCATGGATTATACGCACTCTTACATTTTCGCAATTTTCTAGCCTCTACAGTACCATGCATTGCCCTTTTTCACCTTGAGAGTTGGTGCAAAATTCGTCGGTGCATCCAAACCCCGTGATACGATACGCTCTATCACACATAAGCCTCCTTATATCATCCTCAAAACAGCCACCATACCTACCTATTATGGCATTTCCATAGCCATTCCGAGATATATTGTCATGCAACTTTCCACCGTTCCGTTCATTATGACACGCTCCATCATTGTCAAATTGCTTTGCATGATCATGTAGTTGACATTGTATTTGTGGCAAAGTCACTTTGATAATTCTTTCATACATGTCGCTCTTGATTCATCGCATATCCCGGTACACCGCCGGAGGCATTCACATAGAGTCATATTTTTGTTCTAGTATCGAGTTGTAATATTGAGTTATGAGTAAATAAAAGTGTGATGATCATCATTATTAGAGCATTGTCCCATGTGAGGAAAGGAGACTATGAACAAAAGGAGGCCAAAGAAGCCCAAATAAAAAAGAGGCCAAAGAAGCCCAAAAAATATGAGAGAAAAAGAGAGAAGGGACAATGTTACTATCCTTTTTCCACACTTGTCCCTCAAAATAGCACCATGATCTTCATGATAGAGAGTTTCTTATTTTGTCACTTTCATATACTAGTGGGAATTTTTCATTATAAAACTTGGCTTGTATATTCCAATGATGGGCTTCCTCAAAATGCCCTAGGTCTTCGTGAGCAAGCAAGTTGGATGCACACCCACTTAGTTTCTTTTGATGAGCTTTCATACATTTTTATCTCTAGTGCATCCGTTGCATGTCAATCCCTACTCCTCGCATTGACATCAGTTGATGGGCATCTCCATAGCACGTTGATTAGCCGTGTCAATGTGAGACTTTCTCCTTTTTTGTCTTCTCACATAACCCCATCATTATATGCTATTCCACCTATAGTGCTATACCCATGGCTTGTGCTCATGTATTGCGTAAGGGTTGAAAAGGCTGAAGCGCGTTAAAAAGTATGAACCAATTGCTCGTCTTGTCATCGCGGTTATGCATGATGGGAGAATTTTGTGTGACAAAAATGAAGCATGGCCAAACTATATGATTTTGTAGGGATAAGCTTTCTTTGGCTATGTTATTTTGATAAGACATAATTGCTTGGTTACCATGCTTGAAGTATTACTATTTTATGTCAATATTAAACTTTTATCTTGAATCTTTTGGATCTGGACATTCATGCCACAATAAAGAGAATTACATTGAAAATTATGTTAGGTAGCATTCCACATCAAAAATTCTGTTTTTATCATTTACCTACTCGAGGACGAGCAGGAATTAAGCTTGGGGATGCTTGATACGTCTCCAACGTATCTATAATTTTTGATTTGTTCATGCTATTATGTTATCTATTTTGGATGTTTAATGGGCTTTAATATACCTTTTTATATTATTTTTGGGACTAACCTATTAACCAAAGGACCAGTGCAAATTGCTGTTTTTTTGCCTATTTCAGTGTTTCACAGAAAAGGAATATCAAACAGAATCCAAACGAAATGAAACCTTCGCGAGGATCATTTTTGGAACAAACGCAATCCAGGAGAGTTGGAGTGGACGTCAAGGAAGAAACGAGGCGGCCACGAGGCAGGGAGGCGCGCCCCCACCCTCATGGGCCCCTCGCAGCTCCATCGAGCTACTTCTTTCGCCTATATATACTCTTATACCCTGAAACCATCTGGGAGAGCAACAAAACACCTTTTCCACCGCCGCAACCTTCTGTACCCGTGAGATCCCATCTTGGGGCCATTTCCGGCGCTCCGTCGGAGGGGGATTCAATCACAGAGGGCTTCTACATCAACGCCATAGCCTCTCCGATGATGTGTGAGTAGTTTACCACAGACCTTCAGGTCCATAGTTATTAGCGAGATGGCTTCTTCTCTCTCTTTGGATCTCAATACAAAGTTCTCCTCGATTCACTTGGAGATATATTTGATGTAATACTTTTTGCGGTGTGTTTGTCGAGATCCGATGAATTGTGGGTTTATGATCAAGATTATCTATGAACAATATTTGATTCTTCTCTGAATTCTTATATGCATGATTTGATATCTTTGCAAGTCTCTTCGAATTATCGATTAAGTTTGGCCTACTAGATTGATCTTTCTTGCAATGGGAGAAGTGCTTAGCTTTGGGTTCAATCTTGCGGTGTCCTTTCCCAGTGACAGTAGGGGCAGCAAGGCACGTATTGTATTGTTGCCATCGAGGATAAAAAGATGGGGTTTATATCATATTTCTTGAGTTTATCCCTCTACATCATGTCATCTTGCCTAATGCGTTACTCTGTTCTTATGAACTTAATACTCTAGATGCATGCTGGATAGCGGTCGATGTGTGGAGTAAAGTAGTAGATGCAGAATCGTTTTGGTCTACTTGACACGGACGTGATGCCTACATTCATGATCATTGCCTAGATATTCTCATAACTATGTGCTTTTCTATTAATTGCTCGACAGTAATTTGTTCACCCACCATAAAATATGCTATCTTGAGAGAAGCCACTAGTGAAACCTATGGCCCCGTGTCTATTTTCCATCATATTAATCTTCCGCCAACTAGCTATTTCTATCACCGTTTACTTTGCAATCTTTACTTTTCAATCTATACAACAAAAATACCAAAAATATTTATCTTATTATCTTTATCAGATCTCACTTTTGCAAGTGGCCGTGAAGGGATTGACAACCCCTTTATCGCGTTGGTTGCAAGGTTCTTATTTGTTTGTGAATGTATTAGGGATTTGCGCGTAGTCTCCTACTGGATTGATACCTTGGTTCTCAAAAATTGAGGGAAATACTTACGCTACTTTGCTGCATCACCCTTTCCTCTTCAAGGGAAAACAAACACATGCTCAAGAGGTAGCACAATGCCCTCCACGGCTAGTAGTTGAAGCCGAGCCGAGCTGTCTGTACCCGAGCTAGTTCAACCACGCCGTCCTGCGCCTCACCGCTGCCGCTCAAACTTCGCCACCGTCCACCGCACCATAGTTGTTCCTTCTACGCCGTCCTTCGCCGCCTCGGATCTGCTTCCCCTCCGCCGACATACGGCCACGGCAACACAGTCAACAATTTGGCCATGGGTTCATCCAAGGCTACACCCTCCTCCAAAACATCGGTTCTCCCGGTAAAAAGAAGAAAAACGCGGCGACATCTAGAGGACACGGTATTGGCAACAGGAAATGGTACTCCTCTTCCCTTTTTCGTGCAAAGCTTACGTGTCTGCTTGCGCGGTATTCATCCCACAGAAGACACTAGTTGACTGCTTCTTCTTGATACTAGATGTTCCTAGTAACTTGCGATGCACAAGGTTTCTCCTCATATATTATTTCACCTTAGCTAGAGGTCTGTCTCCCCCCTGGATTTCAATTCCTGGTCAGTTGATTCCCAATTAACGGAAGCATTCCCTGGCGTAACAGGCGCTAGTCTGCCTATTACGCCGAGGAAGCACCGCCTCGGTGTTTATCTTAGGGGTGTGTGGGGCCTAGAGCTGCTGGCGCCTGATCTGGAGGTCGACCGGGATTAAAGGGATGGCCGGGGGGCGCTACCAAGCACGGCGGTGGTGTGAGGTCGAGGGGAGGGCGGGGCGGTGGAGGCAGGGGTCTGGGCTGGTGGTCGCTGGCGGTTTGAGAAAGATCGTCAACAGTGACTGGCGGGAGGTAGACGAAGAACCTCTGCCCATTCCTTATAGATCAGACGGTTAATCGACTGACCTATTTATTTCAGTCGACTGTTATTTTGATGGGACCACATGTGGTGGTGTGCTGGAGGAGTACCTACATTTCCCAATCATCTCTATGCTCATATATTACAAAATCATACGGAGTAGAATCTAATTTTGTTTGCCATGCAATGTTCTAGAGCTATCATATGTCTCGTGTCATTTATTTTTCAGCCACTTGCTATCTGCTACTTTTATAGTGCACTAGTTCTGCACACACTTCACCCATACTCTCATTATTGTGTTTTTATGCAAGGGTATTTCAGACTCTGCCTTGATAGAAGCAGAAAAGAAAAGAGACAAGTCGCTCCAGCTTTTTACGTGGGTAGGCCAGACACGTTTCAACACTTTAAAGGGTGTAGTGTCAGCAGATGGAGACAGTAAACGTAGCTCTGGAGTTGATGATCTCGCTCGCCATGAACCACCATCCCAGGTGCCTGCTTCAACTTCGCGGTGTCATATGTGGTTGCATGTTGCATATGGTGTCTAGCTTGTATCGAAAGGCCGATGTTGGTCTTTATTAAGATAAATGAAAGATATTTTTTACATGAACCACCATCCCGGGAGCACCAAAAGACAAATAGCTAGTCAGGGCACTGGCCGAGCCAGTGACATGCCCAGCACAGACAGGCATCACGTAGAAGCCAACTAAAAAGCCACGATGGTGGCGAAGCAGCCCTCCTCCCACCAGGCTCTCAGGTCCTAGATGATCATGCTCACCACTCCAGCCGGATGTCTAGCTTGTATTGCTTCCAACACTACAAAAAATACACTTCCCTGATGATACGTGTTTGTCACAGTAGGTCGCATTTTTTGTCATGCATGTACATCCATGACAAATTTATGATAGAAACAAGATAGTGATACTGTCGTCGTCAGAGAAGTGTTCCATGACATTACCAAAATTATCATCACGGAAGTGTCCACTTCCATGACGATAAATCGCGCGTCACGAAGTGCTTTTCGTCAAGGGTGACCAACACGTGGCATCCACCGTAACGGAACGTCGTTAAGCTATCGGGTCGGATTTTGGATCCGATAACCCGTTAACAGCCCCGACCAATGGGAAATTTCCACGTGTAAAATCATCATTGGCTGGAGGAAACACATGTCGGCTCATCATTGGGACAGATGTCATCCACTCATTGGACAAAAGGCGCCTATGATACGTCGACACGTGGCACGGCCCATCAAGTTTAAATGGGCCGGCCCAACTAAAGGCCCACAAGCTTTTGCGGACCATAATGGGCCGGCCTAGTTAAAGGCCCACGAGATTTTGCGGACTATAATGGGCTGGCCCAGCTAAAGGCTCACAAGATTTCGTGGGCCATATTAGGCCGGATCTGTAAAGGCCCACAAGACTTTTGTGTGCCATAATGCGCCGGCCCAGGTAAAGGCCCACAAAATTCTTGCGGATCATAATGGGTCGGCCCAGCTAAAGGCCCACGAGATTTCGCCGACATTAATGGGCCGGCCCAGCTATAGGCCCACAAGATTTTGAGGACCCTAGTAGGCCGGCCCATTAACGGCTGCCATGTTTTGGGCCAAATGCCGCCCATATTTGATCCGGTCCATTAATGGCCTGCCACGTTAAGCCTAATAATGGCCCATATAAGATCCGACCCGTTAAAAGCCTCCCACTTTACGGACCAAATCACGGCCTAGATCAGTCCGACCCTTTAAGAGGCTTTGGGCTCAATTATGGCCCATATCGATTCAGCCCATTATTTGGGCGCTATGCTTTTGGGCCCACTTGCTAAAGGCCCATTTAGTAATTCGGCCCGATATTAGTTTAAATCTGTTAAGGGCCCATTTAACATTTCGGCCCTATACTAATTTCGGCCTGTTAAAAGCATCGTCATATAGTTGGGCCTAACTACGGCCCGGTTTGCATCCGCCTTTCGCATGACCGATATCTGATTGGGCCAAACAAGGACCGAGACAACTTTGGCCTGTTAAAAGCCCGTGAATTGATTCGCACAATCATGGGCGGGGTCCATTTCGTCTGCTGCCGGCACTGTGAGCTATTCGCACGCTTTTAGGTCTAGCCTACTTCTCGACCTCCTAAAGCCCATTGAGTTTTCTTGCGAAAAGAGGCGGGGTTACTCGGCCTATTAAAGGCCCGAATCTACTAGTGGGCGGTTGGCCAGGGCCCATGATGCGGATCATACATCATGATTGCATGACGGCCCGATTATGTACCGTAATTTTACGGTTTGGCCTGTTTACTGCGAAGACAGGATATATATACAGTAAAATAACTGCAACATCGTGAATAAGAAAAAACCTAGACTATGCAATAAAGAAATTACGGCATATTACATCCACTTTGGGCATCAAAGTTCGCCACTATGATAATAAAGCACAAGCAGACATAGATTACATACACTTTGGGCATCAAAGATCGCCACCAAAGGTAAATAAACACGCCGACAAAATAATATTCAAAACAGTCAACACTTCAATAGAGTTCTAGAAAGGTTAGCCTCATTGGGAGCCGCACAAGCAAATGAGCAAGATGATGAGACTGTGCTTGTTCAACACTTATATCTTCCTCACTCTGAAAGATAAACAAGCAGACGGATGAGTTTTGCACATAAAAGTATCGATCTTGACAATTCATCACATTTCTTACTGACGAATAAAGTGACACATTTTAAATTTGCATTAACGCAATATGGTATTGTTCAAGTCAAGACATGGTAGGAAATGACATTGTGAAGGAGTTGGCAGCTTCACGACACCACTGGATTACAGATCAAGAACTCATAAGTATCAATGGTTAGTGTGCTGTCAATTTATCCCATTTCAGATTGGCAAATAAAGAGACGGTTTAAATAATACTCCCTCCGTCCGTAATTACTTATCATCAAAATGGATGTGTCTAGAACTAAAATACATATAGATACATCCATTTCAATGACAAGTATTTTCGGACGGAGGGAGTAGTAGAATTTTTTTTGCGGGTGATATGACATTGTTCATAGTTAAGACATTGCAGAATATGACATTGTGTTGTAGTGGGTAGGTTCACGACACCAGTGGATTACGGATCAAGAACAGAAGCATACATGCAGTGCAAAAGAAGATCACTTGCTCTGTATAGTTTAATTTACATGGTATGAAGAAGGAACTTAGTTGTACAACTGAAAACTTAAATTGAGAAGGACAAACTTTTGTTTATGAACTACGTAATAAACTTTAAACATGCAATTTGATGCAAACACGAAAAATAAACAGATTTTGCAGTCATGCCTAACCAAATATACACAACAAAGTTTGAAGGCTTGAGAAGGACATACTTACATTACTGGTGAAGACAGGCTCTATAAAGCCCTTGTCCATGCTGATGGGGGGGGGGGCAATTCAAGAAGTTTAGCACAGAATGTTCTTCATAAGAATTCCCTTTATTCTACATTTTGTTAAGAGTAAATATAGATGTGATAATATACGAAAAAATGGAGAATATTTAAGATAAGATGAAGAGTGATGCTACATAACCAAGTAGCTATAAATGTATGTGCAAATGATACAGCAAAAGGCATGACCAAGAGCAATGCATGCCTAAACTTCTTGATACCAACCTTATGGTAAGAGTAAATATAAATCTGATGTGTAGAAAATGGAGGGCAAAGGAAAATAAGCTGCTGAGTGATGGTACATGAACAACTACCTATCAATATAATTACACTGATAAAGGACATCATGTACTTACAAGAACAATGCAGAGCTAAAAAAATTCATTGGCATTGGATATATTCTACACTAATGTAACCATTCATACAGATCAGATAATTTGGAGCGAACAATTGATAAGAAAGCTATCTTGCATACTGCCGTCACATAATGAACCCGGTATGTATGCAAATGCGATGATAGGACAACAGGTACTAACCAGAGCAAAGCAGCGGGCAGCATATTTGCGATATCCTGTCGTTCTTTTCAAACCGGAATTCTTCTTCGAGCATATTTCTTGTAAAAAAGATCCATAAGGCACATGCGGAAAAGTAGAACTTCAAATTGTCATGTGATTTCATAGACAATACCTCATCCTGGGAACGAGACCAGTGCATAACAAGGTTTTTCCATTCAATGTCTTCTAAATTTAGCACAGGAGACTTCACCGGAAATTCGTTTATAGACTTGCCATCAAAGTGTGATTTCCTCATGTAACACCGATACTGCTGCAATGCTTCCTTGAAAAGCACAAGCAAGCTTTGCTCGTCATGACTATCTAGATTGACCCTCACCTAGTTACAACAATGTAATGTAAATCATTGATGTGTTCGGTCACCAGAAAACAGGAAAATAATAACCATGAATAATAGCACTTACACATAAGTTGGACAGGAAGATGTGAAAATGGTGTTTGTCTTCACTATAATCTTCCCATGATGGGAATATATGCACGTAGTCCCTATCAACATTCAAAGCATTGCCTTTTAAACTGGGAATAAATGGAATGGGGTTCCAATCAGAGGAATTGGCCGTCTCTGCGGTTGGGATAGGTCTTGACGGTGGACTTCTTTGTACTTTTTGCTGGAGTGGGATTTTTCTGTGGTACGGCTGGTGCTATGGCAAATGAAATCGGTGTACCTTTTGCTGGAGTGCAGGTCCTGTGTGGTGGGGCTAGTGGTGTGGCAAGTGAAGTATGGGTACAGTCTGCTGGAGTCGGTCCTATGTTTTGTGTCACTGGCTGTACAACCAATATAAGTGGGGCGCTGTGTGATTTCTCTGGCACTACCACGTTTTTCAAGGACTTTGCTGGTGCTCCTTCAGGTTTAACAATAACCCTCTTCCTTTTTGATGTCTGATGCACAAGAACAGCATTTGAGTGGAGAAACATGGTATGACGACAGATGGAATATGTATTGATAATGGATGGGCATGGCATCTCGATTTATATGATGAGTAAACTAAGCAGACGGTGGTGCAACAAAGTAGAAGAAATGCAAGACAACATATGCAAGATACGCACAATCAATAAAACCTTGCCAAATTAGAACAGGCACCTTGATGGGTGAATAGGACAGGCCATCTGCCTTTGACTCCTCGAGGTTAGAATAGTCATTAGGATGATATTACGAACAAGAATCAACAGTGGGGAGCGTCTGAGTTTCATTGCTTCTAGAATGGCACTCAATGCCTTGGTGCCAATTTTGTAAGTCATTGCGGTGTTCCACAATATTCTTACGATGCGCGGATTACGATATTCACCGTAATTGTGTATAATATCTGAGAACCATGAAAACATAAATAGTTGTGAGATTATCTTTGTAATGCAGATGATATTATAATATAGGGGCGCCCCTGTAAACACTTATGTGCTATCACTTGATTCTGATGAGAGAGCTCATGTGTGTTGTAATATCGTGCGTGCATTTATATAATCTGGCACAAGTACATAAAAAAATAGGCTCTAGAAGTAAGGATAGCTGGCAGATGATAGGTTCATAATATACTGTATACAGAGTTTATTGCCAAACCATGATAACAAGAGCACACATCAACTAGGAAGATCATAGTTTACATAACAGGGGTACACCATAACCACGATATATAAATCGGGAAAGTGGAACTTGCTTGAAAATACGGTGTTGTATTGCCGCTAGTAATTGAAAGCCTATCGATCACGTACAGGACAGCACTATCAAACATGGTAAAGAAGAGCAAGCAGATTTTGGATAATAAAATGTTGGTTGCGCAGTGCCCACACAAGATGAACCAGAGCGCATTAAGAATGAAACTCCCAGCTGTCTCTCGACCATTTCAGGCGGTTGGATGAAGATCCTACGTCTCCTAACCCTTCTTCTTCCTCGTCTCTTAATTCTTCCCATCTGAACAAGACGGGTCAGCCGGGCCGGACCACCGGCCCCCACCGCTTGTGTTCCTCCGCCACCCTCACCCCCCACCCGTGTTGAGTTTTCTTCGTTCGGCGAGGCCCCACAACCACCCGAGCCCCTTGGATCGCACCGGCGAACTCCGGTGAGCTCTGAAAAATTGACTGACCCAATTTTGAATTTAGTCTACTGTGATTTAACTAGTGTGGAATATAAAAGGGGAAAACCATAAGCATTGGGAGTATAGTGTCGAGCGTGCCATGGCGGATCTAAAGGTGCAAACCGGACAAAGGCAACTTCGCAACCAAGACAAGAAATCAGAGTAAAGCAGTGGCGATCTATTTTCTTGCTGCGATAAATAAGTTGAGCAGATACGAAAGAGTACCGCCTCTGGTGCGGCGCCGTGTACGCATCTGCTGAGAATTTGATGCTGCGGTAGCGATGGCTGTCGGCGGCGTGGAAGCAGATCTAGGAGGGTAGACGGTGGCGGCGGGGCGAGGTGGACGAGACGGTCATAGGAGCGGCGCCGGCAAGGTGGACGACGGCAGGGATGAAGCGAGAGGACGGGATGCAAGGATCCCGGTCCGAAGGCGTGGATGAGAGAGGTCGATCTCTTGTAATGGACGGCGGCGTCACGGTATTAGCTCCGGCATGGTGGAGAAGGACGGTGGTGGATGGGGTGGCGAACGGCGGCGGACGGAGGAGGGTGGGGTGGAGAGGGTGTTTTGGCGCCCACGGAGTACGAATGGGGAAAAGGGAGGTAGAGAGGAAGGGGGGGACCATGTATTCAGGGCGCGCTTGTCTCAAATGCGAGGAAATTTACAAACTTAGCCCCGTTTCAAATTTCTACTACATCACAGCAACATTAGTCGGTTGGGGATAGGACGGTAATCTCGCATACAATCGAATATTTGCCGACGAGAGTTTGTTTTTGGCGCCCACCGTGTATGAATATGAATCGGGAGGAGTCAATTTCGCCGAGGGCACCTTGTGTTTTGGCGCCCACCGTGTATGAATCCGGGTGAGAGGCGGTTACGTCACGTTTGGGTGAAATTACAAACCTACCCCTATCGAAACCTATAGAAATCCAGCAGATAGGCTTTGCGTGGCAGGGATAGGCAGTAGTGATTTCCATGTCGCGGATTTTGGTTTCGGGCGGGGTTACTGCGACTTTCCCCGCTTCGTTCAAATTTTGCACAGTGCACATTTACCGTGCCAACTCAATTCGAATCCCGTTTGTATTCTACTATTTTTTTCGGGCGGGATCCATTTTCAATTGGAATTACATTCTATATACGTCATTTTTTTATATATACTTTCAAAAGCACAACACCATTTATACATAAATATGGTTTACAAATGGCATGATCTTAGATTCATAAGGTTGTATCCATCAATTTGGATTTTCAAATAATTGAAACCACTTTATGTTGAAATCCAATGTATGCATTCCTCGCTAACTGTCTCCAATCAATGTGTGTTTCATGCGGGTTTTTTTAACTTCTCAAACATGTATAATATGTTTCACACACGCAACATATAGTTTAATCCTGTTTAGACATTAATTGCATATAAACAATGCATTGTTTGTAATTGAAGAATCTATGGATCACGAATATTGATAAACTATATAACATTACACGTGTGCCCAAATTCAAATGAATATGCATGTTTGATACACCAATTTGCGTTATGATATTATCGATGTCGCGATCTCCACTTTAAATATTTGAATCCCCTTTAATCCAGATATTCGTCTCATATAGCTATCACTCATGATTATATAGGACTATCTCTCTGGACCTATACACGTTCATCGTCTCTCAGGCATCTCTCGTGCTACCTGTATGTCGACAATGATCTTTTATCTTCGTAACACACTGACGGTACTCTCTCCCTCGACCTTCATCACTCTATCTCTCTCTAAGTATATCTCGCTCCCTGCTAAGTGTCTCTAGCTATGATTCTCCATGTGAAATCTCTTTCTCTCACACAAACACAAACATTTGTCTCCTGGGGTCTCACTTCTCTCAACTATTCCCATGTGTGCCACTCGCACACCCCTCATCTGAGAGATGTCTTTCGCTCCTTAGATATGAGAACCCACGACTCTTCCTCTTCAATATCTCTTTCTCACACACAAACACAAACTCTGTCTCCCAGGGTCTCATATTTCTCCATTATTCTCTTGTATGTCGCTCAAACACACCCTCTCTCCCTAGAGATATCTTGTGTTCCCTCATATGTCTCTCTAGCTATCACTCTCGTTGTGAAATATCTTTCTCTCTCATAGACACAAAACTCCGTCTCTCTGGATCTCATTTCTCTCTGATATCTGTTTGTATGTGACTCACATGCACCCTCTCTCTATCTCTCTCACACCCACACACATAACCCAGCCTTCTGATCCACTCGACTCCTATCTCTAACGCACACTAGCTAGCATCTTTATCTTTCTATTTATCTGTTTCTCCATCAACCTTCTTTCTCGCCCTCACTCTTGATTCCTATCACACACACACTACATATGTTTCCCTCTACATGTAGTCAAGTGCCCTCTCACACACATATATAACTTCACCCTTTGAACCACCCGACGGTCATCTCCAACACCCAAACTAACGGATGTCCCTCTAGCTAGCATTTCCATCTCTGTATCTATCTGTAGTTTCTCCGTCAACATTTCTTTCTCGCACGGAGTCTTGCTTCCTATCACCCACACTATATATGTCTCTCCATACATATGCATATATAGGTTGATCTCTTTTGCACAATCGTTGCGCCTCACCCCCTCTGCTCGCCATATATGCATGCTCCAGCCCACGCCACTATCTCTTAAAGACAAAAACACATGCTCAATTGTCGGGCCTTCTTCCCTGCATTCTCACATGCATGCATATTGTCATACCGACCCATCTCTCCCATGTCGTTGATCTTATGACTTATGTCTTCTTTCTTTTACCTTGATCATGCGTGCGCGCACACACACACATCCCACGTATACATGTATACCTCTCACACATGCACGTTCAAGGTCTCTATGTCTCCATACGTAGTTAATTACCCTCAATCCTAACGCCACATCGAATCGTTCTCCTCTTTTGTGCACGTAACTTCCGCCTGGATGGGAAAAACACACACTCACACTTAACAATCTCCTTCTAGCTACCCCCCCCTCCGCGCGCGCCTCTCACTCTTCCCCTATATCCCCGAAACCAATAAGACCATCCCTTTGTTTAATTCCCGCCTACATGCACCATCGATATATAGTAGTCTTCCTCGGGGTCTCTCGAACAAACACGTTCTCTCGATGTCGACTCCTCTCACGCCAAGACGCACCTTCTCTTCCTTCTCTACGGGCATTTTCTCTCTCGCACCCCATCGTTGGTGGCCTCTGCCATACACATCACCTCTCTATGATGAAGCCATGCACACTTAAATTACATCCGCCACAGAGGACCCCGCGACACACACACACACACACGCACACACACACACACACACACACACACATGCACGGACGCACGCACGCACCCCACACACACACTAAGACTCCATCTCTCTCTCTCTCTCACACACACACACAAAAACAAACACACACACACACACGCACGCACCCCTCCCCCCACACACACTTAGACTCCATCTCTCTCTCTCTCACACACACATACAAACTAAGACTCCATCTCTCTCTCTCCTCTCTCTCTCTCTCTCTCACACACCCCACACACACACTAAGACTCCATCTCACACACACATGCTCTAGGCGGAGCATTCGTTCCTACCACCCTTCATCCAACCTTACCCGTATGATAAACAATCACCTTTATTTACTTGCATAACATGGACAGATTCCACTTTACTTTAGTAGTCAGCAAACTTATCATCTGTACCCATATAAAAAACGAGTTGGCGATGATTGTGTGCCCGCCATCTTGTAATACAGACCGTATGATCTATATCGGCGGATAGAAAGCAAACTATGATAATTTTACAAAAGATACCCGCACCTCTCTCCACATCATTATCTCCGCAGCCTCATTGCTCAGCAATTAAAAAGTAATAAGTCTACTGGAACAATCTAGCATGCATAGTGGCTGCCGCTGCGGCGTCCATCCCCATGCCTCCGCTCATTCGACCACCGGTCACCACCACGCTCCACTCCTCCTTGCCTTATCTCTCATCTTTCATTTTTCGATGACATTCTCGATATACCATTTATCCGATAAAATTCTCGTCATATCATTAGTTTTTAAACATTGGATTAATCCTGCATGAGTCAAACACAACAGTAGTTTTGTAAAAGAATGCATATTGATGTTCCGTGCAATGCACGAGAATCTTGCTTGTAATTATATAACGCAAATCACGAGCAGGAAGTGACATTTTTTTTGACACAACCACGTTAACATGGCCACATAAATCACGAGCAGGAAGGAGAAGGGAAGCGGGCTGTGGAGTAACATTGTTTACCACAATTTCTTAGGAAACTGAGTGCAATAATTGAGTAGTTTTGCAAACTACCATTACTACTACACCTGATATGTTCAAAACCTATACTCCCTTACCAGCGTGCGCTTCCTGCGTGAAACGGTCAGTGTCGCCCTGGAGCGTCAGTGCCGCATTAATGCCCGGCCAGAGCGGAGGCGGACTCTCACTGGCGCCGGCTTTGAAGTGGCGCGACGGCCGAGAGAGCGCCGCTTCCCGGTGCACGTGACTGCTCCGCGTCGAGACTGGCCATAGGCCCCGTTTGGATCCATGGTTTAGAGTTAGTTTGAGCTAGTTGGGGCTCAAATAGCCCTAAAGTATCCAAGCTTGAGGGTTTAAATTAGAGCAAGTTGCACCGAACCCACCAAAAAAAACTATCCCACCCGAGGTGCTAACTGGAGATAGTTCTCATTGGGACCACTGAAAAATCACTTTTTTCTCTCCATGAAGTGCATTTATTGTCAATCTAACCCTGTCACCCAAACACCTCTTTGGCTACAGTTATTTCAGGGTTAGTCACGAGTTAGTCTAACCTCTAGCTAAGTTAGAGTATCAAACAGGAGCAATATAGGACATGCAAGTTGCTCAAAGCATACAGGCAAATTCGTACGTGAAAGGATTTTTTTATTTTTGAAAACGGAACGTGAAAGGAATTTTTTTAGAATGCTCTTGGCATGTCGCTAACATGTGATAGTTAACCGACCTCAATAGACGGCAGAAACGCCAGCCCGCCACACTTTGATAGAGACGAGGAGGGAGAAGCGATACAGGCTCCTGGATTACTAGAGATAGGTGTCGACGGAAGCCAAGAAATATGGTGATAGCGTGGGTTAGCCATGTACTAGTATGATGTAACTACACTTTGGGCTGCCATGTTTCGTACTCTTCCAGTCCTTTGTGGAGATGATTGGTTAATTTTATATCGTTGAATAATATTAAATATTATGAGTGCAGACGGCTCCACCACGAGGTTCCTTGCTCCTTCTCGGTCGTCCGGAATCTATTGTTCTTCCACTCTATTTTTTTACGTGAGCTTTGTTCATCCTTTTGCCAACACGCGAGACATCTAGCATCAAGGTGCACGTGTTATGCAGCGATCGTTCCATCTATATGAAGAACACGTGGACTGGAACTACTAGACGGACATGTACCCAGGAATGGACGTACGAACCCGAGTAATGTAAGCGCAGTAAGTGAAGTAGAAAGGCACAAATGGTATGAACATGCATGGCATCTGTGGTGTGTTTGGTTGCGTTCTCGTCTCAAAGATAGTTGTTCCCTCTTCATGCATGCTCAACTCAACACCCCTCTTCATGCATGTTGTCTTCATGCATGCTTCTTGTGTATTTGTGCTAAACTAGTGTGGACTCATGCACCCTCCATACACTCTACCAAACACCCAAAAGTAGGTCGAGAAGGGAACTCTTGGGCGGCATTTGTCTCTTAGTGCACGTACTACCACTAAATGTTATGCGTGCAATGCCTGATGATGTTATGGAGTACGTGCCTAAGTACTCTACTACTACTATATTATTTGGAGGCACATATTAACTTTTATATTTGTTTACGTGTATGCCCCGAGACCTTCCAACTAGACGGGTCTTTCTCTCCAGGTCGCACTTTGTATCGTTCATACCACTAAGTACTACTACGTGTGGTCTCCGACCCAGAAGTGGAAGAAGTGGAGACGCTCTACCACGCTGTTTTTTTACGCTGGGCTCTCCCACGCTGTTCATGTCCCACTCCTTTTGCTGACGTGTGGGACATCCAGCACGTGCCGTGTTTGGCACCCTTCGTCGTAAGAGTTGAAATGCTAGCATTCATCAGAAATAAAAAATAATTATAAATCGGCAGTGATACTATTTTTTTTGCAAACCAATCAGCAGTGATACTATCCCACATGGTTTCCTTGCTCCTCGATATCGGAAAGAATACTTCCGTTCGCCAACATGTGGGACGTCGACCATCCTGGTCCACTTGCACTGCTGCAGAACTCCAAGGGAGAGTCACCCAGGTCGTCGCGCCGTAGTAACAATGACTAATGAGCCATCAAATCACAGGCCCACTTCCCACTTTGAAGATGCTCGGACGAAGGAACCATCATGACTTTGTTGAATTCCGCTTCTTGAAGAAAACTACTGTACCAGTGATCGCTAGCTCTGATATTTACTCCAACAGAGGCCTCCTTTCGTTCATAGGATAGGAATATGAAAATCATAGGAAGTGAGATGACATGCATCTCAATTCCTATAGAGAAAGAGATGTTTGATGCATAGGATAGGAATGTTTCCATTTAGTCTAGGATAATGTACTGGTAATTTGCTCTAAAAACTACAGTAGTAACTAGTAGTGCTGGTACATGCTCGTACTCAGACACAGACACACACACTAACTACTAGTACTACTACTTCTCACATGCTGGCCAGACGCCGTTGTTCTCCTTCCTGGCTTTATCGGTGACACCCCACCGTGCTTGGATCTCCGCCGACCTCTCCATGATGGCGGCGTGCGTCCTTTCCTTTCTTGCGGCGGCGGGCCTCTCTTTTCTTGAGTGCTTCGACTTTTCCGCTCCCTGCAGGCGGCTTTGGCCGCCTCTTTCTCTACCGCCCATTCGGCCTTGGCATCTTAAACTTCCTCCCACATAGTTGTGAGGTCGCGAGTGGCGATGAACTCGGCACGGCGGGATGCCATCGCTTCCCTACCATTTTGTGTGCGTTCGTGGGCGGCGAGGAACTCGGCGGCGGATGCCATCGCTGCCTTACCGGTTAGTGTGCGGCACGGTGGCATGAACGACGCTTGGTGAGAGCTCTAGGGTGGAGTGGCCGGACAACCATATAGTGCATTGGTTTGTCAAGAGCTCAAGGACAGAAGACGGAGCAAATTTGGATTCCTCTTTAATCCTGGTCATTTATTACGGAGTAAAATGCATTGACGGTCATCGAACTTGTCTTGATAGCTCACTTTGATCATTGTATACGAGATAGGGTGATTATACAGTCACTGGCTCAGCGTATAGCTCCGTATTTGTATGGTTGACCAGTCAAACAGTCCGCATGCGCCTCATCAGCTCGTGTTCTTTATCTATCTACGCGGGCCTACCTATGAATGGAGAAAGAAATACTGTAAAAACCAAAATTATGCGTATGTGGGGAATCAAACCACGGACTTGTTGTTGCAACGTACCCTCGTCAGCCAAATGAAAATGAAATACTTCGCGTCATACACTCACGCTCACGCTGTCAAAGCATGCTAATGCATGCACGTCGCCCTCTAAATCAAAGTCCTGCTCATGGCGCAACGCAAATGGCGAGCCCATCACCTGTGCGCCCCGGCGTTGCCTGACATTACTGTTTATACGTTTGATGGAGGCCTACGCGAACGCCGAGCAAGTATTCACCTGGCTCAACACCAACGGTCATACTCGGACCGCCTTGCTCATGTATATTGTCCATCACAACGACAATCTATAAAACAGCCTAAGCTATAGAGGGTACTATGGTAGTATGGTACGGAGTATGTACTATCGTAAGCGACCGATCTTAGTGCCACTGCACACCGAAACCCCTTCCATCGCTAGCGCGCACTTCCTGCCTGAAACGGTCACCGTCTCTCCAGAATGTCAATGCCGCATTCACCGGACTTAACTGCAGGTGCAATTGGTGTGTCACTGACATGCGGGCCAGACGCCCGTTCTGCCCACATGTCAGTAACCCAAACGCATCTGCAGTTAAGTCACTGAAGCAACGTCCCCATTCACGCCCGACGAACCTACTCCGGCGCCAGTTGTCCATCCGTCTGCCGCGGCTCATTGCCATTCGCCCGCTATATTAACTTGAGCCCCAGCTCCCAGCCATAGCCAAAGACCCACACTTATTCTCCTCCGGTCCCTTCCTTCTGTCGGCATCACTTCAACCATGGCATCCTGGCGCTCCGAAGCTCTCTTGGACGTACTGTCGCAGGAGCAGACAAGGGACATCGGCGGCTCCGCTCCGGGCATGCTCCAAAGCTCTCTTCGACGTACTGTCGCAGGAGCAAACGGAAGAGATCGCCGGCTCCCCCCGGCCTCCCTCCGCCGCCACGACCACGAAGCCGGCGCGCGTGCGCGGGCGCAGCCGGCAGCGAGGAAGAGTAGTACACGGTAGGTCGCCATCGCTCTGGTCCTAGGAAGGCCACCGCTCCTCCACTCAGTCGACGCCAAGCTTGGTGGGATAAAAATCGGCGGCCGATTAGCCGCTTGATGGCGGCGATGGGCGGAAATCTTCATAACCTTGTGCTCCGGAGGAGGAGGTTATCGAGGCGGATAAGGAGGAGGCAAAGGCAATGGCCTGCTTTCTCGGGTTCATGGCGGACATGGTGGTCGGGGCCCGGCGATCGTTTAGATTAGGTTTCTGATGAGATTTTAGTACGGTTTGTGCGAAATATGTAATGAATTTCATCCATTTATAGGAAAAGTTCTCGAAATGTAATGAATTTCATCCGGTCAATTTGAAATTTGCTTTGTTTGCACGAATTTCGTCCAGTTAGTTCATATAGTTGTCGAAAGGTATGCAGGCAGCATCGGATGGCATCCATCAGTGTCCTCGGACAGATGCCGGTGTAAATTTGTGGGCAAGCGCTGGAGATGCCCTAACTATCATGCTATAATCGCTAACAATCCTCCATTATTTGGCAGGGAACAGTTATCCCTCGATCAAAATCAGATCCGCGGTGTTTCACACTCCTCCCGCATAAGAGTGTAAACTCTTGCTTACATAAAAATGGAGCAAGTGGACAGCACTGTAGCACGTCATATCACTCGAACTAGCCCGCCTAACGAGCGGGAAAGCACCGCCCTCGTCATTTTGTTCTGGATTTCTATCGATCGATCGCGCGAAAATGTTAGCTTCGCAAGTTCTAAAGGAAAAGGCAGCACACTTACGACTCGTACGCGTCGCAACCCCGACAGTCCGGCTCGCACGCTGCTCACCAGAGGGGACACGCGTTGTCTTGCGGTTTCACTGACATGTGGGACCGTAATTGAATAAACCGTCGATAGCCGAAATCTAATCGCTCGTGGGCGTCGGCTAAGAGGAGAGAAACGGGGAGGAGAAGAGATCGCCGCCGCCAAGACGGACTCCAAGAAGTATACGGTGATAATGTGAGGTGGGCCATGCTGGAGTCCGGACCGCTTCCGGAGCCCGCTCTCACCACCCTGGCCCCTCAAGACGCCAGCTGCCCGCTGCATGCATAGCAAGTACTCCCTCCATTCCTAAATAATTGTCTTTCTAGAGATTTCAACAAATGACTATATACGGAGCAAAATGAGTGAATCCACGATGTATGTTGTAGTCCATTTGAGATGGCTAGAAACACAAATATTTGGGAACGGAGGGAGTAGTCCCCGCTTATGTGGAGGAGAGAGAGAGGCATTGACAAAGTCAAGGAGTAACAGTGGAGACAATAGCTTTCATCAAAAATAAACAATGAATACTCGTTGATCGTTCTCTATATCGGAAATAATACTTTCATTCGCCGACATGTGGGACGTCGACCATCCTGGTCCACCTGCCATGCACAAAATTATCCTGGTCTACCCCGGTCGTATTGCAGGCCCAACCTTTCCCCTTTGTAAGTTGTTGGACGAAGGAACCATCATGACTTCGTTGAATTCCGCTTCTTCAAGAAAACTTCTTGTACTCGCAATACTGCTACCACACGCCAAGACCGGACGGCACTGTACCACGTCGTATCTCTTAAACCCTCTAGGACAAACTAGCCCGCCTAGGTCATCTATTTTGGAACGGAGGGAGTACGTCTCTACACTGCTATGATTTTGTGTTGCAAGTTCTCTGTACTTTTGCTACGATTTTCCTACCCTATGAACCAAATGAGGCCTGAATGTATGTCGACTATTGTTTGATCGATCGCTAAGCCTACAATTTTAGGAGCTAGGGCTATTGGTAGATCGACGAGGGATAAGTATAAGCGTGCCACGAGCTCATCAGCCCCAACGTTTCTCTTCGGTGAGTGTTTTGCAAGTACTATAGCTCGCATAGTAGCTAGCCTACTAACACCAAGAATCATCAAACAAGCCCTGCTGATATGATAAACAGTTCAAAATTACATCTAAGCATGCCATATATTACATCAAAAGCTGGTGAGGATACATCTGTTTCCATAACTCGGAGAGGGTTCGCATGATTCATCGCATGATTCACTATCAAACAAAAGTAGCAAGAACCGCCCACACAAGACAGTGCACTAGCCCTAAGATGGTTTGATAACACACATCGTTCTGGTAATTAAACACCGGGCAATGCAAACTACCCTGAAGGATTAGCGCGACCAACTATTTCTTGTCATCGATCTCTCGGGAAATGACCACAGCACGGACAGCGGCATGGGAATCGATTCCTGGGTCGATGTCCCTAGGACTGACCGCGACATCGGAATCGATCTCTGGGGCGATGTCCACAGGATGGACAACGGCATCGGAATCGATCTCCGGGGCGATGCCAACAGGACGGGCCACGACATCGGAATCATCAAGGACAACCACCGGCACCTACACAACCCTAACATATTAGCAAGCACATTGCAAATAATCAAAAAGCAAGCACATTGCAAATAATCAAAAACCACAACTATGGTAATAAGCCATTATTTTTACCTTGTGCAGCTCACCGGGGATCTCATCCTCCGGGGCCATCTCCTCATCCTCGATGGGGGCCATCACCTTGCCAGGGGAATACTGCTTCTCAACGGCGACTATCTCCTCAAACTCGGTCTTGAGCCTCACATAGGTGGCAATCAGAGTTTCTGGGGTAGGCACGGTGGGACCCTTGCTGTTCTTCCAACTTTCTTTGAGGAGTTCGTCCACCAATGTCCTCAACTCTTTGGCCAGTGCTTGTTTCTTGGAGTTCTTCGTCTCCATGGGTTGGCCCGCCAACATGGTAAACTCGTTGGTCGGTGCTCGCTTCCTGGAGATCTCTGTCTCCAGTGGGTTGTCCGCCGGCAACTCTTTGCCTAGTGCTCTAGGATCCCTCAATGAACTGACAAACAAATCGCAATCGTAAGGAAACCACAATCGCAATGAAAACGGGAAAAGAATAGGATGTGAGAATCGGTCGGAGCTTCGCAAAAAGAAGATTATTGGAATGAAAATATAGCAGCATAACTAATTCGCCCACCTTTCCTTCGTCGGTAGAGAAGAAAAATGGCAGAAGTGAGTAGCACAGGTGAGGTTTTCTTCAAGAAAGGGAAGAAAGGGCTTGAACGAAGCGTTCCAATGAAATGATGGTTGCTTCGTCCGGTCCAACATGGAGGCCACCTTACCACCGCCAAGGTGTGGGTTTTGTGATATGATGGGTCATGACGGCCACACCAGGGTGACAGTGAGTCTCATTGTAGCACCTTCTTTGTGATTTGGTGGATGGCACGCGGGCCAGATGCTTTGAAATGTCCCGCATGTAGATAGAGCGGCTAGTCATATAGGAGTGCTCAATATTGTGCACCGCGACCAAGGCGGAGAGGAAAACGAGAGAACTACGTAATTAATGCATGAGTTTAATTAGGTTAGTTTTGTAAAGTACGAGATGCAGTACATTCCTCCAATCGCAAAATGCCTTGGTTCATGAGATTTGAGATTTGAGCCCTATAAACCGAAAGGGAGGGGGTACTGCACACGGTGTAGTCTAGTCACTTGTTGAAATCTCTAGAAAGGCAAATACTCCTTTCCGGTTTACAGGTCTATACTACTCCCTCCGTCTAGGTGTGTAAGTCATCTTATGAAAACCAAATAGTCCCAAAACACTTAGGCGCGGTGCATTAATTTCTACCTTGTTTCTTGTTTCTTGACATACGTATCAACCAACAAGAGATGAGAGGTGTGCGTGCTTTTAATGACTTGCAATGGCTAGTTCATTGCATGGAATGCTATTAATTAGCAAATAAACATTGGTGACCCCAGGAGGAAACGGTGCTAAGTGTGTGGACCTATGCAGAATGAGTATCAACCAATGGATAATGGAGTTTAATTGTTAAACAATAGCAATTTTGTCTCATGCAAGAGCCTGGCTAGTACTCCAAGGAACCGCACCACACGAGCGTTCGCAACTGCCACGTTCGGTTTGCGCTTGGCTCTTCGCCTCTTCGAGAAGACGAACAATGATGTTACTCCTACTTCTACAGTATCGAATCCACTGCTGCATGTCTGTCCACCTCGTGCGGGAGAGATAGCGTGTAGCGAAAGCATCTACTTACTGCTCCTGCCTTTGCATCCATGACAGGTGGGTCCAACAGGTGGTTGGCCCACCTGTCATGCAACCAAAGGCAGTGCGATTCAAACACCGAGCTCGTCCCGCGAGGGAGAGGGCGTCGTAGTAATCAAATTTCTCGGTCTTATGCGAGTTGACGCGACACATCAAACCACTGCACTCGATAAAAGTCTTTTTACACATTTCAAATGGGCTACTTCGTATGTAGGAGTAGACATATTCTGCTTCGTATGTAGTCACTTGTTGCAATCTCTGAAAAGACTTATATTTGGAAACGGAGGGAGTACAACGCATGCATGCAAGTTGTGACTTTCCTTTTGATACTTGCATGTGTTGATTTGATGCACCTTGCCAAATTTTGACTATAAATTTAACTAACAAAATTTTCATGCATGTCACAAAAAATTACGGGGCTGTTTGGATTGTGACTATGTTTGTCTTATGTTGCCACATTATTTTTCCCACACTTGCCACACTTTCCTAACCTGAGTTGCTCAAATTGTTAGACACACTTTGGCTTGCCTAAGGGAATCTTGCCACAATTTTTGTGTCTATGACATGTGGGGTTCACTGCTAATAAAAAAATTCTTGTCTTAGGTGTGGCTACTAAAAAGACTTATATTTAGGAGCGGAGGGAGTAGAAAATATAAATAATAATGCATGTTGGGGCAACCCACGTTTCCGTGACTTTAGCCGTGGGCTTGTTCACAATTTTTACGAGGGGTGGTTGTTCATTTAATGGAGGGACTTGTAGTACCAGACTTGAACGATACAAAGTGCGACACTGGCACACCGTAACACCACTTGGAACAAGCGGGTAGCTATCTCAAAAACAATCAACAACTAAAAAACTGCGACACGGCATGTAGGAGTAGTACACAATTTTAAACGATTGTTTTGATGGAATGAAAAAGGAAAACTACCCCACTACTTATATATAGGCCGGAGCCTCCGCGCTTGCTTGCTAGGGCTTCTCTATTCACACACTCTCATCCTCTCCATATCTAAACAAGATAGGGGTAGTAACACTGTCTTTCTCCCTTCAAAAAACACTGGCTTTCTATCCTCACCGCTGGTTACAGATCCGGACGTATCCCCCTCCGCCGGTGAAGGGGAGGAGGGGCAACGTTTAGGCCGTCGTCGACAGCGAGGGAGGAGACCCACTGCCGGCCGCACCGTTATCTCTGGCCGAGCGTTGGCGCGGGAGGTCCTTCGATCCCTTCGTTGTTGCCTGTGGGCGGATCCGGCTTCCCGCCGCCCACCTATCCACATCCCGACGACCTTCAGATATATCTTCGTTCGAAACCGCCTTAGCTCTACTTCCCCAGCTCGCTACGTCGCTGCATGTGCATCATTTTCTACTTCTCAGCCCCTCTCGATCGGATGGTCCAACGTCACCTATTTTTTTTCTTCTATTGTTAGAGGTAAAGCTACTTCATGGAGTCAAATCTTGTACTCCCTCTGTCCGAAAATACTTGTCATTGATATAAAGTGGGGGTGGGGGAATTTAGTATGTACATCGGACTTGGTACAAACAGGAAGGAAAGGGGATGAAAGTAGTACAACCTGGTCATCCAACCGGTCTCTTGGTCGAAAAGGGAAATATAGGGGTAACGCAGTGCACAGTGGTATGACCAGGACTAGATTTGCTATCCACACATAGGAGTAGGTGGCTAGAGTGAACAAAAATGGGACCAACCCAGATATGTTTCTTGGATGTTTGTTTCTCGGGGCAACAAACTATGAATCACCACTTTATGCCCCTGTTTACGTACATGGTGTTGTCTTGCTGGTGCACCTTGTGCCATGCCCTTATACCAAATATTTAGGCTCCCCGGAATAAAGGGGCAGAAAAGAGGACCGGAATAGGAAAGGAATGTAGGTATAAAACTATGGAACAGCGAACCGGAGGAAACTCTCAAGAGAATGTGTGTGGATGGACTATGAAATGTACAGATTTGTTTTTTTAGGGTAGCATGCTTGGTAGTATGAGATGCTATTTGTTTATTCAGCTTCACAGTGACTACTCTTGTCCTCACCTCACGTACCACACATAGGTTGATTTTTTTATTCGAGCAAACACAGCACAACAACCTGTCTAACGCATGGCAGCGAGCGCCTGCCAAGCACAACAACCTGTCTAATGCATGGCAGCGAGCGCCTCCAGCAGGTGGAGCAACGCGTGGATGTTTCTAATCCGATGGAATCAGTACTACTAGACCAGCTTTCCTATGAAACATTAATCACCTTTCCCGTGTTCCAAACTATTGGAAGGGAAAGAATACTGTAGGAATTGTGTCCCTATGAAAATCCTGCACCAAACCTATGAACCGGACGCAGCCTTAGCTGTTCTTAATATAATGTCCCTGGTAAAAATGAAGCCATGCCACTGTTTTTTGCCTGTAATTGTTTGAGACTCTGACAAGTTTAGCCAAATGTTTTGCCTATAATTGTTCGAGACTCGATTTATTTCCTCTGTGCCTTTTTGTGCAAACAGGATATCCAATTCACACAGTTGCTTTGTTGTGACCTTTTGGTGCACTGCACAAAACGCTTCTTAAAAGAAGTGACTTTGGTGCTGTTTAACTGGAATGTCAGAATGGAACAGTTGGTTCATTTTGGTGGAACTGCACAAAGGGAGATCTCTGTTCCAATCCTCATCATCCATATTGGCGCCATAACCTTCCTTTAGGTAAGAATGATATTTAATGCATGTGTTCATCTCTATTTTCCGACTACCATGAGAAAATAATGTTGTTTTTACTAGTACACTTGTACTCCCTCCTTTGAAAAACCAATTCTAAATTAGAAGGCCAATCATGTACTTGGTTTCACCAACTGGTGAGGAGAAGGAGAAATAGAGAATGAAGAGGAAGAAGAAGAAGAATAAACAGTGCCAAGGCGATCTTGCTGAAGCCAGAGGCCTCAGTCGAGGCTATTCAAGGGCTCCGGCAACGACTACCTTACATGTGAGACGATCCTCCTGGGAGCCCTTCCACTTCTGCTATCTCACTTAATTAATTAGGAATACCTAAGTACCACAAATTTATTACTGCCTAATTTTCCTGTTGGAGTTAAACAAATCTTTAGTAGGACCCTATGCTGAATTATGTACGTGTGAATGTTTGTCTATGGAGGTGAATCATGTGGTGGAGCAGGGACGGAATATTATTAGTGTCATGACATAATAGTGCTATTGTTTTGCATGTCAATTTATTGCCATTGGTTCAATGAGGCAATGTTTTGCGTATTGTCCATCATGAATTTAATGCTACTGTTTGAGTAATATGCTAATGTTTTCCTATCCTTTCTCACTAAGCCAATGAAGGTTTCACCTTGTTCCTACTTGTGCAAACAGGGATCATGTTGTGCCAATCATACATTTTAGTGGAACTACACAAGACAATACAATGAACTGTATCCCAGCCGATTGCTTTAACTCTGCTGGAAGTTCTTGATAATCTTCGATATAATCTCAAAGACTTTGGTAAACAAGAGTGATTTCAACCATACGTTTTAAGTGCACACAAATATATACTATTGTGTGATTCCAGTGAGTTCTTTATCATCTCTTATTTGACTTCATGTATATTCTTTTTTTCTCTGATTGGTACGGGCCTAAGGCCTTCATCCATATTAGTTTCTTTGTCATCTCTATTTGTATCGTTACTCTTGTCATGAGAAACTCCTTTATCTTTGCACTTTTAAGTTTTGCAACCTATGATAAATGGCAATGCTTTGAGTGTTGAGTTGAGCTAATTGGCACTGATTAAATAAACTAATAGCTCTCTTTAAGCAAGACTACTACGTTGCTAACTTTATCCATTAAGATAATGAGGGTGCTTCTATTTGTTAGTGTATGTTTCATCAACTAGTCCCACTATTACAGTAATCTCACTCAATATATGTGCCAACAGGGATGCTCGATTTTGGTGGAACTGCACAAAAACTTTGGGTGCTTCATTGCCTCGATGACTTCCGTCCTTGCCTGTCGCCGCTAATCTCCGCTTGCTTTCTTCCTTTCTTTGTCGATCGCTTGGCTTATCTCGGCTTCGGTCAAAGGAAATAGTAATTGATATGCTACCTCACACAGGTTGGTACTGGTCTTTATCCTGATTATTGTGCCTGTCATATGTATTGGTAATTTGGTATTGTGCTACTGTTTGCCGATTCCATAAAGGAGTAATTTGGAGCCTGAACTCGCAGGCAAATCATTACATCAGGTGATTTTAGTAGAACTGCACAAAATGATCAGATGGGCGGGGTACTTATGTTGCTGCTATGTACTCCAAAGTTCACTCAGACAAGCATCAATGTTGACAAGAAGTGCCTATATTCATTCGAGTATCAACCGGCGTCAACCAATTGTCAAACTCCAAGTATTAGGAGAGTGAACGCCAAAAATATTGCTTGGTGCATAGCCCAGAAAAATGCAGTCTAGTCTTTGGTCCCAACTTGTGCCGGTTGGTTATCGGCACATATGGTAGCGAACTATATGGCATGGAGTCTAAAGATTCCAGACAAGTTGGTTGACGCGTATATTCATCCGGCACTTAATCGCCAAGCACGCCAAGGATGCTCCATTTCAATTGAATCGCACAAAAATTTGGGTGGTTCATTTTCTCAACCGCCTCCTTTCTCAAATGCGCAATGTAGACTTTTGGCGAGATACAGGACCAAGATGAGCCAGTAAACTAGTTGGATGAAAGTAGTGGCCAAGTTGCTCAAACCTCCCTCAGCATGAGGCCACTATTTGAGGATAAACCTACAAGCAAAGTTCAGACTATCTGTGTTGCCTCTTATGTACTTGAAAGTTTACTCGTACAAGAACTAATTTTAGCAAGAAGTACCTCCGATTGAACACCATTTACCAGTCTATACCCTAGGTAATTAAAGTTCGTCCATGGATCATATTGGCTGTGATCTCAATCATTTGGATGCATAAACATGCTGAACATGTGTATATCTGAATCTTTTTGTGAATTATGTATGAATATTGTCGTGTGATCTATCAATCATTTGGATGCATAGATATGCTGAACTTGTGTATATATGAATCTTTTGAGTGGTTGATAGTGAATGTTGGCTATGAATATGAATGTGTCCTATGAACCTGAGTTTGATATGAATGTTTACCTTTTTTGTTGTATTTGTGTGTGAACTTGTTAGTATGCCTACTGTCGGGTATAAAACGCAGGTCTCTTATAAAAGTAATGTTGTGTCCAATTTATGTTTTCCCTTCTAACCACATTATATATATTTATATTATTACTATTATCGTATATTTTATAGAGACTTATATATACATTATAAAAACATCCCACGTGTCATTAACTTATAAAAGTAAATGTTGAATGGAAAATCCTGGTTGTTTTTGACTCACAGGCAAGGAAAATCCTGGTGATTCCGTACAAAAGCTTGCGAAGATTTTAAGGACCAATTTAATAATAACGCGCTCATTTTTATTCTGAGCAATAACTCACTAATTTCTTAATTATATATATATATATATAATGTGCCTCTCTAGTTTATTCTTTGATATTAATTGCTCCTTCTAACATAACATTATATATATAATGAGCCCACCTAATACGTGTATTTCAAGGAAGTGCAAATGGGCTGGGATTTCTTAGAAAATATAAATGGGCCTGATTGACGCGAAATTATTTGTTCACCCAGCCCAACAAATGGACTATACATTCTAGAAAACATGGGTTAAATATATGCCACATTGTTGCAGGTTGACATGTGGGCCAATAGGTCGAAGCCTACGCAGGGCGTTGTCAACTTGGTCAACAAATTATTGTGTCATCCACAGCCATTGGATTTATATCCAACGGCCGACATGCACCTTCAATCTCTCGTCTTCTTCCTCCAGTGCCGGCACCGCTTGGTCCGGCCTCCTATGACTAGCGGCTCTGCTTAGCATGCATAGCTGCGAAGCGCTACCCCACCGCCGGCCAGGCTATCCCTCCACCCTCGACACCTCTGTTATTCTCCACAGACTACAACCCCACGCCGCAACAAAACCAGTTATAACCCTTCTCCTCCTCTCAATCTGCGACTCCACTGCCGCGTTTTCCCATCTCCGAGACGTTCCCGTCCGGGGCCTCGCCGTCGTCCAGCGCCTCGCTGCGTTCGGTGCGGCGTGGTCAACAAACGAGAGTCATCGGAAGAGGACTGTACGTGGAGAGCCTGACGGCTGGGACCCACAAGGTCCACGGTCGCACGCAAGGAAAGTTCCTCCTTATTAACCTGGAAAAAAATGTTTCCTCCACCTGACGGCTAGGACCCACCGGCTGTATCTTCGCACGGAAGGAAGTGCCTCCTTGTTTTGCAAAAAAAAATATTCATCCCGTTGACAGCTCGGACCCGTCAGATTTGGTGACTGACTTGTGGGCCTGCTAAGCGGACGTGTACGCACAGCTTTGTCAACTTAATCAACAAATGATTCTAGCAGGTGGACCATTGGATGTTAATCCAACAGCCGTGCTCCTTCTTAAACCTCTGTTCTTGCTCCTGTCTCCCGTGCACCGCGGCTGTGTTGCCGCGCACCCGAACCAGTGAAGTTTCCCACTCCTCTCCATCTGCGACTCCACTTCCCCGTCTTCCCCATCTCCGGGTCGTTCCAGTCTGGGTGCGGTCGGCACGGTGTGGTCAACATGGTCAAAAACCGAGAGTCATCGGAAGATGACTGTACGTGAGAGGCTGACAGTGGGGACGCACCACGCCCATGGCTGCATGCATGCAACGGAACGCGGTGAGGTCAACATGGTCAAGGAACGACTTCCATTGGAAGTATACTATACGTGGAGAGTCTCAGCTGGGTCCACGGCCGCAGCAAGTAAGTGCCTCCTTATTACACGGAAAATAATGATTCCTCCAACTGACAGTAGGGACCCACTGGACAGGCCACCGTATTTTGCGAAAAAAATGTTTGACCCCTGACTGCTGGGACCCACCTGACGGGCCACCGTATTTCGCGAAAAAACGTCCCCCCATGTTGTCAGTCGGACCCACCGAAGTGCCTCCTTATTACGCACAGAAAAATGAATACTCCCCGCTAGCTGCGACCCACCTTGGTGGGAGGCTGACTTAGGGCCTACTAAGTTGACGGGACGAAGGGCTTTGTCAACTTAGTTAATATGAACGATTCTAGCTCCGGTGGCCTGTATGATGTCCATCCAACGGCCGTAGTGCTTCTTCAACCTCTGGTCTTCTTGCTCCGGCCGCCCAAACCAGCGCCGGTCGTGCCTCATGCTCCCGCCTCCCGTGGCCGGGCTGTCTTTGGCGCTTGAGGCCTCACCGCCTCTACTATTCCCAATGCTTGGCCAGGCCTGCGGCGGCAGCAGCCTCACCGCAATTAACCAAAGGTGAACCCTCGTACTCCTCTCCACGCGGGCTTCCACTGCCGCGTCTTCCCTGGCTCCGCGCCGTCCCCTTCCTAGGCCTCGCCGTCGTCCACCGCTCTGCGTGGCGTGGTCAACGTGGTCAAGGAACGACTTCCATTGGAAGAGTACTGTACGTGGAGAGGTGACAATGGGTCCATGGCCTGACCAGTTTTTTGTTATTTGCCAAGTAAGTCGCTTTGTCGGGCCTGTTGGGCTGCAAATCTTTCAAGACGAGGAGAGCTTTCATTAATTTGGTCAGGAAAATGGCCCATCAGTAATGAGAAATGGGCTATACATTTTTAAACACATCAAACCGGCAATTAGTTTCAAATATCTTTTTTTCATTTCGAGATTTTAAATTACATTAAATTTTATGCGTGGGGAATTTGTTGGATTTTATATTGATATACATTTATTTTTAAAATCAGTTTGAATGTGAGTCAAAATTTCGGGATTAAAAACAGTTCGGACCAAGACCGAAATATGCAAAAATTCATATAATTTTTAACCGTGGCCCAGATATGGGCGGTAATGCTAACAAAAAGAATATGGGCTCCAAAAACCTTAAGAATTAGCAAATGGGTTGTAAATTATTAGAAATAATGGCAGATGGGCTATATCTTTGTTTTCCACAGATTTGAGGCTTTCCTAAAAAGGTTGACGACTGGCAAGGATCGTTGGATGGCCATCCAACGGCCGTCGTCTTCTTCAATCTCTGCTCTTCCTGCTCCGGCCGCTCAAACAAGCTGGTGGGACTGCTGCTCCCTCCACCCATGGCGGATGTCTTGCCGCTTGAGCCTCACCGCCCCACCGTACTCCCATCGCTGGCCTAGCCATCCCTCTACTCACCAACACCTGTTGTTATTCTCCGGCGATGACAGACGAACCAGTAAACCCTCGTTCAGTCGTACTCCCCTCCGCGTGGGAAACAACTGTTGAGTCTTCCCTGCCTCCGTGTCGTTCCCTTCCTAGGCCTCACCGTCGTCCATCGCCCTGGTGCTCTCGGCGCGGCCTGGTCAACATGGTCAACGACCGACATGCATCTGAAGTGGATCAGACGTGGAGAGGCCGACAGTTGGGTCCACGGCCGCACGCAAGAAAATGCCTCCTTATTACGCGCAAAATAATGATTCCTCCACCTGACATCAGGGACCCACCGAAAGGGCTCTGTATTTCGCGAAAATAACATTATTGCCGCTGACAGCTCGGACCCACCAGCTATATCTTCGCAAGCAAGGAAGTGCCTACTTATTATGCACAAAAAAATGAATACTCCCTCTGTTAGCTGGGACCCAGTATAGTGGCAGGCTGACTTGTGGGCCTACTAAGTTGACAGGGACGGAGGGCTTTGTCAACTTAGTCAATATGCACGATTCTAGCTCCAGTGATCGTGACGATGTCCATCCAACGACCGTAGTGCTTCTTCAACCTCTGGTCTTCTTGCTCCGGCCGCCCAAACCAGCGCGGTCGTGCCTCGTGCTCCTGCCTCCCGTGGCGGCTGCGATCACGGTGGAGGCCTCAGCGCCTACTACTCCCACCGCTGGCGGGGCATCCCTCTACTCACCCACACCCCTGTTATTCTGCGACAACGGCTTTCACACCGCAGCCGAACCGGTGAACCCTCGTACTCCTCTCCGCGCGGGCTTCCACTGCGTCTTCCCCAACTCCGCGTCGTCCCCTTCCTAGGCCTCACCGTCGTCCACCGCCGTGGTGCTCTCGGCGCGGCGTGGTCAATGTGGTCAACGACCGACTTCCATCGGAAGAGTCTTTATGCGATGGAGAGGTCGACAATTGGGTCCACGGCAGCCGCAAGGAAGTGCCTCCTTATTACGTGGAAAATAATTATTCCTCTACTTGAAAGCTGGGACCCACTGGACGGGCCACCAGTATTTCACGAAAAAAAGTTTCCCCCTGACTGCTGGGACCCACAGGTCGGCCCACCGTATTTCGTGAAAAAACGATCCCCCCGCTGTCAGCTCGGACCCACCGGAAGTGCCTCCTTATTAAGCACAAAAAAATGAATACCCCCCTGCTAGTTGGGACCAACCTTGGTGGGAGGCTGACTTGTGGGCCTACTAAGTTGACTGGGACTGAGGCCTTTGTCAACTTTAGTCAATATATGAACGATTCTAGCTCCAAAGGACCGTGACGATGTCCATCCAACGTAGTAGTGCTTCTTCAACCTCTGGTCATCTTGCTCCGGCCGCCCAAAGCAGCGCCGGTCGTGTCGCATGCTCCCGCCTCCCGTGGCGGTGTGTCTTGCCCATGAGGCCTCACCGCCCTACTATTCCCACGGCTGGCGGCCCTCATACACGGCAACCAAACACATGGTCGAACCGGTGAACCCTCGTACTCCTCTCGGCTTGGGCTTCCACTGTCGCGTCTTCCCGGCTCCCGTCGTCCCCTTCCTAGGCCTCACTGCTGCCCACCGCCTCGGTGTTTTCGGCGTGGTCAACGTGGTCAAGGAACGACTTCCATCGGACGTGGGAGTATGTGGAGAGGTCGACAATCGGGTCCACGGCCGCAGCAAGGAAGTGCCTCCTTATTATGCGGAAAATAATTATTCCTCCACCTGACAGCGGGGACCCACCGGACGGGCCACCGTATTTCGCGAAAAAAATGTTACCCCCTGACTGCTGGGACCCACCAGCTACACCTTCGCACGCAAGGAAGTGCGTCCGGGCAAAAAAAAAATCGCCCCCCTGACTGCTGGGACCCACCAGCTACATCTTCGCATGCAAGGAAGTACGTCCGGGCAAAAAAACAAAAAAAAAACAATTCGCCCCCCTGACTGCTGGGACCCACCAGCTACATCTTCGCAGGCAAGGAAGTGCCTGACAGTCGGGACCCACCTGGTCGAAGCGTACGTAGCGTTGTCATTCGGTCGCGAACGTAATGATATATATACTGGTGGATGTAGAGGCGCGCACGTGTCGTAGTAGAGGCGCGCACGTAGCATGTACACGTACGTAAAGCGGTGAGGGTGCAAGAAAGAAAATACGGCCACGTACGTACATACGGGAAGGGTCTCGAACGCCTACTCGCGCATACGTACATGGCTGGGTCGGAACGGAGAAACAGCGTCGTCGTCGTGTTCATGGGGAGGCAACGGAATGCGTCGTGTTCATTTGGAGGCAACGGAATGCGCCGTGTTCATCGGGAGGCAACGGAACGCGTGGGAGCCAATCGGCTGGGTCAGAACGGAATGCGTGGTCGTGTTCATTGGGAGGGCTTGGACGGAACAGGCGATGGAAACGAGGCCTGGCGTACCGCACAACGGAGGAAACAACCTTGTGTTCGACCGGCCACGTTCGAAACGGGATCCTGTCATCGGGAGGGATCTGGCGTACCGCAAAACGAAGCAAACGGACCTCCTACGGTCGAAACATGGGTCCTGTTGATCGGGAGGGGTGTGGCGTACCGCAAAATGCAGGAAATGGACCTCCTACGGTCGAAACGGGGGTCCTGTTCATCGGGAGGGGTGTGGCGTACCGCAAAACGAACGAAACGGACTTGTGTTGGAGCGCTACGGTTGAAACGGGGGTCCAGTTCATCGGGAGGAGTGTGGCGTACCGCAAAACGGGACTCCACGGGATACTGTTCATCTCCACCGTCGACCTCCTCCAGCCTCCACGGGCTATCGTCGACCTCGTCCAGCCTCCACGGGCTCCTGTTCATCCAGTCTCCACCGCGCGCTACTCCACTGGCTACTGTTCAACCACCCCTCCACGGGCACCCCTAACCGTATACTGTTCATCCAGCCCTCCACACCACGGGGTCCTGTTCAACCACCCCTCCACGGCCACCCCTCCACCGTCTACTGTTCATCCAGACCTCCACACCACGGGTTCCTGTTCATCCAGAGGCAACGCCACCGCCAATCGCTCATCCAAACCCCCGCAATGCTCACTATTCATCCAATCGATCGGCTCAGCTTAGCAGCAAGAACGGCGAATCGCTCCATCGGGTTCGATTAACAGCCATCGATCGATCGCTCGGGTTCGATGTCGTAGCCTGCGGTCTGTCGCTCGGGTTCGATTAGAGCCCAACGCCTCGCCGGGTTCGATTAGAGCAAACGCCGCACACACGCACGCGACGTCTGAGAAACGCGCATCGCTTGGCCCCCGACCTCCCACTGTAACCGGCAACTCCCCGAAATTTTCCTCGCCCTTGCTTCTACCACGGTTTTTCCCGTCATGGACGGCCCAAAGAATGTCATGCATCTGCATCTCCGGCCCGCCCAGGACGAAAAGCCCATTTTCTGTCATGATTTTTTGTTATAGAAGTAGGAGCCCACCACATCTATGATGGTACCGGGTTTTTTCACAATTATCGTCATATGTATGACAGGAAAAAAATTCGTTCGGCCCAAAATGTCACGGATGTGTCTTTTTTTTGTAGTGCAATTTGGTTAAATTGCATCTGCTTAGCTAGTTAGCTTACACATTATATATTTGAATATGACATGCCTTCCTGTTTTTCGTACATACTAGTACATCTGTCTATTAACCATGTTCTTACATCAAACTAATGTTCTTGTGTATCCCTCATCAACCAATTATGATGAGGCAGTCAGGCCAGTGGACTACTGTGAGTAAAGATCCACATTTAAAGAATGCAGCATCAGCCTCCCCACACGATTCTCAGGAAACAACAAGGCTAGATGAAGATAGTGAATGTAGCTCTGTATTTGATTACCGCATTTCCCCTACACGAGCATCGCAGGTGCTTGCTCTAACTTGGCAACGTGATATGTGGTTGCATGTTGCATATGGTGTCTAGATTGTAATTCTTCCAATCTGGTTAAATTGCATGTGCTATTCTGCTTAGTTTATACATTATACCTGTTAATGTGACATGCCTTCCTGTTTTTAGTACATAGTACATCTGTCTATTAAGCATGTCCTTACATAAAACTATTGTTTTTGTATCCCGCATCAATCAATATGACGAGACACCTTTAGTATATGCAGTGTGATATTAGTTGCATCTTTATTATGATTTATAGCATGCGCTGCTTCTAATTTGACGAAATGCCATTTATGATGGGACGCTTTTAACTTGGCAGAATCATATTGATTGCATCTTTCATGTGGTGTCTAGCTTGCATTGCTTCTTATTTGTTGAAATGGCTTCTGCTTAGTTTACACAAACAATTGTGAATATGCCATGTCGTCCTGTTTTTCATACATATTCCATCTTGGTATCATGTGTTTGCCTTACATCAAAGCAGTGATTGTCAGTATGATGCACGAATGAGTTCTGAAGAGTGAATTTTATTGCTTTTTCTTGTCGGTTTTACTTGACAATTCAAAATCAAAAAAGTGGAAGGAAATTAGCAAGGCAGCGGATAAAGGTGCTCCTTCCAAACGGAGGGCCTCTTTGTGATGTTTCTCCCCTCTATACTCTCGTTGTGATGAATTGAATCTTTACCCTTTGAAGTTTTGTCATGTCGGATTGAATATTCAGAGATGATAACACATGATATATGTCTTGTGGTATGAATACTTGAGGTGACAATTGGGGTATCTTATTGATTCACTTGATATATGTTATGGCATTCAACTCGCGGATTCCCGCGGTGATATTGGGGTAATCTATGCATAGGGGTTGATGCATGTTTTTCTTCGGTAGAAACTTTGGGGTCTCTTTGTAGCTCCTTGTGTGGATTGAGTATTATGAATATGAATATGCTTTGGTGTCATTCTAGTACAAACTCTAGGATAGATCGAACGGAAACAATAGCTTTGTGTTATTTTAGTACGAACTCTTGAATAGATCGCTCGGAAAGAATAGCTTTGTGGTGGCTTCGCACCCTACAAACAATTCCTACCTTTTGTTCTCCGCTAATAGGAACTCAGGAGTGATTCTTTGTTGTACTTTGAGGGACAATCATATGATCCAACTATGTTAGTATTGTTGAGAGATTGCACTAGCGAAAGTACGAACCCTAGGGCTCCTTTTTAAGCATTGAAATATTGTTTTTGTGCCCGTTTACTATTTGCTACCTTGATGTTTTTATTTATTCAGATTATAAAAAATTACATTTCTACCATCAATATTACACTTTTATTACCATCTCTTTGCCGAACTAGTGCACCTATACAATTTTCCATTGTATTGGGTGTGTTGGGGACACAAGAGATTTCTTGTATTTCGTTGCAGGGTCGTTTGAGAGAGACCATCTTCATCCTACACCTCTCACGGATTGATAAATCTTAGGTCATCCACTTGAGGGAAAATTGCTACTGTCCTACAAAACTCTGCGCTTGGAGGCCCAACATGTGTCTACAAGAATAAAGTTGCATAGTAGACATCATCCCTATATTTGCACTGGTGGCGAACTTTGATGCCCAGTGTATGTAATCTGTGCAATCGCCTTAATAGCCTAGCGTTAGTTTCGGGCTTATTTATTTCCTAGTCTTCTTTTTCCCTGGTTTGCTAGTGGCTGCAATAACCATGGGCCGTATACGGACCGTGGTAAACTTGACCCTGCTAAAGGCCATAGGATCCATGGGCCTCCTACAGGCCGTCGGATAAATGGGCCTCCAACGGGCCATATAATCGGTGGGCCTTGGGCCGTCGGATAAATGGGTCCACATGGGCCGTAAACGGGCGTAATTGGTATCGGCCCAGCACGGTAATGGGCCGTTAACAGTCCGGAGGACAGCAAAGGCTTAATTCTGTCATAGGCATAATAGATCGTTAATGGGCCAGAGTATAGGACGGGCTGGAAACGGCGCAACGGGTTAACTACCCACAAACGGGCCGATTCTAGCCAAGGGCCGAATTTGGCCCAGTAGGGGAACATGCCCGTAACGGGCCGGAAGTAATCAAGGGCCGGAAAGGAGCCCAAGAATGTATGGGCCGTCAGTAGGACGAAAGCTAACACGGGCTGGAAACGGCCCATGTGAATCATGGGCCGTTAATGGGTACAAAGAAATTTACTGTTCATTATGGGCTAGAGTCACCGTGGGCCACTAAAGGGGCTAAAGATACGAAAGGCCTCATATGGGCCGAAAGACATCATGGGCCATACGTGGGCCGAAAGTGAAATGGGCTGGTGTTATATTTGATGGCCCACATAACGTTGTTGGGCCGATTTCGATAAGGCCCTAACGGGCCGTGAGTTACAAGATCGTAAAATGGGTTATTTGCGAACAGACCGTTAACATGATTTTCATGGGCCGGCCTGCTAACTTTTGACCAAGTCAAACAGGCCGGCCTTTGTACGCTAAATGGGCCAATGGTGGGCCGTCGCACGTGTCAACATATCATAGGCGCCTATCTGATCCAATGATGAGCTGACACGTGTTTCCTTTGGCCAATGAGATTTTTACACGTGGAAAATCCCCATTGGTCCGGGCTGTTAAAGGGTTATCGGATCCAAAACCAGACCCGATTGCTTAACGGTGATCCGTTACGGTGGATGCCACGTGTCGGTCACCCTTGATGAAAGCACTTCCATGCGTCATTTATCGTCATGGAAGTGAACACTTCCGTGATGATAATTTTGGTATTGTCATGGAACACTTCTACGACAACACATGTATGACTATCTTGATTCTGTCATAAAATCGTCATGGATGTACATACATGACAGAAAAAGGTGACCTACTATGAAAAACACGTATCATCACGGAAATGTATTGTTTTTGTAGTGATGACTGTAATTTGAGGAGTTCATGTATTCACTATGTCTTAATGTTTTGTTCCAATTCTCTATTAAAAGGAGCACCTTAATTACCTTTAGATTTCCATTAGGACCCTGCTACCACAAGAGGGTAGGACAAAAGATGTTATGCAAGTTCTTATTACAAGCACGTATGACTGTATACATTATACATGCCTATATATGATTGATGAATTGGAGCTATTGTGTATCACTCTAGGTTGTGACTGTTACACGATGCATGCCATCCAAATATCCATCGCTACTCCATGCCTATGCTTTTCTCATATTGTCTTTGCTAAGTTACTACTCCCTCCATTCCTAAATATTTGTCTTTCTAGAGATTTCAACAAGTGACTACATACGAAGCAAAATGAGTGAATCTACACTCTAAAAGATGTATATATACATCCGTATATGGCATTCCATTTGGAATATCTAAAAAGACAAATATTTAGGAATGGAGGGAGTACTATTAATGCTATTGTTACAAGCACTACAAACTCCTACTATTATCGTTACTCTTACCTCTGCTATCAAAACTATCATATTACCGTGCTACTAATATTTTGCTGCAAGGAAATAACTTCTCAGGTGTGGTGGAATTGACAACTCAATTGCTAAGTCTTATAAATATTATTTGGCTCCCCTTGTGTCAAATCAATAGGTTGGGTCAAATACTACATGCAACGACTGTTGCGATCCCCTATACTTGTGGGTCATCAAGACTATTTTCTGGTGACGTTGCCAGGGAGCATAGCTCTATTTTTTAAGTTCACTTGGGAGTTAAATATTTGCTACAAGTTATATTCATTATGAAGAATCCGAGAGACGCTAAGACCAAGATCATGCCCTCTACTATGAAAGGAGGTAAGGAACTGCCATCTCGATCCACACTTGATTCACCTTTTGTTTTAAGTCAGCTTGCGACACCACCACTTGTTATTTAACTTGCTATGTCGCAAGTGACTGATAATACTTCTGCTAGTGGCGATACTCATGATGATGCTTCAACCTTGCTTAATAAAACTATGCCACTAGGTGAATTACTTGATGCTCATATTGCTAAAGCTAAAGAATATGAAATTACTGAAAAATTATGCATCACCTACTACACCTAGTACTCCGACTAGAACTAAATGTTTGATGCACCTGATGGTTACACTAGTGATGGGGAGATTACTGTAGAATTACTTGCTTGTGAAAATAGGGAGGATCTTGCTGATTTAATCGCTAAAATAAAGAATAATCTATGAACCAAATGATGAAATATGATCCTAAGTTTGCCACCTCTCCTATTTTTGGTACTGATTAAGAAAATGAATTATCTGTTGACCCTAAACTTATTACTTTGGTAGAATCTGATCATTTTAATGGCTATGAATCTAAAACTATTATTGCACATCTTACCAAGTTAAATGATATTGCCACCCTGTTTGCTTAAGAGGAAAAGATCAGCTACTATTACATTCTTAAATTGTTTCCTTTGTCATTAAATGGTGATGCCAAAACTTGGTTTAATAATCTTGCTCCTGGTTGTGTGTGTAGTCCCCATGATATGATTCATTACTTCTCTTAAAAATATTCCCCTACCCATAAGACACAAGCTGCCTTACAAGAAATATTTAACTTTGTGCAACTTGAGGAAGAATGTCTCCCTCAAGCTTGGGGGAGGCTTCTCCAATTATTAAATGTTCTGCCTGACCATCCTCTTAAGAAAAATGAAATAATATCTTCTATAATGGACTAACTGAGGCTTCTATGGACTACCTAGATAGTTGTGCTGGTTGTGTTTTCAGGGAAAGAACAGTTGAACAAGCTCATGAATTATTAAATAAATTATTGAGAAATGTCGATGACTGGACACTTCCCGAACCACCCCCGAAGCCAACTCCGAAGAAAAGAGGTATTCTATTCCTTAGTCCATAAGATATGCAAGAAGCCAAGGAATCTATGAAGGAGAAAGGTATTAAATCTGAAGATGCAAATAAGTGATCAACTGAAACATGATACTATTATATTTGAACGCTTGAGTGATGTGATATTTAGAACTACTAATGATGTTAAAGGTTTATGTAAGAATTCTGCTATGGTTCACACTGAGATAGAACAAGTTGCTAAATCACAAAATGACTAGCTTAAGGAAATGTCTAAAGTTTAATGATCATGTTGTTTGGAGTAATGACTAGGGGTGGTAGAATGACTCGGAATCCTCTATATCTTGAGGGTCATCCTAAAATAATTGAACAAGATTCTCAAAGAATTAATGATAGTGCACCTAGTTCCTCTAAGAAGAAGAAGAAAAGGAATAACGAATAAAACTTTGCATGCTTCTAGTGAGCCTCATATATAAAAACCTGTTGAGAATCTTAATAATGTTTCTATTTATGATGCTAAGACACAATTTGGTAATGAGCATATACCTACTGATAATGATGATGTTGATGATAATCATATTGATGCTCCACTTGATAATAATAATAAATCTGATAATGAAATATAAATAGAACGTGAAGTTGAGCTTGGTGACCCACTACCTAAGAATAAAAGATATAATAAACAAGACTTTGTTGTTAGGAAGCATGGTAAAGAAAGACAAATGTGGTTAAAAAACCTATGCCCTTTCCTAGCAAAGCTTAAAATCTAAGGATGAAGATGCCTTCGATCGCTTTGTCGAATTACTTAAACCTTTGTTCTTGCAAGTACCTCTCAGTGATGCTATGAAAATGCCTCCTTATGCTAAATATACGAAAAATATTGTCACTAATAAAAGAAAAATACCCGAGGCTGAAATATCTAATATGTTTGCATTCTTTCAAAGGAAAAATGCATTAGAAGTTAGGAGATCATGGATACGTACTATACCATGTTCTATTAAGAATAATTTTGTTAAAATTGCTTTGTGTGATTTAGGGGCTGGTGTTAAATTAACTCCTACTGAAATCTCTTTGCAAATGGCTGACAAATCCACTGCTATACATGTCTGTATTTGTGAGGATGTTCCCATTGTGGTTGCTAATGTTACTATCTTGACGGACTTTGTTATTCTTGATATGCCTGAGGACGACAATATGTCGGTTATCCTTGGAAGACCTTTTCTGAATACTTTAGGTGTTGTTATTGATTGCAACAAAAGCAAGATCACTTTCCATGTTAATGAAAATGAGCATACGATATATTCTCTGCAGATAAAAAAAGTAAAAAGTCTCAACTCTATTGAAAACATTATAACTATAACTATTGGAGACTTTGAATTTCCTCTTCCTTTTTCCCAAAAATAAATATCAATCTCTTATGATTGGAACCATGGCTATTCTGTTGAGGTAAGATAATGTTATACAAAGATTCTTTGGTTTTATGTCACTCAGAAGTACTTCACTAATATCACTTGATCAACCTTGTTAATGAATTCCTTTTGAGGAGCATATGGTCGATGAATTCCTTAAGCATCTTTCTGTAACTTTAGTTTAACCTTTGTTATGTTTAGTTTCAATAAAGTTTAATACATTAGAATGCCATTTTTCCATATTTTTGGAACTTTCGATGAAATAAAATGTCCCAAAAATAAAAGTTCTTGAAATGTCCTGAAAATTTAATATGATTTTTATGCAGTATTTAAGATTTTTTTGCGCTGAATTCAAACCACGGGGGTGCACTAGTGAGCTACAAGCTCAGGTGGCGCACCTGGTGAGCTTCTGGGCCCCCCAAGGTCCCACTACTTAGTGCCTTTGCCCATTGCTTCTTCCACCTCTATAAAAAATCGTGCTTACTCGCTTTCTCGTGTTCTTGCCCCGAAACCTAAGAATTTTGATCTCTTTGCTCATAGCTCCGTTTCTGAAACTATTCTGAGTAATTGATCCTTGGTATGTGACTCCTTGTCCGTGTGGAACGACTATCTATGGGGCCAACAAGCCCCTTGTGGTTCGGCTGGGGAGTGACACGGAACAGAGAGAGCACATTCGACCAAGGACGCTGGAATCTTTACCCAGGTTTGGGCCATAGAGAGGTGAAAAACCCTACTCATGCTTGCTATATTGGGTGTAAGTGTGAAGCACAAGTACAGGGAGCGGTAGCCCCGACAAGGAAGTAGGGCAGCAGCTACGCGTGTAGTAGTACAATGGTGATCTACTGACTTGCCAACCCCTGTAAACGTTGCCCTGGCCCTCCATTTACAGTGCAAGGGGTTACCACAGTGGCAAAAAGGGAATTACATGGTGATTAGATAGCAACAGTGCTATCATACCTAACTTTGCTAGTTAGGACAAAAAGAATTAAATGCGTTGCTAGGTGTCATGATGAGGAGAAAACCCGGCAAGGGTGTCCACCGCTTAATTAGCTAACTCCTATTATCTTGACACGCCTTTTGTACGGGTGTAAATAAAGGTGAAAATCCCTCCGATGAGTTGACACGTGTCCGAAAAGCCTCACCTAACTCCCTGCAGGCTCGACACCTCACTGACGAACGACTAGTTGTCCAGTGAGGTGGAGCGCTAGCAACTGGCGGGGTTTTGCCGGGCAAAGAGCTTGTCGGGTCTTCACCTTGCCGGACTAGCCTTGCCAGCAAAGGGTTGCTTCTGTACTTGATCTTGAGTCTTGTCTTGAACCTTGGTCTTCTTGATGCGCTCCTTGATCTATCAAAGAGTTGTTTTTTTTGGTCCCCGGGGTTTGCTTCACAACTCGTCGACCTGATTTCAGGCTGGCCTCCACCAAGCCCCCTTGTTGGGGGTGCCGCCACTGCCCGTGCATAAGTCTAGAGTAGTAAGGGGCCCGTTCTTAGTGCACCGATAGGAACCCCGGGGCCTTGGACACATGCGCATTCGAGGCGTCATTGGGCTAGGCCCAAAAACATGCACATGCACACATGGCGGAGAACAACTGCCGTAATCTTCTGATGCAATCTGTATCACGACGGTTCCTGCTGACGCACGTCCAATCCGCGCATTAAACAAGGGTCGTGGGAACATGGCCTGCTGCGGTTATCTGCATTAGTGCGCTTGTAAAAGGTGCGACAAGGGTGAATAGTGAAGAGCCAGCCCCCTCGCTCCTTCCCCATAAAAAGGTAACTGCGAGGAGGCATTGCTCATTCGCTCATGTCCTCCTCGCTTCATCCTCTTTTCCCTACCAGAACCACCTCTACCGCCGCCACTGCCGCTTCCCTCACACCAGCCTAATATTCCTCTGCTTCCTCGATCCCTTGATGGCGCCCAAGAAGACCGCCGCCAAGGGGAAGAAGGTGGCCAAGCGACTTGACCTCAAGGCGGAGAAGAAGAAGGAATTGGAGGAGACGGAGAGACGGTGGAGAGAGAATTGGTCTTCTCGCCGTTCTCTTTGACGGTCAATGCTCTAGTTTGAGAGGTACAAATATGTGTTTGTGGGGGCGGGGAGGGAGACCGCGGATCACAAACCCCTGTGGTCATCCCCCAAGGCCCCAAGGTTCCAACGAACTCATACCCATTCTTCTGTGCATACTTCTACTGCATCTTGTCTCCCCCATTATTGGATTTCTTCCGTGAAATGATGTCCTCCTTCGGGTTTAGACTGCTAGATTTCACCCCCAACGCAGTGACATGCATGGCGGTTTGCGCACATTTTTGCGAAAACTTTGTCGAGGTTGCTCCCAATGTTGATCTGTTTCGCCACTTCTACACACCACCGGATTGAGGACAAATCATTATCTAGCAGCGTGACATGGATCCCAAGGGGGAAGAAGGACAAATGAGATTATCTCCCCGGGAAGTTCCTTGGCAAGTGGGATGATTGGAGGGGAACTTGGTGTTGGATTGGAGAGAAGGATTTCCCTGCTCTCTGCTTGCCGTGGGCAGAAAGAATAGAACACGGCGATAACTGGAGCCAGTTTGGTGCTACTGAAGAAAAGTTCTGCCCGGTACTGAACATAATCGCCCGCCTGAAGAGTGCCGGCCTGGCCATAGAAATGGCGGGGGCTGACTTTCTCAGGTGCCGCATCGCTCGATTGCAGCAGACGAACAGGTTTGCTTGGAAGTACCGGAATGCCGCTGACAGAATGCGGTTGTATCCCGGGCGTGACAGTAACTTGACGGTCGTGGGGCATGCCTGTCTTTGCTAGTAGCCGTTCCGGAAGGCTGGCACGTTCGACTTGCCGGCCAAAGTTGTCCCACTGCACATCAACTATGCGAGGAGTGCCATCTTGTCGTGGATGCCCGAGTGCACCGCCAAAGGGGTCAAAGGAGACTGGAAACTGCCCAAGCTGGAAGATGAAATGGAGTGGGCCTCCAACTTGATGGAAGTGGCTTCCTGGAAGGAGACATATCTCACTCGGGCCACCACAAAAGAGGAGGAAGCATATATTGCTAGCAGGATCGCAGAGGCCCGGAGAATGGAAGCTGAAGAGGCTGCAGGAGTCGAGGATGATGATGATGAAGAAGAAGATGATGAGGAAGAACTTGCCAAGGAGAGGCAGGAGGAGTTTGGGGGAGGTGAGGTTGCCAGGGCTGAAACTGCAGGGAAGCCCGAAAAAGAGGAGCCAGAAGAAGAAGGCCATCAAGCTCCGGAGCCAAAGCGCCGCCTTCGGAGCAGGGCTAGCTAAGAGCCGGTGGTCACCTCCCGGCGCGGGCCGCCCCTGAAGCAAAGAAGACGACCACCAAGACCGGCCGCCAGGAGGTGGCATGCTGGCAACCTGCCCGGATCTCCAAATCCAAGCCCTCGTCCTCTCTGCAAGGAGTTGCCGGAGAAGATGAGGCCCCTCAACCGACGAGTCTGCCTCCACCAGCCATTAAGAGAGCCAGGGAATCGCCCCCGTCTCCTAAGTAAAACATGAATGCCCTCCTCGAGTCTGGCGAAGAGTAGGCAAATCCCCATTTCTTCCAATCATGTTTCACTTTTGGCCATTTGCTCATTCTGACTTGATTTCTTTGGTGTTTCAGGGACGAAGAAACACTTGTGCAATTGGCAAAGCGGGTTAAGCCTCTAGAAGAGCGCAATCCAGCGAGGAGTGCCGGGCAGGGGGTAATAGCTTCTGACGCCATGATTGTTAACCCCCAGCCCAGCCCTCCGCGTGAGAATGTGCCGTAGACCCTGCAAGCTGACTTCTGTACTGAAGTTCTTCTCCCCAATCTCGACAAGGAGACGAGAGAGGACTTCCAGGGGAAGTGCACGAAGAGGCAGATCCTATCGTGAGTTCCCCGTCAACCATCATCCCATAGAGTGCTTCTCCAACAAGGGCCTCCTCCACCGAACCTGTCCGCACTGGCTTGGCCCCGACAACTGGTGTCGGTGTCAAAACCGGCGGATCTCGGGTAGGGGGTCCCGAACTGTGTGTCTAGGCGGATGGTAACAGGAGACAAGGGACACGATGTTTTTACCCAGGTTCGGGCCCCCTCGATGGAGGTAATACCCTACTCTGCTTGATTAATATTGATGATATGGGTAGTACAAGAGTAGATCTACCACGAGATCGTAGAGGCTAAACCCTAGAAGCTAGCCTATGGTATGATTGTTGTTCGTCCTACGGACTAAAACCCTCCGGTTTATATAGACACCGGATAGGTTAGGGTTACACAGAGTCGGTTACAATGGTAGGAGATCTACATATCCGTATCGCCAAGCTTGCCTTCCATGCCAAGGAAAGTCCCATCCGAACACGGGACGAAGTCTTCAATATTGTATCTTCATAGTCTTGGAGTCCGACCGTGATGATAGTTCGGCTATCCGGACACCCCCTAGTCCAGGACTCCCTTAGTAGCCCCTGAACCAGGCTTCAATGACGACGAGTCCGACGCGCATATTGTCTTCGGCATTGCAGGGTGGGTTCCTCCTCCGAATACTTCATAGAAGGTTTTGAACACAAGGATAGTGTCTGGCTCTGCAAAACAAGTTCCACATACCACCGTAGAGAGAATAAATTTTGCATGATCTGCGGCGTATTCAGCGGCATGACATCACACCACGGCCAGGCCATTATATGAATCGGTTTTTACTGTTCGACCTTAGCGCGTTTAGCGAGGCGGTTTCCCTGGCATGTCTTATCAAAGCACAGGTCATGCCCCTTATTCTGGGATTCTCATCAATACGGACGTGGGTAACCCATCCGTGCCATTGATTACGGCGCTTGGGAGATAAGCGAGTTTTACCCGGTGGTGGGGACGCATAGCTTCGTCCGTCCATATAAGGGGATGAGGATCCACTTTTTCACCTACGCCTTCTTCCTCCTTTGCTCATCCATTTTCGCGTACTCGAGCTCCAGCGCCCAAGTCCGCACATCCCACCTCAACCTTCTCCAACCATGTCCGGAGCGGGAGGCAAGTGGATGGCCTCCTCCGTCACGGAGGGGCACATTACAAAGCTGCGGGAGGCCGGATACTTATCCAGCAACATCGCGCACAGGCTGCCCGACGCGGGGCAACCCATTCCAACCCCCAGGCCCCATGAGAGGGTGGTGTTTCTCCCCCCACTTCCTCCGCGGACTAGGTTTTCCACTTCACCCATTTGTCCGGGGGCTCATGCTCTACTACGGCCTGGACTTCCACGACCTAGCCCCGAATTTCATCCTCAACATCTCGGCGTTCATCGACGTGTGTGAGGCCTTCCTCTGCATCCAGCCCCACTTCAGCTTATGGCTGAAGATCTTCAATGTCCGGCCGAAGGTAGTGGGCGACCGTCAAGCGGAGTGCGGAGGCGCCATGGTTGGCAAGATGGCCAAAGTCCTATGGCTCGAGGGCTCCTTCGTGGAGATAATAAAGGGGTGGCAATCGGGGTGGTTCTATATCACCAAGCCGCGCAACTCCAAACGGGCAGCGGCCCCCGAGTTCAGATCTGGCTTCCCCACACGGCTCTCATCATGGAAAGAGACGGGCCTGACGTGGGGGAATTCGGACGAGCTATCCGGACTCCAATCATGCGTCCGAAACCTGGTGGACAAGAATCTCTGGCTTGTCAACGTAATCCAGTGATGCTCATCCGCCGGATTCTCCCATGCAAACAACGGGCCTTCAAATTGTGGGAGTTCGATCCGCACTGACTCGACTCTAAAAGGCTCTTCGACACTACGTGCGAAGATGCCCGGAAGGCGCCGTTCAAGGCGCCGAGGCTCCCTCATCCGCCATCTTGAAGACCGCGGATACAGCATGACGTCAAGCCGGCGAGGTAAATTATTTTACCCTTTATGGGACTCTTTTTTCATAGATTGACTCTATGTGGGATCTAAAACTCTAACTTTTTGACAGATCGGTGGCGAAGACGTCCGGACAGATTAACTGTCCGGCTCCTTTGCCCGAAGACCCAGCGGACGCCCGATTGACGGGGCTGCTGGCTCAGGTACCCCATGTGGTGCCGGAGAAGAAGGCCAAGAAGGAGGCCACGGGAACTCGAAGGAGCTCCCGACGCCTGGTGCTGTCAGATTCTGAAGCAGAATCTTCTCCTGAGAACGAGGAGGAGGAAAAGAAAGGCCGCCCCAACTGGGGAGGCCGGAGGGTCCAAGAAGGGAAGAACCCTTCCCTCGGACTTCTCCACCAACGTTGACAACGACGAGGAGGATTGGCCAACAAGGGCCAAGCCCCTGGCGAGATCGTAAGTGTCCGGATACCCATGGCTTTTTATCATTGCATAGTGTTCTCTAATGTCGAACAATCATGCAGCCCGCCCAAGGGCGAGTTCGCCGCTTCATCGAGCGGGTCCCTGGATTCGTCGTAAATGGAGAGTACTTCACTTCCGGCCGCCTCCTTGCCTCTCGCTGCGGACGATGCCGAGGTGGGGCCCCAAGGGGGGCCTGGTCAAGAGGAGGTGGTGCAGGAGGCGCCGCGAGGCGACCTCCCGGACTCCAGACGCGTGGGGGGCGAGACCCCCATGGGCTCTAAGCGCGACCCTCGTCTGGACTCTATGCCGGAACCTTCAGCGGTTCCGGAGTCCGGCAAGCGGTCCCGTCATAAGAAGGGTAAGACGCCGGTGTCCTCCGTCCAACCGAAGGCACCGGATAGCTTACTGGAGGCGCTTAACAACGCCTCCATCGAGGAGGAGCACCGCACTATTATGAGTGCGGTGATCCGGACGATTCGATCCGCCAAGAGCGGGCTGACGGCTTTATGCATCAGCCTTCTAACAGGCTTTGAGGTAAGTTTAGAATATGTAAAAATATTACCGCATAGGCGGTAGCCACGATGCTTAGTTCGGTGTTGGAAAGAAAAGCGGACTAAGGATCCTAAAAAGATATCATGTGATAGTCTAACATAAGTATGTCAATATGGGAATGCAGTGCTGGCCGACCTACTGCCGCCAGACTGACGCTGGAGGTCAATGCATTGAAGCAGAGCCTCGAGCGGTCCGAGAACGAGCTCGGCCAAGCCAAGAAGCAGCTCGAGGACAAGGAAGGTAATTAATACCTTATTAAAGAAAATACCTTATAGAAATGTTTCGGTTGCAAAAAATAACAGGAATAACATGGGTACTGCAGGGGCAACGAACGAGGTGGTGACCCTGAAGGAAGCGGTGTCCGTGGCCGAAAACAAAGCGGCCGCGGAGCGCACCGAGCGAGAGAAGGGGGAGGCGCAGCTGGCGGAGGTGCGGCAAGAGCTCCAGGCTCTCGTGAAGAAACACGAGGGTTTGGAGCATGACTCGAAGACCCGAGAGTCCGAGCTTGCCTCGGCTCTTGAGAGTGCCAAGGCTGCTAAGGCCGAGGCCCAAAAAGCCCTCCAAGAGATTGGGTCAATAAAGAAGATAGCGGCGGGTAAGGCATTCTTTATGCAAAGCAAGCATATAAAAGTGAATTACCTATTACTTACCCGGATTCGGAGCTCTCCAGGAGCATTCGCAAATCTGCCCCGTAGTGTGTCTGATGCTGCCGCGTTCTACAGCGCCAAGGAGGGAGCTCGGCCGGAAAAGGTGTTACGGTCTCGGTATCTGAGGCGGACATCCAGTGCCCCTAAGCGACCAGGTGAAGCAGCTGGTCGAGCTTCTAAGGTCGCCCGAACAGGCCATGAAGGGCCTCATAGTTGGTTGTGGCCATTGGAGGCCATGCACAGGAGCTACTTCGCTTAGTGCGGTGGCTGGTGGATGCACATCCACGGATTGAAGTCATCAAGCGCTCCGTCTGCATTGAAGGTGTCCGTCGGGCCCTTACCCGTGTTAAAGTGCCTTTGGGGCAAGCTGGATGCGGAGAATCTTGTGACGGACGGGCCCTTAGAAGGGCAAGGAGCATCGCGCCCGAAATGTACTACGAGGGCCTCTGAAGGGTGCCCGCCGTATATAGCGGATGAGTGCTCCAAAGATGTAATTTTTAATAGACTCGCATTTGTTATCCTCATGCGCTGAAAACTTGTTCATATCGCTAAGCAGCGCTTGTTAATTTAAAATATTACCTTAAATGCGACCGTTTATCAAATTTGAGAGATGGCAAGTCGTTGGCTTGACCCCCATGCCACGAGGGCTGGGGTGTTCGGGATAAACTTGAGCACTCTTGTTCCCATTATTGGGTCCATCTGAGAGGCGCTCAACGCATAGCGAACAAGGCAACCAGACTTATAATGCTTGAACACTCTCACTAAGCCATAGAATTCTATAATTTTAAATTTAGGCGAAGCCCATAGAATTCGGAAGACCGAGTTTGAGGCGCTATCCACGCCTTGGCGGACAATTCGGTTCCTCGCTCTAAGCGGCATAAGTCTTTAGGGACCGAAAAACCTCTCGAACAGCGACCGGCTCTCGCCCTATCATAATGACCAGTTTTAGCTTTCTCCTTGAGGTGCTCAACCCGGCTCAACCGGGCACAATCGCGGTGGTTCTCCCGGTGCTACCTTAGCCGATATAACGAGCGTAAGGTACCAAAACACGGGAGCCGGGCAAACCCAACTATTGACCCAAGACATGATTCAGAGCCGATTCATATAATGCTATAAGTTCGGGGTGCCGCACTTGTGAAAGGTTTCGGACTTATCACACCATAATTTTGGGGTACTTAAGCCCCTGGTGTATTGGCCGTACCAAAGTGTACGGGTGCAACATGTCATAAAATGAACATATGTATAGATAAAGAAAGGAGTGCAATAATAAGCAAAAGCTATGTATTGTTCATTAAAAAGGTACTGCGATGAAAGAAGAACGTTACAAATAGTGCGATAAGCAAGGGATGGTTCTATCTAACATGTCCCCCTCCAGGGGTAAGCTGCGGGATGGTATGTAAAACAGGTATAATGCTCGTAATAGAGACCACCTGAACACTCGACGTAACTTTACGCTTCCTGGCTGTTGCATCGTGAGTTCGGTGATTCTAGTGCCGGACAGGACTTACGGAAAAGCGGAGTCACGAAAGTAAGAAAAGGAAGAAAAAAGAAAAAGAAAAAGAATGACACAATCGGGGCCACAGTGCGGTCGAGCCGCATTCTGGCGTGCCGTGGTCGTGCCCTCCCTTATTCCCATGGTATCTCGGGCGTAGTTATGTACGCGTAATCTTGGCTTCACAATTTCGCGAGGGCTGGGGTTGGGGCGGATTACTCTGGCGATGCTTGAATCGTGCAGGCGGTCTTGTTGTAGGTTACTCCGGGCGCTTGACGGTGTCCGGACGTTTAGTGGCGGACTCAAGAATTGCTGTGAGAGGCTGCTTTGCACCTCCGCCGCGAGGGCCGCCATGTGCTCCTCCGTTCGTAGAGAAGGCGTTCGGTGTTTCCATTGACCGTGATTACTCCTCGAGGGCCTGGCATCTTTAGCTTTAGGTATCGTGGTGCGGCACCGCATTGACCTTTGCAAATGCGGTTCGTCCGGCGGTGCATGGTAGCCGCTGTGAACGGGACTATGTCGAAGATTAACTCTTCGCCGAAGTTATCCGGGGATCCGAAGACCACTTCGAGTGTAACCGAGCCCGTACAACTGGCTTCTACACCCGGTATGACGCCTTTAAAGGTCGTCTTTGTAGGTTTAATCCTTGAGGGGTCTATGCCCATTTTGCGCACTGTATCCTGATAAAGCAGGTTCAGGCTACTGCCGCCGTCCATCAGGACTCTAGTTAGGTGACATCCGTCAATAATTGGGTCAAGAACCAATGCGGCGAAACCGCCGTGACTGATGCTAGTGGGGTAGTCCCTTCGATCAAAGGTGATCGGGCAGGAGGACCATGGGTTGAACTTGAGTGCTTGGCTCCATCGGCGTATCGTCCCTTAGCGCGCGCTTCCGCTCCCTTTTGGGTATGTGGGTTGCGTATATCATGTTCACCGTCTACACTTGTGGGGAAACCATACATCCTCTATTGTTCGGGCGGCCGGGCTCTTCCTCGTCATCGCTATGCAGCCCCTTGTCATTGAGTTCGACACTTAGCTTGCCTGCTTGCTTGAACACCCAACAATCCCTGTTGGTGTGATTGGCTGGTTTTTCGGGGGTGCCATGTATTTGGCACAAGCGATCGAGTATTCGGTCCAAGTTGGACGGGCCCTAGGTATTCCTTTTGAATGGCTTCTTCTGCTGACGGGGTTTAGAGCCTCTGAATCCGGCAATGACCGTATCTTCATCATTGTCGCCGTTTATGCGGCGTTTGTTCTTGTTGCGATGCGACCTGCCATTGCTGTCCTTGGTATCCGAACTACCAGGGTTTTTGGTCAAGTTGTTACTACGAGCTAGCCAGCTGTCCTCTCCCACAAAAAAGCGGGTCATGAGTGTTGGAAGGGCTGCCATGGATTTCAGCTTTTCCTGTCCTAGGTGCCGGGCAAGCCACTCGTCGCGGATGTTATGTTTGAAGGCTGCAAGGTCCTCTGCATCCGGACAGTCAATGATTTGATTTTTCTTTGTTAGGAACCGTGTCCAGAATTGTCTGGCCGATTCCTATGGCTGCTGAATTATATGGCTAAGGTCATCGGCGTCTGGTGGTCGCACATATGTGCCCTGGAAGTTATCAAGGAATGCGGCTTCCAGGTCCTCCCAACACCCAATTGATTCTGCTGGCAAGCTGTTGAGCCAATGCCGAGCTGGTCCTTTAAGCTTGAGTGGGAGGTATTTGATGGCATGTAGATCATCACCGGGCCATGTGGATATGGAGGAGATAGTCCTTGATCCAGACCGCAGGATCTGTTGTGCCATCGTATGATTCGATGTTTACGGGTTTGAAGCCCTCAGGGATCTGATGATCCATTACTTCATCTGTGAAGCATAGTGGGTGTGCGGAGCCTCTGTATTGGGCTATATCACGACGTAGCTCATATGAGCTTTGTCTACTGTGTTCGGCCCGGCCGGGTTTGCTGTATCCGGCGCGACGGTAATCATCCCGAGTCTTTGGGCGCCCACGCGATCCGTAGATCGATCTTGTACGTTTTTCCTTATCCTCCAATATATCTCACAACTCCGGCGCGTTTTCCCGTGCCTTGGTACTTATTGAACGGCGTCGGGGTACGGCTTGAACGGAGGGTCTAGAGGCCTCTCTACCGCGGCCACGGGGTGGCCGGTCTGCCATGTCGTATGTTGGTGACTAGAGTGCTTCCTCTGATTGAGGCAACGGCCTGCGTTTGGGGTAGCTTTTGGAGGGGCGTTCGAGTTCATACTCTTCGGCTGCAAGGACTTCAGTCCATCTGTCAGCTAGCAGGTCTTGGTCAGCTCTAAGCTGTTGCTGCTTTTTCTTGAGGCTGCTTGCCGTGGCTATAAGCCTGCGTTTGAAACGCTCCTATTCGGCGGGATCCTCAGGCACGACAAATTCGTCGTCGTCGAGGCTTGCCTCATCTTCGGAGGGAGGCGCATAATTATCGTCCTCGACCTCTCTTTCTGTCGCACTGTCGTGCAGACTTGCTTCTCCCTCCTCCTGCGCTATTTGAGTCCTGCTTTGGAGGGGTTGTCTTCAACCTTTATGCAGGGGTGTTATTATCTCCCGTGCCGGAATCACCGTTTTTGCTGTGGCGGGATTTAGAGCGGCGCCGCTGACGTCGGCGCTTCGGTTGCTTCTTGGAGGGGTCATCCTCCGTTGTTCCATCGCTGTTCCCATCTTTTGGGATGTCCACCATGTATATGTCGTATGACGAGGTGGCCTTCGATTGCCTGTAGGTGCTGGGTCTTGGTCGTCTCCGGCATCGTCGTCCATACCGTTGATATCTTCAGAGTCGAAGTCGAGCATGTCGGTTAAATCATCGACAGTGGCTACAAAGTGGGTGGTGGGTGGGCGTTGAATTTCTTTGTCGTCCGTATCCCAACCTTCATGTCCGTAGTCCGGGCAGGGCTCTCCGGATAAAGAGAGAGACTTTAGTGAATTCAGGATGTCGCCAAAGGGCGAGTCTTTGAAAGATGTCCGTGTGATGAACTCCATGACCGGCGCCCAATCGGATTCGATTGGCAGGGGCACGGAGGGTTCGGAGTCCGGAGAGGAGTCCGGCACCCTGGAGTCAAGGTCTTCGCAAAGGACAGGGATGGAGTTCGGCTCAATCGCCGTAGAGATCGTAGCCCCCGAGGCGGCGTCCAACCACTCGTCCTCGATCAGGGAATCCGGCTCCGGACTAAGGGTCGAGGCGGATCTTTGGTCTTGACCTCGAGGCCTTTGTTGGTGGCAGAGCTAGATCATACCCATCGAGACGATGCGGCACGCTCCGCTATGGCTCGAATCCGTCGAAGATCAAGTCTCCGCGGACATCGGCCGTATAGTTCAAACTTCGAATCTGACACGATGGCGGGGGCGTAGCTTCGATCTGCTCGGATGGCCAAGTGAATTGGCCCGCGATGCAAAGCCGCCCGAATACGAAGATCTATCCGGGAGAAAAGTCTCACCCTGGACCGCGTCGTTGTTGATGATCGAAGGAGCCATCGGGGCTAAAGGTGACGACACAGAGGAACTCTCAATGAAAGCACCAATATCGGTGTCAAAACCGGCGGACTCGCGTAGGGGGTCCCGAACTGTGCGTCTAGGCGGATGGTAACAGGAGACAAGGGACTCAATGTTTTTACCCAGGTTCGGGCCCTCTCGATGGAGGTAATACCCTACTCCTGCTTGATTAATATTGATGATATGGGTAGTACAAGAGTAGATCTACCACGAGATCGTAGAGGCTAAACCCTAGAAGCTAGCCTATGGTATGATTATTTTTCGTCCTACGGACTAAAACCCTCCGGTTTATATAGACATCAGATAGGTTAGGGTTACACAGAGTCGGTTACAATGGTAGGAGATCTACATATCCGTATCACCAAGCTTGCCTTCCACGCCAAGGAAAGTCCCATCTGGACACGGGACGAAGTCTTCAATCTTGTATCTTCATAGTCTTGGAGTCCGACCGTGATGATAGTTCGGCTATCCGGACACCCCCTAGTCCAGGACTCCCTCAACTGGGGTTGCCGTGGACAGTGCACCAGCAACGCAGGTTAACAGGGGACGAGATGCCCTCCCACAACAAGTGTTGACGGGTAATCCTCTTGTCGTTGCACAACTTTCATAGAACCGTTGCTTTCCTGGTCTTTGACTTGCATATTGAATCTCATTTCCGCTCTTGTTTTGTGCCTTGGCTCACAGTCCCTGCTTCTCCCGAAGAAAGCGAGGTCCTGGTGGAAGTGGCAGATATCACGAAGGCTGCTGCTGAGGAGCCCAACAAGGTTACTGCCATAGAGGACCTGACATAGGCTGCCGAGGAGACCACAGGAGCCCCTGAAGCGCTAGACAGGACGCCCGACAATACAGCTAGTCCCGCTGGCATGGACATAGAGAAGATGCCCGTCAATGATGAGACATCTGACCCCGTTAGCCACTCAACAACGCCAACTATGCCAGTTCCACCAAGCAACTTGGCGATGTCAACTCCTCATCATGATCTAGGAGCCCTCATTGTGTCTGGTACTATGGGGATACACTTTGATGAAGAGATTTCTCTGATTTTGCTCCCCCTATCCCAAAGGATCAAGGCAAGCAGCAGCCACCAATGAAGTTGAGGATTTTGCTTTCCTTAAGGACATGTCCATTGGGTTCAAGGATGTCCAAGAGAGGTATGGAAAGAGGTGGAACAAAGTCCAAGAAGAGCACAAATCTGTGGACTCAACCAATCAGTAGCTAAGGGAGAAAGCAGATGAGTTGTGCATGTGGTACAACGAGCGCGATCTCAGGAGATAGGAGGAAAATTTGGTTGCCACCAAAGGGGGAAGCGGCGATTCGTGATGGCAAGTTGAGGGAGCGCGAGACGCTACTCAATGTCAAGGAAAAGAACCTTGCCGCTTGGGAGCAGGCCATTGCCGCCACTCTTCCTGGCAAAGATGAAGAGATCGAAGAGCTTGTAAAGTAGCGGATCAGAAGCTGGAGGACAACCACAAGAAGGCCATCAAAACCCAAGCCTCAGAAAGTGCCGCCAAGCTCAAAGAAATCACTGATGAAGCTGCAGCCATTGCCATCACCAAAGAAGATCTTGAGACCCAGGAGGGCAAGTTGAAGGAGGAACTCGCTAGCAGCGGCGAAGAGATCGAGATTCTCAAGACCGAAGCGCAAAAAGCGGCTCGCACCCTAGGGGAGCTACAAACGCTGCTTTCGTGCAAGAACTAGGAGCTAGCCGCTGCCAATGTCGCAATTGAAGACCCGAAATCCAGACTTGCTGACCTGGAGGGGAATCTTGAATCTGCTAACGAGCAGGAGAAATTCTTGGTGGAGAAGCTTGCTACCGAGGAAACCCTCCGGAAGGATGTCGAGGGCAAGCTTGAACAACTGCAGAAGATGCACTCCCCCTGGACAGATAAGTTGGTTGATATAGGGGAGCGTCTCACTTCTCAGCTAGCTGACATGGATATGAAGAGCTGGAGATTCACCGCCAACGAGCATCAAATTGCCAGTGCTATATTAACCAAGTTCTTTGATGGTTCGATCGAGGCATTGAAGACATATCTTGAAGACAGAAGCACTTCCTTTGCCAATGAATCCCGACAAGTCGCCCACAGTGTCCTTTACGTAGTGTTGCTCAACCTTGCTCACCGCCACCCATAACTTGACCTCTTCAAGATCTTCAAGAGGTTTCCGGAGAACACAGACGTCACAGCCGCCGACAAGATTGCAGCTCCTCTCGCCGACAAGGTTCTCAGGATTCTCAGGATCCAGGGTAATCGACGTGACCAGGCTTGTTGCCGTACCCATCGTCGCACTGTCATACCAAAGATACATTTGATCTTATGTTAGACATGTACTTCTTTTGTGATGTAATATGACTTTAAGTAGGTGTATGAATGTATGATATCCCCTTGTTTATTTTCTCTTGTGTTTGTATAATCGGGTACCCTACGCATGTCGGAAGCTTGCCGGAGCAAATACTGACCGCGAGTGCTTTGGGGGCGGACCCCTAGCAGCCTGCTGGTAGTACCGCCCGTGGTAAGTTTTCCTTCGACGTTTTCAATGCATTCACTGAAATTGCTGAGCAGACTCAAAACAAAACAAGGGTACGAATGATCATGGAAGGCTCCTTAACGCGCATGTTTCTAATACAAACACAAAATCAAACAAGGGGAATCGCGGAGTGCAATAAGAGAATTTTTAGTTGAAATTTTTCCAACTTAGCTTTCTTTGTTGCACTCCTTGATGTGATGAAACGACCGTTCGGATGCCATCCAAGTAGTATTCCCGTCATCATTCCCTCCCCAGGGAACTTGCACGCGAGGAACCCTTCTGTTTTTATGGAGAAAACAAAAGAAAAGCGGGCGTAGGAACTTACAGTAGTCCTCTCGCCGTTTCATATAAGTTATAGTATAATCACAATAAGGCATGTGTTCACATCCAAAAAAGAAGGTACACACAGTTGTGAAAATACTATTCGGCTCGTCCCAAACGACATCACTGGCAAGGAGCCCAGGCAGCCTCAATGCAGCCATCTGATTCGTCGAGTAGGCTCAAAACAAAACAGAGGCGCAGCGGGGCGCGATAGGGCTCCAGCCAGGTGTCATTTATGCTCACACCACCACTCCTGCCACCATCCTTGGTATAGTTGGGCGTGAGGGAATGCGGCGTCTCTCTACCCCCGGCAGGGCCAGTGGGAGCACCGCAACCACTCTGCTGCTGGGTTCCAAACTCAACTGCGGGTCAGCGTGGTGGAGGAGGTGCCTAGAGATCTTAGCTTGCGCCTGACCGCGTAGCACCGCTCTAGTGGCTACACTTGCCAGCTCGATGAGGGGGTGGATTTTGCTCGTTCGCACCGCTCGCGTCGTCTGGTTGTTCTTGCTAATGGGCTGAGGAAGCTGACCTCCTACCATGCCTCCGCCTCCATTTCCCACTGTGGTAGGCACAGCGACCGCGCCGCCTGCGCCGGTCGCGCCGGCCACCAATACAAAAAAAGACACATCCGTGACAATTTGGGTCGAACGAATTTTTTCTGTCATGCTTATGACACTTCTATGACAATAATTGTGACAAACCCCGGTATCATCATAGATGTGGTGGGCTCCTACTTCTACGATAAAAAATCATTACAGAAAATGTGCTTTTCATCCTGGGCGGGCCGAAGACGCACCTGGATGACATTCTTTGGGCCGTCCATGACAGAAAAAACCGTGTAGAAGCAAGGGCGAGGAAAATATCAGGGAGTTCCCGGTTACGGTGGGTGGTCGGGGCCGAGCGATGCATGGAGGTTTGTGCGTTTCTCTCATACACGTACGCGCGTGTGTGCGAGGCGTTGCACTCTAACTAAACCTGAGCGAGGCGTTGGGATCTAACTGTACCCAAGCTATTGCACTAGCTACGTTACTGAACCCTGATCGATCCCTTCCTGTTAACTGAACCCAAGTGATTCCTTTGCTACTGCTGCTAACTGAAGCCGATCGATGCTGCCTCTTGATGAACAGTGAGTATTGTTGAGGGGTGGTGGTGGATGAATAGTTCCTGGTGGGGGTGGACGAACAGGACCCCGTGCTAGTAGAGGCCGTTGCCGCTGGGTGAATAGGACCCCGATCGAGCCGGTTGGGGGTGGATGAACAAGACCCCATGGAGGGCTGGATGAACAGGACGACCCCATGGAGGGCTGGTTGAACAGTAGCAGGTGGAGGGCTGGATGAATAGTAGCCTGTGGAGGGGTAGTTGAACAGGACCCCGGGGAGAGGGCTGGTTGAACAGTAGCCGGTGGAGGAGCGATCGAGGCTGGATGAACATGAGCCCGTGGATGAACAGTCGCAGGTGGAGGCTGGAGGAGGTCGACGGTGGATGAACAGTAGCCCGTGGAGGCTGGAGGAGGTCGACAGTGGAGATGAACAGTAGCCCGTGGAGTCCCATTTTGCGGTACGCCACACCCCTCCCAATGAACAGGACCCCCGTTTCGACCTTAGCGCTCCAACACAAGTCCGTTTCCTCTGTTTTGCGTTACGTAACACCCCTCCCGATCAACAGGACCCTGTTTCGAACATAGGAAGTCCAAGAGAAGTCTGTTTCCTCTGTTTTGCGGTACGCCAGACCCCGCCCGATGAACATGATCTTGTTTCGACCGTGGCCGGTCGAACACAAGGTTGTTTCCTCCATTCTGCGGTACGCCAGGCCTCCTTTCGATCGGCTGTTCTATCCAAGCCGGTTGGCTCCCAATGAACACGACAACACTGTTTCTCCGTTCCGACCCAGCCATGTACACGAGCCTTGGCCGTACATATGCGCGAGTAGGCATTCGAGACCCCTCCCGTATGTACGTATGTGGCCTATTTACATTCTTGCACCCTGGCTGTACGTAAGTGTACACAATATTAACGGGACTACGTGACATGCTACGTGCGCGCCTCTACTACGACACATGCGCGCCTATACTACGACACATGCCCTTCCTTACACGGCCACGGTTCATCGATGTAGCCTGTAGACAAACCGATTGTATGTATGTACACGTTTGCGACAAGAATGACAACGCTACGTACGCTTTGACCAGGTGGCTCCCGACTGTCAGGCACTTCCTTGCGTGCGAAGATGTAGCTGGTGGGTCCCAGGAGTCAGGGAAAACCTTTTTTCACGAAATACGGTGGCCCGTCCAGTGGGTCCCTGCTGTCAGGTGGAGGAATCATTATTTTCCGTGTAATAAGGAGGGACTTCCTTGCCGCGGCCATGGACCCAGCAATCAGCCTCTCCATGTACAGTACTCTTTCGATGGAAGTCGTTCCTTGACCACGTTGACCACACCGCACCGCGAGCACCAGGTCAGTGGACGACGACGAGGCCTAGGAAGGAGACGACGCGGAGCCGGGGAAGATGCAGCAGTGGATGCCCACGCGGAGAGGAGTAGGAGGGTTCACTGGTTCGGCTGTGGTGTGAGGCTGCCGTTGCCGCAGAATAACATGGGGTGTGGGTGAGTAGAGGGATGGCCTATCCAGCGGTGGGAGTAGTAGGGGGCGGTGAGGCCTCCGCAGCATCACAGCCGACCATGGGTGGCAGGAGCTCGCGGCACGACCGACGCTGGTTTGGGCGGCTGGAGCAAGAAGACCAGAGGTTGAAGAAGCACTACGGCCGTTGGATGGACATCGTACGGTCACTAGAGCTAGAATCGTTCATATTAACTAAGTTGAAAAGCCCTCCGTCCCTGTCAACTTAGTAGGCCCACAAGTCAGGCTCCCACTATGGCGGGTCCTAGCTAGCAGGGGAGAATTCATTGTTTTGTGCGTAATAAGGAGGAACTTCCTTGCGCGAAGATATAAAAAGGCGTCGACTTTGTCGTGGGGGGACATTTTTTCATGAAATTGAGAGGCCCATACGGTAGGTCCCAATTTGTCGGTGGAGGAATCATTATTTTGCACGTAATAAGGAGGCATTTCCTTGCGTGTGGCCGTGGACCCAGCTGTCAGCCTCTCCACGTAAAGTCCACTTCCGATGGATGTCGTTCATTGACCATGCCGCGCCGAGAGCACTACGGAGGGAACGACACAGAGCCAGAGAAGACTCGATAGTTGTTTCCCACGCGGAGGGGAGTATGAGGGTTCTTGTTTAAATGCTGTGGCGAAGAATAACAACAGTGTGGGTGAGTAGAGGGATGGCTAGGCCAGCGATGGGAGTATGGTGGGCGATGAGGCCTGTGGCTACAACCCGGCCGTGGGAGGAGGGAGCTGGCGATCCATGGTGCTTGTTTGAGCGGCTGGAGCAGGAAGAGCAGAGATTGAAGAAGCACGACGGCCGTTGGCTGGACATCCAACAGTCACTGCTCTCGTGTGTTGACTAAGCTGACACGATGTTGCGTGTGCGTCAACCTTTTTTTAGGAAAGCATACGCGTCAACCTGTAGTAGGCGCACAAGTCAGCCTCAAATATGTGAAAACAACATATAGCCCATCTGCCATTATTTCTAATAATTTATAACCCATTTGCTAATTCTTAAGAATTTTTTTGGAGCCATCTTATTTTTGTTAGCATTACACCCCATATTGTGGCCACGGTTAAAAATTATACGAAATTTTGCATATTTCGGTGCAGTCAACTATTTTTAATCCCGAAATATCGAGTCACAGTCAAACTATATTGAAAAATAATTTATATAAATATAAATCCAAATAATTGTCCACGCATAATAATCAATGGAATTCAAAATCTTGTAATGAAAAAAATTGAAACTAATTGCCAGTTTGATGTGTTTTCAAAATGTACAGCCCATTTCTCATTACTGATAGCCCATTTTTTGTGCAAACCGAATGAAACTCTCCTCTTCTTGAAAGATTTGCAGCCCAGCAGGGCTGATAAAGCAAGTAGGCGTCGTTTAGGTATTCCTTAAAAAATATAACTGGGCTAGCCATTTTCAGCAAGAAAAAAACACAACTGAGCTCATGATGTGGTAAACATAAATAAAACCCTGGCTAGACGGGCCACAGCCCCTGCATAGCCCTATTGTTACCTTGATCCGTCGCTAAAACTAGTATAAATAACAACTACTTGTTCCTAAAAAACTAAATAACAACTGCGCGACCTGCTGGGTGCCTGGTGTCAGCCACTCGTTGTGTAATTCTCTCATTTATTGACTATGTTGACAATGGTGTGAGCCCCAGATGTCCAACCATTAGGAGGAACCATTTTTTTGGGCTTGTAATAACGAGGCACTTGCTTGCGTACTGCCGTGACGCTGCTGGGTCCCTACTGTCATCCTCTCCACGTACAGTCATCTCCTTGTTCCTCTCGGTTGTTGACGACGTTGACAACGCAGGAGGGCGGCGCTCCGCGCATGGCGAGCGAACCAAGGTGAAGGACGACGGCGAGGCCTCGGATGGAACGAACAGGAGCCGTGGAAGATGAGTCGCTCCAGTCGCAGGCGGAGGGGAGTACGAGGGTTGACTGGTTCGGGTGCGGGTGCGTGTTTGGGCTGACGTCGCCGGAGAATAACAAGACCTGTGGGGGAATAGAGGGAGGGACCAGTCAACGTTGGAGGGTACGGTAGGGCAGCGGAGGCGCAGCCAGCCATGGGAGGCGGGAGAAGGCGGAGCCGACAGGGTGGTTTGGTTTGGGCGGTTGGAGGAAGAAGACAAGAAATAGAAGATACACGACAGATGTTGGATGTCAATCCAACCGCTGGTATGCAGAATCGTTTGTTAACTAGCTAGGAAGTCGACACCACCTTGGATAGGTTATTTCCTCGTGGGTCCCAAATGTCAGAATCCAAATATGTCACGGTCATGCAGCCTTTCCTATGAAAATTTACAGCCCATCTGGTGTGCTAGTTCAAAATAAGCTTGTGGGTGCTGGTGGGGGCTAATCACTTGGCTTACATAATGCAGTGGAGCTCAAGCGGTGGCGAGAGTGATGTTATTTCCCTTGGTTGGGATTTGTTACAATATTTCACTCTAAATTAAACGAATGGCAAGCCATTTGCCTTGTTTCAAAGAAAATATGACAGTACAACCGAGTTGAAAAGGGTAAGAACATCTAACTCCAGCTTACAAACTGTACAAAAGCATGAGGGTTAATTGTTCATCAGTTTAGACAAAAACCAGCTTGAAAAGGGCAACAACATCTAGCTCTAGCACTATTGTCGGCAGTCACAGTCAAATGGACAGGTCAGGTCCATAGAATGAACATCCTGGGTCGTAAAATTTACTGTATTATGACCACAATATGTTGTAAATAGAAGCCCGACACGTTCAAAAGCTCTTTTGTCCACCTGAAACTCCTTTTTCTGCTCTTCGACATACCCATCCCTCAAAACCATGCTGCTGATAAACTTAAGCCTGATGGACAATAGTAACCTCACATTCAGCAAATGTGACAAATCTAGTGTTTGCATGGTTGGCTACATATCGTTCTAGCGTTATTGTCTTCAATCGAATGTCATGGGAAGTGAGAAAATCCCGGCGCTTATGAATCCACCGATTGCTTATGACTTTCTTACCCCGTCATGTTGCCTAAATAGACATGAAGATTGAAAATAGTTAAGGTCTAAAAAAAGAGTGTCGAAAGAGCAACAGTTGAACGGTTAATTCTAGTACACTATATGCGGCCACGGCTTCCAATGTGCGTGAAATTATCACCTTTATATACAACTTCTCCAGACATGGAAAACATTGCAGCAAGCCAATAATCTTGTTCAGATCAAAACTATTCATTTGGATATATAAGATCTTGACAGAATCCAGCACCATTGATAGGCTATCCATGGAGAAACTCTTCATTGAGCATAGAACATAATATTAGTACAAAATGTGTACTCCAAGATGATATTTAACTTATGCGCAGAAATTTAAAATGCAGCTTATGCCTACAAGTGTAGATGATAATATAAAGTACCTGAAGAACTATGGAGCCAAACACCATCTTGAAATGAGCACAAAGATCATGTATTACACCCAAGGTCTCCAGTTTAGGCGCAGAAAGGACAATTATTTACGACGATGAATATCTAGAATCAAGGATCAACCTTTGAAGTGAAGGGGCATCTTTGATGTTGAGTTGCCTTCCATCCAAAGAAATTCCAATTCTTACAAGGTTAGGCGACTTTATTTGGAGATAACGGATTCTAACTGTGAAAACAAGCACCAAGCACTCCAGGGCAGGGCAACTGGATTGGATGATGTTGTGCAATGAGGCGTCCGAGATACGAACCTGCACAAGTGAAAGTTTCTTGAGAAATGGGAGTCGAAGGTTTAGTACCAGATTTTCTGGTAGGTAGCACATCGCAAAGGTGGCGGTGTGGAGAGAGGAGGAAAACCGCGAGATGGACATCGGTCTTTGAGGCACAAGTACATGGCATTCGGTATCGGTAGGTGATTTCGGGAATAGTAGAACTCAAGCAGCTGTAGTTACGTGAATTCGTGGGATTTCAGCCGAGGCGTCCACCATGCAGGGCATGGAATGCTTGCTCAGGTAGCATGACAGGATGCAGAGGCTTTGAACGGAGCCCTGGTGGGAGGAGATGATGGCCATGGTGGGAGGAGATGATGGCCATGGTGGGAGGAGATGATGGCTCTGCAAAATCATTGAAGAGAGATAGCTGACGACTATCGAGATTAAGGGGCACGGCGCGCCATAGAGGGCGCCACTGAATTGAGAGGACTTGGGTGCGGCAACAATCCTTGGTGGGGAGAAGCGAGATGATCTCCCCAAGTACGGCGTCCGGGAGATCGCTGATGCAGTCCACCCAAGATTCTATGGGTTCTTGGGATTCGGTGGGGGCGGGGTCACCGTTTCTCCTCGCGCTGCCGGGTGTGGGATCTACAACAGGTGTCGCCGCTGGCGGGAACCTCATCTTCTTGGTGCTGGGTCAGCCGACACCATTTTCCTCGAGGGCGTCGCGCTCATGGATTTGAGCAGAGTAACGAATGACGAGCCTAGTTGTAGTGCGAGTGAAGAGGAAGGGTAGCTGGGGTTTTTCTATAGGACTGAGGAAGAAGGGGAGCTGGAGTTTTCTGTAGGAGTGAGGTGAGGAATTTGGGGGTATGAGTGGAGCGAGCTGACGTGAGGTGGGTGGGAGTGAGGAGGAAGAAGAGCACCCAGGTTTTTTGGGGGCGGTGTGCTGGGTGTGGGTAGAGCCTCTCATTAAGTAAATATATGGGCTTTTGAATTGATTTTATTATTTACTAGGGTGGATGGGCTGTTCTGTCTTGGGCCTAGAGAAACAATTACTGCTAGTACATTGGAGACACTCTACAGCTACCCGGTAAAACAATTACTACTAGTACAGTGGATACACTACCGCTTATGGCTCCTCCCACGTCATCGAAACGTCTCCCTCTACTGAATGCCGTTTTACTTTTTTTCACGGACATGCGGGCCATGCAGCGCGCGGGCCCAAATGCCATCCACCAAATTAGAAGGCAATATGTAGGCGGAGAGTCACCCCGGTCGTAGCGTGGCAGTAACGAGCCGTCGTATCACAAAACCCCACCTCCCCGCAGTCTTAAGTTTGACGGATGACGCAACCATCATTTCACTCTTCACTGAATCCCCTTCTCCCTCACCGTCTTCAAGAAAGCCAACACTCGCATCTGCCACTGTTCTTCTCTTCAACGAAGGGAAGGTAAGCGGATCCGTGATGTTGGTATATTTTCATTCAGAGAAAAAAAAGAACTTTTGCAAAGCAATAATCGGTCCTCACTCTCTTTTTTGTTTCATTGTCATTGCGATTGTGTTTTCCTTTCAGTAGTCTCATAGTATTCGTCAGTTTCATGATGGACCAAGGAGAACCAGGCAAAGATCTGTCAATGTTGGAGCAGACGCGGGAGGCTGGTCCCCACGATACAGAGAGGTCCAAGAAGATGGAGGCAGCCATCGAGCTAGCCGACCCCAGATACGTGCACAGCCACTACTGAGATGGTGAACGCCTCGTTTGAGGTTACAGCCCCCGTGGCCCTGCAGGAGCAGTTTTCCCCCTTCGAGGATGTGTCCCCCCCCTGTTGAGCTGCCCAAGGTGATTTTCTTCTTTGCCGACACTATTGCATGGTGCTGCTAACGCGACACTACAATCAGAGACCCTTCAACAAAACTATGTGCGATGCATTAATTGCAAACAGTGGTGTAAAAAAACCGTCAAAAAAGGTGCAAAATGTTTGCGATGGAGGATGCATCAAACACGGTTCAAATTATAGTTGCGTGTGCGATTCAGGGCACACGGTTAACCCGTTCGAACTGTTTGCGATGAGGCAGAACAACAGAAACGGGCAGCCATATCAATGTGTGTGCGATACTCTGACATCTGATTCGCTCCGATGAACCATTTGCTATTAGGGAGTGCAACAGAAACGGTTAGCCAGATCAAGGTGTGTGTGATATAGGGTATACGGTTCACTTGGACGAACTGTTTTGGATTAGCGAACACAACAGAAACGGTTCAACTTAACAAGATATGTGTGATACGTGGCAAACAGCCAACTCGGATGAACTATTTGCGATGAGAAATTACAACACAGACGGTTAATACAGTTAGTTTGTGTGCGATTCTGTGTGTACAAAACACTTTGAAAAATGCAAACTAGTTGCTTGCGGTAGCTAGGAGTATCGCACACGACGCGTCTGCGAGTACTCGTGTGCGATGATTAGTAAGTTACACATACGTTTTCTTATTTTAACACCTGTGTGATAAATAACATGTGGCACCGGATACGGTATTCGGGTTGTGTGTATGCTCCACTTAGTCTTTCCGCGCTCCAATGAATGCTTCCCGCGCTCCACATGGGTGAACTGTAAAATCCATGCCTCTTCCCTCACCGGTTTCCCGCCACCAGCTAACGGCTTGCTGCATATAACCCAGGCGGCAACGCACCGCCGCGACACTCTGCGCAGATCTAGTCACACCCATCTACCATTAGTTATTCCAAGCATGCCAGGCAAAGACCAAAGCTGCGACATCGACGCCTACCTGCATTACATCTTCGGTGAGGAGAACGAGCCGGAGCAGGTCGGGGAGCAAGAGCTTCATCGGCGGTCACGAGCACCATGGCCCATCGGCAGCGATATCGGTGTGACAGTCCTTGGGAGCACAATCGACATATTGCAGAGGAGGTGTCATGAGCAGTTTGCCATCCACCATGCAAAAGATACAGTGCTCGGTGGCATGATCGACGACCAACCCGAAGAGCCGCCGTCACCAGTGCTCAACGAGAGCTTGATGACCCGCAAGGAATGGGTAGAGGAACTCTGCGATTCAGTCAAGACCCAGGCAGCCTGCGGCTTCATCATCGCCCGCGGCGGCCGTGTCAACCTCGATCCCGATGATGTGGTGTCCTGGCTCGAGCGCATTCTTGGTGGAGTTGACATCCCCGACGAAGTAGAACATCGCCAACGTGATATCTTGAGGATGCAGGTGATGGACGGAATTTTCTACCAGGCCAGAGACATGGAAATGGAGCGGTTCCGTGGAGTTGTCATGCGCACGATTGCACACTGTCAAGCTCTTCTGGAAGAGGCCCAGTAGCCCCAAGAGCCTCCCAGCGCTAGCAGCTCCATAGGAGGAGGCGGGTCGGGACACTTGGAGTGAACGGCCGCAAGGGTGCTATGCTGATCATGGAGTCCGAGAAGAACATCGTTGGAAGGCCGCCAGCTCAGCCTTTTAGCTTATAGTTTATTATAATTGTATGCATATGTAGGTTGTGAGTGTTCTGGGCCTTGTCGCATGTGGCATTTTAAATTATCCTGAATATGTAAGACAATTATTAATAATTATTAACCATTGCCATTATAAATTTGCCTCAACGGCGAGCAGAGCGCGCAGGGACGCCAGAGCGGAATGCGCCGCGGCCGCCTCAATGGCGAGCACAACACGAGGACGGACATGAGCAGAGCGCGCCGCGGCCGCCTGAACAACGAGCAACCACGTGGTCAACCTTCTGCCATCAATAAATTTTGACGTTGTTTCTCGTCACATTGCAGATTACAACTCAATAAGTAATTACAAATCTGGTCACACCTATCAAACTAATATGTGTTCACACTTAGCATCGGGTTGTAAAAACTAACCATCCAAATATTACTTCAAAGTTCCTCTCCTCATCACCACAAAACTGGTCTTTCCTGTCAAGTTGTTCCGCCATGACCGGTAGGAGGAGTTTAGGGTGGACCTATAACCAGGCAGCAAAGACCAAAGCCGCGAAAGCACTAGGGAGGTCCCGCAGCGAAGCCGCATCCCCAACAGAGATGTACCGACGCACCGCTGATCCCTCGAACGAGCTCTCACGGGCACACGAGGGCTCTCACAAGCGCATTCGCGGCGTCGCCCATCGCGACGAGCTGGTGTTCCTGAAGTCCTTCACCGACGACGATGACATTCTCATTGGCGTCACTACACAGCAGGAGCTGGTCGACGACTTGATGAAGCTGCTGAAGATCAGTGATGCCTCAGTTGACAAGGCGACCGGCCTCGTCGAGCAACTCATGGGTGACAATGCAAAGCTCCTCAAGTTGGTCGCGGAGAAGGAGGAGGAGACCGCCGGCTGGAAGATGCTACATGAGCAAAGCAGTGCCTCGGAGATGGCGCTAAAAGTGGTCGTCGGAACTAATGGGTGGCTTGAGGAAGCTCCGGATCGAGCGCGAGTAGGAGGTGGAGGAATCCGTGGCTGCTTTCAAGCAAAGTCGTGAGGAATTGAAGAAGGATCTAGAGGATTTCATAGTCCGGCGATCCATCGACGAGTAGAGACAGTAGCGACCCAGATTGTTGTCTGCAACTTCCTTCTTCTCTTGCCCCCGTCTCTTCCGGGCTTTGCCGCATGTGGCATTTTAAATTATCCATAATATGTAAGACAATTATTATCTGCGCCAATGTAAATTTGTCCTCGTATTATCCGATGCCATTTTATTTGTGGTCGTATTATCGGTTGCCTATGTGGCAATTTAAATTAGGGCGGAATACGAGTTGAAAACACGAACAAAGCAAATGCTGCCATGGGATCACAAGAAAATACCCTCCGTCTAGGTGCTTTAATTAACCCATTAGTGGAGAAGTTGTGAGCGAGGCGGGCGGCGGCTGGTGCATGGAGGTCAAAGAGCTTTCTTCCCGGTGAGCATGGGTGGCCTTGCTGCTCGCACGAGTCCCGTCGATCCTGCCACTGCGAGGTGGACAGGATGCATGCGTCCCGTCGAGCCTGCGCGGCGGACTGCTCACACGCTGATACGTCTCCGTCGTATCTACATTTCCAAACACTTTTGTCCTTCTTTTGGACTCTAACTTGCATGATTTGAATGGAACTAACCCGGACTAACGCTGTTTTCAGCGGAATTGTCATGGTGTTATTTTTGTGCAGAAACAAAAGTTCTCGGAATAACCTGAAACTTCACGGAGATTATTTCTGGAAAATATAAAAATTACTGGCAAAAGAATCAATGCCAGGGGGCCCACACCCTTTCCACGAGGGTGGGGGGCGCGCCCCCTGCCTCGTGGGCCCCCTAGAGCTCCACCGACCTCAACTCCAACTATATATTCGTGTTCGGGGGGCGGGGGAATCAGAGAGAAGGATTCATCGCGTTTTACGATACGGAGCCGCCGCCAAGCCCTAATCTGTCTCGGGAGGGCTGATCTGGAGTCCGTTCGGGGCTCCGAGAGGGGAATCCGTCGCCATCGTCATCATCAACCATCCTCCATCACCAATTTCATGATGCTCACCGTTGTGCGTGAGTAATTCCATCGTAGGCTTGCTAGACGGTGATGGGTTGGATGAGATTTATCATGTAATCGATTTAGTTTTGTTAGGGTTTGATCCCTACTATCCACTATGTTCTGGGATTGATGTTGCTATGACTTTGCTATGCTTAATGCTTGTCACTAGGGCCCGAGTGCCATGATTTCAGATCTGAACCTATTATGTTTTCATGAATATATGTGTTATGATCCAGTAACCCCGAAGTGACAATAATCGGGACCACTCCCGGTGATGACCGTAGTTTGAGGAGTTCATGTGTTCACTATGTGTTAATGCTTTGGTCCGGTACTTTATTAAAAGGAGGCCTTAATATCTCTTAGTTTCCAATAGGACCCCACTGCCACGGGAGGCTAGGACAAAAGATGGCATGCAAGTTCTTTTCCATAAGCATGTATGACTATATTCGGAATACATGCCTACATTACATTGATGAATTGGAGCTAGTTCTGTGTCACCCTATGTTATGAATGTTACATGATGAACCGCATCCGGCATAATTCTCCATCACCGCTCCAATGCCTACGAGCTTTTCACATATTGTTCTTCGCTTATTTACTTTTCCGTTGCTACTGTTACAATCGCTACAAAACTATCACTGTTACTTTTGCCACCGTTATAGTTACTTCCATACTACTTTGCTACTAAATACTTTGCTGCAGATACTAAGTTATCCAGGTGTGGTTGAATTGACAACTCAACTGCTAATACTTGAGAATATTCTTTGGCTCCCCTTGTGTCTAATCAATAAATTTGGGTTGAATACTATACCCTCGAAAACTGCTGCGATCCCCTATACTTGTGGGTTATCAAGACTATTTTCTGGCGCCGTTGCCGGGGAGCATAGCTCTATTCTTAGAGTCACTTGGTATTTATATCTACTGGTCACTAAGAAGAACTTCATGGACAAGAAAACCAAAATTTATCCCTCAACTACGAGGGGAGGTAAGGAACTTCCATCTAGCTCTGCACTTGATTCACCTTCTATTTTGAGTAAGCTTGCGACACCTAAACCTGTTTCTGCTATTAATTCTGATATGTCGCATGTTATTGATGATGCCACTTCTGCTATGCATGATACTTATGATGAAACTACTTCTATGCTTGATACTATTGTGCCACTTGGTGAATTTCTTGATGAACAACTTGCTAGGGCTAGAGAGAATGAAATTATTGAAACCGATAATATTGGTGAAAGTGATGATGAAGATTCTCCCCTAAATATGAATTGCTGTTGTTGTGCACGAGGGCTATGTTATGGATGAAGAAACTGCTAGAGGCTTTCTTGCTTGTAATGATAGAAGTGATCTTAAGAAATTATTAGCTAAGTTGAAACAAAAACTCTGAATGCTAGAATGAAATATGATCCCGCTTATGCAACTTCACCTATCTTTATTCTTGATAAAGATTATGAATTCTCTATTGATCTGATATAATTACTTTGGTTGAATCTGATCCTTTTTATGGCTATGAATCTGAAACTGTTGTGGCACATCTTACTAAATTAAATGATATAGCCACCCTGTTCACTAATGATGAGAAAACTCGCTACTATTAGATCTTTAAAATATTTCCGTTCTCATTAAAGGGTGATGCCAAGATATGGTTTAATTCTCTTGATCCTGGTTGTGTGCGTAGTCCCCGGGATATGATTTATTACTTCTCTGCTAAATATTTCCCTGCTCATAAGAAACAAGTTGCTTTAAGGGAAATATATGATTTTGTCCAAATTGAAGAAGAGAGTCTCCCACAAGCTTGGGGAGGCTTCTCCAATTACTTAATGCTTTGCCTGATCATCCTCTCAAGAAAAATGAAATACTTGATATCTTTTATAATGGACTAACCGATGCTTCCAGAGACCACCTGGATAGTTGTGCTAGTTGTGTTTTCAGGGAAAGAACAGTTGATCAAGCTGAAATTCTATTGAATAATATGTTGACCAATGAAAATAATTGGACACTTCCTGAACCAACTCTGAAGCTAACTCCAAAGAAAAGGGCTGTTCTATTTCTCAATCCTGAAGATATGCAAGAGGCAAAGAAATCTATGAAAGAAAAAGATATAAAAGCTAAAGATGTTAAGAATTTACCTCCTATTGAAGAAATACATGGTCTTAATTTACCGCCTATTGAAGAAATATATGGTCTTAATTCATCACCTATTGAAGAAACACATGGTCTTGATAACCCGACACAGGTAGTAAAGGTAAATTCTCTCTATAGATATGATAAAGCTGAAATCCCTCCTACTAAGTTTGCTAGCCAATGCTTAGATGAGTTTGATAATTTTATTATCAAACAAGAAAACTTCAATGCTTATTTTGTTAGGGAATTAAAGCGCAATGCTTATATGATTGAACACTTGAGTGATTATATGTCTGGAGTTAAAGGTGAACTTAAACTCATTAGTAAACATGCTTCTATGGTTACCACTCAAGTAGAACAAGTACTTAAAGCTCAGAATGATTTGCTCAGTGAATTAAATAGTAAGAATAATGACTTCGTTGTTAGAGTCGCAACTAGAGGAGGTAAAGTGACTCAGGAACCTTTGTATCCTGAGGGCCACCCTAAAAGAATTGAGCAGGATTCTCAAAGATCTAATATAGATGCACCTAGTCCTCCTAAAAAGAAGAAAAAGAAAAATGATAGGACTTTGCATGCTTCTAGTGAACCTGTTGTTGACACACCTGATAATCCCAATGATATTTCTATTTCTGATGCTGAAACGCAATTTGGTAATGAACATGAACCTAGTGATAATGTTAATGATGATGCTCATGTTGATGCTCAACGTAGCAACGATAATGATGTAGAAATTGAACCTGCTGTTGATCTTGATAACCCACAATCAAAGAATCAATGTTATGATAAGAGAGACTTTGTTGCTAGGAAGCACTGTAAATAAAGAGAACCATGGGTTCAGAAACCCATGCCTTTTCCTCCCAAACCATCCAAGAAAAAGGATGATGAGGACTTTGAGCGCTTTCTTTGAAATGATTAGACCTATCTTTTATGTATGCGTTTGGTGATATGCTTAAAATGAATCCTTATGCCAAGTATATGAAGGAAATTGTTACTAATAAGAGAAAGATACCGGAAGCTGAAATTTCCACCATGCTTGCTAATTATACTTTTAAGGGTGGAATACCTAAGAAACTTGGAGATCCAGGAGTACCAACTATACCATGCTCCATTAAAAGAAACTATGTTAGAACTGCTTTATGTGATCTTGGAGCCGGTGTTAGTGTTATGCCTCTCTCTTTATATCATAGACTTGATTTGAATAAGCTAACACCTATTGAAATATCTTTGCAAATGGCTGATAAATCAACTGCTATACCTGTTGGTATTTGTGAGGATGTGCCTATTGTGGTTGCAAACGTTACTATTTTAACGGGCTTTATTATTCTTGATATTCCCGAGGACGATAGTATGTCTATTATTCGTGTATGACCCTTTTTGAGTATTGCAGGGGCTGTTATTGATTGCAACAAAGGCAATGTCACTTTTCATGTTAATGGTAATGAGCATACGGTACACTTTCCGAGGAAACAACCTCAAGTTCATAGTATAAACTCTATTGGAAAAATTCCATCGACTATTTTTGGAGGTTTTTAATTTCCTCTTCCTACTGTCAAGAAGAAATATGATATTATTATTATTGGGGACGTGCATATCCCCATTGAGGTAACATAGTGTTATTCGAAATTTCTCCGGTTTCATGTTATTCGAAATGAGTTTGTTAACAAGACTTGATCAACCTTGTTAGTGGATTCCTTTTGATGAGCATGAGATGGATGAAGTTAGAAAGCGCAACCTTCTGTACCCTCCTTTTACTTTCTGTTATTTAGTTAAAATAAAGTAAAAATAGTATTTCTCTGTCTGCTTTCTGAATTATCTGTGCAATATAAAAATACCCCAAAAATAAAAGTTCTCCAAATGCCCTGCCAAATAAATATGATTTTTTCTGGAATATTTGAGAATATCTGGCACGGAGAACACAGCAGGGGGAGCAAGCACCTGGCCACGAGGGTCCAGGGCGCGCCCTCTGCCTCGTGGGCCCATGGTGGCTCCCCTCCACTTATTCCAGCCACCACACACGCCTTCCTCCCAAAAAATCACCAACCAGCTCAAGCACGAGTTCTAGCTCATTTTCCTGCGATTTTCGATCTCCTTGCTCAAAGCACCTCTCACAAAACTGCTTTGGGGGATTGTTCCTTGGTATGTAACTCCTCCAATGGTCCAATTAGTTTTTGTTTTAGTGCTCATTCATTGCAAATTTTTGCTGGCTAGGTGACCATGTTCTTGAGCTTGCATGTCAAATTTATATGGTCCCAAGTAGTTCTAATGCATGATATAGTCTCTAGGCACTTGTGGGAGTAGTTGCTATCAATTTTGCTGAGTTTGGTTCACTTTTATTTGAAGTTACTAAATTTTAGCAATTTTTCAGAGGAAGAAATATGTTTAGGAAAATGTACCAAGGTGGCCCTTCGAGGAAGCAAGGACCAGGCTCGCAATGTGCGATGCCGACGATGAACCACCACAGGAAGCTCCAGTGCGGGCTTGTGAATGGCCTTCAGAGGACTTCATGGATCGAGCAGGAATCAAGGAAGAATTTAACGCATATGTGCGTAATGCTGATCTTGTGAGCATCAAGGCGGATAAGTGCCGTCATTACCACTATCTCACTGATTCCTTTGTGAGGAGGTTTGAATTTTCATCATCACGCAATTCTCAAACTGTCATGTTTGATCTTTGTGAAATTCTTACACTATGGACTTAGAGGATTTTAATACTGCTTGCATACTTCCACAATGGGGTAGCACTAGCGAGCCTCGCAAATATGAGTTTAGAGATTTTCTTGCTAGTATAACTGTGGGGGAATCTAGAGACATAACACAGGCTACCATAGGGAGCATTTATTTTCCTGCTATACATTATTTTGCACTCTTCATAGGTAGGTGCATAAATGGTAAGGATGAAGCATGTCACATGTGTGTCCTTGATCTCAGTGTTCTCACGAGCGCTGTATTAGGAGATAAACATTATAATTTGGGAGCCATTGTTGCACGTAGGTTGCATAATATAGATTTAATGGAGATTTCTTTGGTGGAATTTATGCAACCCATTTAGCTAATTTTCTTGATATACCCATTCGTAATCATGATATGGAATTGTCTCCTTCTTATCTAGATTTTAATGCCATGGTTCACCATCGGTTTGTTGAGAGGAATGAACCGCCTCTCCAGTACCGACTAATCTTTGACAGGCGTCATGTCGTCAATATTATTCTCCCTGCTCCTACTCTCTTTGATTTTCAGACAAAGGGGAGATATGTCATAACCAGGGAGGAGGCAAATGAGTACGAGAGGAGGACGAGGGCAGCTCGCCTCCAAGCTGCAGCCCACGACGCAATAGCCGCTGCATCTCAGTACGACCCCAACTACAACTTTGGATATAGACCAACTTAGGCCAAAAGCCTAAGCTTGGGGGAGTACGTATTTCTCACCGACATTACATTTACATTTACACACTCATTGCTAGATGTCGGTGCTCATACTCTTTCATTGCAATATCCATGCTAGTTTATTTTCCTTTTTATGCTTTCTTCTTGTGTGTTTGAAAAACATTAAGAAAAACAAAAAAAATTAGTTGCAGCTTTTAGCTAGTTTACTTTCCTTGCCTATAGTAGTAATAATTAAAAAGAAAACCCAAAAGATTTCCCGTTCTTCTTTTTCTTGTTGGGAGCTTTCCCGTGTAAATAGTTTTATTTCTTTTCTTTGGGGGTCGATAGGAGAAGACCATGATTAAATTGTTGAAGTGGCTCTTATATGCATGATTGTTGATTTAACCAAGAGTCCATATTACCTTGTCTTCTCCTTTGAATTGAATGCTCACAGATTCCAGCTTAGTCCAATGCACGTGCACTATTATTATTATTCACATCGTTCGGTCGTGCAAGTGAAAGGCAATTATGACGATATATGATGGACTGATTGAGATGAGAGAAGCTGGTATGAACTCAACCTCTCTTGTTTTTGTAAATATGATTAGTTCATCGTTCATGATTCAGCCTATTATGAATAAACATGCTTGCAATGACAATTAGAGATTATAGTTGCTTATGCCATGCTTTATTAGCTATGAGTTATAATGGTTTACCTTGCGTGCCAACATGCTATTAAAATGGTTGTGATGTGGTATAATAGGGTGGTATCCTCCTTTGAATGATTCAAGTGACTGGACTTGGCACATGTTCACACATGTAGTTGAAACAAAATCAACATAGCCTCCACGATATTTATGTTCATGGTGGATTATATCCTACTCATGCTTGCACCCAGTGTTTATTAATTTTAATGCATGTTCATGACTGTTGTCGCTCTCTAGTTGGTCGCTTCCTAGTCTTTTGCTATCCTTCACTTGTACTAAGCGGGAATACTGCTTGTGCATCCAATCCCTTAAACCCCAAAGTTATTCCATATGAGTCCACCATACCTTCCTATATATGCGGTATCTACCTGTGTTCCAAGTAAATTTGTATGTGCCAAACTCTAAACCTTCAAATGAAATTTTGTTTTGTATGCTCGAATAGCTCATATATAACCTAGGGCTGTCTGTATTTTCCATGCTAGGCGGGTTATTCTCAAGTGGAGTGGATTCCGCTCCTCACTCATGAGAAAATGGCTGGTCACCGGGATGCCCAGTCCCATGCTTTATGCAAATCAAATCAAAATAATTGCAAACAAAACTCCCCCGGGACTCTTGTTAGTTGGAGGCACTCGTTGTTTCGAGCCAGCCATGGATTGATGCTTGTTGGTGGAGGGGGAGTATAAACTTTACCATTCTGTTTGGGAACCGCCTATAATGTGTGTAGCATCGAAGATATCGCCATCTCTTGGTTGTTATGTTGACAATGAAAGTATGCCGCTCAAAATATTATTTATCTCTATTTCAAAATCGAGCTCTGGCACCTCTACAAATCCCTACTTCCCTCTGCAAAGGGCCTATCTATTTACTTTTATGTTGAGTCATCACCCTCTTATTAAAAGCACCAGCTAGAGACCACCGCTGTCATTTGCATGCATTACTGTTAGTTTATATTGTGTATGACTATGACTGGATCTCTTTTACCATGAATTACAATGTTTAGTCAGTCCTTGATCTTTAAAGGTGCTCTGCATTTATGTTTTGCGGTCTCAGAAAGGGCTAGCGAGATACCATCTTGTTATATCATATCATGATTGTTTTGAGAAAGTGTTGTCATCCAAGATTTATTATTATTGCTCGCTAGTTGATTATGCCATTGACATGAGTAAACATGAGACCTAAATGTTATTGTGAATGTGGTTAGTTCATAATCTTTGCTGAAAACTTGAATGCTGGCTTTACATATTTACAACAACAAGAGCAAATGGAGTTTGTAGAAGTTTTTCTTTATCACTTTCAGTTTATCAACTGAATTGCTCGAGGACAAGCAAAGATTTAAGCTTGGGGGAGTTGATACGTCTCCATCGTATCTACTTTTCCATACACTTTTGCCCTTGTTTTGGACTCTAACTTGCATGATTTGAATGGAACTAACCCGGACTGACGCTGTTTTCAGCAGAATTGCCATGGTGTTATTTTTATGCAGAAACAAAAGTTCTCGGAATAACCTGAAACTTCACAGAGATTATTTTTGGAAAATATAAAAAATATTGGCGAAAGAATCAATGCCAGGAGGCCCACACCCTTTCCACGAGGGTGGGGAGTGCGCCTGCCCCCCTAGGGCGCGCCCCTACCTCGTGGGCCCCCTGGAGCTCCACCGACCTCAACTCCAAATCTATATATTCGTGTTCGGGGAGAAAAAATCAGAGAGAAGGATTCATCGCGTTTTACAATACGGAGCCGCCGCCAAGCCCTAATCTCTCTCGGGAGGGCTGATCTGGAGTCCGTTTGGGGCTTCGGAGAGGGGAATCCGTCGCCATCATCATCAACAACCATCCTCCATCACCAATTTCATGATGCCCACCGCTGTGCGCGAGTAATTGCATCGTAGGCTTGCTGGACGGTGATGGGTTGGATGAGATTTATCATGTAATCGAGTTAGTTTTGTCAAGGTTTGATCCCTAGTATCCACTATGTTTTGACATTGATATTGCTATGACTTTGTGATACGTCTCCAACGTATCTATAATTTTTGATTGCTCCATGCTACTTTATCTACTGTTTTGGACTATATTGGGCTTTATTTTCCACTTTTATATTATTTTTGGGACTAACCTATTAACCGGAGGCCCAGCCAATTGCTGTTTTTTTTCCTATTTCGGTGTTTCAAGAAGCGGAATATCAAACGGAGTCCAAACGGAATGAAACCTTCGGGAACGTGATTTTCTCACCGAACGTGATCCAGGAGACTTGGACCCTACTCCAAGGAACAAAAGAGGCGGTCACGAGGGTGGGGGGCGCGCTCCCTGCCTCGTGGGCCCCCTGTTGCTCCACCAACGTACTCCTTCCACCTATATATACCTACGTACCCCCAAACGATCAGAACAGGAGCCAAAAACCTAATTCCACCGCTGCAACTTTCCGTATCCACGAGATCCCATCTTGGGGCCTGTTCCGGAGCTCCGCCGGAGGGGGCATCCACCATGGAGAGCTTCTACATCATCACCATAGCCCCTCCGATGAAGTGTGAGTAGTTTACTTCAGACCTTCGGGTCCATAGCTAGTAGCTAGATAGCTTCTTCTCTCTTTTTGGTTCTCAATACAATGTTCTCCCTCTCTCTCGTGGAGATCTATTCGATGTAATCTTCTTTTTGCGGTGTGTTTGTTGAGACCGATGAATTGTGGGTTTATGATCCAGATTATCTATGAATAATATTTGAATCTTCTCTGAATTCTTTTATGTATGATTGGTTATCTTTGCAAGTCTCTTGAATTATCCGTTTGGTTTGGCCAACTAGATTGGTAGTTCTTGCAATGGGAGAAGTGCTTCGCTTTGGGTTCAATCTTGTGTCCTTTCCTCAAAGGATGTAAGGGGCAGCAAGGCACGTATTGTATTGTTGCCATCGAGGATAACAAGATGGGGTTTTTATCATATTGCATGAATTTATCCCTCTACATCATGTCATCTTGCTTAAGGCGTTACTCTGTTTTTAACTTAATACTCTAGATGCATCTTTGGATAGCGGTCGATGAGTGGAGTAATAGTAGTAGATGCAGGTGAGTCGGTCTACTTGTCTCGGACGTGATGCCTATATACATGATCATACCTAGATATACTCATAACTATGCTCAATTCTGTCAATTGCTCAACAGTAATTTGTTCACCCAGCGTAGAATACTTATGCTCTTGAGAGAAGCCACTAGTGAAACCTATGGCCCCGGGGTCTATTCTCATCATATCAATCTCCATCACTTTAATACTTGCTTTGTTTTTACTTTGCCTTTTACTTTTCACTTTGCATCTCTATATCAGAAATACCAAAAATATTATTTATCATCTCTATCAGATCTCACTCTCGTAAGTGACCGTGAAGGGATTGACAACCCCTAATCGCGTTGGTTGCGAGGAGCTATTGTTTTGTGCAGGTACGAGGGACTTGTGCGTGGCCTCCTACTGGATTGATACCTTGGTTCTCAAAAACTGAGGGTAATACTTACGCTACTTTGCTGCATCATCCTCTCCTCTTCGGGGAAATCCAACGCAGTGCTCAAGAGGTAGCACTTTGCTATGCTTAATGCTTGTCACTAGGGCCCGAGTGCCATGATTTCAGATCTGAACCTATTATGTTTTCATGAATATATGTGAGTTCTTGATCCTATCTTGCAAGTCTATAGTCACCTACTATGTGTTATGATCCGGCTACCCCGAAGTGACAATAATTGGGACCACTCCCGGTGATGATCGTAGTTTGAGGAGTTCATGTATTCACTATGTGTTAATGCTTTGGTCCGTTACTCTATTAAAAGGAGGCCTTAATATCCATTAGTTTCCAATAGGACCCCGCTGCCACGGGAGGGTAGGACAAAAGATGTCATGCAAGTTCTTTTCCATAAGCATGCATGACTATATTCGCCCTATATTATGAATGTTACATGATGAACCGCATCCGACATAATTCTCCATCACCGATCCAATGCCTACGAGCTTTTCACATATTGTTCTTTGCTTATTTACTTTTCCGTTTTTACTGTTACAATCACTACAAAACTATCACTGTTACTTTTGCCACCGTTACCGTTACTTCCATACTACTTTGCTACTAAATACTTTGCTGCAGATACTAAGTTATCCAGGTGTGGTTGAATTGACAACTCAACTGCTAATACTTGAGAATATTCTTTGGCTCCCCTTGTGTCGAATCAATAAATTTGGGTTGAATACTCTATCCTCGAAAAGTTTTGCCGTCCCCTATACTTGTGGGTTATCTCACGCGTCCCGTCGAGCCTGCACGACAGACTTCTCCCGCTCGTCCCGTCTAATCAAACAGCTGCATGCACACCACCGAGTATGGTTAAATTTCGACACGGTTAATATAATACAACCATTTGTGATATTAACGTGTCAGCTTTTTTTCTTTAAAAAGGACTCCGTTGGCTACTAATGTGTGCGCCTCTTCTCAAACTGGATGTTTTTTTACCACGACATATATGTGCCATGTCATGAAACCATGCCAAGTTTCATGTTTTTGGGTGAGTTTTTGATTTACTGGGATTTAAAAACCAAGATTCCCAATGTTTCAGGACGATGGAAAGTTTGTAATTCATTCTCATTCCTTAAATGAGACCTAAACATGCACCCAATGACACATGTATGATTTCTCACCCATTTTGCTTCACTGGAGCATGTGCTTGTAGTTCAAATTTGAACTATGGACTACATTAAATGCGCAGAAAACTTACTAATTAGTAATATATATATATATATATATATATATATATATATATATATATATATATACATACACTGGCCAAACGAACCCTGAACAGTTTCAAATTTCAGCCCGACACTCCTGTTATTCTATGTTGCCTATAGAAAACAAAGTTCAAAGCGAGAATATGCAGCGGTTATCGTTTTGCCCACAAGAGGGGCATGTTTCCCTACTGGAACCACGAGGGTTGCGACAGGCTCTAGTTTGTAAGAGGCTTGTTATATAGCTTCACCCGAATTGGACAATTATATGTACCATGTAGTGACACCATGCCAAGTTTCATGATTTCCTGGTGAGTTTTGGATTTACAGATATTTAAAAACAAAGAATGGCAATGTTTGTGGCCAAGCCAGGACATCGATGTCGGCGTTCTGGGAACGGGGGTCCCCAGACTTGCCTGCCTGCGGCCTGCAGCGTGGCTCAAAGGGGGCCCCATCACGGCCCATCTTCATCAACACAAGCTCAAGACCCTCGCGAGGGACCAAGCCTCGCGGGGCGGACGACAGGAAGCCTCCTCAGGCATGACCTCATCAGGCTGGCTCGCGAGGAGGCGGAGAGATCGAGGCGGGGTACCTCCCGAGGTGCCCATGACGCAAGCCATGACGACCAAGGGCGCCAGGCGGGCACCAGCCCGCGCAATGTCCTCCTTTCCTCTTTGGTGCAAAGGGTGCAAGCGCAGGCGAGAGCATCAAGCAGAGGCGTCCATTTCGGTGCAACAAGACCAAGACCAGTCCAACTGCAGGAAGGAAGTCATTGTGGAGCCCAAGCCGAGCGTCACCACGAGCCTTTGACAAAGCGAGGACCAACTTTAGTTAGGATAAGTGTACCAGATGTTCCCCTTCAAAATGGCCATTTGTTGGCGCCCTTCCCGCTCAATATTTGGGAAGAGGCCCAGGGCCTTTGCCTATAAATAGGACTAGCCACCCACAGGGTAGAGGGGTCTGGGATCAGTAGCTAGAGGCATCTGGAATCAGAGAGAGAAGGCGACTGAACTCCTCCTAGCAGTTCATCGCCCCGGCCAAGAACAGACCCTCGCGAGGCTGTTCTTCCTTGTATTGTTCATCACCTTCAACCCAAGAGGCAATCCACCACACGACAAACTAGAGTAGGGTATTACACCACAATGGTGGCCCGAACTAGTATAAACCTTGTGTCTCTTGTGCTGTTCCTTTCGTAGTTTAGATCCTAACGAGGCGGCGGGGTGCAGGTAGGTAGAGGGTGATATTTCCGCGCGCACCCCAGTGTTCGAACCTCAAGGGTCTGCCGGAACACAAAATCCGACATTTGGCGCGGCCAGTGGGTGCGCCGATCCACCTTCGCCACTTCGTGTCCCGTCGCATCGTCATCATCATGTCCGTGACCAGCGGGCAACCCGGTCCTCGGGCGGCTTGGCCCGCCCACGCAGAGCCGCCGCCTCGGCGACCCCATGCCCAGGCAGCTCGCAATCCGCAGGGCGCTGCGGGCGCGGCGACGCAGACGAGCCGACGACTCTCACGCCGCGGCAGGCGCGGTCGGCAGCGAGGGCCTCCAACCACGCCGTGGTCGCGACGCCGTACACCCGCCGGGAGCAGGCGAACTCGAGGGCCACACTCACGGTGGCCCGGGAGCTACTGCAGTGCAGGCTGCTGGAAGGCGGCCGCGACGTGCTGTTAGAGCGGGTGCCAGAGCTCCTGGGCTTTTCCGCCTTGGGGGCTCACCCCTTCTGCACCCAGCTCCCACTTCAGGTCCAGGGCGGCCCGCACGGGGGCTCCACACGCGGCCGTGGGCTCCAAGGCTACCCCAACACCAGCGAAGCTGCCAGCACCGGGCCAGCAGCAGCGCTGCCTCCGCTCCCGGCCTGTGAAGATGGACTCTCCGTGACCCACGACCCCAGTGAGCCGCCGCGCTACCACCCCCAGGTGGGCGCCCCACATGATGGACCAAGGGCACTAGCACGAAGGCGAACAAGGCTCGCTCCTCAGCCCAAGCTGGGGGGACGAGGCGGCGGACGCTGAGCTCTTCCAAGAGCCCCGTGAAGGCCCCACTGCCACGCCGAAGCGACGATTATCAGTACCGCTAATTCCCGGGAGTGCATACGCTAATCATGAATCACAGGAGGTGCAGGTCGCCGCAGCGAGTGGCTGCCCCGCTCCCGCAGTCTCCTACCCCTCAGGAGGAGGGCGTCGGGGGCTGTAGGAGAGGGGCCGAGATCCGACATCACCACCGCGGCGTTTGGAGCAAGGCGTTCTCAGGAGGTAGGCCCTATGCTGGGGAGGTGCCTCATGGCCTGCCCCTGGCGGAGGACCCGTGGTCGTCGGGGGAACCGCTGGCGACCGCTCTACCCCATCAGCGGCGTCCTGGTTTCTGGTCATCGTTGATGGCACTAGAGTGCGGTGCAAGGCGGGGCCCTCGTATGGCGATATGAAGCAAGGCCGGTACCTGTGAAGAAGGCCCAGTGCCTGTGAAGCTCGCCGCCCCGTGACACTCTCACGTAATAATGAGTGGGGTTGTACACGCCCCGGAGTCTCAGGGGTGCCGGCCTCAGGCCCTAGGGCTCCCTCCACGCCCAGTGGAAGCACTTGGCTCCGCGCTGGTGAGAAGACGTCCAAGACTAGACTAGGTGCCGGACGCGGCCTTTTTCTGCTTTCATTGCTCTTTCCTTTGGTTGTCACTTTCCCCCGCTGGATTTAAGTTGGATTTGAATTCGAGATTTGCGTGTGTTTGGGGAAGGGGGTGCTTAGTCTTGTTCGAGCAATCTCTCGCGTTCCAGTTACCGCTTTGCCTCAGCTGCCTCCCCTCGCGAGCCCCTCACGAGCCGGGTTGGGCCTAGCTTGCGCGCAGCCCAGATCGCCGCCGCATCCTCTCGGAGGTTTTTACTACATATCCTCACGGTTCGATCAGAGACACTTGAGACACCACAACCCTCCACAAGGCTATCTCAGGGCCCTTGACGGACAAAGGTAAACCAGCCAGCCACTTGGCGCAGGCATACGGGTGATATAGCATCAACTAATACACAGAACACAAGTTTTACATGAGGGGCTCCCCCTCCCAAAATGCTCTCACAACCGTCAGGGCAAAACCTGAGTTCTATTCATGCAGGGTAAGGAAGCAGGAACGATGGCAGTCAGTCGGATAAATCCCCCAATGCGTCCTCAGAGGCACCTCCTGAACCGTCGCTGCCGTCACTGGCTTCGCCATCGCTCTCTCGTTGTCACCAGCGGCGTAAGGGCCGTTCACCACGCCGCCTTCATCAGGAGCCACGATCACGCCATCGTTATCCGAAGTGAAGGCTCTGACGAGGGCGTCCACGTTGTCTTCCACCCAGTGCGCCAGGTCGCCCCGGACGGCCTGGGGGACTGGGGTGATGGCGGCGTCGAAGTCGAAGTGGGGGTCCATATTCCGGAGATGGCTGAAGACGCGAGAAAAGGCGCGCCCAAGCAGGGCGCGACTCCTCTCCTCCACCAACCTGTTGGCTCTGACTGACCGCGCCTCGGCCGAGTCACCACGTCGGTGAAGAACTCAAGGTTGCCGGGCGTGGTTAATCGCGTGCGGCTCGCCAATGTACCGCCTCGCAGATCTTACCCTAGGCTGTGTTGGCTCTCTCCCTGAGCTTGGTGAGCATGGGGCCGTGCTCATGCTCCAGGATCCGCCGCTGGCGTATCTCGTCTGCATTCTGTCGCGCAATGGCCTCAGCCTCGTCCACCCGTTGGCGAAGAAGAAGCACCTCGACATGGGAGGCAGCTAACCCCTCCTGCGCCACCTCGAGGGCGGCCCGAGAAGCATCGGCCCGCCGCGTCACCTCCTCCTGCTTGGCCCGCAAGGCAGCGGTCCTACCTTCGGCCTCAGCCCGAATCAACCCCAGCCTCTCCTCAAACTCGCGCTCAAGGTTCAAGCGCGTCGTCGCCACCCGACGCCCAACCTCCTCCAGGACACGGGCTTCCCGCGTAGCAACATCCTCCTCCGCTCCCTTGTTTCCAGGGGCTCGTGCTACTTGTAGGCGTTGGCGGCTTCGGTCGGCGCCTCCTCGGCGCACGGAGCTCTTGGGTCGCTGAGGACACCTTCATCAACGCAAAAAGGGCCGTCTCGCGCTGCTCCACTGCTCCTCCAAGTGGCGGCATTGGTCCAGAGTTCCCGCGCCGCCTCCGCCGCCTCACGCCGGGTCAGCTTCGAGCCTCCTCAACGGCCCGAGAACGGACCTCCCGAGAGGCCGCCAATGATACCTTGGCCTCCTCATTGTCAAGATCACGCTGATGGCGCAAGAAGCGACGGCCGCCTTGACTCGCGCTTCTCCGCAGGTAGCGAGCCCTCAGCCTCGGGGCGCGCGTCTTCGTCAGCAAGCTCTTCACCAAGCAGGCTCACCGCATCAGCCGCCCTCCGAAGGAACCCTTGGCGAAGAGCGCGACGCTCCCGAGCGCGCTCGAGTACGTCTTCCACACCATCATCCGCCTCAAGCGAGCTCCGGGGGCCACGAATCAGCACTCCCCCTCCGGGCAGGGGGCTGGGGGCTGGCGCCCTCGCCACGGCCGGGCACGCCTCGCCAGAAGCCCGGCCAGGAGCCAGCCCATCCCCTAAAGAAGAGCGCTGGGAATGCTTCAGCCAATCACGGTCGACAGCCAGACAAGAAGCCCACGGCAGGCTGGCTACGCCACGAGAAGGCTCGCGAAGGAGGGTCACGAGGCGCGCTGGGACACGATGCGCCTCAGGATGGTTCGTCTCCCCGGCCGGCCTCACCACGAGGGCTCTGCTGCTCGGAATGCTCGAAGACGGCGGAGAGGGCAGAGCCAAGGGGGATGGCTCCTCAGCCATCTCTGTGGGCTCGGCGGGAAGGGCCCTGCGGAGCAAGGATAGGTAAAAGCAACAGAAGAATCAGGAGCCAGAAAAGGAGGAAGCTTACTCATCGATGGCGAAGTACTTCCTGCGCTTCAGCAGGCGACAAGGGTAATCGTCACCAAAGGCCTCCCTCCTCTTTCGGAGAGCCTCAAAGTCCACGCGGAAGCGACCCAAGAGTTGAGCGCAGGGGTCAGCCTGCGATGAGGAAGGAGCGTCGAGACGACCCGCGTCGGGTGCGTCTACCTGATGCATGCCGCCGGTCACCTCACCAAGAAGAGTAACTGGGCCCCCAGGGGCCTCACCGCAGTAATCGCGGGCAATCGCTCTCCACCCCAGCCGCTGCAGCTGGGCCTCGTGGAGCTGCTCCCTCAAGGCGCCGCCCGCCACTCACCACGGAGGCCCCTCGGCCTCCAGCCGCTCATGCCTCCTGCTCCGCCACTCGAGGAAGAACCGCCAGGCCGATCGAAGGGCGGCCACCACCACTGGGTTCTCGCGAGACCCCCCGGAGGCCAGCGGGGCGCAGCCCCCATTCGTCGAAGACGGGCATCTGACTTATAAAGTTGCCCCTGTTCGGGCAGAGGTACAGCAAGCCCCCCCCCCCTATGCCGGATGCTGCCAGGAGTGGGGTCCCCAGTCAAGACCAAGAGCACCTTCCTCAGCGCTTCAGGCGTCAGGTCCTCTTCCTGGAGCCTCATACGGTCTTCACGCCCCGTGAAGGCCCACATCCGGCGAGAGTGACGTTCGAGAGGGGCAACACGACATAGCAGGAACTCCTTCACCACCTTGGGCGCCATCACGCCGAGCTCCTTCAAGAATGCAAAGCGGCGCCAGATGAAGATGAGCCGGGGACTCATGAGCATCTCTTGGCCCCAGCCTGAATTGGGGACAGCAGGCGAATATGGCTCCGACAGCAGGGGGCTGGGCACCCCACGTCCCATCTGACCACCGCTCGCGGAACCCAAAGTGATGCGGAGGAAGGCTGAAGTCAATCCTGAAGCCGCTGTTTCAGATGCTGTGATGAAGCTCACACACCGAACATTGGGTGGGGTCAACAAGGCATAGAGAGAAGAAGTGGCGCAGCAAGGCAATCGAGGGAAGGATGCCCATCATCGCCTCGCAAACAAAGGCAAAGACCGCAAGAAGAGTGATGGATTCGGACCCAAGTGCATCATATGGATGCGATAGTGGGAGAGCACATCATTGAAGAAATCGGAGAAGGGGAATTAGCCCGCCCACAGGCGTCGGCAAAATCTTGGACCTCGGTGATTATCCCGTCGATGGAGAAGTGGACGCGGCCAGGCCGCCGTCCGCCCGCATTCGTTGAAGATGGTGGACAAAGCCGAGCTGACCTTGCCTGTGCCCTCTCGATTGAGTCTGATCGACCGATCGAGGGCGGGGGCCGCCGGCGGCGAGCGAGGCGGAGGCATGGGTTTCTTCCCTCTTCCCTTCTTCGTCGGAGCCATGGCAACAGAAGGGGGGGGGAGGTTTGAGATTGGATTAGGAGCAGAAGCTGGAGTTCGAGAGGGGGAAGAGTGGGGGACGGTCGAGTAGCGAAAAGGGGAGCGGCTGTGTGCGGCTACGAGTCCGCCTAGCATGGCACAAAATAAGGAGGCGTGGGGGAACAATGCCGCCCACGTCCAATCAACCGACACGCGGCACCCAAGGCCGCAGGCTGTTAGGGCCCGCGGCGCTTCGCACTTGCCACTTCGCCTCTTTGCTCGGCCAAGTTCGGGCACGCCTTGGGCCCGGGGCTATCGCTGTGCAGGGAACGGGGTCCCAGACTTGCTCACTGCGGCTCAGAAGCGTGGCTCAAAGGGGGGCCCATCACGGCCCATCTTCATCAACATAAGCTCAAGACCCTCGCGAGGGACCAAGCCTCGCGGGGCGGACGACAGGGAGCCTCCTCAGGCACGGCCTCATCAGGCTGGCTCGCGAGGAGGCGGTGAGATTGAGGCGGGGTACCTCTCGAGGTGCCGATGACGCAAGCCATGACGACCAAGGGCGCCAGGCGGGCGCCAGCCCGCGTAGTGTCCTCCTTTCCTATTTGGTGCAAAGGGAGCAAGCGCAGGCGAGAGCATCAAGCAAAGGCGTCCATTTCGGTGCAACAAGACCAAGACCAGTCCAACGGCAGGAAGGAAGTCATTGTGGAGCCCAAGCCGGCGTCACCACTAGCCTTTGACAAAGCGAGGACCAACTTTAGTCAGGATAAGTGTACCAGATGTTCCCCTTCAAAATGGCCAATTGTTGGCGCCCTTCCCGCTCAATATTTGGGAAGAGGCCCAGGGCCTTTGCCTATAAATAGGACTAGCCACCCACATGGTAGAGGGGTCTGGGATCAGTAGCTAGAGGCATCTGGAATCAGAGAGAGAAGGCGACTGAACTCCTCCTAGCAGTTCATCGCCCCGGCCAAGAACAGACCCTCGCGAGGCTGTTCTTCCTTGTATCGTTCATCACCATCAGCCCAAGAGGCAATCCACCACACCACAAACTAGAGTAGGGTATTACACCACAATGGTGGCCCAAACTAGTATAAACCTTGTGTCTCTTGTGCTGTTCCTTTCGTAGTTTAGATCCTAACGAGGCGGCGGGGTGCAGGTAGGTAGAGGGTGAGATTCTGCGCGCACCCCAGTGTTCGAACTTCAAGGGTCTGCCGGAACCCGATATCCGACAAGCGAGACGGTTGAATTTGTTCCCATTCGTTCCATGGGACCTAAATATGCACCCCAAGGAAACATGTACATTTTTTCTAGCCATTTTGGTGCACTGGAGCATGTATTTGTAGTTCAGATTTGAATTATGGACATTAAATGCGTAGAAAACTCAATTAATGAATAAAAAAGGTCAAACGAACCTTGAATAATTTCAAAGTTGAGCCCGACTCTCCCGTTGTTCCGTGTTGCGTGTAGAAGAAAATACGAGGCTAGAAGAGGGAGTAATTATCATTTCGCCCACAAGGGGACACGTTTCCCTATCGAAACTAGGAGGGTTCTTGCGACAGGCTCCGGTTTCTAAGAGGTTTGTAATAAAGCTTGGCCCAAATTGGCAATGTTTTTACCACGACATATATGTGCCATGACATGACACCATGCCACCTTTGATGACTTTCTGGTGAGTTTTGGATTTATGGGGACTTCAAAACCGAGATTCGAAATGTTTGAGGAGGAGCCAGGACACCGGTACGGTTATAATTTGTTCCCATTCCTGGCATGGGATATAAACATGCACCTAGGGACACACGTATAATTTTTCTAGCCATTATGGTGAACTGGAGCATGTATTTGTAGTTCAGATTTGAATTATGGACATTAAATGCCTAGGAAACTCGATTAGTGTATAAAAAGGCCAAACAAACCCTGAATAAGTTTAAATTTTAGCAGGGTTATCATGTCATTCCATGTTGGCCGTGGAAGAAAATACAAGGCGAAAAGAGGTAGTGATTATGTTTCGCCCACAAGGGGAACACGTTTCCCTATCGGAACCACGAGGCTTATTTGAGAGCTCCGGTTTTTGTAAGAGGTTTGTAATAAAGCTTGGCCCAAATTGGACAATGTTTTTACCACGACATATATGTGTCATGATGTGACACCATGCCACCTTTGATGACTTTCTGGTGAGTTTAGGATTTACGGGGATTTAAAAACCGAGATTCCAAATGTTTGAGGACGAGCTAGGACGCGGGTACGGTTGTAATTCGTTACCATTCCTAGCATGGGACCTAAACATGCACCCAAGGACACACGTATAAATTTTCTAGCCATTTTGGTGAACTGGAGCATGTATTGGAAGTTCAGATTTGAATTATGGACATTAAATGCCTAGGAAACTCAATTAGTGTATAAAAAGGGCAAACGAACCCTGAATAAGTTTAAATTTCAGCACGGATATCTTGTCGTTCCATGTTGCCCGTAGAAGAAAATACAAGGCAAAAAGAGGCAGCGATTATGTTTCACCCACAAGGGGACACGTTTACCTATCGGAACCACGAGGCTTCTTTGAGAGAAGCTCCGGTTTGTAAGAGGCTTGTAATAAAACTTGCACCACAATGGATGAAAAAATTCCTCGACATATAAGTGCCATGTCATGACACCATGCCAGGTTTCACGATTTTCGGCTTAGTTTTGGATTTATGGGGACTTAAAAACCGAGATTCTTCTCACGATATGTTTTCAAATAGCACACGGTTCACTCACGAAAGTCGATATTCAATGAAAACTTCGTGGAAACCATATTTTAAAGTTTCATAAAAATCGAAAAAATGTGGGATGTTAAGAAGGTGATATTTTATTGCGACACAAAATTTCAAGTTGAAATACATTACGAGATGTGAGCTATGAAAAAGACAAATTCAGCCTTGAATGGTGACATTACTATTCAACACTGATTTTGTCTTTTTCGTAGCTCACATCTCATAATGTGTTTCAAGTTGAAATTTTGTGTGGCAATAAAACATCATCCTCTTAACATCCCGCATTTTTTTCAATTTTTTTTGAAACTTCAAAACATCTTTTTCTCGTGGTTTTCACCGGTTTCCACCGAATGTTGGTTTCCGTATGATATTCTCCCCCTGCTGCGTGCGCGATCTGAGTCATGCGTTTTCATTGGCCAGAACCCAAACCCCACGGATTGTACGTCTGCACCGTTGGATGCTCCTAGATCGAAAGGCAACCCTGAGCCCTTTCGACAGCACATCCAGTACATGGGTAAGCACTGTGCGCATGAGTCGTGCTAGCTCACGCTTCCTTCTCTACTAGGTTTTCAAAACAGGCTACGTTTGTCGCCACTCCTCTCATCGGTTTCCCGCCTCTTCTCCCATCGTTTTCCCGCTACTAGTGTTAGTGCTCACTGAAGGCTAGCGGCGACACACCGGCCATGTAAAATATCTCACACAGTTTCTAAAAGCACAAATGTGTGTGATAGGAGGGAGTAGGTCCCATAGGGTGACCAGCGTGAAACGCCTTAATGGAAAGGAGGCAATTCTTATCAGCAAGGGTCGGCTTCCCATCCGCTAGCCTAGTCGGATGGAACGCACAAGTTAATCGTGCTCGGGTTGGAGTACTCCAAGGATGGGTGACCCGGTGGGAAGTTTCATATCTCAAGCTTCATTTAAATGCCATGACACGGTCATTATAGAGATATATTGTATCTCTATAGTGACCTATCATGGCAATTATATAAACCTTGGGATCCTTGTTTTGCTAATTTGTAGACTATGTTTTTATGGGTTATTTTTTGCTCCAAAAAATTAAAGAATGATTGACTGGACTTGTCATGGCGATTATATAATCCTACTATGCTTTTATGGGTTATTTTTTCCTATAAAAAATTAAAGAATGATTGACTTGAACTGTCATGGCGATTATATAAACCTTTTTCAGGTTGCATGCAGGGTATAGGGGGCAGGGTGTTCTTCTCGAGCATGTCTCCCGTGTGCGGATTATAGACACGGCACATATATGTGCGCTCCTCGAGGTATATATACTATCCTTTACCGACAATTAGGGGGCCCCACACAATCTATCCCTTTGACCCAACAACAAGAAGGGTTTGACCATGATGGTTTCCTATTGATACTAGTAAGGTACACGTGCATTGTACGCATGAGATTTAGTAACCAAATTATGAATATATACCACACTATAGCATGTAAGCTTTGAGTCATATATGCATGATGTAGATGTTCGTTTAATTCTTATAGTTCATCTCATCCAAAATCAATTAGTTTTATAAAAAATATATTTTAAGATTCATGGAATTGTGCATTGTAAAGGTAAAAACAAAAAGTGACAGTTCATTCAGAAAAAAAGTTTGGGCAATTAAGATATGGAAGATTCTAGAGAACAAAGGAGAAGTGCTTGTGTTTTGAGGTTTGTACATTATGCTTAAGTTCAACAATGAAGTCTTCTAGATTGTACATGTGGCAGAATCTGGTGGAGTGTAGATGATATCAAACGGCCAGTAGTGCTCGGATTTGCCATCTCTGTACCGTTGGATTGGCTTCATCCAATGACCAACTTTCAAAGTTATTCCCACACTATATAGGTGTATAGATGTGTATATATATATATATATATATATATATATATATATATATATATATATATATATTGGGTGGGTCTATTATGATAACACCCCTTAAGAGTCTTATTCTAATAACACCAGTCTTATTCTGCACATCCCCCACCAGATCGCCGCCGCCCCTTCCCTCTCGACCTTCTTCCGCGGCAGCGGCCTGGGAGCGTCGCCGCCCCTCCCCTCCCGGACTTCTACCACGGCAGCAGCCTGGGAGAGCCGCCGCCCTTTCCCTCCAGGCCTTCTTCTGCGGCAGTGGTCTGGGAGCGCCGCCGCCCCTTCCCTCCAGGCCTTCTTCCGTAGCAGCGGTCTGGGAGCGCCGCCGCCCCTCAACTCCTGGCCTTCTTCCGCGGCGGCGGCCTGGGAGCGATGCCGCCCCTCCCCTCCCCGCTTTCTCCTGCGGGGGCGGCCTGGGAGCGCCACCGCCCCTCCCCTCCCGGCCTTCTTCCGTGGTGGCGTCCGGCGAGACGCCGCCCCTCCGCTCCCGGCGTTCTTCCGCGGCAGCGGCCAAGCAGCGACGCCGCCCGTCGCCTTTCAGCCTTGTTCCACGGCAGCAACCGAGAAACACCTCCCCCACCAGCATATCGGCCTTCTTCCGCGGTAGTAGCTCGGCAGTGCCGCTGCCGAACTCCTCCGGTCCTTCAATTAGCTGTACTTCATCAGATGTGGATTTGTGCTGCCTCGACATCAAACCAATTCGAGCAGTGAGGAATGTGTGCAAGGTTCCTTCATCCACGACAACTTCATGGAATAAGTCTGCAACGACCTTCAGAGCAAATCCTCCGTCACAACTCACCTTGAGCAACGTCCAGGCCGCTCATGAACTTCTGAAGGGCAAGTGGACTGCACGATTGAACGCAAAATTTCTGCAGACGGACGAGAGGGGAACTTCTTCATGCAAACGCAAGAAAGCACAACAACACGAGGTAAGAAGTACACTCCCTCAACTATCTCAGTTTACTTATTCCATACAAAGCAGTACAAGCAGTACAGTATGCCTCAAAAAACGATGCAGTGTGGTTGCTTCAGTTCGTCGTGGGAAAAAATGCAATGCACTTTGCTACGTCTTGAACTTGCGTTGGTTTTCCTCGAAGAGGAGAGGGTGATGCAGCAAGTGTAGCGTAAGTATTTCCCTCAGTTTTGTGAACCAAGGTATCAATCCAGTAGGAGGCTTCTCAAAAGTCCCACGCACCTACACAAACAAACTGAGAACACGCAACCAACGCAATAAAGGGGTTGTCAATCCCTTCACTACCACTTGCGAAAGTGAGATCTAATAGAGATAGTATGATAAGATAAATATATTTTTGGTATTTTATAGTATAGATGCAAATAAAAGTAGATTGAAAGCAAATATGATAAGAGATAGACCCGGGGGCCATAGGTTTCACTAGTGGCTTCTCTGAAGATAGCATAAGTATTACGGTGGGTGAACAAATTACTGTCGAGAAATTGATAGAAAAGCGCATAGTTATGAGATTATCTAGGCATGATCATGTATATGGGCATCACGTCCATAACAAGTAGACCGACTCCTTCCTGCATCTACTACTATTACTCCACACATCGACCGCTATCCCGCATGCATCTAGAGTATTAAGTTCATAAGAACAGAGTAACGCATTAAGCAAGATGACATGATGTAGAGGGATAAACTCATGCAATATGATATAAACCCCATCTTCTTATCCTCGATGGCAACAATACAATACGTGCCTTGCAACCATTTACATCCTTTGGGTAAGGACACCGCAAGATTGAACCCAAAGTTAAGCACTTCTCCCATGGCAAGAAAGATCAATCTAGTAGGCCAAACCAAACCGATAATTCAAGAGACTTGCAAAGATAACTTAATCATACATAAAAGAATTCAGAGAAGATTCAAATATTATTCATAGATAAACTTGATCAAAAACCCACAATTCATTGGATCTCGACAAACACACTGCAAAAAGAGATTACATCGAATAGATCTCCACAAGAGAGGGGGAGATCATTGTATTGAGATCCAAAAAGAGAGAAGAAGCCATCTAGATAATAACTATGGACCCGTAGGTCTGTGGCAAACTACTCACAACTCATCGGAGGGGCAAGGATGTTGATGTAGAGGCCCTCCGTGCTTGATTCCCCCTCCGGCAGAGTGCCGGCGAAGGCTCCAAGATGGGATCTCGCGGATACAAAAGGTTACGGCGGTGGAAATTGTGTTTCGTGGTGCCCCCGGATGTTTTCGGGGTACGTAGGTATATATAGGAAGAACAAGTACGTCGGTGGCTGCCCGAGGGGCCCACGAGACAGGGGGCGCTCCCTATAGGGGGTGGGGCGGCCTCCTATCTCGTGGAGGCCTCGGCTGCTTCTTGAGTTGCACTCCAAGTTCTCTGGATGACGTTCGTTCCAAAAATCACGCTCCTGAAGGTTTCATTCTGTTTGGACTCCGTTTGATATTCCTTTTCTTCGAAATACTGAAATAGGCAAAAAAACAACAATATGGGCTGGGCCTCCGGTTAGTAGGTTAGTCCCAAAAATGATATAAATGTGTAAAATAAAGCCCATAAACATCCAAAAGGGGTAATATAATAGCATGGAACAATAAAAAATTATAGATACGTTGAAGACGTATCAAGCATCCCCAAGCTTAATTCCTGCTCGTCCTCGAGTAGGTAAATGATAAAAAAAGAATTTTTGATGTGGAATGCTACCTAGCATAATTCATAATTTAATTTTCTTTATTGTGGCATGAATATTCAGATCCAAATGAATACAAAATAAAAGTTCGTATTGATAAAATAAATAGTAATACTTCAAGCATACTAATCAAAGTAATTATGTCTTCTCAAAATAGCATGGCAAAAGGAAGTTCATCCCTACAAAATCATATAGTTAGGCTATGCTTCATTTTCGTCACATAAAGATGTTCCCAACTTCTATACCCCTGATGACAAGCCAAGCAATTGTTTCATACTTAAATAATCTCAAACTTTTTGAACCTTCATGCAATACATGAGCGTGAGCCATGGATATAGCACTATGGGTGGAATAGAATATGATGATGGGGATTGTGTGGAGAAGACAAAAAAGGAGAAAGTCTCACATTAACGAGGATAATCAACGGGCTATGGAGATTCCTATCAATTGATGTCAACATGAGGAGTAGGGATTGCCATGCAACGGATGCACTAGAGCTATAAATGCTCAACAAAAACAAAACTAGTGGGTGTGCATCCAACTTGCTTGCTCACGAAGACCTAGGGCATTTGAGGAAGCCCATCGTAGGAATATACAAGCCAAGTTCTATAATGAAAAATTCCCACTAGTATGAAAAAGACAACTTATGAGACTCACTATATGAAGAACATGGTGCTACTTTGAAGCACAAAATATAAGACTCACTACATGAAGAACAAGGTGCTACTTTGAAGCACAAGTGTGGAAAAAGAGATAGTAACATTGCCCTTTTGATTTATTTTCTTTTTTTGGGCCTTCCTTTTTTTCTTTTTGGCCTTTCTCTTTTTTTTGATTGGGCAATGCTCTAATAATGATGATCATCACACTTCTATTGATTACAACATAAGGATTACAACTCGAAACTAGAACAAGATATGACTCTATATGAATGCCTCCGGCGGTGTACCGGGATGGTGAAATGATTCAAGAGTGACATGTATGAAAAATAATGCATGGTGGCTTTGCCACAAATACGATGTCAACTACATGATCATGCAATGGCAATATGACAAAAGTAAAGTATGTCATGATGATGAACAGAATGGTGGAAAGTTGCATGGCAATATATCTCGGAATGGCTATGGAAATGACATAATAGGTAGGTATGGTGGTTGTTTTGAGGAAGATATAAGGAGGTTTATGTGTGATAGAGTGTATCGTATCACGGGGTTTGGATGCACCTGCGAAGTTTGCACCAACTCTCAAGGTGAGAAAGGGCAATGCATGGTACCAAAGAGGCTAGCAAAGGCGGAAAGGTAAAAGTGCGTATAATCCATGGACTCAACATTAGTCAAAAGAACTCATATACTTATTGCAAAAATTTAGAAGTCATAAAAAATCAAGTACTACGCGCATGCTCCTAGGGGATAGATTGGTAGGAAAAGACCATCGCCGTCCCCGACCGCCACTCATAAGGATGCACAAGCTAGGTACACTTCATGTTTCAAATTTGTTACACAACTTTAACCATACGTGCATGCTACGGGACTTGCTAACTTCAACACAAGCATTCTTTAAATTCATAATCACCCAACTAGCATGAATTTAATATTACTACCTCCATATCTCAAAACAATTATCAAGTATCAAGTTGATCATGGCATCCAATTCACTTCCTATGATAGTTTTTATTATACCCAACTTGGATGCCTACCATTCTAGGACCAATTTTATGACCATAGCAAATACCATGCTGTTATAAAAGACTCTCAAAATAATATAAGTGAAGCATGAGAGACTAGCAATTTCTTTAAAATTAAGACACCACCATGCTCTAAAAAATATAAGTGAAGCACTAGAGCAAAAACTATCAAGCTCAAAAGATATAAGTGAAGCACATAGAGTATTCTAGCAAATTCTAATCAAATAGGCTTCTCCCAAAAGGTGTGTACAGCAAGGATTATTGTGGTAAACTAAAAAGCAAATACTAATATAATACACGACGCTCCAAGCAAAACACTTATCATGTGGTGAATAAAAATATAGCCCCAAGTAAAGTTACCAATGAACGAATACGAAAGAGGGGATGCCTTCCCGGGGCATCCCCAAGCTTAGGCTTTTGGCTATTCTTGAATGTATTGGGGTGACTTGGGCATCCCCAAGCTTAGGATCTTTCCACCCTTTATTCCATAGTCCATAAAAGCTTTACCCAAAACTTGAAAACTTCACAACACAAAACTCAACAAGAAATCTTATAAGCTCCGTTAGTGAAAGAAAACAGAACCACTACATAAGGTACTGTAATGAACTCATTCTTTATTTAATTTTGTGTTAAACCTACTGTATTCCAACTTCTCTATGGATTATAAACTATTTTACTAGCCATAGATTCATCAAAATAAGCAAACAACACACGAAAAACAGAATCTGTCAAAAACAGAACAGTCTGTAGTAATCTGTAACTAACGCAAACTTCTGGAACTCAAAAAATTCATACAAAATAAAAAGACCTAGGTAATTTGTTTATTGATCAGCAGAAATTGGAATCACTATTTTATCACGTTCTGGTGATTTTTAACAATTGTTTTCGTGAGCCGAAAGTTTCTGGAAATTACAGCAAGATCAAATAACTATCATCCAAGAAGATCCTATAGGTTTAACTTGGCACAAACACTAATTAAAAGATAAAACCACATATAAACAGAAGGTATATGGATTATTTATTCCTAAACAGAAACAAAAACAAAAAACATAAAGAAAATTGGGTTGCCTTCCAACTAGCGCTATCGTTTAACGCCCCTAGCTAGGCATAAAAGCGAGGATAGATCTAAGTAGTGCCATCTTTGGCACTATACTATAAGTAGCACACGTGATAGATTCATAAGGTAATTTAACTTTCTTTCTTGGAAAGTGCTCCATGCCTTTCTTTAAGGGAAATTGGAATATAATATTCCCTTCCTTCATATCAATAATCGCACCAATCGTTCTAAGGAAAGGTCTACCAAGAATAATAGGGCAAGAAAGATTGCAATCTATATCAAGAACGATAAAATCTACAGGCACTAAATTTCTATTTGCAACAATGAGAACATCATTGATCATTCCCATAGGCATTTTAATGGTGGAATCCGCAAGGTGCAAATTTAAAGAACAATCATCAAGATCATGGAAACCTAGAATATCACATAAAGTTTTCGGAATCGTGGAAACACTAGCACCCAAATCACACAAAGCAAAACACTCATAATCTTTAATTCTAATATTTATAGTAGGTTCCCGCTCATCGTTAAGTTTTCTAGGTATAGAAACTTCCAAATTAAGTTTTTCATCATAAGATTGCATCAAGGCATCAACAATATGTCTGGTAAAAGCTTTGTTTTGACTATAAGCATGTGGAGAATTAACAACGGCTTGCAACAAGGAAATACAACCTTTTATAGAGAAATTATCATAATTAAATTCCTTGAAGTCCGAGATAGTGGGTTCAACATTATTAGAAGTTGAGGATTCTCCAATCTCACTTTTACCAAATTTAACATTAAGATCTAAAGACTCCGAATTCTTGGGACGCCTTCTAGGAAAAGTTGATTCATCATCAATCCCATAATCATCAAAATTCATATTGCAAAACATAGATCTAATCGGAGACACATCAATAACTTTAAGATCCTCATCATTACTTCCATGTAAACTAGAAGAACACGCCTTTATAAAGCTTTCTTAGCACGTAATCTAGCGGTTCTTCCTTACACTCGTCAATGGAAATTCTCATTACTTTGAGAGACTCATCGATATCATGCTTAGGGGAAGAAGATCCAAGTTTAAGAGAATTAACATCAAGCGAAAGTCTATCAACGTTCCTAGCCAAATCATCAACTTTGAGCAAATTTTCTTCAAGCATAGTATTAAAATTCTTTTGAGAAATCATAAATTCTTTCACGCTATTCTCAAAATCAGAGGGCATCTTATTAAAATTACCATAAGAATTGTTGTAGGAATTTCCATAATTATTAGAGGGATTACTAGGGAACGGTCTAGCATTAAAATTTCCTCTATAAGCATTGTTTCCAAAACTATTCCTACCAACAAAATTCACATCCATAGATTCATTATTATTCTCAATCAAGGAAGACAAAGGCATATCATTGGGATCAAGAGAAGTATTTTTAGTAGGAAGCATCTTCATAAGTTCATCCATCTTTCCACTTAAAACATTGATTTCTTCTATAGCATGCACTTTTTTACTAGAAGATCTTTCGGTGTGCCATTGAGAATAAAAGCCATAATATTATCAAGTAATTTTGTAGCATCTCCTAACGTGATTTCCATAAAGGTGCCTCCCGCGGCCGAATCTAAGATATTTCTAGAAGCAAAGTTCAAACCGGCATAAATTTTTTGTATGATCATCCATAAGTTCAGACCAAGATTGCGAAGCATCAATTTCATTCTTTCCCAAGATTGGGAAACATGCTCATGATCAAGTTGTTTAAAATTCATAATATCGTTCCTAAGAGTGATGATCTTAGCGGGAGGAAAATACTTAGAGATAAAAGCATCTTTGCACTTGTTCCAAGAATCAATACTATTCTTAGGCAAAGACGAAAACCAAACTTTAGCACGATCTCTAAGTGAAAATGGAAATAACTTCAATTTGACAACATTATTATCCGTATCTTTCTTCTTTTGCATATCACACAAATCAACAAAGTTGTTTAGATGAGTAGCGGCATCTTCGCTAGTAAGGCCGTAATTGATCTTTCATAACAAGATTCAGCGAAGCGGTATTGATTTCACAAGACTCATCATTATTAAGAGGAGCAATCGGAGTACTAAGGAAATAATTATTATTGGTATTCAAGAAGTCACACAATTTGGTATTATCTTGCGCCATGGCAACAAGTAATCCAACACACAAGCAAAATGTAAAAACGATGAGCAAAAGAGAGGAGGAGATTGGGAAAGAGAGGCGAATAAAACGGCAAGGGTGAAGTGGGGCGAGGAAAACGAGAGGCAAATGGCAAATAATGTAAATGCGAGGGAGATAGGTTTGTGACGGGTACTTGGTATGTCTTGACTTGAGCGAAGACCTCCAAAGAACGGCGCCGTAAATCCTTCTTGCTACGCCTTGAGCTTATGCGTTGGTTTTCCTCAAGAGGAGAGGGTGATGCAGCAAGTGTAGCGTAAGTATTTCCCTCAGTTTTGAGAACCAAGGTATCAATCCAAAGAGGAGGCTTCTCAAAAGTCCCACGCACCTACACAAACAACCGAGAACTCGCAACCAACGCAATAAAGGGGTTGTCAATCCCTTCAAGGCCACTTGCGAAAGTGAGATCTAATAGAGATAGTATGATAAGATAAATATATTTTTGGTATTTTATAGTATAGATGCAAATAAAAGTAGATTGAAAGCAAATATGATAAGAGATAGACCCGGGGGCCATAGGTTTCACTAGTGGCTTCTCTGAAGATAGCATAAGTATTACGATGGGTGAACAAATTACTGTCGAGCAATTGATAGAAAAGCACATAGTTATGAGATTATCTAGGCATGATCATGTATATAGGCATCACGTCCATAACAAGTAGACCGACTCCTGCCTGCATCTACTACTATTACTCCACACATCGACCGCTATCCCGTATGCATCTAGAGTATTAAGTTCATAAGAACAAAGTAACGCATTAAGCAAGATGACATGATGTAGAGGGATAAACTCATGCAATATGATATAAACCCCATCTTGTTATCCTCGATGGCAACAATACAATACGTGCCTTGCAACCCTTTTCTCACATCGGGTAAGGACACCGCAAGATTGAACCCAAAGCTAAGCACTTCTCCCATGGCAAGAAAGATCAATCTAGTAGGCCAAACCAAACTGATAATTCGAAGAAACTTGCAAAGATAACTTAATCATACATAAAAGAATTCAGAGAAGATTCAAATATTATTCATAGATAAACTTGATCATAAACCCACAATTCATCGGATCTCGACAAACACACTGCAAAAAGAGATTACATCGAATAGATCTCCACAAGAGAGGGGGAGAACATTGTATTGAGATCCAAAAAGAGAGAAGAAGCCATCTAGATAATAACTATGGACCCGTGAGGGTCTGTGGCAAACTACTCACAACTCATCGGAGGGGCAAGGATGTTGATGTAGAGGCCCTCCGTGCTTGATTCCCCCTCCCAGAGTGCGTGAAGGCTCCAAGATGGGATCTCGCGGATCTGAAGGTTCTGACGGTGGAAATTGTGTTTCGTGGTGCCCCCGGATGTTTTCGGGGTACGTAGGTATATATAGGAAGAACAAGTACGTCGGTGGCTGCCCGAGGGGCCCACGAGACAGGGGGGCGCGCCCTATAGGGGGGGGGTGCCCTCCTATCTCATGGAGGCCTCGGCTGCTTCTTGACTTGCACTCCAAGTTCTCTGGATCACGTTCGTTCCAAAAATCACGCTCCCGAAGGTTTCATTCCGCTTTGGACTCCGTTTGATATTCCTTTTCTTGAAATCTGAAATAGGCAAAAAAAACAGGAATATGGGCCGGGCCTCCGGTTAGTAGGTTAGTCCCAAAAATGATATAAATGTGTAAAATAAAGCCCATAAACATCCAAAAGTGGTAATATAATAGCATGGAACAATCAAAAATTATAGATACGTTGAAGATGTATCACACTTGCTCGGTTATGCAGTACGCTTGTATAGGTTCATTACGGATAACGATGCAGTGCGGTTGCTTCAGTTCACCTTGCGGGGTGATGTAGTCAGCGTGCAATACTTCGCAGTAACCTTTCAAACACATTACAGTTCGCATGTTTCAGTTCATTTAACCTGACAATGTAGCTAGGTCATTTTGTCTGCAGGAAATGACATTCACCAGATACAGAATGCCACGCATAATTGACAACACTGAGAACATCTACTCTCAGAAGAGTAAAGCTTCTTCTGAAAGAGATACTGGCTGGGTTACCCCTGAGATTCCTCGAGGATTGTTCACACAACAAACAGGGTGCGGTACTCTCCGGAAGAGGATTTTTTTGAGGAAGAAAAGGTAGTTGAAGATGACGATGATGTCACATTCATCTGGGAGGGCACTCACCGACGGGGTGATGAAGATGATGACGATGAATATGAGCCAATAACTGTTCTCAACCCAGAGTATAAGCACGAGTTCACTATGTTTGGACAGCATGTCCGAACAGACAATGATGATGTAGTTGAACACGATGTTGCAGTAGATGATGATTATGACTATGATGATGTGCCACCGCTCCAAAATTTTCAAACCAATCCACTGAGACATCGTCACAACACTGGATTACCACCACGCCCACCTGCTGCACCCCAAAATAGAGCTCAGCGTCCACCTGCTGGACCAAAAAACAGAGCTCCAAGCAGACCTGTTGCATCAACTTCGACACTGCGACCACCAACGGTGCCTCATCAAAAGTCAACAGCAGGTACAAATCCTCCTCACTATTGTCGCCGCGAGATCCTCTACTACATAGATCTTCTATAACCCCGCCATGTCCAATACAACCCGGCGAGCTGCAAACACCATCGGGTGAATGACTCTACACACATGTAAGTTTATGTTCTAAAAAAATAATAACGATTGCAGTGCACACTGATATTTCTTGTGAGGTTTGACCTAGCATCTAATACATTGGATTCTTCTAAAAACTTGGGAACATTGCAATGCTTTATTAAACTCGTATGCACTCCTCGTATTTAAAAAACAAAATAGAACAAATTATCTCATAGAGCATGACACTTAATGCAGGAAAAAAACATGCCGCTGAACCTCATACCTGCCGCTGGAATGAAGTTCACCACATACGATAAGGCATGGGACTTCTACAACAATTATGCATGATGTGCAGGGTTTGGCATACGCAAGAGGACAAAACACAGGACACATCCCTACATTGTCTGCTCAAGGGAAGGGACGCACAAGCAGACTGTGTCAAATTATCACCGGAAACATCAGAAGAAATAAAAAAAGATTGACTGCAAGGCAAAGATTAGAGCCAAAAAGAGGAAGGATGGCAAATTTTGGATAGAAATGGTTGAACTCAACCACAATCACAAGATGCTGGAAAGCCCCGAGATGTTTTTGCACATGCGATCGCACAAAAAATACGATCCTTTGATAGACCACTTAGTGAAAGACATGCAATTGGACAACCACACACACGCTCAGATGATGTCAACGCTATCGCGTATGTCCGGTGGTCTGCAGTACATGTGACATACTAGCCGCGACTGGGTAAACAAGTAAGCACATCACATAGCATATCACTTGAGCATTCTGTCAGTAATTATTTCCTGTTTGATGAGATGAGTTTGCATTGCATTTGAAAATGCAGGAAACAAAAGTTTGCTAGAGAAGAGTCCCAAGATGACGTCAAGAAACTTCTGGATTTCTTCGAGAAGATGCAGAAGATAAACCCAGAGTTCTTCAATGACTATGACGTTGATGCAGATAACCGTGTTGGAAACGTCTTTTGGGCTAACGCAAGTTGCAAAGGATCGTATGAAGATTTTGGAGACTGCGTTACATTTGACACGACATATAAAACTAACAAATTCCACATGCCGCTGGGAATCTTCGTGGGAGTGAACCATCAACTACAGAGCACCATATTTGTTGTTGCCCTCGTGCGAGACAATACCGTCGTTCGAGTGGGTTTCCAAAACATTTCTGAGGTGTATGAACAACAAGCCACCAATCTGCATGCTCACAGGTACAAAAAAACAACACATGCATACTTACGTCTGTTTGGTACACTTATATTTCTTCCATCTATCTTACACACACACAAACAACTTAATAAAAATCACTATTTGTGCCTTCTCAGACCAGTGTTCTTTGATGAAGGCAGCATTAAAAACTATCCTCCCAGATACACTACATAAGTTGTGTCGATGGCATATCGTGAAGAAGTACAAAGACCACCTCGCCTTGCTGTATAAGGTGACGAGAAACTCAAGGATGACCTCAATGCGGTGCTGAATCACCCACTAATGCCGTGAGAATTTGAACAATCATGGAAGGATCTCATTCAGAGATACAACTTGCAAAACGACAAAGTGATGAATTCGCTGTGGGATGACAGGCACGAGTGGATCTCGGCTTACTACAAGGAAATTTTCTGTGCTCGGACGACTTCCACGCAGAGAAGCGAGAGCATGAACCGCATACTAAAGAAAAACTTTGTCAAAGAGAAGCATGATCTCCATCTGTTTGCTCAGCAGGTGGACAAGTGCATTCAGACTAGGAAGGCCCTCGAGCAAGTAGAGACAGTAGCAAATGAGGTAAACAAAATGTCAATCAAAAACTGCTAAAATATAACTACAAAAACAAACAATTTTTTCATTTCTCTGGTTCGTAACAACGCATTTCTGATCATGCTGTCAGAGGTAAAGACAACAACCCAGTTTGGGTTCGAAGTTCAGCTATCAAAAGTGTATACAAGGGCAGTGTTTGCAGATTTCAAAGAAACACTCTACCGTAGCACTGCATTCAGAGCAGAACGGTGCCCTGAGAACCCGACAAAGTATCTCGTACACCACTACAACAGATCGGATGCATTTGACTGGGCAAGGCATAATTTCCAAGTGGTCGCCGATGAACAGAAAGGTGTCTACGAATGTGAGTGCAAACTCTGGACACACACAGGTGCGTCTCCTAGCAAAAAAAAATCTAGTTTCTGATAGTCATGCACGAAAGCTCACTTACTGAACTTCAAAAGTCCACATGCATGAGTACTTCACAAAACCAAATAAAGTTCACTTCTCTAAAATGAACAAATAACGAAAAAATATGTGTTTATTAATTTCATGCAGTTCACTTACAAAACAAACAAATGATGTGTTGTCTGCAGGGCTCTTTTGCATCCATGTGTTATGCATGCTTTCTCGTTTGAGAGTACTCAAGATTCCTGAGGTGTACATCATGAAAAGATACACCCATAACGCAAGATCAAATGCAACGTTTGGCAGGAGAGACTACGAACAAACAACACCAGATGGAAGGTCGCTTTTTTGCCGTAGAAAATTGCTGACAGAAACATCAATGGACCTTGCAAACAGAGCGACAAGGTCCAATGTTGGGTGCCATAGAGCGTTGTCTGGTATGAGGGCACTGATCGAGGAAGTTGATGTGCTCAACGAAGAAGAAGAAGAAGAAGAGGCAGCAAAACTAAAGCAAGCAGAGAAATCCCAGCATGGCAATAATGCCAAGCAAGTAGAAAATACCGAACACAAATAAACAATTCTTCCACCTCCTGTTTCAAACGCAAGAGGAAGGAAGAAAGGGGGCGACGCAACCCAGAAAAAGGTTCCATGCAAGGAGAAAAATGATGAAAAAAAAGTAGGCCACAGCCTGAGCTGGAAAGTAATGGTCACCCACTGGAAATAAGAAGGTGCAAGACATGAAATGAAATCAGTGGCCACAATTCCAGGACATGTACAAAAAGACATGAACAAGAAAACTGAGGACATGACGATGCACAACCAAACAGAAATTCCACTCACAACACTAAGAAATGGACGAAACCGAGATGTTGTAGCATCTGCAAAAAGAGGAAGAGACACACTTCAAGAACCTGCCCCAAAAGAATAAGATCAGAAAATGAGGAAGACGAAGAAGATCAAATAAAAGAAGAAGATGGTGACACAACTGAAGAAGAAATGGCTTATGAAGAAGCAGATGAAGAAGAGGAGGAAGAAGAAGAGAGTGAAGAGGGCGAACAACATGAAGAAACTGAAGAAGGAGTGGCTTATGAAGAAACAGATGAAGAAGAGGAGGAAGAGGAAGAAGAGAGTGAAGAGGACAAAGAACATGAAGAAACAATGCCACAAGACCACAACAAGGGAATGCTGCTATACAGAAACAACTGAGAAAGACACCACGATCAAAAAACAAGGTAGGAGCACGAAAGGATGCAGTTCATAGCACTGGAAAACGAAAGCCGCCATCAACCAGCACGCGGGGAGCAAAGAAGGATGCAGTTCACAACGCTGGAAGACGAAAGCCGCCATCAACCAGCACGCGGGGAGCAAAGAAGGATGCCGTTCATAGCGCTGGAAAACGAAAGCCGCCATCAACCAGCACGCGAGGGGCTACAAACACAACGGCGCAGAGACAAGAACCAGCAACACCGCCATGGAAAACAAAAGAAAGTGCAACACTAGACACGCTCCAGTCACCGCGAAGAAGCAGCAGGTTAACAACCAAATAGATGAACGTCAATAAATTAATCATATTCATAGCAGTTTGCTCATCTGTACGACTTATGTTTCAATTTAAATTTTGTGTAAACACAAATTTCCCGCTGACTATGAGTTATTCAACTAAACCATGTAAAGAGAAATGGTGTATAGAGTATACCATATATATATAGTAGTCTAGAGTAAACATTGACACATTTTGATCCAAAACCCATGAAAAAATGCAGTTAGCTCACTAGCAGCACGAAGTTCTGAATAATAATTGAAGTGTTTCAGATCACAAAACTACTTATTACAAAACACATAAAAAGATGAAGTGTTCGGCACGCAAAAGTACTTATTACAAATCAACCTCATAACCTTAACCAATCACGTCAAACGTGATTCTAATCGTACGACCCTCGAGTTCAAAGAAGTTGAGGACAACAACTTGCTCAGACTTCAGGCCACTATCAATGACAAATTCCTTCCAAATTTTCATGGACACGATACCCGTCAACGCCTACACGGTACTTGGCTAGTTTAAGGTGTCCATTACCAAGAACAACTTGGAGAATTCACTTCTTCTTGAGCCAGAGATACCTAACAGCTCGTTGGGGGATTTTCTGCACACAAAAATTAAAACTGTTTGGCGACGATACTAGCAAAGACAATTCTCATACTTTGCACAGACCAGTAAAAACCTACACACAGTACAGACACGAGCTAGATGAAGTGTACAACAGTCCAACAAGCAGTACAGATTAAACGTAATCTAATATGCAGTATGGAATTTGCAAACAAGCAGTACGCTTCTAACTATCTTGAAGTTCTTGAGACTACCTGCATGTAGTACACACCGTATAAGCGAAAAATTGTGGAAACTAGTAGTGCTCATCTAATATCTAACCAGTTCACATATTGTAACCATGCAAACTAAAATACGGGCTCCATGCACACAAGCAAAAAAATAAAAACAAGATATAAGTACACAGTGCAGTACACTTCAATAAAACAAAATAAGTGCGTTCCTAAAAAACTAGAAGTTCAGAATAGTATGGAATTATACAAAAATATATAAAACACAAAGAAAAAATCAGATCAAGCAAAAAATACCATCTTGTAGTGAGTCTCCACATCTGTTGGCATAAGCTGATGGACAAAAGGACTTGTGCAGCCAAGGCCACGACGAAGCAGGGCGGAATAGAATGCATCAACATTGATGTGGCCCATATCCAATCCTTCCGTGAATACTGTGCCATATGCAAGCTGCTCCGCTCGCCCAGCTCGGCACAAGACCTTGCCCCCCACGACGATCACGACGGGCTAGCGAGCAAGTTGAGCAATCGCAGTGCATCGGCACACCACAACCATGGCCGCAGCAGGAGAGATTCGAGCAGGGGCCTGGAGCCATCGCAACAAAAACCTAGAAAAGGAAAAAAATAAAGAGAGGCTGGAGAAAGGAGAGAAGTTGCGGCTAGAGGAGAAATGAACAACAAAGGAAGGGTAGAAGTTGGCGTACATTTATAGAAGAGGAATGCAAAAAGGTCAAAACTGAAAATTAAAGGGGAGTTAATGAAAATTATGATACCAAGAATGAAGGACAATCAATAAAGGCTTATGTTACCAAAGAAAAAGGACCCTAAAAAAGGTGTACTTTTACTGCAGCAATTCCCACAAACTAACCACATATCATTAACTAATTATTTCTAAAAAATTATAATATGCAGACAATTATAAATAAAAGTGAATGCAGTTCTCCAAAGTAATATCAGGAAGTTCACTATATGTGTGCATGAAGTGCAGTACATGCTCAAAGTGAAGCACAAGAGAAAGTTCGTGCAGTGCACAACTTTGGCAGAATTGGTGCACCTGATGCACTCCTTAAATGCAAGTCATGCAGTTTGCAGCGTTGATATAAGCATTCACAACTTTGGCACAAAGAATGGTGCATTCAGTGCAAAATGTGTACACCTGCAGCACGGGACTACAACGAATGCAATGCACACAGAGCCAACAAAGCAGTGCACACGCGTACACTAGAAAAAGGATACGTAAGAGGAAAAACAATAAAGAAAAATGATATCCATATAGTGCACAAAAATGTAGTGCAAACATGTGTAGTGCGGAATGCGTGCACATGCAGTACAGAATACTGATCAATGTAGTGCACGAATGATTTACTAAACAGTGCAGACCCCTACATGGGAAAAATACATGAGAGAAAATATAAAAAAATTGACCACCCAGGTGCAACCGGCCCCAGCCAGTCTCATAGTAGATCTAAACCGACAGCAGGCGAGTCGCTCCGAGCCACGATGCATGGGGCCGGGAACACATGGGCCCACAGGTCAGAGAGCGTAGAGCAGCTAGCGCCGTGTATAAGCGCCCAAATAATTAACAAGAGGAGTTCGATACGGCTGCCTCGCCAGCGCTTATAAACAGGTCGGGCGCGTCATCCGTGGGCGAGGTGGGACTAAACATTAGAGCACACACACAACACACCGGGAACCAGCCGTGCTCACAAGCCGACTTGGGCCCAATGCGTCCTCACTCCCCGAACACAAGCCAACACGTCCCACTAAAGAAACAATAAGTACAAAAATAAAATATCAAAAAATGAGAAACATTTTTAATTGAATAACAACAACAACAAAAAATGTGCGTGGGCACTGCCAGAAACTACAGTTCGCTATTAATAAATAAAACGCGGGAAGCCCGAAGTCAACGAACAAATGTAGTCCGTGACGTACAACAATGCAGTTCGCCACGTGGAAGCACGGAGTATTCTTTTTTCTAGAATGCAGTTCTCTTTCTACTGCAATGCAGTAAGGCTAAAATGAAGAATGCAACCCTGTTAGTTAAGCAAAGCAGTCCGACACCCCTACCCACACTACCCTCAATCCACACAAAAGCTGCATTACCATCAAAAATAAAAAAGAGAAAAAAAATAAAGAACTCCATAAAAAAACTAAATGTGCGTACATCTGTGTGAATCCTGATCCGATATAATTCAGGGTACGAAGAATAAGTTTCACTTCCATGCAGTACACTATGTGGACATATGCAGTTCTGTTGTGATAGCGAAGAAGTGCACTTGGTAGGAAAATTCATCGAAAACACAATCATCACATTTTCTGGCAGTTGAGTGCATACCTGAACTAGTCACAAAAAAAAGAGGTGATGACATTCCGGATTTCCAACACACAAACACAGCCTCCTCATAGCAGAACCTCTCTGCAGTTGCCATGTAACTAAAAACACAACCCCACCCCGCTCCACCTCTCCCACGTGTTGTCACGGAGAGTAGAGGAGAGCAGAGGAGAAAACACAACTGCTTCGTCCCCCCCCCCCCCAAAAGCCCATTGCATCTTCTTCTCCACACTTCCTTTCACTAACCTCTCTCTCTCTCCAGAACAAACACGAGAGAGCAGAGGAGAGTCATGGTGGATGCACCTCCGTACAAGCAGCGTCGCAGGTACACCAGGGAGCTCCACGACGTCGACCTCCACGGCAACCACAAGCTCCACGTCGTTTGCACAAGCAAGGATGAAGACATGGACAAGATGTTGTCCATGCACAAGAGGAAGATCAGCGGAATGCCCGTCAAACTAGCCGGCGTTGATGTCGAGTACACGCACTACGTGAAGCCAGAGCGGGCAACAGTGCTCCAGCTATGCGTAGAAAAAGAATGCCTTGTCTACCACATCTCTGCAGCTAAAGATAGGTCAGAATAACTATCAATCTATACTATTGCTTGTCAATATTGATTTTAAATTTTATTCACTGCAATTTCCATTATTTAAACTTTGGTCCTCATTTTCAAAAAGCATGGCATAGGAATTCATTGACAGTTTTCATCTGGCTCCATGTAACTCATGAGTTCAATTTTTGAATTATATGATCTAGCGATACACACCATTTTATTTTGTTTTACCAAATACAAATTATTTGACTGAACAATAGAAAACTTCAGCATTACTATATAAAACATGTATGAAATTCAATTCAAGAATACAAACATGCACAAAACATGCATTGTTTATGCAATCTATTATCATATTTACTAGTTATGATGTACAAAGTATTAACAGCTACTCACTGCAACAGATTCAGGTATTTCATATTGCACTTCAGTTTCATAAAAAACAAAAAAACATTGGTAGTTCTAAGAAATAAACTATATTCAGTCTATACAAACATCTTGCAGACCAATGGAACTAGACAAATTCCTCATGAATGGTGAGTACACCTTCGTAGGATTCCCCATTGAAGGAGATAAAAGCAAGGTGAAGCTATCTGGATTGGAGATCAACTCCGACAACTACATTAATATTCAGGTGGAATGGAGAGACCCATACAATAAAAAGGAGTTTGACTCTTTGGTTAATGTTGCCAGCAGGATGATAGACATTCACTACCATGACATGAAGAAAAAAATTAACCGCAAGGAGGACCATACTCTGTGGGGATTTTGCCCGCTGCCAGAAAAACTTATCAAGTATGCAACAATAGATGCATTCGCGACATATGAGTCATGGAGAATAATCTACGATGTCATAATGGGACTGGGCAGGGTAAAAAGAGACAAAGAAGCGAAGAAGAAGGAGAACAAGGCTGTAATCCAATACAACAACTAGAAATAATCAGGGCTATGTTTAGTTTCATTTTACTTTAGTGGTTGTGTTGTTCTTTGTTTCATGTCTGCAAGCTTTTGATTATGTCCGTTGCTTCATATCGAATATTTCTTTTGTAAAAACAATGTCATTTTAGAATTATCATCAAATTTTCTTTCTGTTGTTTGCTTATGTATCATCAGTTTGCTTGTGATCATTTGCTTTTGCTGAACTTAGTTTGTATTAGAAAAAGTATCGAGACAACTTTGAAAAATTTAATGTGTGATATCAAAACATACTACACACATACAAAACATATTCAAAAACAACGTTAAACAAAAAAAATAAGTAATCTGACTACAACTCATACCTAAAAAAGAAAGATTAATGCAGTTCACAATGGTACAAATAAGCAGTACACATGTGTCCACATGAAGTCCACAAAATAGTAATTATAGAAAAAGAACATTAATATAAATATTTCTAAAAAAATATAACCCGCAGACCATTCTAAACAAACATGAATACAGTTCACCGAAGAAATATAAGGCAGTTCACACAGTGTATACATGAAGTGCAGTACATGCTTAAATTTAGATCAAGAGGGGCTGCAGCAACTTCCGTGCAGTGCACAACACACAGACTTGGTACGCGCAGTGTAGTCCTCATTGTTGGTGCAAGCAGTACAAATGAAATCATTTGTACTATCAAGAAATATATATACTCCAAAAGAAAAATGCTTCAGATAACGAAAAAATTGACCACCCAGGTGCAACCAGGCCCCAGCCAGTCCCATAATAGGTCTGCGCCCACAGTAGGCGAGTCGTTCTGAGCCACATTGCATGGGGCCGGGCACCCATGGGCCCATAAGTCAGAGAATTAAGGGCAACGAGCGACGTGTATAAGCGCCCAAACAAGTAACCAGGGGAGTTCGACAGAGTTGCCTCGCTAATGCTTATAAACAGGTCAAGCGCGCTCTCCGCGGGCGAGGTGGGACTAAGCATTAGGGCGCACACACAGCGCACCGGGAACCAGCCGTGTTCATAGGCTGACTTGGGCCCAATCCGTCTTACACCCCAACAGACCCAACAAATTCTCACAGGCCAAAACAAACAAGCCCAACGACGCACAACTAGCAAGTAACTCCAGTACCCGCCCCCACCTAATAAAATGCAATCCGCTGTGCAGTTCGGTATGGGACGGAAGATGTGTTGTCAACAAAGCATTTCAGTTCGCTTAGACGATTGTTTTTTCCAGCCAATCAAGAACACTACCAGGGCTAGCCCGAGTCAAACCGCCTGCCCCACTTGGCAAATCTTTTCACTTGGCTACAACAACACAATCCCACGTCACACCCTGGCTTGGTTGACAGGCGCACGGGGTCTGACAGGGAGGCGACGGGGTGTGACGGACTCGCCTACGCATGCGGCGCCGTGGCACGCTGCATCGCCGCCTGCTCCAGCTCGTTCCAGGCTCGGCCTCGCGGGGGGGTGGTGAGGGGGGTCACGACCCCCTCCCACCCCCTGCTCGACCTCACGCTAACGCACGAAGTGTGCTTGGTTGACAGGAGAAGTGCGGACATTCTGTTTTTCCAACCCTAGGACGCACGCAACCCCAGAGCCACACCCCTAAGATAGATAGGGAGGAGACATGGTGTGACGGACTCGCCTACGCATGCGGCGCCGCGGCACGCCGCATCGCTGCCAGCTCCGGCTCGTTCTAGGCTCGGCCTCCCAGGGGGGTGGGGAGGGGGGTCACGCCCCCCCTCCCACTCCCTGCTCGGCCTCGCGCTAACGCATGCAGTGCGCTTGGTTGACAGGCGTAGTGCGGACATTCTGTTTTTCCAACCCTAGGACGCACGCAACCCCAGAGCCAAACCCCTAACATAGACAGGGAGGAGACGGGATGTGACGAACTCGCCTACGCATGCGGCGCCGCGGCAGGCCGCGTCGCCGCCTACTCCGGCTCGTTCCAGGCTTGGCCTCGTAGGGGGGTGGGAAGGGGGGGTCACGACCCCCCTCCCACCCCCTGCTCAGCCTCGCGCTAACGCATGAAGTGTGCTAAGTACAGGGAATACAGGTGCAATACAAACCTATAGACAACTAAAAAATGGGGGGGGGGGGGGCTGTCGGTGTCAAAACCGACGGATCTCGGGTAGGGGGTCCAGAATCAAGGCCTAAGGCAGATGGTAACAGGAGGCGGGGACACGATGTTTACCTGTGTTCGGGCCCTCTCGATGGTGGTAATACCCTACTTCCGCTTGATTGATCTTGATGATATGAGTATTACAAGAGTTGACCTACCACGAGATCATAGAGGCTAAACCCTAGAAGCTAGCCTATGGTATGATTGTTGTTGTCCTCTGAACTAAACCCTCCGGTTTATATAGACACCGAGGGGCTAGGGTTACATGTAGTCGGTTACAAGGGAGGAGATCTACATATCCGTATTGCCAAGCTTGCCTTCCACGCCAAGGAGAGTCCCATCCGGACACGGACGAAGTCTTCAATCTTGTATCTTTATAGTCCAACAGTCCGCCAAAGGATATAGTCCGGCTGTCAGGAGACCCCTAATCCAGACTCCTCAAGAGCCCTGAACCAGGCTTCAATGACGATGAGTCCGGCGCGCAGATTGTCTTCGGCATTGCAAGGCAGGTTCTTCTCCAAATCCTGAATACCTGCTGAGTAGTGTCCGACTTCCCACAAATGTTGCATTTCTTGGCTTCCGTGCCCAATAATGGTTATCTTCCACATGTCGAGCGAATGCGGGAAGCCAGTGCATTTTTACATTTGCCACCCTAGCCATGTGAGTAAACTGTCTATTAAAGAGACGGGGATTCGTAGATCCAAATGACACCATCCTCCCACGATTTAGTATCCATCGAGCGCTCGGAAAAACCCATTCCAACGTGGCCGGCCATCGCAGCTCCTCCTCTCGCTCCCGTAGCCCTAAGCCCGGTGATTGGAAGAAGTGTTCCGTCCCGCACAGCCAATTAGTAGAGTTACAGACCCAGGGATTTCTCCCTCCAGCGTATATGGTCCCCGTTCGAGCCGGGCTCGCCACCTATAATGGCGGGGAGCAAGCGGAGAGCTTTCCCAATCCCTCCAAGGGGGAGCGGGTATGCCTTGTCCCTTATCTATTAAGGGGACTTGGATTTCCAATCCATCCGTTCCTCCGCGGGCTCCTGGAGTTTTATGGCTTCCAGTTGCATAACTTCACCCCCGCTTCCATATTACACATCGCTGGTTATGTTGCCCTTTGTGAGTTGTTTCTGGGCTGTGAAGCTCATTTCGAGATGTGGAAGAAGCTATTCTGCCTTGTGCCCCGTACACAGAAGGGGTCAATATATCAAGTGGGCGGAGCCGAAATATGGCGCATCGCCAGGACCGGATACCTGTCCGGTACCCGAAGAAGACGTCCAAGACCGGCCTTGAATGGTTTTACATGGAGGACGTCCCCCTTCCAGATCCTATTCGGATGGGTCTTCCTGAGTTCGACAACACTCCCCTGAAGAAACCCCACAGCCGGCGCCCTCGGAGCCCTCAGGAGGAAGATAACGGAGAAGTCCTTTACCTGATGGGCCGGATAAAAGTGCTGGCTCAATCAGGACTGACAATAACCGAGGTTATGTCAATATATATAATGCGGGGGGTACAGCCATTTCAATAACGAGGGCACCCCATGTGGCACTTTAACGGGGAAGATGATGCCACCCGCTGCGGGCGTAAGGGACCGGACTCAGTTGCTACTCTAGCGAAAATTCCGTCCGATTTGTACAAGGGAGGGGAAGAGGAGTTCATCTGTATTAAGCCACGGGATGGATTCTCCATGTACAACCCTCCAAGCTGGGTGAGCTGTCACTTTTTACTCCCAGCCTTCCTGCATTCTTTGTCATAAGTACTCACCTTGCTGTTCCATGGTAGGAACTGCGAAAATCTGTAAGGGAGGTCAACAACCCACCTCCACAACCGGAGGACCCTGACCGGGCCCTCGATCCCGGACTCAAAGAGGATCCCGACATATTTGTGGAGTTGATCGACATGACATTCTATAGATTGAGCTACGATGATGCCATGGTGGCCATCATAGCCGACTATCCGGGGCTACTCCCTGCATCGCATGTAAGAAAAACCGGTGTCCCAACTTCCGAGAATGATCCCCTTTTATGCACTTCACCTACCGTACACATATGGTGTCTTATAGGGAAGGCCCTCGGGACGCCATGCCGAACCCGCAGTGACTCGCCAACAAGGGGCACCAAAGCCGGGTAGGCTAAAAAGGAAGGCGGTCAGGACTGAGACGCAGGCGCAGAGGTATGATACAGAACCTTGCTCCGTGGTTGTCTCTTTTAAAATATAATAACGTCCATGTTTCCTAGTAGGAAAACGCCGCGGACTATATCCGGAGAGGTTGCCGATCACGCCTCCACCGGTCGGGCTGTGGCGGACATAGAGGCGGAAGCTAACACGGGGCAAACGCCGGATGCTCCTCCTACAGAGGATGCGGATAGACTATCTGCTACAAATTTCGAAGTGGAGAGTGCCATGAATCACAGGCTTCGCCGAGCCGTACTCCATGACGCTTGTTTCTCCCAAGAGGCGTTTGATGCCTTCAACTCAAGGGACGCGTACATCCGTGCTGCTCAAAATGGTCTTGCCAGAGCCACGGACCAGTATGTAAAGGATATACGGGTAAGAAAATCTAATGATTATATATCAGTAGCCCATGAGACTTGAAACAGTTGACACAACTGATTTAAGGATCATTATTTGTGCAGGTTCTTACAGAGAAGAATAACCAATTGTCTCAAGAGCTGGAAGAGTGCAAAGCCCAGCTATGGGCCGCAGTTGCTGCGTTGAAGGAGTCTGAGAAGGCCCCCTTTGGTAACACTTGTTTCCATTGTAAAGAATGACAGGTACCTGCATGCAAATCTAACAATAGATGTTGCAGATGACTCCGAAGTGAATCCGGAGGCCGTGCGAAGGATGCATAGCGTGCTAATCGACAGCCTAAATCTTTGGCGGCGATGCTTACGTGGGTCAGGCGGGAGAAAAATGATCTCCAAGACGCCAATATCCAGCTGGGCATGGAACTGAAAGATGTTCGAGCCCAGCTTGCGGACCCCGTGAAGGAGAATAAGCGGCTTCGACGCGGCATTTTCAGTAAGTGCTTGAACGAACTTTTGAAAGAGTTCAGCGAAGAAGCCGGCTAACAGAGTTATGTCTGCAGATATCTTGTGGGTCGTCCCGCGGAGGAGATGCCCGGGTCTGCGGGTGATCTTCTACCAGAGCTCTCACAACTGCATGAACAAGTTTGGCAGGTGATGCAGGGTATTGCCCAAGCCTTGTGGCCATCCGCCTCCCCGCTAGGAGGCATGGGGGAGCTTATAGAGAAGCTCAAGGGAGAATAGTTCCGTTAAGGGTTTGCATGGAAACCAGGCGTAGGGGTCATAAGTGCTTGAACAGACAAGTACCCAACTAGCTATGTTATATTACATGGATAGTAAGAAACATCTTCCAGGGAGAATAGTTCCGTTAAGGGTTCCTTTCCCTGGGTACACATGCCCTAGTGTGCATGTCTGAACTGCGAAAAGAGACGCAGGCTATAAACATCTGGGGGCGTGTATAAAAAATTAAATAAAAGTCATATTTTGTTCACCGACCGAATATTCCCTTAAGAACGCTAGCTTTTGGCTTCACCCAGTCTGAGGTACACATCCGGCTGACCCGGCAAGAATAATCGCGAGAGGTGCTCCCCTTATGCCCTAGCCGAATTAACGGGAACGTAGGGCATAAACACAAGAGCCAGGCAACCCAACTTGGCCAAAACTTAAGTCATATCGATGCATATAATGGCGAAAAAGGTACATGTGGAAGAATAACACATGTGTGGGGCATAAAGCCCAGAAAAATTGTTATATTAAGCTTTTGTATAAGAAGCCCCCAGGTATAATGAGCGCGATTAGCGCGTCAAGATTGTGTAGTCAAGACACAAGTTAGCCTTTTAAGGCCCTGAGGAGAAGGAAAAAGAAGAAAGAAAGAGAGAAAAGACAGATCACGAATATGCAAAAAATTGATGGGGGTAAGGAGACGAACATAGAGTCCGGCACTAGGCGTAGAATCTTTGGAGTCTGGCTGCGTTGCATGGGTTTGGCTCGAGTCGATTGTCCGATGCCTCCCGCAGACGGTACGCTCCACCGGTCAGAACCTGGTCAATAATGAAGGGACCTTCCCATTTGGGCTTGAGCTTGTTATTTTTCTTCCCCGGTAGGCGTAGAACTAGTTCGCCAACGTTATAAGTTTTGGCCCGTACTTCTCTGCTTTGATACCTTCGAGCCTGTTGCTGATAGAATGCGGAACGGGCTTTTTCCACGTCACGCTCCTCCTCCAGGGCGTCCAAACTGTCCTGCCGATCGAGCTCGGCCTCTTTTTCTTCATACATGCACACTCGAGGTGAGTCATGAATTATGTCGCAGGGCAAAACCGCCTCTGCGCCGTACACCATAAAAAACGGTGTGTATCCGGTAGTGCGATTCAGCGTGGTCCGCAGCCCCCATAGTACGGAGTCGAGCTCCTCCACGCAGTGCGTGTTTGATTCTGTTAAGGACCACACTAATCTGGGTTTAATGCCGCTTATGATAAGACCATTTGCTCGCTCGACTTGACGTTAGTTTGCGGGTGATAGACAGAAGCATAATCGAGCCTTATGCCCATGTTGTTGCACCAAAGTTTTACCTCGTCGGCTGTAAAGTTCGAGCCGTTGTCGGTGATGATGCTGTGGGGGATGCCATAGCGGTGTACAACCCCGGATATGAAGTCTATCACCAGTCCAGATTCAGCCGTTTTGACTGGTTTGGCTTCTATCCATTTGGTGAATTTATCCACCATGACCAATAGGTATTTTTTCTTATGGGTTCCCCCTGTGAGGGGTCCGACCATATCAAGCCCCTGCACCGCAAAAGGCCAAGTAATGGGGATTTTTTGGAGAGCGGTGGGCGGCATATGGCTTTGGTTTGCAAAAAGCTGGCAACCGACGCAACGTTGAACAAGGTCCTGTGCGTCTGCTCGGGCCATCGGCCAATAGAAACCTGTACGGAAGGCCTTGCTTATAAGGGCCCGGGCTGCAGCGTGGTGGCCGCCGAGTCTAGCATGGATTTCTGCCAAAAGCTTCCGTCCTTCCTCTTCGGAGATGCACCTTTGAAGGACTCCGGTAGTGCTTTTCTTATAAAGCTCTCCCTCATGGACCTTGTAGGCTTTAGACCGCCGCACTATGCAGCGTGCCTCATTTTGGTCCTTGGGTAGTTCCTACCTGGTTAGGTAAGCCAGGAATGCTTCTGTTCACGGGGCGATGACGGCCATTATCACGTGGGCTGAAGGTGTTATTTTGGTGGCAGAGCCTCCGATTGTGTCAGAGTGTTCGGTATCTGGTGTTGTGGCCGGGTCCGGACTATTGTTACCGGTGTCCCCTTCCCATACCACGGATGGCTTAAACAGCCTTTCCAATAAGATGTTAGGTGGGATAGGGTCGTGCTTAGCACCGATACGGGCGAGGATATCTGCTGCCTGATTGTTTTCCCGAGCCACATGGTGGACTTCAAGCCCCTCAAACCGAGCTGACATTTTGAGGACGGCGTTGCGATATCCTGCCATTTTTGGATCCTTGGCGTCGAAGTCTCCATTTATTTGAGATATTGCGAGGTTCGAGTCCCCATGCACCTCCAGGCGTTGAATGCCCATGGAAACTGCCATCCGGAGACCATGTAACAGGGCCTCGTGATTCGCCGCGTTGTTGGAGTCTGTGTATAGTATTTGGAGTGCGTATTGGACTGTATCTCCGGTGGGGGACGTCAGGACGACGCCAGCCCCTAGACCAGCCAGCATTTTAGAGCCATCGAAGTGCATGATCCAATTGGAGTACGCGCCGTGTTCTTTAGGGAGTTCGGCTTCTGTCCACTCGGCGACAAAATCGGCTAGTACTTGCGACTTAATGGCTCGCCGTGGTCTATATGTTATGTCGAACGGGAGGAGCTCGATAGCTGATAACCCACAACTATAGGGGATCGCAACAGCTTTCGAGGGTAGAGTATTCAACCCAAATTTATTGATTCGACACAAGGGGAGCCAAAGAATATTCTTGAGTATTAGCAGTTGAGTTGTCAATTCAACCACACCTGGATAACTTAGTATCTGCAGCAAAGTGTTTAGTAGCGAAAGTGGTATGATAATAATAGTAGCGGTAGCAAAAGTAAATATAATTGTTTTTTGGTTTTTGTAGTAGTTGTAACAGTAGCAACGGAAAAGTAAATAAGCGAAGAACAATATATGAAAAGCTCGTGAGGCAATGGATCATTGATGGATAATTATGCCGGATGCGATTCCTCATGCAATAGTTATAACATAGGGTGATATAGAACTAGCTCCAATTCATCAATGTAATGTAGGCATGTATTCCGTAAATAGTCATACGTGCTTATGGAAAAGAACTTGTATGACGTCTTTTGTCCTACCCTCCCGTGTTCAGCGGGGTCCTTACGGAAACTAAGGGATATTAAGGCCTCCTTTTAATAGAGAACCGGAACAAAGCATTAGCACATAGTGAATACATGAACTCCTCAAACTACGGCCATCACCGAGAAGTATCCCGATTATTGTCACTTCGGGGTTGTCGGATCATAACACATAATAGGTGACTATAGACTTGCAAGATAGGATCAAGAACACACATATATTCATGAAAACATAATAGGTTCAGATCTGAAATCATGGCACTTTCGGGCCCTAGTGACAAGCATTAAGCATAGCAAAGTCATAGCAACATCAATCTCAGAACATAGTGGATACTAGGGATCAAACCCTAACAAAACTAACTTGATTACATGGTAAATCTCATCCAACCCATCACCGTCCAGCAAGCCTACGATGGAATTACTCACGCACGGCAGTGAGCATCATGAAATTGGTGATGGAGGATGGTTGATGATGACGATGGCGACAAATCCCCCTCTCTGGAGCCCCGAACGGACTCCAGATCAACCCTCCCGAGAGAGATTAGGGCTTGGCGGCGGCTCCGTGTCGTAAAACGCGATGAAACTTTCTCTCTGATTTTTTCTCCCCGAGACAGAATATATGGAGTTGGAGTTGAGGTCGGAGGAGGTCCAGGGGGCCCATGAGATAGGAGGTTGCACCCTAGGGGGGCACCCCCTGTCTTGTGGACAGGCTGTGGGGCCCCTGGCATTAATTCTTTCGCCAAAAATTCTTATAAATCCCAAAAAGTGCCTCCGTGTATTTCCAGGACATTCCGAGAACTTTTCTTTTCTACACATAAAACAACATCATGGTAGTTCTGCTGAAAACAGCGTCAGTCCGGGTTAGTTTCATTCAAATCGTGCAAGTTAGAGTCCAAAACAAGGGCAAAAGTGTTTGGAAAAGTAGATACGTTGGAGACGTATCAACTCCCCAAGCTTAAACCTTTGCTTGTCCTCAAGCAATTCAGTTGATAAACTGAAAGTGATAAAGAAAAACTTTTACAAACTCGCTTGCTCTTGTTGTTGTAAACATGAAAAGCCAAAGATTCAAGTTTCAGCAAATATTATGAACTAACAATACTCACAATAACACATAGGTCTCACAATTACTCATATCAATAACATAATCAGCTAGCGAGCCATAATAATAAAACTCGCATGACAACACTTTCTCAAAGTAATCATAACATGATATAACAAAATGGTATCTCGCTAGCCCTTTCTGAGACCGCAAAACATAGCAGAGCACCTTTAAAGATCAAGGACTGACTAAACATTGTAATTCATGGTAAAAGAGATCCAGTCAAGTCATACCCAATATAAACCAATAATAATGAATGCAAATGATAGTGTGCTCTCCAGCGAATGCTTTTAATAAGAAGGGTGATGACTCAACATAAAAGTAAATAGATAGGGCCTTCGCATAGGGAAGAAGGGATTTGTAGAGGTGCCAGAGCTTGATTTTAAATTAGAGATTGAGTAAAATTTTGAGCGGTATACTTTTGCTGTCAATGCAACAACTATGAGATGGTTGTATCTTCCATACTACATGCATTATAGGCAGTTCCCAAACAGAATGGTAAAGGTTTATACTCCCCCAACCACCAACAAGCATCAATCCATGGCTTGCTCGAAACAGCGAAAGTGCCTCCAACATACAACAGCCACAGGGGAGTTATGTTTAATTATTTTGATTTGCTTTGATCTTTTTGGATCATGGGACTGCATCCGGTTACGGCCCTTTCTCGTGAATGAGGAGCAGAGTCCACTCCTCTTGAGAATAACCCACCTAGAATGGAAGATATAAGCAGCCCTAGTTGAAACATGAGCTGCTCGAGCATACAAAACAGAATTTCATTTGAAGGTTTGGAGTTTGGCACATACAAATTTACTTGGAATGGCAGGTAAATACCGCATATAGGAAGGTATAGTGGACTCATATGGAACAACTTTGGGGTTTAAGGAGTTTGGATGCACAAGCATTATTCCCGCTTAGTACAAGTGAAGGCTAGCAAAAGACTGGGAAGCTGTAGGATCTTGAAGTATGTCTAGAGGGGGGGGTGATTAGACTAATTGACCAATTAAAAACTTAACCTTTTACCAATTTAAGACTTTGGAGATTTTAGCTATCTTTGCACAAGTCAAGCAATCTTCACACAATTCAAGCAAGCATGCAAATAGTATATGAGCAGCAGAATTTAAAGCATGCAACTTGCAAGAATGTGAAGGGAAGGGTTTGGAGGATTCAAACGCAATTGGAGGCACGGATGTTTTTGTCGTGGTTCCGATAGGTGGTGCTATCGTACATCCACGTTGATGGAGACTTCAACCCACGAAGGGTAGCAGTTATGCGAGTCCACGGAGGGCTCCACCCACGAAGGGTCCACGAAGAAGAAACCTTGTCTATCCCACCTGGCCGCCGCCCACGAAGGACTTGCCTCACTAGCGGTAGATCTTCACGAAGTAGGCGATCTCCTTGCCCTTACAAACTCCTTGGTTCAACTCCACAATCTTGCTCTGAGGCTCCCAAGTGACACCTAGCCAATCTAGGAGACACCACTCTCCAAGAAGTAACAAATGGTGTGTTGATGATGAACTCCTTGCTCTTGTGCTTCAAATGATAGTCTCCCCAACACTCAACTCTCTCTCACAGGATTTGGATTTGGTGGAAAGAAGATTTGAGTGGAAAGCAACTTGCGGAAGGTTAGAGATCAAGATTCATATGGTAGGAATGGAATATCTTGGCCTCAACACATGAGTAGGTGGTTCTCTCTCGTAATCGGCAAGTTGGAAGTGTAGGTTCGTTCGATGACTCTCTCTCCGAATGAAGAGGAGGTGGAGGGGTATATATAGCCTCCACACAAAATCTAACTGTTACACACAATTTACCAAACTCGGTGGGACCGAATCAACAAACTCGGTCGGACCGATTCAGTAAACCTAGTGACCGTTAGGGTTTTCGGTGGGACCAACATGCAACTCGGTAGGACCGATATGGTTATGGTTAGGGAATAACGTAATCTCGGTGAGACCGATTACACAAACTCCGTGAGACCGATTTTGGTAATTAGCTAACCAGAGAGTTGGTCAGGTAAACTCGGTGGGACCGATTCGCTCTTTTCGGTGAGACCGAAATGTTGCGAAAGGGAAACAGAGAGTTTACATTGCAATCTCGGTGGGACCGATCGCTCACTTCGGTTAGACCGAAACGTTAAGAAGGGAAACAGAGAGATTACAATCCCATCTCGGTGAGATCGAGATCCCTATCGGTGAAACCGATTTGCCTAGGGTTTGTGGCAGTGGCTATGACATTTGAACTCGGTGACGCCGGATAGAAAGAATCGGTAGGACCGATTTTGACTTTAGGTTTAGGTCATATGTGGATGTGAGAAAGTAATTGAGGTTTTTTGGAGCATATCACTAAGCACATGAAGCAAGAGGCTCATTAAGCAACACCTCATCCCTCCTTGATAGTATTGGCTTTTCCTATAGACTCAATGTGATCTTGGATCAATAAAATGTAAAATGTAGAGTCTTGAGCTTTTGAGCTTGAGCCAATCCTTTGTCCTTAATATTTTGAGGGATCCACTTTCATCATCCATGCCATGCCATTCATTGAGCTTTCCTGAAATATTTGTCTTGGAATAGCATTAGCTCAATGAGCTATATGTTGTTATGAATTACCAAAACCACCTAGGGATAGTTGCACTTTCAATCTCCCCTTTTGGTAATTGATGACAACATATAGATCAAAGCTTCGACAAATGATAATAAGATTGAAAACATCGTCGCTTTGAGAAGTATGTGATAAGCAAGAGCTCCCCTAAATTTGTGCATATTTTAAGATTTGCTTTGGACTGCAAATGCACAAGGAATTAGGCTCATGGGTTACTCTTCCATGTCACATACATCTTGGTGGAGCGCTCAAAATAATAAAGATTGAATACATGCACTCATCACCAAGCAAAGTGAATGATCATATAAGGGTAAGTAAGATAATATCATCTAACAAGCATAAGTGTTGCTTATGATCAAACACATGATCATCAATGTCTCACAGATAATAGCATAGTATCTTAAGCAATCAAAAGCAAACAAAGTTCAACCAAGAAGACAAGAGAGAACAAAAGCAAACTCTCTCTCTCTCTAAAAGCCTATGATCTATACATTTTCTCCCCTTTGGCAACAAGTTACCAAAAAGTTCCTAGAAAATGCATAATACTATATCGTCTCTCGTGCTTGGTCTTGATTGGCGGCGTAGAGATGGCTCCTTGGACGAAGACTTCAGTTGATGTGGAAGGAGTCAAGGAGTTGGTGCCGGAGCTGGTTGCTGGAGCTGTAGCTGGAGCAGATGAAGTGACACTGGTGTCTGTTACTGGCTCTGCAGCTGATCTCTGAGCTCGAGGCACTCTGGCAAATGCATCAGTAGTTGTCCTGCCCTTCCTCTCCTGCATGTCATCCTGTAGCTGCTCCACAACTAATCAATCTCGATTACTTTGACATCAAGATCATAGAATTTTTGTTCCATGATTCTTTCCTGTGCTCTCCTGGTTTTGAGTTAGGGTGGCCAACCCTTTCTCAATCCTCGATTTGATGCTATCAAGTAACTAAGCTGGTCCTCGCTTGCTCTTCAAAAGTACTCAGATGCCTCCTCTTGAGTTGGCATCTTGGCAGCCTCTCTTTCTTTGCTTTCTCCTTCTTCTCTTGAGCTTGTACTGATGGTGGTTCATTCTCATTCATCACAACTTGATTGTCCTCAAAGTCAGGATAGAGAACAAAGTGTTCCTTATCCAACAGATACTTTCCTGTGCCCATCTTTGAGTTAATCAAGTCCTGAATTTGTGGGGCAAATCCACAACTTCTCTTTTGGTCTGCTGCTGTCCTCTTGATAGTCTCAACCATGAGGCTCATGACCTTGAATTTCTATGGCACATCAAATATGTGTAGCAAATTAATTGCATGCCCTCTGATCATGTTGTGGTCACCTGATTTGGGCAAAAGAGTGTGCGTTAGGATCCAGTTGATCGTTGGCAGCCCTGACAGAAGAAAATGGACTGACCCAAGCTTGAAAGTCTCGAGAGCTTTGTCTGGGATCTCCTTGTACATCTGTGACATAGAGTTGTGATCCATCTTTTTCTTGGCATAAACGTCCAAGTCATCTTCACTCTCCTTTGGGGCATTGATCAGACTTGCCCATTCCTCAATGGTTGATTGGTATCTCATTCCTTCAGACATCCAAACTATCCTGCCATCTAGATAGAAATGTGTTGTGTAGTAAAATTGCATAATGAGCTAGTTTGTGAGCTTCTGCCCAACAAAGTCTGCAACTCCACATGCACTGAAGCTGTCATAAACTCCAGGATAATTTTCTGCATTCTCCTGTATGTAGGTCCAGTCGACCCACCTCATATCACACACTATGGGCTTCTTGTCCAACAAGATTGTCTCATAAAAGTCCTGTTGTTCCTTTGTGTGGAACCTGTAATCAACAGCAGTCCTTCTCCTGGTGGCATATGGATCTGACTCTCTCCATAGCCTCAACCCTAAGTCTCACTTGATCTTCATGTTCTCAGCCACATGATGAGCATCATTGTGGTCTGGAATCTTGGGTTTGAGCTTCCTTAGGACTTGTCCTTCATCATCTTCCTCAACAGCAACATCAGGCACTGGGGCCTTGTTCTTTTCAGGAGCTGGTATACTCCTGGTATTCCTCTTAGGTGCACTCTTGGGCTTGGAGGCTGCTTTGGGTGCTACTTTGGGCTTTGATGTTGCAGCCCCTGACTTTATAGCATCACCCATCAGCTTTTGTGCCTTGGGTGCTGGTGCAACAACCTCTTCTTCTTCTTCCTCATCAGATGAGTGCTTCTCAAATTCTGCCATTGGGTCAACTTTCTTGCACCATCTCCCTCTCTTTCTTTCCTTCTTCTTTCCTTCTGCAGCAGTCTCTTTGGGTTGGGATTCCAAAGATGCTTGAGTGAAGACTCTGGCTTTAGACATTGGTTGTGTTCCTGCAGGCCTTTTGATCTTCATCCCTGGCTTTGCTGTAGTTGAGCTATACTCCTTCTTGAGCACTTTCTTCTTTGAAATGGCCTCATCTTCTATTGCCACATAATCCTCATCCTCAGATTAGAGGTTCTCTTCTTCCTTGTTCCGGTGGCAGCTTTGGGCAAATTGCCGGGAGTGCTTCGCTTCCCTCATCTCGAGCTGCTAGAGGGACTAGTGCCCTCACTCATCTCAGATTCCGCTCCTCCGACTTGTTCGCTGTCACTTTGGTCCGATATGCCGCATTAATCGATCACGAATTTCGTGAATAGTTATAGATGAGATAGAGTGGATGAGCATCACAAAATGCAGAGATTTTTGCAAAAGAATGATTCAAAAAACTTAGTTTTAGTTTTCCACAGAAAGCATTTCGGATCAACTGATTTTCAAACTCGATGATACCGAAGCAGTTTTGGAATCTAAACTAGTGAACTCGGTCAGACCGAGTCACAGTTCGGTGGCACCGAGACTGCTAGGGTTTCACAAAGTTCTAAAATCGGTCACAACGATTAGCAATTCTCGATCAAACCGAGAGTTACTAGTGCAATGGCGTTAGCCGAATCGGTGGGATCGAGTTTTTCAACTCGGTGGGTCCGAGATGGTTTGGGCGGAAACCTAACCCTAAATTTTCGAATCACATCTATTCTAAGGATTGTTTTGACTGGATAGAGGTTTTTCAATCGTGGCAAGAATCATAATGAACACAATGTGCTAAGAATCAGACGAGGATAAGATCGTGATCGAAGTTCATACCCTAGTTCGGGCGATGAACTCGTCTGGCGGCAACGGCAGAGATGAAATCCGCTGACGGCGGGCGGAGACCAATGATGAGGCGGTGGCGGCACGAAGTCGACGATCCGGAGACCTAGAAGGCAGAGCGAGCTATGCGCGGGCGAAGAGGTTTGGAGAAAGTTTTCCAAATTTTTCCCATGTGAATATATAGCTCGACACTGTCGGTGTGACCGAGTGGAACAACTCGGTGGCACCGAGATGCATAACTGTTGATAGTTACAGCAACTCGGTGTGACCGAAAAGTTCAAATCGGTTGCACCGAGATGAAAACCTAGATTGACTTAGTGATCTCGGTATGACCGAAATGGAGGAATCGGTCAGACCGAAAAGCACAAAGAAGTTTTGGAAGTTTAAGTGTATGACGAATCGGGGACTCTGAGTGCTCCTCACACATAGTGGATCGAATCTGACTTGATCAAATTTTGTGATGTAGCATGAATAGAGTTTGAGACGAGTAAAGCATAGATAGCTAGAGAAGGTTCTTAGGCATTCTTATCCATCCACTTGGCCAAAGAAAAAGAAACCAATCAATCAAAACAACAAGTGGATGTCCTCGAATGAGTAAAATATGCAACCAACATGCTCACACAATAAAATGACAAATGAAAATATGTGACAAAGCATGCACAAACAATTCTAGCATCTATCAAACAATTGGCGATGACTAGGTCATCTATATATGAGTATATTGACTTAGGAGTCAAATGAGAACATTTGATCATAGGTCATACTCATCGTTTAAGCTCAAGTGGGGTTACCACTTTTACATAAAGCATTTATGTGTTCACATCATTAGAGTTGCTTTGACTCAATTCTCAGAGTTAAGCTCCCCCTAGATGTGAGATCCCCCCTTAGAGGGATGAACTAACCTTGAGTTTTGTCCATGATGACTTGATGTAGGTGTTGAAGATGTGGATGCTCAATGTTGATGTAGATCTTTTGGAGCAATCCTTTGGAGTGAGTTGCACTTTCAATACCTACATGGGTTAGTCCCACAAGGAACAAACAAGAATATCCATAGACATAGAGTGATGCACACACAAGATGATGTCCATGAAAACATTAGGTTACCTTGTCCCTTGCCTTACCAACATGAGGGTTTGTGACTCCTTGAACTAGTGCAAGATATGGAAGATGATTTCACTTGTCCTTGCCATAATGGTATGAGTGAAGAATGTTGGCGGAGTCACCCTCAAGAACACTCTAGTTCTTCTTCTTCGGGATCCACATCATCTTGATGGGAATCCTTGGTGTTGTAGTTGTACTTGATGAAGTAGAACTTGACGTAGTCTTGGGAACCCACTTGACCAAGGCCTTAGGTGCTTCTTCAAATGCATCAATCTCCTCTTGAAGCTTGTCCTTGCCTTTGTTCTTGTGGTCTTGTGTTGGAAGATCATCTTGTGATTGTGTTCCCTTGAAGGAAGTAGGATCATACTTCTCTTGTTGAGGAACAAACTTCATCTTGGGGTATTGATCTTCTTCCCACTCAACTCCATTGGCATTGAACTTTCGTTCAAAACCAACACCTTGATTCTTCTGGTGCCTTCCTTGCTTGCGTACAATTTCCTCGAATAGCTTACTCCCGGCAAGGCTCTTGTATACACCTTTCTCTATAATTCCCTTCAATAAGATGTTTTCTTGCTCAAGTGTAACTTGGCTAAGAGAATCATTAGTGGAATCAAGAGAACTACTAGAAGCAACAATATTGGATTTAGCATTGTTATTGTTACTACTAGAGGAAGAATCTTTCTTGTTCTTGTTACTAGACTTGACTTGAGGCATGTAAGTAGATAAGAGTAAACGCTTGGCAATGTAAGAAGAACTTTTCTTACGGAGATCATCATTGGTTGCCTTTAGGAACTCATGCTCTTGCTCAAGATTGAGCTTTTCAAAGCGTAACTTCTCATGAGCCCTTAAAAGTTCTCGGTGATCTTCAAAGATAGTTTCATGAGCTAACTTAAGAGTGTTTAGTTCTTTAGTTAGAAGCTCAATCTTCTCCTTATCATTGTCATTCATTTCATCTTTATTAGCATGATTAATTGATGTTTCATCATAGTATTCATCACTAGAGTTGTCAATAAGTAAATCATCATCACCTAACAAGTCATCTTCATCACTATTAAAATCAACATACTCGGGGTGTGTTACCTTAGGACCTTTGGCCTATGAAGCATCTTCCAATTCCTTCATTTGGTGAATCAAATATGTCTTAGGAGTTGGTTGACACAAGTGCTAGACCGGCAACACCTTCATCCTCAGTATATTCGGAGTCGGAGTGATAGCTTCTCTTGGAGTGATTGTCTGAGCCTGAGTCGGATACCCATTCACCAACATGAGCTTGATGTCTTCGTTTTGTGTAGCTCTTTGATGACTTGTCCTTCCTTTCCGAATCCTTGCTTCTCCGCGAGGGTTTTCATTCATAATGATCATCTCTACTCCTTCTCTCTCTTGGTGGTGATTCTTCTCTTCTACTTCTTCTTTTTGGAGAATCTTCTCTTCTTTTGTAGGGTGTCGTACACTCATTGGAATAGTGTCCGAGTCTCCTACAATTGTAGCAATTGCGCTCTCGACTAGAAGATCTTTTGTCATTGTAGGACCTTGACTTAGAGCTTCTTTCTTTGCTTCTACTCTTGTAGAATTTGTTGAAGTTCTTCACCATTAAGCTCAATTCTTAATTGAAGGTTTGTTTCTCACTTGATGATGTGGGGGCTTCACATGAGGCTTTGTAAGCACCACTTGACTTGTTGTGAAGTTCCTCCTTATCCTTGAGTGACATCTCATGAGCAACAATTCTTCCAATGACTTCCGTTGGTTTGAGATCTTTGTAATTTGGCATCATTTGGATCAATGTGCACACGGTATCATATTTTCCATCCAATGCTCTTAGGATCTTCTTGATGATGAATTTGTCGGTCATCTCTTCAGTTCCTAAGCTGGCAATCTCATTTGTGATAAGAGCAAGCCTAGAGTACATTTCAGCGACACCTTCACCATCCTTCATTTTGAACTTGTCAAGCTGACTTTGGAGCACATCCAACTTGGATTCCTTGAAGGAGTCGGTACCTTCATGCATATCAATCAAAGTATCCCAAAATTCCTTTGCATTCTCAAGACGGCTGATTTTGTTGAATTCTTTGGGGCACAAGCCATTGAAGAGGATATCACAAGCTTGAGCGTTGTATTGCAGCATCTTCAACTCTTCCGCGCTAGCTTCGTGGTTCGGTTCTCTCCCATCAAAGAATTCACCTTGCAAGCCAATACACACAATAGCCCAAACGGCGGGGTTATGTCCGAGAATATGCATTTTCATCTTATGCTTCCAACTAGCAAAATTAGTGACATCAAAGTAAGGACCTCTACGGTGATAATTTCCCTCGCTAGATGCCATACTCTCCTAGGTTGTGAAACCAAGGCTATGACCACCAAAAGCTATGGAAATCAAAGCAAATGGAGACCAAAGCTCGATACCACTTGTAGGACCTTGAAGTATGTCTAGAGGGGGTGATTAGACTACTTGACCAATTAAAAACTTAACCTTTTCCCAATTTTAGACTTTGGCAGATTTTAGCTATCTTTGCACAAGTCAAGCAATCTTCACACAATTCAAGCAAGCATGCAAAGAGTATATGAGCAGCGGAATTTAAAGCATGCAACTTGCAAGAATGTAAAGGGAAGGGTTTGGAGGATTCAAGCATAGCTGGAGACATGGATGTTTTTGTCGTGGTTCCGATAGGTGGTGCTATCGTACATCCACGTTGATGGAGACTTCAACCCACGAAGGGTAACGGTTGCTTGTGAGTCCACGGAGGGCTCCACCCACGAAGGGTCCACGAAGAAGCAACCTTGTCTATCCCACCATGGCCATTGCCCACGAAGGACTTGCCTCACTAGCGGTAGATCTTCACGAAGTAGGCGATCTCCTTGCCCTTACAAACTCCTTGGTTCAACTCCACAATCTTGTCGGAGGCTCCCAAGTGACACCTAGCCAATCTAGGAGACACCACTCTCCAAGAAGTAACAAATGGTGTGTTGATGATGAACTCCTTGCTCTTGTGCTTCAAATGATAGTCTCCCCAACACTCAACTCTCTCTCACATGATTTGGATTTGGTGGAAAGAGGATTTGAGTGGAAAGCAACTTGCGGAAGGCTAGAGATCAACATTCATATGGTAGGAATGGAATATCTTGGCCTCAACACATGAGTAGGTGGTTCTCTCTCAGAACTGGCAAGTTGGAAGTGTAGGTTTGTTCTGATGGCTCTCTCCATGAATGAAGAGAAGGTTGAGGGGTATATATAGCCTCCACACAAAATCTAACTGTTACACACAATTTACCAAACTCGATGGGACCGAATCAACAAACTCTATCGGACCGATTCAGTAAACCTAGTGACCGTTAGGGTTTTCGGTGGGACCGACATGCAACTCGGTAGGACCGATATGGTTAGGGTTAGGGAATAACGTAATCTCGGTGAGACCGATTACACAAACTCGGTGAGACAGATTTTGGTAATTAGGTAACCAGAGATTTGGTCAGGTAAACTCGGTGGGACCGATTCGCTCTTTTCGGTGAGACCGTAATGTTACGAAAGGGAAACAGAGAGTTTACATTGCAATCTCGGTGGGACCGATCGCTCACTTCGGTTAGACCGAAACGTTACGAAGGGAAACACAGAGATTACAATCCCATCTCGGTGAGACCGAGATCCCTATCGGTGAAACCGATTTGTCTAGGGTTTGTGGAAGTGGCTATGACATTTGAACTCGGTGACGCCGGATAGAAAGAATCGGTAGGAACGATTTTGACTTTAGGTTTAGGTCATATGTGGATGTGAGAAAGTAGGTGAGGGTTTTTGGAGCATATCACTAAGCACATGAAGCAAGAGGCTCATTAAGCAACACCTCATCCCTCCTTGATAGTATTGGATTTTCCTATAGACTCAATGTGATCTTGGATCACTAAAATGTAAAATGTAGAGTCTTGAGCTTTTGAACTTGAGACAATCCTTTGTCCTTAATATTTTGAGGGATCCACTTTCATCATCCATGCCATGACATTCATTGAGCTTTCCTGAAATATTTGTCTTGGAATAGCATTAGCTCAATGAGCTATATGTTGTTATGAATTACCAAAACCACCTAGGGATAGTTGCACTTTCAGAAGCGACCAACTGAAAGAGCGACAACAGTCGTAAAGATGCATTAAAATTAATTCACACCGAGAACAAGCATGAGTAGGATATAATTCACCATGAACATAAATATCATGAAGGCTATGTTGATTTGATTCAACTACATGTGTGAACATGTGCCAAGTCAAGTCACTCAATTCATTCAAAGGAGGATACCATCCCATCATACCACATCATAATCATTCTAATAGCATGTTGACACGCAAGGTAAACCATTATAACTCATAGCTAATCAAGCATGGCACGAGCAACTATAATCTCTAAATGTCATTGCAAATATGTTTACTTCATAATAGCTGACTCAGGAACGATGAACTCATCATATTTACAAAAACAAGAGAGGTCGAGTTCGTACCAGCTTTTCTCATCCCAATAAGTCCATCATATATCGTCATTATTGCCTTTCACTCGCATGACCGAACGATGTGTATAATAATAAGAGTGCACGTGCATTGGACTAAGCTGGAATGTGCAAGCATTCAACTCAAGAGAGAAGACAGGGTAATATGGGCTCTAAGTTAAATAAACAATCAGGCATATAACAGCCACTAAGCATTTTCAAAATGGTCTTCTCGACCCCCAAAGGAAAGAAAGGAAAATAAAACTATTTACACGGGAAAGCTCCCAACAAGTAAAACAAGAACGAGAAATCTTTTGGGGTTTTCATTTTAATTCTACTACAAGCAAGGAAATTAACAACTATTTTTTTCGGTTTTTCTTAAGGTTTATCAAACACACAAGAAGAAAGCTAGAAAAGAAATTTAAAATAGCATGGATGATACAATGAAAGAGTATGAGCACCGACGACTAGTGTGTGAACATGAATGTAAAGTCGGTGAGAAATACATCGCCCCAAGCTTAGGCTTTTGGCCTAAGTTGGTTTAATACCAAGGACCGCCTGGCTGATATCCATAAGTGAAACTGGGGTTGTACTGAGATGCAGAGGCGACCGCCTCCTGAGCAGCAGCGTGTTGGCGAGCTACCTCTATTCCCCTCTCATACTCAGTTGCTTCCTCCCGGGTGACAACATATCTTCCTTTTGCCTAATAATCAAAAAGGTAGGGGGCAGGAAGAGTAACAGGGACGACATTGCGCCTGTCATAGATTAGTCGATAATGGAGGAATTGTTCATTCCTCTCAAGAGAATGATGATCAAACATAGCTTCTTTATCCAAATAAACAGGAGGTACAATCATATCCCCCTCTCGTGGAGCTATATTAAGAAAATTAGCCACACGGGTTGCATAAATTCCTCCAAAGAAATCACCCCTTCTACTATTATTCGGCAACCCACGTGCAACTATTGCCCCAAGTTATAACCTTTATAACTTTGACACAAAGACTCTTGAGGACACAAAGATCAGGAGCACACATGTGACATACTTCGTCCTTACCGTTAATGCATCTACTAATAAAGAGAGCAAAGTAATGTATAGCAGGAAAATGAATGCTCCCTATGGTAGCTTGTGCTACGCCCCTAGATTCTCCCACGTAATACTAGCAAGAAAATCTCTAAATTCAGATTTGGGAGGATCATTAATATTACCCCATCAAGGGAGTTTGCAAGCAGTTGTGAAATCCTCTAAATCCATGGTATAAGATGTATCATAAATATCAAACATGACACTAGGAGAATTACGCGTACAGTTATATTGGAACCTCCGCACAAAGGAATAAGTCAATTGATAATATTGAGGACACTTATCTTGTAAGAAGTCCTCCAGCTCGGCATTACGCACATATGCGTCAAATTCCTCCTTGAAACCTGCTTCGACCATAAAATCATCGGATGGCCACTCACAAGCCCGTACATTTGCTTCCCTTGGCAAATTAACATCTTGTTCACGTATAGCAATCCTTGGCCCTTTCTTTGCCGAGGAACCTCCTTGGTACAATCTTCTAAGCATATTTCTTTTTCTGAAAATTTCTAAAATTTTAGTAACTTCAAAACAAAAGTGAATAAAATTAAACAAGATTGATAGCAACTATTCCTACAAGTGCCTAGAGCCTATATCATGCATTGGAATTGCTTGGGACCTAAAAAATTTAACACGCAAGCTCAAGAACATGGTCACCTATGCAGCAAAAATTTGCAACGAATAAAGCTCTAGAACAAAAACTATTTGGACCAATTGAGGAGTCACATACCAAGCAACAATCTCCCAAAGCAGTTTTGTGAATGGAGCTTTGAGCTAAGAGATCAAAAATCGCAGCAAAACGAGCTAGAACTCGGGCTTGAGCTGGATGGGGATTTTTTTGGGTAGAAGATGAAGTGTGTGGGTGCTGGCATAAGTGGAGGGGAGCCACCAGGGGCCCACGAGACAGGGGGCGCGCCCTACAGGGGGGGCCCTCCTCTCTCGTGGCCTGGTGCTTGCCCCTTCTGCAGTGTTTTCAGTGCCTAAAATCCTCAAATATTCTAGAAAAAATCATACTAGATTTGCAGGGCATTTGGAGTACTTTTATTTTTGGACTATTTTTTAATGCACGGATAATTCAGAAAACAGACGGACAATACTATTTTTTCTTTATTTATTCTAAATAACAAAAAGTAAAAAGAGGGTACAAAAGGTTGTGCCTTCTAGTTTCATCCATCTCGTGATCATCAAAATGAACCCATTAACAAGGTTGATCAAGTCTTGTTAACAAACTCATTCCGAATAACACGTAAGCGGAGAAATTTGAATAACACTAAGTTACCTCAACGGGGATATGAAAATCCCCAACAATAAGAATATCGTACTTTTTCTTGATGAGGGAGAGGAAATTCAAAACCTCCAAAAATGATAGTTGGAACTTTTCAATAGAATTGATGCTATGGACTTGAGATTGTTTCCTCGGAAAATGTACCGTATGCTCATTACCATTAACATGAAAAGTGACATTGCCTTTGTTGCAATCAATAACAGCCCCTGCAGTATTAAGAAAAGGTCTACCAAGGATAATAGATATACTATCATCCTCAGGAATATCAAGAATAACAAAGTCCGTTAAGATTGTGACATTTGCAACCTAACAGGCACATCCTCACAAATACGCATGATATAGCAGTTGATTTATCAGCGATTTGCAAAGATGTTTCAGTAGGTGTCAACTTATTCAATTCAAGTCTACGATATAAATAGAGAGGCATAACACTAACACCGGCTCCAAGATCACATAAAGCAGTTCTAACATAATTTCTTTTAATAGAGAAAGGTATAGTTGGAACACCCGGATCTCCAAGTTTCTTTGGTATTCCACCTTTAAAAGTGTAATTATCAAGCATGGTGGAAATTTCAGCTTCCGGTATCTTTCTTTTATTTGTGATGATATCCTTCATATACTTAGCATAAGGATTTACTTTAAGCATATCAGTTAAGCGCATACGTAAGAAAATAGGTCTAATCATTTCAAAGAAAGAGCTCAAAATCCTCATCATCCTTTGACTTGGATGGTTTAGGAGGAAAGGGCATGGGTTTCTGAACCCATGGTTCTCTTTCTTTACCATGCTTCCTAGCAACAAAATCTCTCTTATCATAATGTTGTTTCTTTGATTGTGGGTTATCAAGATCAACAATAGGTTCAATCTCTACATCATTATCATTGCTAGGTTGAGCATCAACATGAACATTATTACTAGGTTCATGTTCATCACCTGATTGTGTTTCAGCATCAGAAATAGAAATATCATTCGGATTCTCAGGTGTGTCTACAGTAGGTTCACTAGAAGCATGCAAAGTTCTATCGTTTTTCTTCTTCTTCTTTTTAGAAGAACTAGGTGCCTCTAAATTATTTATTTGAGAATCTTGTTCGATTCTCTTAGGGTGGCCTTCAGGATACAAAGGTTCCTGAGTAATTCTACCAGTTCTAGTAGCCACTCTAACAACAAAGTCATTTTTATTATTTAATTCATCAAGCAAATCATTTTGATCTTTAAGTACTTGCTCAGCTTGAGTAGCAACCATAGAAGCATATTTGCTAACGCGGTGAAGCTCATCTTTAACTCTAGCCAGATTATCACCCACGCCGTCCTATCTCGAAAGCATTATTCTTTAACTCTCTACCAACATAAGCATTAAAACTTTCTTGCCTAGCCATGAAGTCATCAAATTCATCTAAGCATGGGCTATGAAATTTAGTAGAGGGTATTTCAACTTTATCATATCTATAGAGAGAATTTACCTTTACTACTTGTGTCGGGTTATCAAGACAATGTGGTGGTTCTTCAAGCGGTAAATCAAGACCATGTATTTCTTCAATAGGAGGTAAATTCTTAACATCTTCAGCTTTAATACCTTTTTCTTTCATTGATTTCTTTGCCTCTTGCATATCTTCAGGACTAAGAAATAAAACACCTCTCTTCTTCGGAGTGGGTTTAGGAATAGGCTCAGAGTTGGCTCAACTGGTTCAGAATTACTTCAGAACTCGGCTCAGAAGAGTCCAATTATTTTCATTAGTCGACATATTATTCAATAATATTTCAGCTTCGTCGACTGTTCTTTCCCTGAAAACACAACCATCACAACTATCCAAGTAGTCCTTGGAAGCATCGGTTAGTCCATTGTAAAAGATATCAAGTATTTCTTTTTTATTAAGAGGATGATCAGGCAAAGCATTATAATCGAGAAGCCTCCCCAAGCTTGTGGGAGACTCTCTTCTTTGATTTGCACAAAATTATATATTTCCGCATAAAGGCAGATTGTTTCTTATGAGCAGGGAAATATTTAGCAGAGAAGTAATAAATCATATACTGGGGACTACGCACACAACCACGAGCAAGAGAATTATACCAAGTATTAGCATCACCCGTTAATGAGAACGGAAATATCTTATGGATATATAAATAGCAAGACTTCTCATCATTAGTAAACAAGGTGGCTATATCATTCAACTTGGTAAGATGTGCCACAACAGTTTTAGACTCAAGGCCATAAAAAGGATCAGATTCAACTAAAATGATAATATCAGGATCAACAGAGAATTCATAATCCTTATCAGTAACACAGATAGGTGAAGTAGCAAAAGCAGGATCGGGTTTCATTCTATCATTAAGAGACTGCTGCTTCCATTTAGCTAATAATTTCTTAAGATCATTTCTATCATTGCAAGCAAGAATTTCCATAGCAGCTTTTTCATTCATAACATAACCCTTAGGAACAATAGGTAATACGTAATCATTGGGGGAACCTTCATCATCACTATGATCAATAATAGGTTCTTCAATATTTTCATTCCCCCTAACTCTAGCAAGTTGTTCATCTAGAAATTCATCTAATGGCAAAGTAGTATCACGCACAGAAGTAGTTTCATCATGCATAGCAGAAGTGGCATCATCAATAACATGCGACATCTCAGAATTCATAGCAAGAGCAGGTTTAGGTGTCGCAAGCTTACTAATAACGGAAGGAGAATCTAGTGCAGAGCTAGATGGCAGTTCCTTACCTCCCTCGTAGTTGAGGGCAAAATCTTGGTTTTAGTGTCTTTCAAGTTCTTCATAGTGATCAACAGATATAAATCCCAAGTGACTCGTAGAAGAGAGCTATGCTCCCAAGCAACGGCGCCTTTAAATTAGTCTTGATAACCCACAAGTATAGGGGATCGCAATAGCTTTCGAGGGTAGAGTATTCAACCCAAATTTATTGATTCGACACAAGGGGAGCCAAAGAATATTCTTGAGTATTAGCAGTTGAGTTGTCAATTCAACCACACCTGGATAACTTAGTATCTGCAGCAAAGTGTTTAGTAGCGAAAGTGGTATGATAATAATAGTAGCGGTAGCAAAAGTAAAGATGATTGTTTTTGGGTTTTTGTAGTAGTTGTAACAGTAGCAACGGAAAAGTAAATAAGCGAAGAACAATATATGAAAAGCTCAGAGGCAATGGATCTTGATGGATTATTATGCCGGATGTGATTCCTCATGCAATAGTTATAACATAGGGTGATATAGAACTAGCTCCAATTCATCAATGTAATGTAGGCATGTATTCTGTAAATAGTCATACGTGCTTATGGAAAAGAACTTGTATGATGTCTTTTGTCCTACCCTCCCGTGTTCAGCGGGTCCTCACGGAAACTAAGGGATATTAAGGCCTCCTTTTAATAGAGAACCGAACAAAGCATTAGCACATAGTGAATACATGAACTCCTCAAACTACGGTCATCACCGAGAAGTATCCCGATTATTGTCACTTCGGGTTGTCGGATCATAACACATAACAGGTGACAATAGACTTGCAAGATAGGATCAAGAACACACATATATTCATGAAAACATAATAGGTTCAGATCTGAAATCATGGCACTCGGGCCCTAGTGACAAGCATTAAGCATATCAAAGTCATACCAACATCAATCTGAGAACATAGTGGATACTAGGGATCAAACCCTAACAAAACTAACTTGATTACATGGTAAATCTCATCCAACCCATCACCGTCTAGCAAGTCTACGATGGAATTACTCACGCACGGCGGTGAGCATCATGAAATTGGTGATGGAGGATGGTTGATGATGACGATGACGACGAATCCCCCTCTCCGGAGCCCCGAACGGACTCCAGATCAGCCCTCCCGAGAGAGATTAGGGCTTGGCGGCGGCTCCATGTCGTAAAACGCGATGAAACTTTCTCTCTGATTTTTTTCTCATCGAGACGGAATATATGGAGTTGGAGTTGAGGTCGGAGGAGGTCCAGGGGGCCCATGAGATAGGAGGCCGCGCCCTAGGGGGGGCGTCCCCCTGTCTCGTGGACAGGCTGTGGGCCCCCTGGCATTAATTCTATCGCCAAAAATTCTTATAAATTCCAAAAAGTGCCTCCGTGGATTTCCAGGACATTCCGAGAACTTTTCTTTTCTACACATAAAACAACATCATGGTAGTTCTGCTAAAAACAGCGTCAGTCCGGGTTAGTTTCATTCAAATCATGCAAGTTAGAGTCCAAAACAAGGGCAAAAGTGGTTGGAAAAGTAGATACGTTGGAGACGTATCAATAGCCCATTTGGCAATCCGGCTCGTGGCATCGCGGTTGTTTATTATGTCGTTGAGTGGTACTTCCGAGGCCACCGTAATTGAACACTCTTGAAAGTAGTGTCATAATTTCCGGGATGCCATAAATACCGTGTATGCTATCTTTTGATAATGTGGGTACTGTGATTTGCATGGAGTGAGGACAGTGGATACATAATATACCGGCTTTTGAAGTGGGAATTTATGTCCGTCCGTCTCTCGTTCGACGACGAGCACTGCACTTACAACTTGGTGAGTTGCCGCTGTATATAATAGCACTGGTTCACCAACATTTGGCGCGGCCAAGATTGGGTTGGTGGCCATGATGGCTTTTATTTCTTTCAATCCGGCCGTGGCTGCGTCCATCCACTCGAAGTGTTCGGTGCGCCGAAGGAGGCGATAAAGGGGTAGTGTCTTTTCTCCTAATCGGGAGATAAAGCGGCTTAAGGCCGCCACGCATCCAGTTAACTTCTGGATTTGCTTGAGGTCAATTGGGATAGCCAACTGTGACAGAGCTCGGTTTTTAGCCGGATTTGCTTCAATTCCTCTGCTGGAGACGATGAAGCCCAGGAGTTTTCCGGCGGGAACGCCGAAAACGCATTTTTCCGGATTGAGCTTGATGTCGTATGTTCGGAGATTGTCGAACATGAGCCTCAAGTCTTCTATTAAGGATTTGACGTGTCTGGTTTTAATGACCACATCGTCTACGTATGCCTCCACTGTTTTGCCGATCTATTTTTCCAAACATGTCTGAATCATGCGTTGATACGTCGCGCCGGCATTTTTGAGCCCGAAGGGCATTGTGTTGAAACAGAAGGGGCCGTATGGAGTAATAAATGTCGTTGCGTCTTGATCAGACTCCGCCATCTTAATTTGGTGGTAGCCGGAGTATGCGTCGAGGAAGCACAATGAGTCGTGTCCCGTGGTAGCATCGATAATTTGATCGATGCAGGGGAGGGGGAAGGGATCCTTGGGGCAAGCCTTGTTAAGGTCCTTAAAATCGACACATAGGCGCCAGGATTTATCCTTCTTTGGTACCATCACCAGGTTTGCTAGCCAGTCCGGATGTTTTATTTCTCTAATGAATCCGGCCTCCAAGAACTTGGCTAGCTCCTCTCCCATGGCTTGTCGCTTAGGTTTAGAGAAACGCCAAGAGCCCGCTGACCGCTTGAATCCCTTTAGAATGTTAAGGCTATGCTCGACCAGACTGCGTGGGATTTCTGGCATGTCCGAGGGATGCCAGCGAATATGTCCCAATTTCGCAAGACGAACTCCCGTAGTGCAGCATCTACAGCGGGGTTTAACTGTGCCCCGATGGATGTTGTTTTTGCAGGGTCCGTTGGGTGGACTTGGAATTTGACTATTTCATCCGCTGGTTTAAAAGAGGTGGACTTGGATCTTTTGTCTAGTATCACGTCGTCCCTGTCCACATCGTGGAGCGCTGATTAATTCCTCCGCCGCGAGGGCTTCGGATAACGCCTCGAGGGCGGTCGGCTGTTTTGTTTTCGCGTGAGTGCTGTGTCCGGATCACTAGCTAGAGTGATGATTCCATTGGGCCCGGGCATTTTGAGCTTCATGTACCCGTAATGGGGTATGGCTTGGAAGATCGTGAATGCCTCCCGCCCTAGAAGGGCGTGGTATTAGTTACTGAACGGGGCCACTTGGAATGTAATTTCTTCGGACCTGTAATTCTCCAGAGTGCCGAATACCACATCTAGTGTGATTTTCCCAACAAGAACATGCCTCCCCGACCGGGATGATTCCTCCAAGGTCGTGGCCGCTTTGCTCAATGCGGTTTCGCTTATTTCCATTTTTGAAGAGTCTCATAAATGAGGTTTAATCACTGCCGCCGTCCATGACCACTTTAGTAAGCTAAAGCCGCCCGCACTGGACCGAGGACCAAGGCGGCCGGTGCTCGGGCTGTTCGAATTTCGGTTAAATCGGCATTGAAGGTGATAGCCGTGTCGCTCCATGGATTTATTGCTGCCACGTGGCAGACTTCGGCAAGGCTGTTGAGTGCTCGCTTACGCCTATTATTTGACGCGAAGGTCTCAAAGACTGTCAATACTGTATTGTTATCCACGGGATGGTGCTCTGCGGTGTTTTGAATGAGGAGATCCTCACCGCTCTTGGCCACCTGCCGGAGTACCCAACATGCTCTAAGGCTGTGTGTTGGTATGGTATCCGCTGTACTATGAATTTTGCAGGGCTCGTTAAGCCATCCCTCCAATACGGTTCCACACCCTGTAGTGGGCTTTTTCTTCTTTGTAATTGAGTCGGGTGACTTATGAGAGTGCACCCTTTTAATTCGGACTGGGGGCTTTATCAGAGCCGGATTATCCCAAAATTTTGTTTTGGTTTTACAGGCGCTTTCCATCGCACAGTACTTCCGTACTATGGCCGCCAAGTCTGCGAAGCGTTTTATGTCATGATGACTTATGGTGTTGAGGATTCCCTTGTCCATGCAATTATTGCAAAAGAATGAAATTGCATCTTCCTCGCGACAGTCCTTGACCTTGTTCATTACAAGGAGGAATCTGGCCCAATGGTGATGTACCGTCTCCTGGGGCTCTTGCCTAATGTCAGAAAGATCGTTTATATCTGGGTGGGTGGGTGGATTTAAGTCCGTACCTTGACCCGGTTTGAGACCCAGGGGAGGAGGAGTTTCTGATCTTGGAAGTTCGGTCTCCGGTTTGTTGCCCAGTGGGTCTGGCATGTTGCCTAATTCTAGGTTCAGGGTTTGGGCGATGTCCTCCCGTAGGCAGGTATCCGGCTCGGAGAGCTGGGGAATCCGGACATAGCTTGTCCTCAAGATAGAGGAACTCGCCGCATTGCTCCTCCACCACCGCTATCTGATGGGTGACCGGCGAAGAGTTAATCTCCCTTTGATAGGGTTTAAGCACAATCCGATCATAGTCCATAGCGACTCCCAAAGCGGCAATGCGATCCAAGAGCTCGTTCAAAGAGGAGAGCTCCATTGGATTCATCCGCTCGGTAAGCTCCGAGCCGATGTGGAGGCTGTTTTTGATGACCCGAGAAGTCATCGTCGGTGCAGCAGCCGAACGGGAGGTCATGACGAAGCCGCCTAGTCGGAAAGTTTGGCCTACAGCCAGGGCTCCCCCAGAGGTGATGTTGTCCCTGACAACGAGACGAGCCATCCTTCCTTACGATGACGGCACAGTGGAACTCTCAATGAAAGCACCAATGTCAGTGTCAAACCGTGGATCTCGGGTAGGGGGTCCCGAATCGTGCGTCTAAGGCGAGATGGTAACAGGAGGCGGGGACATGATGTTTACCTGTGTTCGGGCCCTCTCGATGGAGGTAATACCCTACTTCCTTCTTGATTGATCTTGATGATATGAGTATTACAAGAGTTGATCTACCATGAGATCGTAGAGGCTAAACCCTAGAAGCTAGCCTATGGTATGATTGTTGTTGTCCTACGGACTAAACCCTCCGGTTTATATAGACACCGGAGGGGCTAGGGTTACACAGAGTCGGTTACAAGGGAGGAGATCTACATATCCGTATTGTCAAGCTTGCCTTCCACGCCAAGGAGATTCCCATCCGGACATGGGACGAAGTCTTCAATCTTGTATCTTCATAGTCCAACAGTCCGGCCAAAGGATATAGTCCGGCTGTCCGGAGACCCCCTAATCCAAAACTCCCTCAGGGCCAACCCCCCCCCCCCCACCCTACCGTTCAAACAATAAAAAAACCAACTGCAGGACGCAACTTTAGACAATGAAGTGCATTTGGTTAGACGAAGCAGTGCAGTATCACAAAGCAATGCAGTTTCGGGATACACACATGAATACAGGGGCTGCAGCAAGTGAAATAAAAAATATAGGTGCAGCACAAACCTGTAGACAAAAATGCAGTGCTTTTTGTTGGACGAAGAAGTTCGGCATGAAATGCGATGCAGTTCTCTGGGACACGTATGATACATAAGCGTGACAAATGCCAGTTCGCACAGAACGTGGTGGTCTACAAATAAAAAATGCATACATATATATACTATATGAGTTATTTATATAAAATAAAATACACACACAAATTCGTCCATATACGCTGCTGCAAAAAGTAGACGAAACACAACAACACAAATAAAGTTTTTTCATACAGTATCTACCTTAGACAGCACACTCTATACAACATGAACCCTAGTTCTTGTCCATACACAGGCTTTTACCCAGGAAAAACAATGCCAAATGACTGTTACTGCGTCTGCGATTGCGACAGGGAAGTAAGCCCGAGGTTTGCAATCAGATCTCGTATCTCAAGCGGCATGTCTTCATAATACAACATGTTTGAAGGATTGAACAACAGCTGGAACATGTACTCCGCCTTCCAATCTACAACAGCAGGCTGAAAAGAAAAATAAAAAAAATGCAGACTAGTGATTAAAAATAGGTTTTCATAAGAACAAAAAGTGAAAAAAGTCAAAAATAAATAAAAAAAGTAACAAGAAAAAGAAGAAACTGAGAATGTATTACGTCGGATTTGACAATTTTCTCGACTAGACGTTGGCCGTCATACAACTGCGTCAACCTCAGAACATAGATTCCGCACTCATTTGTTCCCTGCGCTGGCACGACTGGGTAATAGGGATTCTCTGCCAATTTAACCCAGTCAGGGTGGTTCTTAGATTTATACAGTTTTTCACCATAAATCACCTTCAGCAGCTGAGTCATCCTCCTCATGTAGCAAAAAAGGAAGCACAAAGTAAAATAACACACGTCACAGATCAAATAACTATTCAGACGAACCGAAAAATACAAAGTTCTTCTCAAGATCTACACAGTCCCTCTTTAAAATGCACATGAGATCATTTCCTTTTATCACCTTTTTTACACAGATTAGGGGGTGTGTGAGAAAATGCAGCTCACACGATATGTTGCAAAGGCACTACATAAACAGTGTGGTTCTATGTGTGCTAACATTGCATGTGCAGTTTATAAAAAATGCGAGGAGAAACACAAAAAAGCTTTGCACTTGGCAAGAAAAAATGACATGCCACTTCAGTGCAATCTGAGTGGTAGTCAGTCCTGCGCCACTTTGTCGTGACATCAGCATGGCCAGTGTAATTCCTAGTGTCATGGATATCAAACGTCTGGCGATGTTGGTTCATCGTGTATAAGGAATAATGACCATCCTTGGAGCGTGGCATCATAATCTGTCACATCAAAAAACAAAATGAAAAAAAATGAAAATTTTGTTCGACACGTAGCACTAGGACCACTGTTCCAAAAATAACTATAAAAATAAATGCAACAAATCAGAAAATAAATGAAGGAAAACAATAGCCTTACCAGTTTTGCGTTCAACAGGTTTTCTTTGTCGCTCACAAAAACCTTGAACTGCTTAACCGCATCTTCTAAAACAAACGGGCTATGAACAACTGGCAACACAGGGTTTCCTTCATCATCTTTCTTCACAAAGGTTTCCATTTGAAGAACATACTGAATAGAAAAAGAACAAAATTAGGACATGAAAAAAAGAGTAAAACATGCATGCACGCATGGACATGAAAAAAATCAGTACAAGAGAAAAAATGACAGCACATGTTTACCGTGATAAATAAAGGTGAAAGTAGCACACGTTCACCAGAACGATAAACTAAACCCAATTCAGGGTCTTGCTTCCAGTACTTTATGACAAAATCCATGATATACGAATCCATTAAAGCTCCTGTGCCAAATGTATTATAGATATAGTCAACAGTGTAGGTATCAACATCACCAAAAGGACTGTTCACCATAAAGAACGCGTTCCTGCAGTAAACATACACAGATGGGATCAATAAAATTAAAATTAAAAACAAATCACACAAAAAGGATGAAGGGGACACACATAAAACTTACTTGTGGTATTTGATTACAAAATCTTTGCTGAGAACGAGATCCTTTATTTCCCTCGCCTCATTAATATATTTGAACCTCGGAGGCTTCAATTTCTCTATAGAGCATCTCAACTTAAAAGCCCTCTCACCCGCCCTCTTGTTCGAAAGTACTTCAACCTCATCCACAGGAGGACGATTGATTGCTGCACTCCTAGTCCTAGTTACGCGTGGACATGGCATAAAAAAATCATCATCGTCAACATCAAGTACATCGTGTGGAGAGCTAGGTCGAGAAACACTTCCACCATCAGGTCCAGACGCCACATCTGTGTTCAAACCATCTCCAGCCAAAAAACCAGAATTATCTGGAGAGATTTGAATGGCACAATCCTCCATAACCACCTCAGAACCTTGGGACTCAAACAGTGACGTACAGACTTCATGAAGCCCCCCATCAAAACTTAAAAACGTGTAGAAAAAACATGGAAACACTCAGCACAAAATACAAAACCAAAAAACATGTAATACATCACATTAATATAAAAAAATGCAGTTCACTAAAGAATAGAATGCATCCCAATTGTCTACATCAATGCAGCCCACTTGTCTACAGCAATGTAGCCCAATTGTCTACATCAATGCAGACCACTTGTCTACAACAATGTAGCCCACTTGTATACAACAATGTAGCCCACTTGCCCCAAAATAAATGCAGCTAACTTTATATACAACAAATGCAGCTCACTAACACAACAAAAAATATACAAATCCATTCTAAATCACACATTTAACTAAACTCACTAGTAAAAAAAGCCCGTAAGAAGCGGAAGCAAGCAGTAAACAAAAAATAAATAAGGTAGATAAAGAAGTTCACTAAAACAACCTTTATTTGCAAAAATTAAAAGTGATGTTAAATCAAGGAAACACTTTCTCGATGTGAGCCAACTATAGAGCATGGCCTTTCTGATGTAGCCAATGTGCTCCACCCCAAACTGAGCAACTGGAGCACCATCCTAAGTCTGCAAGAATTGAAACATATAGAATCCACAATCATGCCTGCAATAAAAGAATAAAAAACATCAGTTTCACAAAATGAAATAAAAAAACTTGCGCAGTACAGAACACACCCATTTGGCTGCATTGGGACAATGACATGTTTCAACACAAATCCATCAAGTGTAGCAGGATTTAGCTGCTCATCAGAACTTGAGCTACCTTCTTTCCATGCACGCTTGGTATTTTTAACTATCCTCCTAAAAACCCTGATCGCATCAGGGCTGCCAGGTTTATTGAGCGAGTCAAGAAATTCAAACCGTCTTTCTTTCACACTTAACGCAACTACACAATAATGACCAACGCCATCCCTCGTCTCTAGCGGATCAAAAGTTGCAAAAAGGACCTGTTCGATGCACGAAAAATAAATAAAATTATTATAAGAAGAAGAAACAGAACACTATAGAAACAAACACACAAAAATATAGTTTTCGACACATAAAAATATTACTCACCATATCCTTTTTATCAACATGCTCCTCGGCTTTTGAAGAGAACATCATTTTAACACTCCTGCCTACAGTACCACCATTCCAAATACTTGTCTACCAAAACAAAACCAAAAATGAAATACTACTCAAGAAAACAGGCATCGCACGAAATCAGAAAAGAAAATCAGAAAATAAAACAAAAATTTCTGCATTCTTACACAAATATGGTACGGGACAACCATCGTCGGAGATCCCTTAAATTTATCTACCAGCAAAGAAGCCCCAAGATCTACAAGGCCTGTAGTGAGCATCCCTTTATCCCAAAAAGATTGACCAACTTCGCCAATGGTAATATCAGCCATCTCAGTTTTAAAAGCAATCACGTCCCTGAATTTTAATGAAAAACTGAAACATAAGATACTAAAGAAATAACAACAATGAACAAGGGTAAAATACTGAAATTAGAAAATACATATAAACAAAACAATTTCTAAGTGGCCATACTTCTTCTTCTTGTCCTTCCGAGCCCTCGTAACAGCAGCATACAACTGATTATATATTTTCAGAAGAGCTGGATCAATGCTCGACGGTGTCACAACAGCAAGTTCGTCATCTATAATAGAAAGATGAAGTTCACTTATCCAAAAGAATGAAGTTCAAATATTAAGATAAGGAAATTTTGCTAGCTATTTTGAAAATCATCAACAAAAGATCAAGTTCCACTTATCATTAAACATCTAATACAGCTACCATAGTAATTAAGCAAAATGAATAAGAAAACCTTCAACTGCACTGTTCGAAACAAAACTCTTGCCTTCAGTGTGAGAGTCTTCATGTTGTTGTTCTTTAGAGCTGACCAAAACATTTTCTTGGCTAGCTTGCGGCGAATCCACCACAACCTCACTGGACTACCCTTCTGAACCAACATCAACATTATCTGGATTTACAACAGTCTGGTCAACCGCAACGTCCTTAGATACTTCAGCTGCATGAGGCTCCATGCTACCTCTTGAGCACTGCGTTGGATTTCCCCGAAGAGGAGAGGATGATGCAGCAAAGTAGCATAAGTATTTCCCTTAGTTTTTGAGAACCAAGGTATCAATCCAGTAGGAGGCCACGCGCAAGTCCCTCGTACCTACACAAAACGATAGCTCAACGCAATCAACGCGATTAGGGGTTGTCAATCCCTTCACGGTCACTTACGAGAGTGAGATCTGATAGAGATGATAGATAATATTTTTGGTATTTTTGGTATAAAGATGCAAGGTAAAATAAAAGGCAAAAGTAAAAGCAAAGCAATAATAAAGTGATTGGAGATTGATATGATGAGAATAGACCCGGGGGCCATAGGTTTCACTAGTGGCTTCTCTCAAGAGCATAAGTATTTCTACGGTGGGTGAACAAATTACTATTGAGCAATTGACAGAATTGAGCATAGTTATGAGAATATCTAAGCATGATCATGTATATAGGCATCACGTCCGAGACAAGTAGACCGACTCCTGCCTGCATCTACTACTATTATTCCACTCATCGACCACTATCCAGCGTGCATCTAGAGTATTAAGTTCAAGAAAACAGAGTAACACCTTAAGCAAGATGACGTGATGTAGAGGGATAAATTCATGCAATATGATATAAACCCCATCTTGTTATCCTCGATGGCAACAATACAATACGTGCATTGCTGCCCCCATCACACCGGGAAAGGACACCGCAAGATTGAACCCAAAGCTAACCAATTCTCCCATTGCAAGAAAAACCAATCTAGTAAGCCAAACCAAACTGATAATTCGAAGAGACTTGCAAAGATAACCAATCATACATAAAAGAATTCACAGAAGATTCAAATATTTTTCGTAGATAATCTTGATCATAAACCCACAATTCATCGGTCTCAACAAACACACCGCAAAAAGAAGATTACATCGAATACATATCCACGAGAGAGGGGGAGAACATTGTATTGAGATCCGAAAAGAGAGAAGAAGCCATCTAGCTACTAACTATGGACCCGAAGGTCTTAGGTAAACTACTCACACTTCATCAGAGAGGCTATGGTGATGATGTAGAAGCCCTCCGTGATCGATTCCTTCCCATGGAGCTCCTAACAGGCCCCAAGATGGGATCTCGTGGATACAGAAAGTTGCGGCGGTGGAATTAGGTTTTTGGCTCCGTATCTGATCGTTTGGGGGTACGTAGGTATATATAGGAGGAAGGAGTATGTCGGTGGAGCTTCGAGGGGCTCACGAGGCAGGGGGCGCGCCCTGGGGGGGTGCCCTCCGCCCTCGTGACCGCCTCGTGGCTTTCTTGACGGAGGGTCCAAGTCTCCTTGGTCTTATCTGATGAGCAAATCACGTTTTCGAAGGTTTCATTCCGTTTGGACTCCGTTTCATATTCCGTTTCTTTGAAACACTGAAATAGGCAAAAAACAACAATTCTGGGCTGGGCCTCCGGTTAATAGGTTAGTCCCAAAAGTAATATAAAAGAGGAAAATAAAGCCCAATATAGTCCAAAACACACTACAAGAAATATGCTTAATCGTGACCTTCTCGTAGTGACGGTGGGTGAATTGGTCATAAATCTATGACCATTGTGCGGCAGATGGTCGTAAGCCGTTTGGGAGGGTCCAAACTCTAAATCATCATGACCATTTTGGTCAACAAGGTCACAATTTTCTTATCTAAAATGTTCATAACATAGACAACACTGATCTACACCTTTCATTTTAGTCTAGCTTGACCGATTTAAATGGTCATGACCATCGATTCACAATGCTTCAAAATGACCGGTCGACATCGTCACCGCTTTGCCGATGTGGCGTGTCCATGTGTCAAGCCACCTCAACATTGCCTCAGACCTGACATATGGTACCCGCCAAGCGGATTACGAGCAATTTAAATGGTCATGACTACTAATTCACAATGCTTCAAAACAACCGATCGAACACCTCACCAATTTCTCCTACGTGGCGTGTTCATGTGCGTATCCACGCCTATATGTCATGTCCATGTGTTAATTTTATCTTAGATGTACTAGGAATATGGAATCCATTTAATCAACCTCCTGCAAGTGACACGCAGGACCCGCCAAGCTGACATGTAGGGCTATCACGTGGGCATAGGAGGCAAGTGGGATGCGAAATAATAATGAACAAAAAAATGAGGAAAAAATGAGGAGGGACGACAAAAAAATGAGTAACTATTTTCCTCTCTAGAAATGATTTTTGGGAGAAAAAAGATCAAACTATAAAGCAGCTGTACTTCAAATTTGACCTAGTTCCTCCTGAATCGGCGATAATATGTCTTTTTGATAAGAGGTGTATCGAAAGCTTTTCACATGCAACCATTTGGTTATCTGTAAATAAAATGTGGTCTAATAATTTTTTAAATTGTTTTGGTACAATTTTTCGACAAATATTTGGTAGGTTCTTAAAAAAGCCCATCTTTGGCACTTTGTAATTAGAAAAAAAAACGTGCAATGAAAATAAAAAGTCGATTCGGTAACATTGTTTACCCGAAATAAGAGGCCATTTGAAAAATATTGGGTGATTTGAACAAACTATAAGAGGGTAATATGTTGAGTCTTTACCCGGAATTGAAGGGTAAAATATACTCCCTCCGTTCGAGTTTAAGAGAAACGAAAGGAAAAACACACAATTTGCATATGCTTAATTCTCATTGGTGGAATCATTTGTGCCATGGATTGATTACATGGCAAACATCCTGCCATTCATTCCGAGCACTCCCACCGTCCACCCATCCATCCATGATCCATCCATCCATCCATCCAATCTAAAGAAAAGGAGAAAATAAGGAGAAGCCCACTGCATCAATCTCTCCTCTCTCTCTCTCGTCTGACGCCTCCTTCCCAACCCACGATCTCCTGCCGCCGCCACCAACCATGCCGGCCGGTTCCAATGAAGCTCAGCCACGCGCAAGACGACCTCGAGCTCCCCAAGATCCCCTCCCCCCTCCGCTCAGATCCGCGCCTCAAGGCCCGAGCCTCGCCATGGCTTAGGGTTCCTTCGGAACCCGCCAGAACCCCGTGATGGCGAGGCCAAGCTCGCGAGATCCGGCCACCGTCATTGCCTGTGTAGGCCCTTCCCATCCTTCCTTGCCCGGATCCACCCTCTCCTCCTCATCTCACCTTCTCCTCCTATCCGCCCTTTTGCTACAGGTCACCATGACGTGGAGACGACGACGACGGCGGCGGCAGGAGGGCGCCGGCCTTGCCCTGCTCGAGGAGGAGGAGGAGTGGTGCACCTAGCCGCCAGCCATGCTCTGCTCAAGGAGGAGGGGCAGGAGGGGTCTGCTGCTAGGGCGACCAAGAGATCCTGCCGAGCTCAAGCACGTCCACGACGACCCACTGCGGCAGGTAGGATATCCCTCCCCCTCGACCTCTGCTCACTAATGATGCTAAGTTAAGCAATATTGATGCAAATCCTGGTTGCCTCAAGGAATTCAAGAGGGATTTGTATGAACAAGAACAGTTATTTTATTTAGTTAGTTAGTGCCAAATGAGAGAGAAGATGAGGTCCAGATTGGTCAATTTGGCTGCCACCTCATGGATTTGTATCTATGCAACCATCTCCTTCCTGTTTGTATGGTCTGGATTGCAAGAAATTCAGTTTTGGGTGACCTGCACCTAGTTTAACTTCTCTGAATAATGAACAATCTGACATAAATATGTTGTGTACATTTTGAATCCCCAACATGACACAAATTCAATTACTAGTGATTGTGAACATAGCCTCCTGTTCACCAAATGAAGAATCCACCCAAGATTCTGGCCATGTCGGCAAGTCCACCCAGTCCCAAGGACCTCAATACCGCACCTCCCTGCCTCAGATCTCGATTTCCCCACCTTCACGCTTGCTCCACTTGCCCTACAGGCTCGGCGTGCAGCTCCAAACCATCACCATTGACTTCTAGAGGGCCTTCCAGGTCCACGACAAGCTCTACACCGGCCGTGTCCCTCCCTTTTGCCTCTATGGGTAAACTTACTTGCTACAGATTATTCACAATTTCTCCATTGTTAGCAACATCTTCTTAAGTAGAATTCTTAGAACTGGTTATTAGCTGAAATTACAATAGTTAATTCTTTTATCTATATGTCGCCTGATTTGTTGCTTGTTGCCAGATTCTTGTTATACCAAGATTGTCCTGATTATTCTAAGATTGTAGATTTATTTTTCTCTTGAAGCTAGGTTTCTTTTCAAGCATGTCTAACATCTACATGGAATTCTTGAGATAAATAATATAAGGAGATTTTTGTGGTACATGTGCATGAACCTATAGTCTGTTATTGTCGACTGCCCTTTTTTTATTATATGCGGCTCGTTGCATAGAGGCTTATCTATGCATTAGTATTTGATTCTCTATCATATTAGTTTCCTTGGTCTGCTTTTTGAGCCTTACCATCATTTTTTTCTTGTACACGGCAATGGCGGGAGTGCCATATTGGGCAGAGGAAGAGGATGAGAAGAAAGAAGGCTTTGGGCGTGAGTGGGTCTTTGGATGGCGGTGGCCTTCCGCTACCTGCCCCATGGCACCTCAGTCTACTGTGGTGGCAAGTATGTTTGACTTCCACAACTCCAGCCTCCTCTATGTGCATATATATACACCACCGACCACAAAACCCTAGATTTAGCTTGCTTGTATAATATGATGTGACTTATGCACTGTACTCTCATTTATTTACTATAATGGAGATTTCAAATATGTTGTTATGCTGGAGGACGAGTCTTGTTAGGCCAGCAATGGGGGAGCTACAAAATTACCTTACGATCTGAATGTGAGCACCTGATGATTTTGCATGTGCAAATAAATGGAGGTCAAAATGCTTTTGGTTGTGACTCAATTTTCCTTAGCATATATGTATGTATTATTTAAACTTGACTCATTGTTTTCTCCTATGATGCTATGTGATTCAATAATAAATTAGTAGACTTGAATATTTCTTGTTCTGATCAGCCTTGTGTGGAAGATGTGACCTTCTTTGAATACCCTGCTCATTATATGTTGCTCAAGGGTTCGCTGTCATAGCTCTTGTTATTCTTTGTGCTGATCTAAGAAACATCTTGCATGCTATAGAAGTCCTATTAGCTAAACTTGCCTTGTAGTGGTCTCCATAAAAGTGGTTTTATTTTGAATTTAATTCTATTTGTTTGCTGCAGCGGAATGCTCATCACCTTGCAGCGGAATGCTTCATGTTGTAATTCCAGTCAAGTAAAGACAAAAGAAACATGGTACCCTCTTTACTACTGAAGTTTTGCAACCATGTTAATAGTTTATGCAAATTGTTGGGACTCTTCCGAGAAGATTATTTCATTAGTTTATTTACGTAACTATTTCCTGCTCAATAATAAAGGTTGAGATCCCTGCAAGAAATGGTTACGATTGGTACTCCTTAGATGTAAACTGATGAATTTTGTTAAGTTCTACATATGAGGTTGTGTTTCGCCATGTATACTTTGTGTGCATGTGTTGTTTGCATTGAGGTTAACTTATACTCCCTCGTCCCATAATATAAGAGTGTTTTTGTCACTAGTGTAGTGTAAAAACGCTTTTATATTATGGGACACAGGAGTAGTTTGCAATCGGTTTGGTTTGGTTGTTTATGAGATGTGTTGTGTTGTACTGCTCATGGTTGTGCTGTTTATTATACTGTGTTAAAGATACACGATTCACATATCTTGATCTTGGAAGTTATTGACGTGAGCTTTTTTTGCACAAAGTGTTCAGAGCAAACACACGAATAATCTTGCAAGTCCAGAAATTTCTATGGGAGTATGTCTTAATGTCTTGTGTTTCTGTTCATTGATGTGAATTTTTAAGTCTCACTGCTGAATGTAAAACCACCATTTTTCTTTCTTTTGCTCATATTTTGTATGCTTTCTTATGTTTGATTATTCCTATTACCAGGATGATCTGAGTCACTCAGAAGAAGTGGAGGGTAGAAGGAGGGCACAAGAAGCTTCGTTTCTCATTGATGTTATGTGTGGTAACTTAAAACTTGTGCTTCTATCCAATCTTTGTAGAACTATGTTGCTGTGTGCTTGTGCACTTGTTGGATCCTTTTGTTGTGCACTTGCACATATAGAACAATTTTTCTGTGCACTTTTAGAATCATTTTGCTGTGCACTTGTTGGGCCTTGAACCTTGGTGTATAGAGGAGTCGATGGATGATGTATTGTATTGCATGTGATGTGTTACTGAAATGAAATATACAATTTATTTGCAATATTGTATTTTGTTGTACTTGTTTTTAATGGGCCTATCTTGATATATGCATGCTTCTGACAAAATAATGTATTAGCCCAAACAAATTATGACATTTTTTATAATAAAATATGTATTGGGCCAGGCCCATGTAGGCTAGATTAGTGGACCGGGCTGTGAAATTTATGATGATTCCATTTGGTCACTAGCAATGCCACGTCAGCTCAGCCACATCAGATCCTACGTGGCTCAGAGAAATGGGTAATGACCAAACCAAAATTTTGGTCAATAGAGATCTGCGACCAAAATTTTAGAAAGGTCATGTTTGTTCGTTCTTGACGGCCAACTGTTGACCTTTTGGATTTGGTCAAAACAAGGTCATAAAACATGAATAATGACGATTCAGTGACCAAAATGGAGGGTCAATGATGAATAAATTTCTTGTAGTGACAGTTGATAATATAGCATGGAGCAATCAAAAAGTATAGATACGTTGGAGACGTATCAGGCATCCCCAAGCTTAATTCCTGCTCGTCCTCGAGTAGGTAAATGATAAAAAGAGAATTTTTGATGCAGAGTGCTACTTGGCATAATTTCAATGTAAATCTTCTTTATTGTGGTATGAATATTCAGATCCGAAAGATTCAAGACAAAAGTTCATATTGACATAAAAATAATAATACTTCAAGCATACTAACAAAGCAATTATGTCTTCTCAAAATAACATGGCCAAAGAAAGTTATCCCTACAAAATCATATTGTCTGGCTATGCTCTATCTTCACCACACAAAGTATTTAAATCATGCACAACCCCGATGACAAGCCAAGCAATTGTTTCATACTTTTGACATTTTCAAAACTTTTTCGATCTTCACGCAATAGATGAGCGTGATGCATGGATATAGCACTATATGTGGTATAGAATGGTGGTTGTGGAGAAGACAAAAAAAGGGGAAGATAGTCTCACATCAACTAGGTGTATCAACGGGCTATGGAGATGCCCATCAATAGATATCAATGTAAGTGAGTAGGGATTGCCATGCAACGGATGCACTAGTGCTATAAGTATAAGAAAGCTCAACAAAAGAAACGAAGTGGGTGTGCATCCAATTCGCTTGCTCACGAAAACCTAGGGCATTTTGAGGAAGCCCATCATTGGAATATACAAGCCAAGTTCTATAATGAAAAATTCCCACTAGTATATGAAAGTGACAAAATGAGAGACTCTCTATCATGAAGATCATAGTGCTACTTTGAAGCACAAGTGTGGTAAAAGGATATTAACATTGTCCCTTCTCTATTTTTCTCTCATTTTTTTATTTGGGCCTTTTCTCTTTTTTTATGGCCTCTTTTTTTTCTTTTTGTTTCTTATTTTTCGTCCGGAGTCTCATCCCGACTTATGGGGGAATCATAGTCTCCATCATCCTTTCCTCACTTGGGACAATGCTCTAAAAATGATGATCATCACACTTTTATTTTTCTTACAACTCAACAATTACAACTCAATACTTAGAACAAAATATGACTCTATGTGGATGCCTCCGACAGTGTACCGGGATATGCAATGAATCAAGAGTGACATGTATGAAAGAATTATGAATGGGGGCTTTGCCACAAATACGATGTCAACTACATGATCATGCTAGCAATATGACAATGATGGAGCGTGTCATAATAAAGGGAACAGTGGAAAGTTGCATGGCAATATATCTCGGAATGACTATGGAAATTCCATGATAGGTAGGTATGGTGGATGTTTTGAGGAAGGTATATGGTGGTTGGATGATACCGGCGAAAGGTGCGTGGTATTAGAGAGGCTAGCAATGGTGGAAGGATGGGAAAAGTGCATATAATCCATGGACTCAACATTAGTCATAAAGAACTCATATACTTATTGCAAAAATCTAGAAGTTATAAAAGCAAAGTATTACGCGCATGCTCCTAGGGGGATAGATTGGTAGGAAAAGACCATCGCTCGTTCCCGACCGCCACTCATAAGGAATACAATCAATAAATAAATCATGCTCCGACTTCATGACATAACGGTTCACCATAATGCATGCTACGGAATCACAAACTTTAACACAAGTATTTCTCAAATTCACAACTGCTCAACTAGCATGACTCTAATATCACCATCTTCATATCTCAAAACAATTATCAAGCATCAAACTTTTCTTAGTATTCAACGCACTCAAAAGAAAGTTTTACAAATCTTGAATACCAAGCATATTATTATTATTAAGCAAATTACCATGCTATTTAAGACTCTCAAAATAATCTAAGTGCATGAGAGATCAATAGTTTCTTTAAAATGAATCCACCACCATGCTCTAGAAGATCTAAGTGAAGCACAAAGAGCAAAACTATAAAGCTCGAAAGATATAAGTGAAGCACATAGAGCAAAACTATAAAGCTCAAAAGATATAAGTGAAGCTCATAGAGTATTCTAACAAATTCCAATTCATGTATGGCTCTCTCAAAGAGGTGTGTACAGCAAGGATGATTGTGGTAAACTAAAAAGCAAAGACTCAAATCATACAAGACGCTCCAAGCAAAACACATATCATGTGGTGAATAAAAATATAGCTCCAAGTAAAATTACCAATGGAAGTAGATTTAAAGAGGGGATGCCTTCCGGGCATCCCCAAGCTTTGACTTTTTGGTGTCCTTGGATTATCTTGGGGGTGCCATGGGCATCCCCAAGCTTAGGCTCTTGCCACTCCTTGTTCCACAATCCATCAAAAGATTTCACCCAAAACTTGAAAACTTCACAACACAAAACTCAACAGAAATCTCGTGAGCTCCGTTAGCGAAAGAAAACAAAAGACCACTTCAAGGCACTGTAATGTACTCATTCTTTATTTATATTGGTGTGAAACCTACTGTATTCCAACTTCTCTATGGATTATAAACTATTTTACTAGCCATGGATTCATCAAAATAAGCAAACAACACACGAAAAACAGAATCTGTCAAAAACAGAACAGTCTGTAGTAATATGTAACTAACGCAAACTTCTGTAACTCTAAAAATCCAGCCAAAATAGGAAGACCTAGGCAATTTGTTTATTGATCAGAAGCAATTGGAATCACTATTTTATCACGTTCTGGTGAATTTTAATAATTGTTTTTGTGAATCGAAAGTTTCTGGAAATTACAGCAAGATCAAATAACTATCATCCAAGAAGATCCTATAGGTTTAACTTGGCACAAACACTAATTAAAAGATAAAACCACATTTAAACAGAATGTAGATGGATTATTTATTCCTAAACAGAAGCAAAAACAAAAAACTAAAATAAAATTGGGTTGCCTCCCAACAAGCGCTATCGTTTAACGCCCCTAGCTAGGCAGAAAAGCAAGGATGGATCTAGGTATTGCCATCTTTGGTAGGCAATTCTTCAATGAGGCATCTACCTTCCTTAGAGATTTCTTTCTTTTTAGTAATTATCAAACTTTTAGGCACAAGATCAAAAAAATTATTCATAGCAAATGGTTCCTTAATGATAGCAAAAAGATTGGGATGAATACTTACAGATTTAAGATCCGCAGTTTCTTTACTAGAGGATTCACCTTTATTTTTAGGAACATACATAAGCTTCGCATTTTTAGTAGGAGGACTTGGAGTGTTCTTTATGGAAGAAAACGCGGTTCCCAAGTTTGGAATGATACCCTCAAGTTTATCGATTCTAGTGGAATCTTGATTTATTCTTTCATTAACTATGGGTTCCTTTTCCTTAATATTTTTCAAAGTTACTCCTACCTTAGATCCATATTGGGTAATTTGGTTGTGGATCTTTTTATCTAAATTTTCAATTAACTCAACGGTAGCAACTTTACTTTCAATAATTTCAAGTCTTTGCATTACATGCTCCAAAGTTAACATAGTTCCATTAACCAAAAGAGGTGGTGAGCCAAATAAATCTATCATAGCATTATAAGAATCAAAAGTATGGCTACCCAAGAAATTCCCTCCGGTAATGGTATCAAGGATATATCTATACCAAGGATTAGCACCTACAAACAAATTGCGGAGAAGAACTGAAGTAGATTGCTTCCTAGTAGATCTATTTTGAGCATTGCAAATTCTATACCAAGCGTCTTTTAGATTTTCTCCCTCCATTTGTTTAAAATTTAGAACTTCATTCTCGAGAGACAACGAAGAAGATATAAGACTAGTCATGACGACAAGGCAAGTGAGAAAAAGGCAAATGGAAAAGAGAGGGTGAATAAAACAGCAAGGGTGAAGTGGGGGAGAGGAAAACGAGAGGCAAATGGCAAATAATGTAGTGCGGGAGATAGGGATTGTGATGGGTACTTGGTATGTTGACTTTTGTGTAGACTCCCCGGCAACGGCGCCAGAAATTCTTCTTGCTACCTCTTGAACACTGCGTTGGATTTCCCCGAAGAGGAGAGGATGATGCAGCAAAGTAGCATAAGTATTTCCCTCAGTTTTTGAGAACCAAGGTATCAATCCAGTAGGAGGCCACGCGCAAGTCCCTCGTACCTACACAAAACGATAGCTCAACGCAACCAAAGCGATTAGGGGTTGTCAATCCCTTCACGGTCACTTACGAGAGTGAGATCTGATAGAGATGATAGATAATATTTTTGGTATTTTTGGTATAAAGATGCAAGGTAAAATAAAAGGCAAAAGTAAAAGCAAAGCAATAATAAAGTGATTGGAGATTGATATGATGAGAACAGAACCGGGGGCCATAGGTTTCACTAGTGGCTTCTCTCAAGAGCATAAGCATTTCTACGGTGGGTGAACAAATTACTGTTGAGCAATTGACAGAATTGAGCATAGTTATGAGAATATCTAGGCATGATCATGTATATAGGCATAACGTCCAAGACAAGTAGACCGACTCCTGCCTGCATCTACTACTATTACTCCACTCATCGACCGCTATCCAAAGATGCATCTAGCGTATTAAGTTCAAGAAAACAGAGTAACGCCTTAAGCAAGATGACATGATGTAGAGGGATAAATTCATGCAATATGATATAAACCCCATATTGTTATCCTCGATGGAAACAATACAATACGTGCCTTGCTGCCCCTCATCCTTTGGGAAAGGACAGCAAGATTGAACCCAAAGCTAAGCACTTCTCCCATTGCAAGAAAAACCAATCTAGTAGGCCAAACCAAACTGATAATTCAAAGAGACTTGCAAAGATAACCAATCATACATAAAAGAATTCAGAAAAGATTCAAATATTGTTCGTAGATAATCTTGATCATAAACCCACAATTCATCGATCTCAACAAACACACCGCAAAAACAAGATTACATCGAATAGATCTTCACGAGAGAGGGGGAGAACATTGTATTGAGATCCAAAAAGAGAGAAGAAGCCATCTAGCTACTAACTATGGACCCGAAGGTCTGAGGTAAACTACTCACACTTCATCGGAGAGGCTATGGTGATGATGTAGAAGCCCACCGTGATCGATTCCCCTTCCAGTGGAGCTCCGGAATAGGCCCCAAGATGGGATCTCGTGGATACAGAAAGTTTCAGCGGTGGAATTAGGTTTTTGGCTCCGTATCTGATCTTTTGGGGGTACGTAGGTATATATAGGAGGAAGGAGTATGTCGGTGGAGCTTCGAGGGGCCCACGAGGCAGGGGGCGTGCCCTGGTGGGGCGCCCTTCACCCTCGTGACCGCCTCGTGGCTTTCTTGACGGAGGGTCCAAGTCTCATGGGTCTTATGTGATGAGCAAATCACATTTCCGAAGGTTTCATTCCGTTTGGACTCCGTTTGATATTCCGTTTCTTCGAAACACTGAAATAGGCAAAAAACAACAATTCTGGGTTGGGCCTCCGGTTAATAGGTTAGTCCCAAAAGTAATATAAAAGTGGAAAATAAAGCCCAATATAGTTCAAAACAGTAGATAATATAGCATGGAGCAATCAAAAATTATAGATACGTTGGAGATGTATCACTTCACTCTGGATACTTCAGGAACATCGTTGGCCGCCAGACAAACAGGGGAAGCAGCAACACTAACAGCAGGAACGACATTCTCCAGCGGCTTTTCAATGCGAAAATCAGAATCTTCATGCCGACTAGGGGAAACAGCATCATGGGATTCTTGAGCTACAGAAGGATCTGCACCGACGACGACAACCGATGTAGAAGCATCAATGCTGCCACCACCATCAACAACACAACCCCCCTGGTTCAGAACAACATGAACTTCTACGTTTTCTTCTCCAGGCTGTGGAAAGTTTAAAAAACACACAATAACACAAATGAGCATGGGGATAATTAACACAACAACACACAGGACACTTATGTCAAAGGCTGCTGACAACATACGTAGAACAACTGCAGTCCACATATGCAAAACATCTGCAACCCACATGTGTCAAAAGAACTACAACTGCAACCCACATATACGTAAAAATGAACTGCAGTTCACTTTGTCAAACGTTCTAGTTCAGTTATGTTAAATACTGAAGCTTACATATGTAAAAGAGTATGAACCACGCATGCGAAAAGAACTGTAGTTCACTTCTGCCAAAGACTAAAGCTCACACATGTAAAACTATTGTAGCTCACATATGTAAATGAAATGCATATGAGTGAACATAACAGCGTACATCAAGTTTATAAGAACAACAAAAAATTAGATTACAACACACTAACAAAAAAAGTAATTCAACTATACCTTATCAACTACATCCGGAGGGGACGATGCATCAGCCAAGACCTCATCCTTCCCAGAGCCATCGTAGGTCTCTTTGTGCACATCACAAGCAGCATCACCAGTCTACAGGCATAGAACAAACCAAAAACGAAATATAAGTTGGTAACGACCAAAAAAGAAAAAACTTCAAATATGCACAAGCAATACACACTATACAACCGCGAAGTACACAAAAAAATACAATAAAAATGGAAAGCAACAAGTGCAAGTTTAAGAAGAGGGACGCATGGCAGAACAGACATAGCAGAAGTACTTGTACCTGACCAATTCCATCGTCCCTAGTTCCATGGACACCGTAAGATTCCACTCCGACCTATCACAAAAAACATGAAAAGTGAGGAGCAATCCACATAGTACACAAAAGAGGTTCAAAACCACAAAAAACCTAGAACATACATTATCAGCGCCAACACCAGCGTCCTGATGGTTCATTTCATCCAAAATATGCCCAGCATCCTTCTCATACCGACCGCATTTTTCCTCTTGTGAATGTCCCAATTGAGCATACGAAGACCGAACATTCGTCACTGCAATCTTCAGGCGTTCAATCACGCCACAATCAAAATTGTGAGCAGCAACAATATCTTCATCTCGTGGGCCTTGGCCAACAGAGAAAAAACAAAGAATCGTCCTCAACCTGTCACCAGAGGTTGGCAAATCTCCAGTCAACTTCAAAACCTTCAGAAGAAGCTCATCAATCTCCTCGTGTTTTTTGCCGCCAACAAATTTCTGTTTAGAAGAGCTTCTATTATCAAACATCTATGGAGCCATGAAACCACGAGAACGCGGCACCTCATCATCACATGCAGGAAGCTGGCTACAGATAGGCTCATAAAACCTAGCATGAGTGCTAGGCCCCGCATCAGAGCTGCCACATACAACTGCAACAGGACGGTTGTACACAATATCGACTGACGCCTTCCACAGCAAAAAAAGAAAAGAAGCGAAGAGAAGAACACATGTGAGTACTAGAAAAGTTCAGATTTATAATGGCTGCACCTTTTTAAAAAATCTGATATTAAAAACTCATATGCACCAACCGGCAGCTTCCCATATTTGTAAGTTTCCAAGTAAATCTTTCCCTTCACAAGCGCATCCTCATTGTATAACTTCATCAGGTCCTTGGTCGTCAGGTATGATGCACGTGACGTCAACGTGTGCATAACTGAAAATTTGGGAAGCTTCAAGCAGTCAAGATACATAATCAGGGGGACAATGGCACAACCCTCTGCACAATTTCTGCTTGCTGCCTTCTGTTTGCCACCTCACCACAGCTGCCTGCAACTCATCAACAACAAGCTGGCAAAAGTCCATCTGTGCCATAGCCGCATAATCCATCTTCTCTACCATTGCAGCAACACTATCCAAACGAACTGCAGGTCCGGGGCACAGAAAATTCTGGTAAAGTATCAGGATGAACACCTTCACAACAAGGTCAACAGTCACATGATCATCTTCCTCCACCAACACCTTCAACTTCTCAACAAAGTCCTTGACACCTATACTTTTTGAATGGTCAAAGCCAAGCTCATCCTTGAGGGCAGACAACGAGTCATCATGGCCGCTGGCAGCAGGCATGGGTGCAGTGTGACGTCCCACGGGTAAATCAAAAAGGTGATGAACTGCATGACGATTGATTCGAAGAACCCTGCCATTCCCAAAGTCCATTATCATGGTGGTAGGGTCAATGTAAAATCCCAAAATTCTAAATTTTGGAATGTTATAATAAATATATAGTTATGATTGATTGTTTGATTGATTGTGTGAAGTTGAGTGAAATCTGAAACTTTTGAAAGTTAAATGAGAGGGAGCAAAAGGACTTTCTCAAACTTTCATTTTTCTTTTATGATCTCCATGAATTCAAATTCTTTTCAAATACAAAACCCTTGAGTGAAGATGATATGACTTCTTCCATTAAATTAAATTAAAAGGGTATTTGAAAATATTTGAATTTCATTTGGAACTATTTTCAAATTCAGAAACTTTAAGCAACTCAATGATTTTCATGAGAGAAGATAAAATGACTTCTTCAGATTGTATGAAATATGAGTTCGAAGTTTAAAAGGATCAAATTTAAAGTCCTTTTGAAATTATTTTCAATTTGGAGTTATTTGGGTTTTATTCAAATTATTTTTCTCCAAAAATAAAATATATGGAAAATAGGGTAAAATGATTCCCTACAACCGAAAATTGGAGAGAAATAAATTTGAAATCATTTTGGTATTTTTAAAATGATTTCAATTGGGTTTTAGTAGGGTAGTAGATGAATTACTTGATTTTTTCTCGATTTTATTTGACTTGACAAAAATGTCCACGTTGTAGAAAATATTTTTCTTAAAATTTTGATATATTATATGCCTATATAATATTTTTTTTATTTCTTTTTTTATTATTTTTGTTTGTCTGGAAAATCTTTATTTAAAAAAATGAGGAAATTTTCTCCTGTCGCTGGCCCGTAGCTAGCCAGCCCGGCCAGCCACAACAGACCGCTTCTCTCCGAGCTCGGGATGAAGTCCCGAGCTAGCACGCCGCCGCCGCCGTCCCGCAACCGGACTCCGCCGCCTCCTCTGCTTGTCCCTTCCCCAAGCTCGCGCCTCCCCCTCCCCTTTATAAGCTGCGCCTCGGGGCCCCAGGACCCCTTTCGCCGCCGCCCGATCCCGCCGCTTAGGCGCTTGCCGCCGCTTGACAGCGCCTCCTAGCCCCGCCCGCCCAAGATAGCTGCCGCCTCCGCCCGATCCGCGCCGTCCGCCGCCTCGCCCGTCGCCGAGCTTCACGGAACCGCCTCGCCGCCTCGCCTCGCTGCCGCCGGAAACCACCGTCGCCGCCGACGCCCCAAACCGGTATTAAACCGCTCGGTTCCTACGGTTTTTTTCGGTTTTAGAATTAGATCGGTTTTGTTATTTAGTTTAGTTTATTTAGTTAACGCTCTCTAGTTACGATTCGGTAGTGAACGTTTTCGTTCGTTAGGTTCTGTTAGCGAGCGTTCGCTCGATAGATTTTTCTTTTCTTTTTAATTTCGGCCAGGGATCCATCCATGAATATTTTATTTACAGATTAGTTCATGTACTTCAACCGGTCACTACTTTTTACTCGCTTGTCCAAATCCAACGAAACCAACGCCCACTTCTTCGTTATGATCCCCTCTATCTAGATAAACAAGTTGAACATGTTTTTGAAAATTTAAAATATGATTTCAAACAGATTTGAAATCAAACTTCTTTTGTTCATAATTTGAGTTTTATAACTCCGATTCAATTGATTCTTTTTGCAAATCGAAGCTCTTGACCTAAAATTTATGATAAGGAAAAATTCACATAATTTTGGTACTGTTATAAATTGTTTTATGTTGCAAGAGCTATTTGCTTGGTTTTGATGTTTTCCGAATTGTCTTCTTCGTTCTTTCTGATCTTTTGAGTGATTGCTTATGTGTGCTTACTATTGCTTGCTTACGATAGCTTGACCGGAGTGTGACGAGAAGAACTATCAGGAGTTATGAGTGCGAATCATATTCATCAATTGTAAAGGCAAGTTCACACTTTGATCATATCCCTCTCATACCCAGTTTTATGAATTAGTTTCACCCTCAAACATTGCATGAGTAGGATTGATAACTTGTGGGTATTGGGAAGTAGTTGATGAGGTAGGAACCTATTGCCCTGCATTCCAACCTTGGGAGTTACTACTACGTTATGCTTATACTGCTATACTATGCTCATAGACGTGGTTTGGTTTGAGTGTATTCATGACAGATGTGAGAGTTATCATTAATGGTTAACTTAAGGTGGCTACTTTAATACACATCTGGGTGGATTGGTTGGGGCACCCTGAAGCACCTAGTGGTCTGCCCGGGCACCTGGAGAACCTAGTGCTTGCCCAAGGGGATCCCGGAGGACCCGTGTGATCACCCTATGGAATGCCACCCAGGCTCAAAGGGATCATAAGATTATTCATGCTAGAAACTTCCGTGTGCATCCACAAGCTATTATGGGCTCTAGCATAGTTGAGTAGGTTGCATGACCTCTTCCAGTGGTAGGCTAGCAGATGTAGGTTGGTACTGTCTACCCAGGGTTAGATTTAATGCTTCTGAAAGACTGTGTCTCGGTCCTCCATTTCTCAAACACCATGTAGTGCGAGAAATCCAACGGATGAGATCGAGTCTTGTGGGGAAAAGTGCGCAAACCTCTGTAGAGTGTACAAACTAATCATGATTAGCCGTGTCCCCGGTTATGGACAACTTGAGTATCTTGTTCTTGAATTATCATGTTGATCTCAACACTTTATTTAATTGATTTGATTGGGTTAATGATTGTTATTTTGGGATTGAGTTGGAGGAACCTTCTCAATATTTATCAACCAACTTTGTAGTTAAAAAAATATTTCCTTTGCAGTAGGGAAAAATTGGCTTTTTGCAAAAACATGTTAACCATAGAGCTTTCCACCAGCCAAATATGCATGTAGCGATAGCCATTATTCAGCATTGCTCTATGGTGTGAATTTGCCAGTACATTCAATGTACTGACCCTTTGTGGCTACAACGTCTCATGTTGCAGGAATCTTACGACGAGTAAGTGATACATTAGGGTTACGATTTCTACACTCAACTTTGCCGGTGGTGCTGATGGGAATCCACAACCTTGTTGTTACTTCCACTATTTGGATTGAGGTAATAGTATTTACGTTACTTTATACATGTTATTTACCTCTGTTATAAATCCTCGAGTATTGTGTGTGTCAGCATACCGATCCAGGGATGACACTTAAGCACAGAGACTTGACCGTCAGGGGTCGGGGCGCTACAGTCAATCACTCCCATCAGATAGCACATAAGAATGCGCGACACATTTTTCTTTAATGTCATTTCAAAGACAACACCGAATCCAACATCCCGAACACGACTACAGTGTGCCTCTTTCAATAAAGCAGCAGCCTTGCAAGCAGTGGGAAGCGACAAACGTACGGTCTTGTTAAATCGAGAATCATCTCCCTCGGCATCATCTTCAATTGCATTGCTCTTACTAGACTTCTTCCTTTGTGTAGAGGGAAATGCAGTCCACATTAGAAGATTAGCCATAAAAAAAGAGACAGAGAAAACACAGATAGAATAACAATGAAGGAAACAAATGCACCCCACTTCAACAAACCTTTGGAACAACATCCGCCTCCTCGCCAGAGTCAGCACCAACATCTTCATTGACCTCATCACAGGCACGCTTGGGTATACTCTTAGATGAACCACAGTCTTTGCGTCTACCAGTATGAACATCCCTCACGAAATCAGCAAGCACAAAGTCGTCATCGTCACAGTTGGGACCTTCAGCGACATGTAGTCGCTTGCGCTGAGGATCCTTTCCACCAGCTTCAGCAGTTTTCTTCCCAAGATTCTTGTTCATCCCAACAACACGTGGACTCCGCCGAGGAGTACCACCTTCCTCAGCAACAGTACTCAGCCTCTTCTTCTACAAAGCAGGCTGCTTCACCTTGGCCAATTTGGCACCCTTGGCGCCATCTACAACTCTCCTCTGCTTCTCCTTCTCTGCAAACTCTTTTGAGTCACTTTCAAACCTCAACTTCTTCTTGCTTCTTCAATTAATACTCACGAAGCTGTTCCGAGACCATCCAATCCTGTGTAACTTCCTGTGTACCATCAACAGACTGCGATTGTATTTCAGACAAGACATGACGTCTCTGGTCAAAGCTCACGCCAACATCACCCTCTGCAAAATAATGGTTAATCAATTGAGTAACCTCCTCAAACCCAGGCGCCCCGGCAAGGAAAACAGACACTGTGTCAAAATGATGTTTGGCTATGGTCATTAAAAAGTGCACAAAAAAGAATAAATGCAGTACACTTAGACATATAAATGCGTGCTCCATTCATAAGCTAAAAATAAAAATTAATGCATTGTACAAAAAACTTGAATAATACAAAAATGCAGTTCATACATACATATAGTGGAGTTCACATATACAACTAAATGCAGTGCTGCATACACTAACTTCATGTTTGTACCCAACAAAATGACGAACTAGATACAACAAGGCAATGCCAATTTGTACAACATCAAGTAACCAACATACACAAAATAAACAAAGCATGCACATACCAGAAGGAGGGGTCACACTTATGGGAGAAGATTCAATCGGCGAATTCACTTGATGTCCTCCCTCACCACCATGATCCTTACCACCAGGACAACGAGAGCCAATTGGTGTATCATTATAAGCACTGCAATCACCTACTGGATTCAAAAAAAACCAGAAACATAAATTACAAAACATCACATGACAAAATAATGCAAACGAACGCTGGCAACTAGCAGAGCATAAACAAATATGCAAGATGAATTAGGAAACTAGATAAACATCAAACAAAATAAACAAAACCAAAAATAAGCACTCCACATACCCTGAACTCCTCCTCCCACTCTGCTTGGCGAAGACATGGCGTTTGCCTGCAACACAAGGACGAAGTGACAGATATAAGCAACAAAATCGGCGAAATCTGACGAAACCCTAGATCCACCTTGCTCTACCTACAGAGCACACATGGGTATCGACTTCAAATAGAGATAAAATTGCCTGCCTACAAAAAAATTACACAAGCAAAAACAGCAACCGCAACTACGAGATTCACAAAACTAGACGAGGGGACGATCAAGACCGAGGCCAAGGGAAACATACCACAGAAAAGGGGATGAATGCCGACCATGGGGAGGAGGGGCGATAGCAACAGATAGGAAAGGGCTGCGGGAGCGCAGCGGCAAGGGCTCGCGGAGCGGACGTCAACGCGGAATGCAGGAATAAGGACCTCTTGAGGGCGGCGGTTCCTCAGGCGATGGCGGTTTTGCTCGAGGGAGAGATGCCTCGGGAGAAACTGCAAGAAAGGAGAGGGGATTCTTCTCGGTCTCTCTCCCTGTCAGCGGAGGGGTGGGATCGCCTGGGAGGGACACGTCGGAGGCCCGCGTGGCGAAGGGTCACATAAAACGGGCCGACAGAAAAACGGCCCGGCTAAAATAAGACAGACTACATCAAAACACACATTATGCAGTTCTTTATGAAGAACAATGAAGTTCAGATGGTAAAACAAAATAAAATACATGCAGTTCGAAAAAAAAGTTAAATTCAAAAACAATGCACGTGTTAAGAAAACACATCTAAAAAAAAGTCTACCTTCAAATAAGTGCCACAAAAAAGGGGGGCCAACCCCTCCCATGCCACGGACTGCAGCAAGTACACGCAAAAACAGATGCAGTACACAGCTCTAGAAAAATGCAGTGCATTTAGTTAGACGAAGCAGTACGGTATAGCAACTCAGTTCCGGATTACCTACATGAATAAATACACGGTCTAGTCCATAGCGAAAAACTCATACAAATTGCGGAATACATTGTACTTTTTTCAGGGGCTGCAGTAAGGACATGCAAAAAATAGTGAAGTACGCACCTCTAGACAAAATGCATTTCTCTTTGATAGATGATGCAGTGCAGAACGATAACCAATGTAGTTTCGTTAACACGTAGGATACATATGAACGTGACAAATGCCCGTTCACACAGAAAGTGGTGGTTAAAAAAATTTACTGATCAAAAATAAAATAAAACCACGTTAAAAAAACCACGTTCGCATACAACCACCCAATCCGGGCGGTTCCATCGCCACAAACCCACGATCACACACGCAACACCAACCCACGATCTGCACAACTGCATCATCAGCGAGATCGTGCAGTTCATCCGACACGGCCATCCCACCCCGCGCCCTCCCCTTAAATTCAGACCCCTGCCAAAGGCCTTCTCATCCACAACAACACAAGTATCCATTACGCTGCCACCAAGTCACTCCATCACATCGATCTCCACAGAAAACACCACGCCCTACTACCGGCGATGGCGTTCACCGACGAGTACAAGGGCGTGGAGGCCCACGACAACACCAAGTTGCACGTCATCCACACCAACGACAGGAAGCAGATGGCGATCTCCCTCGCATAGTACGAGCGCCACCTCAGCCTCCAGCGCCACAAGATCGTCGGCATTGATCTCGAGTACAACAATGAGCCTGAAGCGACGCAGAAACCCGCTCTCTGCCAACTCTCCGTTGGCAAGACTCAGTCGGTGCTGCTCTTCCAATTGAGCGTCGCCGCCCCTCCCTTCCCGGTCTTCTTCCGTGGCAGCGGCCTGGGAGCGTCGCCGCCCCTCCCCTCCCGGCCTTCTTCCGCGGCAGCGGCCTGGAAGCGCCGTCGCCCTCCCCTCCCGGCCTTCTTCTGCGGTGGCCGCCTGGCAGCGATGCCGCCCCTCCCCTCCCTGTTTTCTCCCGCGGGGGCGGCCTGGGAGCGCCACCGCCCCTCCCCTCCCGACCTTCTTCCGCACGGTGGCGGCAATGACGACGCCGCCCTCCCCTCCAGCCTTCTTCATGGCGGCGCTAAGCTGCAAATGCGCCCATCGCCGCTCGGCCTACTTCCGCAGCAGCAACCGAGCAACGCCTCCCCCACCAGCATATTGGCCTTCTTCCACGGCAGCAGGTCGGTAGCATCACCGCCAAACTCCTCCAGGCCTACAATTAGCTGTACTTCATCAGATGTGGATTGGTGCTGCATCGACATCAAACCAATTCGAGCAAGGAGGACTGTGCGCAAGGTTCCTTCATCCACGGCATCTTCTTGGATTAAGTCTGCAACGACCTTCAGAGCAAATCCTCCGTCTCCGTTCACCTTGAGCAACGTCCAGACCGCTCATGAACTTCACGAAGGGCAAGTGGACTGCAGACAGCGAACGAGAAAGTTGTGCGACGGACGAGAAGAGAACTTCCTCCCGCAACGCAAGAAATCACTGCAACACGAGGTAAGCAGTACACTTCCTCAACCATATCAGTTTAGTTATTCCAGACAAAGCAGTACACGCAGTCCAGTACGCCTAAAAAACGATTCAGTGTTGTTGCTTCGGTTCATTGCTGGGGGGAAATGCAGTGAACTTGCTCGGTTATGCAGTATGCTTGTGTAGGTTCATTACGGACAATGATGCAGTGCGGTTACTTGAGTTCACATTGCAGGGTGATGCAGTCAGCATGCATTAGTTTTCGCAGTACCACTTGTAACACAATGCAGTTTGCATGATTCAGTTCATTTTGCGTGACAATGCAGCTCAGTCATTTTGTGTGCAGGAAATGACGTTAAGCAGATACAAAATGCCGCGCATAATTGACAACCCAGGGAACAACAACTTTCAGAAGAGTAAAGCTTCTTCTAAAAGAGATACTGGCTGGGTTACCCCTAAGATTCCTCGAGGATTCTTCACGATAACAAACAGGGTGCACTACTCTCCAGAAGAGGATTTTTTCTAGGGGGAATAGGTAGTTGAGGATGACGATGATGTCACCTTGATCTGGGAGGGCACTCACCGACAGGAGGATGAAGATGACGACGATGAAGATGAGCCAATAACAGTTCTCAACCCAGAGTATAAGCATGAGTTCACTACGTTTGGACAGCATGTCCGAACAGATAATGATGATGTAGTTGAACACGTTGTTGCAGCAGATGATGAATATGATTATGACCAATATGATGTGCCACCGCTCCAAAATTTTCAAACCAATCCACTGAGACATCGTCACAACACTGGATTACCACCACGTCCACCTGCTGCACCCCAAAACAGATCTCAGCGTCCACCTGCTGCACCGAAAAACAGAGCTCCAAGCAGAGCTGTTGCATCAACTTCGACAAAGCGACCACCAACGGTGCCTCGGTCAAAAATCAACAGCTGGTACAAATCCTCCTCACTATTGCCGCCGCGAGATCCTCAACTACTCAGATCTGCTATAACCCTGCCATGTCCAATACAACCCGGCGGGATGCAAACACTATCGGGTGAACGACTCTACACACATGTAAGTTTATGTTCTGAAAAATAATAATAATAGTTGCAGTCCATTCAGATAACATTGCAGTGCACACTGATATTTATTGCGAGGTTTGACCTAGCATCTAATACATTGGATTCTTATGAAAACTTAGGAACACTGCAAATGCTTTTTTAAACTCGTATGCGCTCCTCGTATTTAAAAAACAGAACAGAACAAATTATCTCATAGAGCATTGCGCTTAATGCAGGATAAAAACATGCCGCTGAACCTCATACCGCTACCGGAATGAAGTTCACCACATACGACAAGGCATGGGACTTTTACAACAATTATGCAAGATGTGCAGGGTTTGGCATACGCCAGAGGGCACAACACAAGACAAATACCTACATTGTCTGCTCAAGAGAAGGGACGCACAAGCAGACTGTGTCAGATTATCAAAGAAAATGTCAGAAGACATAAAAAAGGATTGACTGCAAGGCAAAGATTAGAGTCAAAAAGAGGAAGAACGGCAAATTTGTGATAGAAATGGTTGAACTCAACCACAATCACAAGATGCTGGAAAGCCCCGGCATGCTTTTGCACAAGTGATCGCACAAAAAAGACGATCCTTTGATAGACCAGTTAGTGAAAGACATGCAACTAGACAACCACACACATGCTCAGATGATGTCAACGCTACAGCGTATGTCCGGTGGTCTGCAGTACATGGGACATACTAGCCGCGACTGGGTAAACAAGTAAGCACATCACAGAACATATCTCTTGAGCATCCTGTCGGTAATTATTTCCTATTTGATGAGATGCGTTTGCATTGCGTTTGAAAATGCAGGAAACAAAAGTTTGCCAGAGAAGAGTCCCAAGATGACGTCAAGAAACTTCTGGATTTCTTCGAGAATATGCAGAAGATAAACCCAGAGTTTTTCTATGATTATGACGTTGATGCAGATAACCGTGTAAGAAACGTCTTTTGGGCCAATGCAAGTTGCAAAGGATCGTATGAAGATTTTGGAGACTGCTTTTACATTTGACACGACGTATAAAACTAACAAATTCCACATGCCGTTGGGAGTCTTCGTGGGAGTGAACCATCATCTAGAGAGCACCATATTTGCTATTGCACTCGTGCGAGATGAAACAATATCGTCGTTCGAGTGGGTTTTCAAAACATTTCTAAGGTGTATGAACAACAAGCATCCCATCTGCATGCTCATTGGTACAAAAAGAAACAAACACCTGCATACTTACATTTGTTTGGTGCATATATATTTCTTCCATCTATCTTACACACACAAAAACAACTTGATAAAAAAACACTATTTGTGCCTTTTCAGATCAATGTTCTTCGATGAAGACAACATTAAAAACTATCCTCCCACATACTCTCCATAAGTTGTGTCGGTGGCATATCATGAAGAAGCACAAAGACCACCTGGCCTTACTGTATAAGGCGCACGAGAAACTTAAGGATGACCTCAATGCGGTGCTGAACCACCCACTAATGCTGTCAGAATTTGAACAAGCATGGAAGGACCTCATTTAGGGATACAACTTGCAAGACGATGAAGTGATGAATTCTCTGTGGGAAGACAGGCACGAGTGGATCTCGGCTTACTACAAGGAAATTTTCTATGCTCGGATGACTTCCACACAGAGAAGCGAGAGCATGAACCGCATACTGAAGAAAAACTTTGTCAAAGAGAAGCATGATCTCCATCTGTTTTCTCAGCAGGTGGACAAGTGCATTCAGACCAGGAAGGCCGTCGAGCATGCAAAGACAGTAGCAAATGAGGTAAACAAAATGTCAATCAAAAACTGCTAAAAATTATAACTACAAAATCAAACAATTTTTTCATTTATCTGGTTCGTAACAGTGCATTTCTGATCATGCAGTCAGAGGTAAAGACAAGAACCCAGTTTGGGTTCGAAGTTCAGTTATCAAAAGTGTATACAACGGCAGTGTTTGCAGATTTCAAAGAAACACTCTACCGTAGCACTGCATTCAGAGGAGAACGGTGCCCTGAGAACCCGACAAAGTATCTCGTACACCACTACAACAGATCGGATGCATTTGACTGGGCAAGGCATAATTTCCAAGTGGTCGCCGATGAACAGAAAGGTGTCTACGAATGTGAATGCAAACTCTGGACACACACAGGTGACACTCCTATCACAAAAAAAATCAACATGCATGACTAGTTCACAAAACCAAATGAAGTTCACTTCTTTAAAATGAACAAATAAGGAAAACAAATATGTGTTTATTAATTTCATGCAGTTCACTTACAAAACAAAGTGATCGTGTGTTGTCTGCAGGGCTCTTTTGCGTCCATGTGTTATGCATGCTTTCTCATTTGAGAGTACTCAAGATTCCTGAGGTGTACATCATGAAAAGATACACCCATAACGCAAGATCAGATGCAACGTTTGACAGACGAGACTATGAACAAACAGCACCAGATGGAACCTCGCTTTTTTGCCGTAGAAAATTGCTGACAGAAACAACAATGGACCTTGCAAACAAAGCGACAAGGTCCGACGCTGGGTGCCACAGAGCGTTGTTTGGTATGAGGGCACTGATCGAGGAAGTTGATGTGCTCAATGAAGAAGAAGAAGAAGAAGAAGCAAAACTAAAGCAAGCAGAGAAATCCCAGCATGACAATAATGCCGAGCAAGTTGAAAATACCGAACACAGCGGAACTGGTGCTATCAAAAAAGAAACAATTCTTCCACCTCCTGTTTCAAACACAAGAGGAAGGAAGAAAGGGGGTGACGCAACCCAGAAAAAGGTTGCATGCAAGGAGAAAAATGATGACAAAAACAGTAAGCCACAACTGAAATGGGATAAAGGATGGTCACCCACCTGAGGAATAAACAGTGCAAGACATGTAATGAAATTAGCGGCCACAATTCCGTGACATGTACAAAAAGACATGAACAAGAAAACCGAGGACACGGCGATGCACAACCAAACAGAAATTCCACTCACAACACTAAGAAATGGACGAAACCGAGACGATGTAGCATCTGCAAAAAGAGGAAGAGACACAATTCAAGAACCTGCCCCAAAAGAACAAGATTAGAAAATGAGGAAGACAAAGAAGAAGAAATCAAAGAAGAAGATGGTGACACAACTGAAGAAGAAATGGCTTATGAAGAAGCAGATGAAGAAGAGGAAGAAGAAGAGAGTGAAGAGGACGAAGAACATGAAGAAACTAAAGAAGCAGTGGCTTATGAAGAAACAGATGATGAAGATGAGGAAGAGCAAGAAGAGGATGAAGTAGAGACTGAAGAGGACGAAGAACATGAAGAAACAATGCAAACAAGACCACCAAAAGGGAATGTTGTTGTCTGAAACAACCGAGAACGACATCACTTTCAAAAAAGAAGGTAGGAGCACGAAAGGATGCAGTTCACATCACTGGGAAACGAAAGCAGCAATCAACCAGCACGCGGGGAGCAAGGAAGGATGCAGTTCACATCACCGAAAAAGGAAAGCAGCCATCAACCAGCACGCGGGGAGCAAGGAAGGATGCAGTTCACATCACGGGAAAAGGAAAGCAGCCATCAACCAGCACGCGGGGAGCAAGGAAGGATGCAGTTCACATCAGCAGAAAAGGAAAGCAGCCATCAACCAGCACGCGGGGAGCAAGGAAGGATGCAGTTCACGTCACCGGAAAACGAAAGCAGCCATCAACAAGCACGCGGGGAGCAAGGAAGGATGCAGTCCACAACACTGGAAAACAAAACCAGCCATCAACAAGCACGCGAGGACTACAAACACGGCGGTGCGAGACAAGAACCAAAGAACACCGCCACGTAAAAACAAAAAGAAAGTGCAACATTAGACACGCTCCATCACATGGAGAAGCAAAGGAGTTAACGACCAAATAGATGAACTTCAATAAATTAATCAAATGCATAGCAGTTTGCTTATATACATGACTTATGTATCAGTTTAAATTTTGTGTAAACACAAATTTCCCACTGACTATGAGTTATTCAACTAAACCATTTAAAGAGAAATGGTGTATATAGTATACCATATATATAGCAGTCTAGAGTAAAACTTTGACACATGTTAATCCAGAAACGATGTAAAGAATGCAGTTAGCTCACTGGAAACACGAAGTTCAGAAATAATAATTGAAGCGTTTCAGATCACAAAAGTGCTTATTACAAAACACATCAAAAAGATGAAGCGTTCGACACGCAAAAGTAATTATTACAAATCAACCACATAACCTTAACCAATCACGTCAAACGTGATTCTAACCGTACGATCCTCGAGTTCAAAGAAGTTCAGGACAATAACTTGCTCAGACTTCAGGCCACTATCAATCACAAATTCCTTCCACCCTTTCTACAGACACAGCTGCCCGTCAACGCCTACACGGTACTTGGCTGGTTGAAGGTGTCCATTACCAAGAACAACTTCGAGAATTCCCTTCTTGAGCCGGAGATACCTAATAGCTTGTTGTGGAATTTCCTGCAAAAAAATAGTACAAATTAAATGCAATCTAATGTGCAGTGCGGAACTTGCAAACAAGAAGTACGGTTACAACTATTATGAAGATCTTGAGACTACCTGCATGTAGTACAAAACCTACTAGCGGGGAAAATTGTGGAAACTTTTACTTTTCATCTAGTATCTAAGCAGTTCACATATTGTAACCATGCAAAATAAAACATGAGCTCCATGCACACAAGCAAAGAAATAAAAACAAGATATAAGTACAAAGTGAAGTACACTTCAATAAAACAAAATAAGTACATTCCTAAAAAACTAGAAATTCAGACTAGTATGGAATTATACAAAAAAAAGAAAACACAACGAAAAAATCAGATCAAAGCGAAAATTACCATCTTGTAGTGAGTCTCAACATCTATTGGCGTAAGCTGATGGACAAAAGGACTTGTGCAGCCAAGACCACGGCAAATCAGGGCGGAATGGAACGCAGAAAAGTTGATGTGGCCCATATCCAATCCTTCTGTGAATACTGTGCTATATGCAGCCGCTCACCGCCACTCGACACAATACCTTCCCCCACGAATTTAGCACGACGGGCTGCGAAAGCAAGGTGAGCAATCGCAAGGCGTCAAGACACCACAACCATGCCCGCAGCAGGAGAGATTCGCGCAGGGGCCTGGAGCCATCGCAACAAAAACTTAGAAAAGGTAAAAAATAAAGAGAGGCTAGAGAAAGGAGAGAAGTTGCGGCTAGAGGAGAAATGAACTGCAAAGGAAGGTAGAAGTTGGCCTACATTCATAGGAGAGGAATGCAAAAAGTTCAAAACTGAAAATTAAAGAGGAGTTAATGAAAATTACGTTACCAAGAATGAAGGACAATCAATAAAGGTTTATGTTACCAAAACAAAAAAGTCTTACCAGGAAGTTCTACAAAGACTTTGACTGCAGAAATTCCCACGAACTAACTGCAGATCATTAAATAATAATTCTCTGAAAAATTATAATCCACAGACCATTTTATGTGTGCAGTTCTTCAAAGTCTTACCAGGAAGTTCACCATATGTTTGCATGAAGTGCACTACATGCTCAAAATAAAGCACAAAGAAAAGCACTTTCGCGCAGTGCACAAAAGCAGAATTAGTGCACCTGATGCAGTCCTTATCTGTAAGCCATGCAGTTCGCAGCGTTGGCATAACCAGTCACAACTTTAGCACAAAAGAAGCATGCACGCAGTGAAAAAATGTGTACACCTGAAGCACAGGACCATTAAGAAAGCAGTGCATAGAGGCAACAAAGCAGTGCACACCCTTACCAATGCAGTGCACAAAAATGTAGCGCAAAAACATGTGCAATACGGAATGAGTGCACATGCAGTCTAGAACACTGATCAATGCAGTGCACGCATGAGTTGCTAAGTAGTGCGCACCCTTACATTGAAAAAAAAAATAGAAAAAAAATTGACCACCCAAGTGCAGCCGGCCCCAGCCAGTCTCGTAGTAGGTCTGCGCCCATAGCAGGCGAGTCGTTCTGAGCCACGATGCGTGGGGCCGGGCGCACTTGGGCCCACAGGTCAGAGAGCATATAGCATCTAACGCCTTGTATAAGCGCTCAAATAAGTAACCAAAGGAGTTCGATACAGCTGCCGCGTCAGCGCTTATAAACAGGTCGGACGCGCCTTCCGCAGGCGAGGTGGGACTAAACATTAGGCCGCACACAAAGCACCAGGAAACGGCCGTGCTATCAGGCCGACTTGGGCCTAAATGCGTCTTCACTCCCCGAACACATCCTAATAAGGCCCATTAAGAAAAAACAATAACTTCAAAAAATAAATGGGGGCCCCCCCAACTCCCCCCTTACCCCTCCCGTACAGGGACTGCAATAAGTACAGGCAAAAAAATTGATGCAGTACGCAGCACTACAAAGATGCAGTCCATTTAGGTACAGAAGCAGTACGGTTTAGCAAATCCAGTTCCGGATTACCTACATGAATAAAAACACGGTATAGAACACAGTGAAAAACTCGTAAAAATGCGGAATACATTGTACTTTGAAAGACAACACCTGTAGACGCGCAAAACATACTGTGAAGTACGCACCTGTAGACAACATGCAGTTCTCCGTTGCACACGATGCAGTGCGGTACTACAACCAATGCAGTTTCGTTATCATGCAGCATACATATAAACGTCACAAAAAAGCCCGTTCGCACAGAAAAGTGGTGGTTAAAAAATCTACTGATAAAAAAAACCACGTTCGCATACAACCACCCAATCGGAGCGGTTCCGTCGTCACAAGCCCACGATCACAGACGCAACACCAACCCACGATCTGCACAAACCGCATCGTCGCCGAGATCGTGCAGTTCATTCGCTGCTCCATCCCACACCGCGCCTCCCCTTAAATTCAGACCCCTGCCGTAGGCCATCTCATCCACAAACAACACAAGTACCCATCGTGCTGCCACCAAATCGCTCTGTCACATCCATCTCCATGCAAAAACACCAAGCCCCACTACCGGCGATGGCGTTCGCTGACGAGTACAAGGACGTGGAGGCCGTGGAGGCCCACGGCAACACCAAGTTGCACGTCATCCACACCAACGACAAGAAGCAGGTGGCGATCACCCTCGCAAAGACGAAGCGCCACCTCAGCCTCCGGCCGCCACAAGATCGCTTCGGCATTGATCTCGAGTACAACAACGAGCCTGAAGCGACGCATAAACCCGCCCTCTGCCAACTCTCCATCGGCAAGAAACACCCGGTGCTGCTCTTCCCACTGAGCGCCGCTGAAAGGTGCACCGTCTTCGACAACTTCCTCGCCGACCCCAGGTACACCTTTGTAGGCTTCTCCATCGACGACGACAAAAAAGGCTAGATCGCGTCAATCTAGAGGTCGCCAACTTCGTCGACATCCAGAAGGAGTGGAGGGTGCCCGAGGCAACCAAGGAGTTGGACTCCCTTGGAGACGTCTCCGGCATGCTCGTCGACGAATACTACAACAACATGAAGAAGAAGATCACCGACGACGAGCACAAGCGCTGGGCCACCCTGCCTCTGTCCATGAGGCACATCGAGTACGCGGCAAAGGACGCCTACGCAGCTGCATTTAGATATGGAATCGCATCACCCTCACCTGTGACGGGCCGCTGCGTGCAAAGCTGGAGAAGGAGGAGCCCCCCAAGAAGCACGCCAGGACCAGCTGGGGGGGATGGGGAGACGCTGACTGGTGAAGAAGAAGATGGTGCCGGCCAAAGATCCACCAATGCCACCGTCGTTTTAGAATTATCATCAAATTTGCTTTATGTTGTTTTCTTATGTATCGTTAGTTTGCTTGTGATCTTTTGCTTTTGCTGAACTTAGTTTGCTTGCCATGCCAAATCGCTTGTAATGATGTGAACTTTGATTATGTTAGATTGCTTTCTGTTGAAATTAGTTTGTTCATGACGAACTTGTCGTACAGAATGCCTGTGACAATTTCTTTTCTATTGTTTGCTCATGTATCATTAGATTCGAGCAGTGTGCAAATAGGACGCATGCACTGCAAGTTGTGTACCAAATGCAGTACAGACTTTGTCAAAATGAAGTTTACACATAAACAACAAAGTAGTGCATGCCCCTAAATTTGGAAAAACAAATAGATAAGAGAAAAAACACAAAAAGAAAAATGCAATCTGCATATGTAGTGCCGAAAAATATGAACGCATCGACACACAAACGAAATCAATGCAGTACAAGAATGATTTACTAAGCAGTGCACTCCCCCTACATTGGAAAAAAAATAACGTAAGAGCAAAAACACGAAAACAAAAAATGAGAACTGTGCATGTAATACGGACTGCGTGCACATGCAGTACAGAACGATGATTAGTGCAGTGCACGCGTGGTTTACAAAGCAGTGCACGCCTCTACATTGAAAAAAATGTAGTGCGGAAATATATGAACATGTAGTACAGGAACATAATCAAATGAAGTACAGGTATGTTTACTAAGCAGTGCACTCTCCTACACTCGAAAAAAAGATTACAAAAGAGCAAAAACATGAAAACAAAAAAAATGAGAAATGTACATGTAGTACGGAATGGTTGCACATGTAGTACATAACACTGATCAATGCAGTGCAAGGAAGGTTTCCTAAGCAGAGCGCGCCCTCACATTGAAAAAAAACAAAATAGAAAAAAAATTGACCGCCCAGGTGCGGCCCTTGACCCGATCCTCGTAGTAGGTCTGCGCCAATAGCAGGCGAGTCGTTCTGGGCCACGATGCGTAAGGCCGACGCACATGGGCCCACGGGTCAGAGAGCATAGAGCAGCGAGCACCGTGTATAAGCGCTCAAATAAGTAACCAGAGGAGTTCGATACAGCTGCCTCGTCCGCGCTTATAAACAGGTCGGCCGCGCCTTCCGCGGGCGAGGTGGGACTAAACATTAGGCTGCACACAGCGCACCAGGAACCAGGCGTGCTCACAGGCCGTCTTGGGCCCAATGCGCTTCACTCCACGAACACACGCCAACAAGGCCCACTAAGAAAAAACAATAACTTCAAAAAATAAAACATCAAAGAAAAATTAGAAAACATTTTTTAAATAAATAATAACAACAAAAGAAAAATGTGCGTGGGCACAGCCAGAAACTACAGTTCGTTATTAATAAATAAAACCCAGAAAGCCAGAAGTAAAAGTACAAATGCAGTCCGCAACGACAAACAATGCAGTTCTCCATGAAGTATTTTTTTCTGACATATAGTTCTCATTCTACTGCATTGCAGTATGGCTAAAATGAAGAATGCAACTTTATTAGTTAAGCAAAGCAGTCCGTTTTAAAATAAAGAACTGCATGAAAGAACTCCATCAAAAAACTAAATGTGCGTACATCTGTATCAATCCTAATCCGATATAATTCAGTGCGCGAAGAATAAATTTCATTTCCATGCAGTACACTATGTGGACGTACGCAGTTATGTTCTGATATAAAAGAAGTGCACTTAATAGGAAAATTCACCGAAAACACAATCATCACATTTTCTGACAGTTGCGTTCATACCTAAACAAGTCACGAAAAAAGAGGACACGACGTTCCGGATTTCCAACGCACTAACAGAGCCTCCTCATAGCAGAACCTCTCTGTGGTTGCCACGTAACATAAAACAGAGCCCCACCACGCTACCACCCCGCTCCACCTCTCCCACGTCCTGTCAAGGAGAGCAGAGGAGAAAACACAACTGCTTCGTACCCCAAAAAAACCCATTGCATCTTCTTCTCCACAATTTCCTTCACCAACCTCTTCTCTCCAGAACAAACACGAGAGAGCAGAGGATAGTCATGGCGGATGCACCTCTTTACAAGCAACGCTACAAGTACACCAGGGAGCTCCACGACGTCGATCTCCACGGCAACCACAAGCTCCACGTCGTTTGCACAAGCAAGGGTGAAGACATGGACAAGATGTTGTCCACGCTCAAGAGGAAGCTCGGCGGAATGCGCGTCAAACTAGTCGGCGTTGATGTCGAGTACACGCACTACATGAAGCCACAGCGGGCAGCAGTGCTCCAGCTATGTGTAGAAAAAGAATGCCTTGTCTACCACATTTCCGCAGCTAAAGACAGGTCAGGATATAACTATCAATCTGTACTATTGATTGTCAATATTGATTTTGAATTTTCTTCACTGTAATCGCCACTATTTAAACTTTGGTTTTCATTTTTGAAAACCATGACATCTGAATAAATTGACAGTTTTCATCTGGCTCCATGTATGTCACTCATGTGCTCGATTCTTTAATTATATGATCTAGCAATACACACAGTTTTATTTTGTTTTACCAAATACAAAATATTTGACTGAACAATAGAAAACTGCAACATTACTATACAAAACATGTATGAAATTCAGTTCAAGAAATACAATCATGCACAAAACATGTATTGTTTATGCAATATATTATCAGATTTAGTAGTTATGATGAACAAAGTATTAGCAACTACTCAACGCAACAGATTCAGTTACTCATATTGCAGTTTAGTTTCAGAAAAAACAAAAAACATTGGTACTTCTAAGAAAATAAACCATATTCGCTCTATACAAACATCTTGCAGGCCAATGGAACTAGACAAATTCCTCATGAATGGTGAGTACACCTTCGTCGGATTCGCCATTGAAGGAGACAAAACCAAGCTGAAGCTATCTTGTTTGGAGATCAACTCCGACAACTACATTGATATTCAGGTGGAATGGAGAGACCCATACAATAAAAAGAAGTTTGACTCTTTGGCTGATGTTGCCGGCAGGATGATAGACATTCACTACCATGACATGAAGAAAAAAATTAACCGCAAGGAGGACCATACTATGTGGGGATTTTGCCAGCTGCCAGAAAAGCTTATCAAGTATGCAGCAATAGATGCATTCGCAACATATGAGTCATGGAGAATCATCTACGATGTCATCATGGGACTGGACAGGGCAAAAAGAGACAAATAAGCAAAGCAGAAGAAGAACAAGGCTGTAATCCAATGCAGCAACTAGAAATAATTCACGGCTATGTTTTAGTTTCACTTTACATTAGTCGTTGTGTTGTTTTTTTTTGAGAAGCTTGACAGTAGGGCGAGAAACCCTACTGTATTTTCATATATCTATATAAATGGGGTGTTTACATAGACATATCCAACAGATCCTCACAAGGTGCAAAGTGCACCTAGTGTGTAACTATCCAACAAAAAGAAGTGAGACTGGTTTCTATACAATAGAGTTACTAAAGTTCAGAAAGGCAACTCTATGAGCTGCTTTAACCCTATGCTGGACAAGCTTGATTATGTCCATTGCTTCACATCGAACATTACTTTTCTAAAAACAATGTCGTTTTAGAATTGTCATTAAATTTTATTTCTGTTGTTTGCTTATGTATCACAGTTTGTTTCTGATCAATTGCTTTCACTCAACAAAGTATCCACAAAAGTAATTATAGAAAAAGAACATTAATATTAATATTTATAAAGAAACGTAAATACAGTTCACATAACAAATATAAGGCAGTTCACAGAGTGTAAATATGAAGTGCAGTACGTGCACAAATGCAGAACGAAGGGGCTGCAGCAACTTTCGCTCAGTGCACAAAATACAAACTTGGTACGCACAGTGCAGTACTCAACGTTGGTGCAAGTAGTACAAATGACATCATTTGTACTACCACGAAAAATATATACTCCAAAAGAAAAAATGCTTCAGATAAGGAAAAAAATTGACCACCCAGTTACAACCAGGCCCCAGCCAGTCCCATAATAGGTCTATATAAAATGTGTGCACTTCTCCAAAGTCTTCCAAGGAAGTTCATTATATGTGTGCATGAAGTGCGGTACATGCTAAAGTCCCATAACCAGCACAAGACTATGACGAATGCAGTGCACATAGAGGCAACAAAGCAATGCACACCCGTACAGAACCCTGAAAAATGCACTACAAAGTTGTCTTGCTAAGTAGTGCACGAGTGTACACAGGTGTGACGGACTCGCCAAGATGCAGCGCCTGGCATCGTCAGCGTCGCCGTCGGCTCGGCCTCGCCAGGGGTGGGGAGGGTCACCCCCTCCCCACCGCCGCCATGCGCTAACGCACGCATGCGCTTGGTTGGTTAACAGCGCATGATGTGGACATTCTGTTTTTCCAATAATAGGACGACGCAACCCCGAGCCACACCCCTAAGATAGACAGAGGCGACGGTGTGACGGACTCGCCACAAGATGCGTGGCGGCAGCACGCGTCGCCGCTGTTCCGGCTTCGTTCAGGCTCGGCCTCGCAGTAGGTGACCCCCTCCCCAATCCCTCGCCGGCCTCGCGCTAACTCACGCATGCGCTTGGTTGACAGCGCAGCGGACATTCTGCTTTTTCCAACAATAGGACGACGCAACCCCGTGAGCCACACCGCTAAGATAGACAGGAGGCGACGCAGGTGCCAGATTCGCGCCGCCCGGCTTGTTCGAGCTCGGCCTCGCAGGTGGGGAGGGTCACGACCCCTCCCCACCTGCTCGGCCTCTCGCTAACGCACGCAGGCGCTTTGGTTGACACGCTGCAAAGGCGGACATTCTGTTTTTCCAACAATAGGACGACGCAACCCCGAGCCACACCCCTAAGATAGACGGGAGGTGCACGGTGTGACGGACTTCGCTGCAAGATGCGCGCCAGCACGCCAGCGTCGCCGCCTCCTCCCGGCTTCGTTCAGTGCTCGGCCTCGCATGGGGGTGGGGAGGGTCATGACCCCCTCCCCACCCCCTGATCGGCCTCGCGCTAACGCATGCAGTGCACTTGGTTGACAGGCGCAGTGCGGACATTCTGTTTTTCCAACAATAGGACGCACGCAACCCCAGAGCCACACCCCTAAGATAGACAAGGAGGCGCACGGGCGTGACGGACTCGCCTGTGCATGCGGCGCCGCGGCGTGCCTGCTCCGGCTCGTTCCAGGCTCGGCCTCGCAGGGGGGTGGGGAGAGGGGTCACGACCCCCCTACCTACTCCCCTGCTCGGCCTCATGCTAACGCACGTAGTGCGCTTGGTTGACAGGCGCAGTGCGGACATTCTATTTTTCCAACAATAGGACACACGCAACCCCAGAGCCACACCCCTAAGATAGACAGGGAGGCACACGGGTGTGACGGACTCGCCTACGCATGTGGCGCCCTTGACACGCGCGTCGCTGCCCGGCTCCGTTCGTGCTCGGACTCACAAGGGGTGGGGAGGGTCACGACCCCTCCCCACCCCTCGCTGCTCGCGCTAACGCACGCAGTACGTTAATTACAGGGAATACAAATAGCAAAATATAAAATATATAGTCAACCAAAAAATGGGGGGGGCAACCCCCCCCTCATACCTTACAAAAACGAAACAATAAAAAAATAACCAACTGAAGGTTAGGCAAAAAAAAGCAGTGCACTTGGATAGGAAAAAAGCAGTGCACTTGGTTTAGGCAGAAAAAAGCAGTGCGGTATCATAAAGCAACGCACTTTACCTGGCTAGGCAAAGCAGTGCAGTATCATAAAGCAACGCAGTTCCAGGATACACACATGAATGCAGGGTCTGCGGTAAAAAAAGTGCAAGAAAAAAACATGCAGCACAAACTTGTAGACAAAATGCAGTGCATTTCTTGGACGAAGAAGTTTGGTATCACATGCAATGCGGTTAAAAAATGGGACACATAAGATACATATAAGCGTGTCAAAATGCCAATTCACGCAGAACGTGTAAGTCAACAAAAAAAAATACACATATATATACTATATGAATTATTTATATAAAATACACATACGGATACAAAATCGTCCATAAAACACTGCTGCAAAAGAGCAGACGAGAATCACAACAAACAGTAAAAACAAACGTCTTTTCGTACATTATATACCTTAGACACCACACAGCACACAACATGAACCCCCTAGTTCTTGTCCATACACATGGTTTTTACCAATGTAGATTGTTACTGCTTCTGCGACTGCGTCTGCGATTGGGACATGTAAGTAAGCCCGAGGTTCGCAACCAGTTCTCGTAGCTCAAGCGGCATGTCTTCATAACACAACATGTTCGAGGAATTGAACAGCAGCTGGAACATGTACTCCGCCTTCCAATCTTCAACAGCGGGCTGAAAAAGAAAATTAAAAAAATGCAGACAGTGATTAAATAAAAATATTGACATAAAAGAACAAAAAGTGAAAAGGTAAAAATAATAAAAAAAGTAACAAGAAAAAGAAGAAAAACAGAGAAGGTTTTACGTCGGTTTTGATAATTTTGTCAACTAAACGTTGGCCGTCATACAACTGCGTCACCCTGAGAACATAAATTCTGCACTCGTTTGCTCCCTGCGCTGGCACGACCGGGTAAGAGGGCTTCTCTGCCAATTTAACCCGGTCAGGGTGGTTCTTAGATTTTCACATTTTTTCACCATAAATCGCCTTCAGCAAATGAGTCATCCTCCTCATCTGGCAAAAAAGGAAGGACAATGTAAAAATAACACACACCACAGATCAAATTACGATTCAGATACAAAAGTTGTTTTCGATGTCTAGACAGTCCCTCTTTTAAATGCACATGAGGTCATTTCCTTTTATCTCCTTTTTTACATGGATTATGGGGGGGTCTGAGAAAAATGCGATTACATCCACGCGTATGTTGCAAAGGTACTACATAAACAAGTGTGGTACTATGTGTGCTAACATTGCATGTGCAGTTTATAAAAAATGCGAGGAGAAACACAAAAAAGCTTTGCACTTGGCAAGAAAAAATGACATACCACTTCAGTGCAATCTGAATGGTAGTCATCCTACGCCACTTTGTCATGACATCAGGATGGCCAGTGTACTTCGTAGTGTCATGGATATCAAACGTCTGGTGATGCTGGTTCATCGTGTATAAGGAATGATGACCATCCTTGGAGCGCGGCATCATAATCTGTTCACATAAAAAGACAAAAAAAATGAAAACTTATTTCAACACGTAGCACTAGAACCACTGCTCCAAAAAATTAACTATAAAAAGAAATACAACAAACCAGAAAAATAAACGACGGGAAACAATGAACTTACCAGTTTTGCATCCAACAGGTTTACGTCGTCACTCACAAAAACCTTGAACTGGTTAACTGCATCTTCTAAAACAGACGTGCTATGCAAAACTGGCAACACAGGGTTTCCTTCCTCATCTTTCTTCACAAATGTTTCCATCTGAAGAACATACTGCAAAGAAAAAAGAACAAAGAAAGGACATGAAAAAAAAGAATAAGCGATTGCATGCAGGCATGGACATAAAAACCAAAGACTGAATAGAAAAATGACAAAGACACGCCATCGTGTGATAAATAAGGGTGAAAGTAGCACACGCTCACCGTAATGATAAACTAAACCCATTTCAGCGTCTTGCTTCCAGTACTTGATGACAAAATCCATGAGATACGAATCCATTAAAGCTCCTTTGCCAAATGTATTATAGATATAGTCAACATTGTAAGTATCAAGATCACCAAAAGGACTATTCACCAAAAAGAACGCATTCCTGCAGTAAACATACAGAAAATGGGATCAATGAAATTAAAATTAAAAACAAAACACACAAAAAGAATCAAGGGCACACACATAAAAACTTACTCGTGGTATTTGGTTACGAATTCTTTGCTGAGAACAAGATCCTTTATTTTTTCCTCGCCTCAACAATATATTTGAACCTCGGAGGCTTCAATTTCCCTATAGAGCATCTCAACTTAAAAGCCCTCTCAGCTGCCCTCTTGTTCGAAAAAACTTCAACATCATCCACAGGAGGATGATTAATTACTGCACTCCGAGTCCTCGTGACGCGAGGACACAGTGTAACAAAATCATCATCATCAACATCAAACACATCACGTGGGGAGATAGGGCAAGAAACTCTTCCACCATCAGGTCCAGACGCCACAGCTGTGTTCAAACCATCTCCAGCCAAAGAACCAGAATTATCTAGAGAGATTTCAATGGCGCAATCCTCCATAACCACATCAGAACCCTGGGATTCAAACAGTGGCGTACAACCTTCATGAAGCCCCCCATCAAAACCTAAAATCGTGTAAGAAAAAACATGGAGACACTCAGCACAAAAAAATACAAAAACAAAAAACTCATTAAAATAAAATAATGTTGTTCACTAAAGAATAGAATGCAGCACAATTGTCTACAACAATGCAGTCCACTTGTCCGCAGCAATGCAGAATTAAAAAAATGTATACAACAATGCAGCTCACTTGCCCAAAATATGAAAAATGCAACTCACTAACTAAACAAACTATTAAAAAAAGCCCGTAAGAACCGGAAGCAAGCAGTAGGCAAAAAATAAATAAAGGAAGGATAAACAAGTTCACTAAAACAACATTTATCTGCAAAAATTAAAAGTGATGTTAAATCAAGGGAACACTTTCTCGATGTGAGCCAACTATAGAGCATGGCCTTTCTGATGTAGCCAATGTGCTCCACCCCAAACTGAGCAACTCGAACACCATCCCAAGTCTGCAGGAATTGAAACATATAGAATCCACAATCATGCCTGCAATAAAAGAATAAAAAACATCAGTTTCACAAAAATGAAAAATTAAAAAAAAAACTTCAGCAGTATGGTGGAGAGGGGCTGTACAAAACACACCCATTAGGCTGCATTGGGACAATGACATGTTTCAACACAAATCCATCAAGTGTAGGAGGATTTAGCGGCTCATCAGAACTTGAGCTTCCTTATTTCCATGCATGCTTGATATTTTTAACCACCCTCCTAAAAACCCTAATCGCATCAGGGCTGCCAGGTTTATTGAGCTAGTCAAGAAATTCAAACCGCCTTTCTTTCACATTTAACGCAAGTACACAATAATGACCAACGCCATGCCTTGTATCTGGTGGATCAAAAGTTGCAAAAAGGACCTGTTCAAAGCACGAATAAATAAATAAAATTTTAATAAGAAGAAGAAACAGAACACTGTAATAACAAACACGCAAAAAATATAGTCTTCGACACATAAAAACGTTACTCACCATATCCTTTTTATCAACACGCTCCTCGGCTTTTGAAGAGAACACCATTTTAACACTTCTGCCTACAGTACCACCATTCCAAATATTTGTCTGCCAATACAAAACCCAAAATCAAATATTGCTCAAGGAAACATGTCGTCGCACAAAATCAGAAAAGAAAATAAAAAAAATGAAACAAAAATTTCTGCATTCTTACACAAATATGGTATGGGACAACCATTGTCGGAGATCCCTTAAACTTATCTACCAGCAAAGAAATCCCAAGATCTACAAGTCTTGTAGTGAGCATCCCTTTATCCCAAAAGGATAGACCAACTTCGCCAATGGTAATATCACCCAACTCAGTTTTAAAAGCAATCATGTCCCTGAATTTTTCATGAAAAACTGAAAACATAAGATACTAAAAAAAAATAACAACAAAGAAAAAGGGCTAAAAACCAAATTTAGAAAATACATATGAACAAAACAATTTCTAAAAAACCATACTTCTTCTTCTTGTCCTTCCGAACCCTCGTAATAAAGAACAGACAACTCATTGTATCTTTTCGTAAGAAATTTGGATCAATGCTCGACGGTGTCACAACAGGAAGTTCGTCATCTGTAATAAAAAGATGAAGTTCACTTATCCAAAATAATGAACTTCAAATATTAAGATAAGGAAATTCTGCTAGTTATTTTGAAAATCATAAACAAAAGATCAAGTTTCACTTATCATTAAACATCTGATACAGATACCATAGTAATTAAACAAAAAATGAAATGAGAAAAACTTCAACTGCACTGTTCGAAACAAAACTCTTGCCTTCAGTGTCAGAGTCTTCATGTTGTTGTTGTTCAGAGCTCACCAAAAGATTTTCTTGGACAGATTGCGACGAATCCACCACAACCTCACTGGACTTCCCTTCCGCAAAGAACATCAGCATTCTCTGGATTTACAACAGTCTGGTCAACCGCAACGTCCTTAGATACTTCAGCTACATGAGGCTCAATTCTCGATACTTCAGGAACATCGTTGGCCGCCAGACAAACAGGGGAAGCAACAACACTAACAGCAGGGACGACATTCTCCAGCGGCTTTTCGATGACAAAACCAGAGTCTTCATGCCGACTGGGGGAAAGAGCATCATGGTATTCTTGAGCTACAGAAGCGTCTGCGCAGTCGACAGCTACCGATGCAGAAGCACAAACACTGCCAACACCATCAACATCACAACCGCCCTGATTTAGATCAACGTGAACTTCCATGTTTTCTTCTCCAGGCTGTGGAAAGATTAAAAAACACACAATAACACAAAAATGAGCACGGGGATAACTACAACAACAACTGCAACCCACGTGTATCAATACAACTACAACTTCAACCCACATATATGTAAAAAAGAACTGCAGTTCACTTTGTCAAACGACGCAGTTCAGTTATGTTAAATACTGAAGCTCACTTATGTAAAACATTATGGACACGCATGCAAAAGAGGAATGCAGTTCACTTCAGTCAAACACTGAAGCTCACACATGTAAAATTATTGCAGCTAAAATATGTAAATGAAAATGCATACGAGTGAACATAACAGCATACATAAAGTTCACAACAACAACAAACAAAAAATTAGATTACAACACACTAACAGAACAAGTAAAACAACTATACCTTATCAGCTATAACATCCGGAGGCGACGATGCATCAGGCAAGACCTCATCCTTCCCAGAGCCATCGTAGGTCTTTTTGTGCACATCACAAGCAGCATCACCAGTCTACAGGCATAGAACAAACCAAAAATGAAATATAAGTTGGTAACGACCAAAAAAGAAAAAAACTTCAAATTTGCACAAGCAATACACACTTTACAACCGCGAAGTACACAAAAAAATACAATAAAAATGGAAAGCAACAAGTGCAAGTTTAAGAAGAGGGACGCATGGCAGAACAGACATAGCAGAAGTACTTGTACCTGACCAATTCCATCGTCCCTAGTTCCATGGACACCAGAAGATTCCACTCCAGCCTATCACAAAAAACATGAAAAGTGAGGAGCAATCCACATAGTACACAAAAGAGGTTCAAAACCACAAAAAACCTAGAACATACATTATCAGCGCCAACACCAGCGTCCTGATGGTTCATTTCATCCAAAATATGCCCAAAGATCCTTCTCATACCGACCGCATTTTTCCTCTTGTGAATGTCCCAATTGAGCATACGAAGACCGAACATTCGTCACTGCAATCTTCAGGCGTTCAATCACGCCACAATCAAAATTGTGAGCAGCAACAATATCTTCATCTCGTGGGCCTTGGCCAACAGAGAAAAAAACAGCAACTGTCCTCAACCTGTCACCAGAGGTTGGCAAATCTCCAGTCAACTTCAAAACCTTCAGAAGAAGCTCATCAATCTCCTCGTGTTTTTTGCCGCCAACAAATTTCTGTTTAGAAGAGCTTCTATTATCAAACATCTATGGAGCCATGAAACCACGAACGCGACACCTCATCATCACACGCAGGAAGCTGGCTACAGATAGGCTCATAAAACCTAGCATGAGTGCTAGGCCCCGCATCAGAGCTGCCACATACAACTGCAACAGGACGGTTGTACACAATATCGACTCACGCCTTCCACAGCAAAAAAAGACAAGAAGCGAAGAGAAGAACACATGTGAGTACTAGAAAAGTTCAGATTTATAATGGCTGCACCTTTTAAAAAAATCTGATATTAAAAACTCATATGCACCAACCGGCAGCTTCCCATATTTGTAAGTTTCCAAGTAAATCTTTCGCTTCACAAGCGCATCCTCATTGTATAACTTCATCAGGTCCTTGGTCGTCGGTAGGGGCCTTGACGTGGCGTCAACGTGTGCATGACTAAAATTTGCGAAGCTTCAAGTAGTCAAGATACATAATCGGGGGACAATGGCACAACCCTCTCGCACAATTCTGCTTGCTGCCATACATTTGCCACCTTACCACAGCTGCCTGCAACTCATCAACAACAAGCTGGCAAAAGTCCATCTGAGCCATAGCCGCATAATCCATGTTCTCTACCATTGCAGCAACTCTACCCAAACGAACTGCAGGCCCGGGGCACAGCAAATTCTGGTAGAGTATCAGGAAGAACACCTTCACAGCAAGGTCAACAGTCACATGATCATCTTCCTCCACCAACACCTTCAACTTCTCAAGCAAGTCCTTGACACCTATACTTTTTGAACGGTCAAAGCCAAGCTCATCCTTGAGGGCACTCAACGAGTCATCATGGCCACTAGCAGCAGGCATGGGTGCAGTGTGACGTCCCATGGGTAAATAAAAAATGTGATGAACTGCATCACTATTGATTCGAAGAACCCTGCCATTCCCAAAGTCCATTATCATGGTGGCAGGGTCAATCACTCCCGTCAGATAGCACATAAGAATGCGCGACACATTTTTCTTTACTGTCACTTCAAAGACAACACCAAATCCAGCATCCCGAACACGACTACAGTGTGCCTCTTTCAACAAGGCAGCAGCCTTGCAAACAGTGGGAAGCGACAAACGTACGGTCTTGTTAAATCGAGAATCATCTACCTCAGCATCATTGAGGGAGTCCTGGATTAGGGGGTGTCCCGATGACCGGACTATAACCTTTGGCCGGACTCCTGGACTACGAAGATACAAAATTGAAGACTTCGTCCCGTGTCCGGATAGGACTTTCCTTGGCGTGGAAGGCAAGCTTGGCGATACAAATATGTAGATCTCCTCCCATTGTAACCGACTCTGTGTAACCCTAGCCCTCTCCGGTGTCTATAAACCGGAGGGTTTTAGTCCGTAGGACGAACAACAATCATACCATAGGCTAGCTTCTAGGGTTTAGCCTCTCTGATCTCGTGGTAGATCTACTCTTGTACTACCCATATAGTCAATATTAATCAAGGTGAGTAGGGTTTTACCTCCATCGAGAGGGCCCGAACCTGGGTAAAAACATCGTGTCCCTTGTCTCCTGTTACCATCCGCCTAGACGCACAGTTCGGGACCCCCTACCCGGGATCCGCCGGTTTTGACATCGACATTGGTGCTTTCATTGAGAGTTCCTCTGTGTCGTCATCTTTAGGCCCGATGGCTCCTCCGATCATCAACAACGATGCGGTCCAGGGTGAGACTTTTCTCCCCGGACAGATCTTCGTATTCGGCGGCTTTGCACTACGGGCCAATTCGCTTGGCCATTTGGAGCAGATCGAAAGCTACGCCCCTGGCCATCAGGTCAGATTTGGAAGTTTGAACTACACGGCTGACGTCCGCGGAGACTTGATCTTCGACGGGTTCGAGCAACAGCCAAGCGCGTCGCACTGTCACGATGGGCATGATCTAGCTCTGCTGCCGAACAATGCCACGGAGGTCAAGATGTCGCTGTCCGCTCCGACCCTTAGCTCGGAGCCGACTGCACCCATCGAGGACGGGTGGCTGGACACCGCCTCGGGGGCTGCAATCTCTACGGCGATCGAGCCGAACACCAGCCCTGTCCTTTGCGAAGCCTGTGACTCCAAGGTGCCGGACTCCTCTCCGGAGTCCGAACCTTCCGCGCCCCTGCCAATCGAATCCGGTTGGCGCCGATCATGGAGTTCACCGCCGCGGACATCTTTCAGCACTCGCCCTTCGGCGACATTCTGAATTCACTAAAGTCTCTCTGTTTGTCAGGAGAGCCTTGGCCGGAATATGGTCAGCAAGGTTGGGATGCGGACGACGAAGAAATTCAAAGCCCACCCACCACCCACTTCGTAGCCACTGTCGATGATTTAACCGACATGCTCGACTTCGACTCCAAAGACATCGACGGTATGGACGACGATGTAGGAGACGAACTGGAACCAGCGCCTATAGGGCACTGGACAACCACCTCATCTCACGATGTATACATGGTGGACACACCTAAAGGAAACAACGACGAGGAACAAAGGGACGCAACGAGGGATCATTCCCTCAAAAAGCAGTCAAAGCGGCGGCGTAAGCGCCGCTCCAAACCCCACCTCGATAGAGACAGCAGCCATACAGACCCAGCCATAGAGCAGGGCGAACCGGCGGACGACAAACTTGCCATCAAGCAACCGTCCGAACAGGGCAACTGGGATAAACAACCCGTCCCCGGCGAAGACAACAGTCCAGACGACCTCACACCGGACAAGTTGCTGGAGCAGAAGAACCTCCAAAAAAGGCTCGTCGCCACTGCGCGTAGCCTGAAAAAGCATAAGCGGAATGCACTTAGAATTAGATGGAGCAAAGTTATCAACACCGCAGACAAATACGGTGACAGTCGCCACACAAAGAGCTATCCGAAGCGAAAATTACTGCCGAAATTTGATGAAGAAGCCCTAGAGCCTCCGCAATCAAAAAATAAGGAAGCCACCCGGTCGGATAAATGACCCCATGGCCAACACAGTGCGGCAAACGGCGCCGCACTCAATCCGGCACGCGATCTACACAAGGATTCGCATAAAAAAGATGGCCCAGCCAGATCTATCTATGGGCCAAGAAAGCAAGCTCTAGTAAGCAATGCAACACATCAAATATCCGAACATCACGGTACACCCAGATATAGGGGTGCCGCACACCCCCTATGTTTCACCGATGAGGTGCTGGATCATGAATTTCCAGTGGGATTCAAGCCCGTAAACATAGAGGCAAACGATGGAACAACAGACCCTGGAGTCTGGATTGATGATTAGATCCTCCACATACACATGGCTAGAGGAGATGACCTCCACGCCATAAAATACTTACCCCTCAAGCTCAAAGGGCCAGCCCGGCATTGGCTTAAAAGCCTTCCCGAAAACACCATTGTAAGTTGGGAAGAGCTTGAGGATGCTTTTTCGGCAAATTTTCAAGGGACCTATGTCCGACCTCCGGATGCAGACGATTTAAGTCACATAACTCAACAACCCAGAGAGTCAGCTTGGAAATTCTGGAACATATTCCTTACTAAAAAGAACCAAATAGTCAACTGTCCGGACGCCGAAGCCTTAGCAGCTTTCAAAAACAACGTCCGAGATGAATGGCTCGCCAGACACCTCGGCCAAGAAAAGCCAAGAACAATGGCCGCATTAACAAGCCTCATGACCCGCTTTTGCGCAGGAGAGGATAGATGGTTGGCAAGATGCGATACTAGCGACCCAAGTACATCCAAGTCGAGGATGGAACGGGAAACCGCTGACGCAAAGCAAGGACCAGCGCCGGACCAAGGGAAACAACCCGAAGAGCACGGCAGTCAACGCCGGATTCCAAAGCTCTCGGCAGAATCAGAAAAAGCTACCCCTCAAGGATAACAAGGACGAGCTATCTAACTTAAACAAAATCTTGGACAAGATATGCCAAATCCACAGTACTCCCGGGAAGCCTGCAAACCATACCCACAGAGACTATTGGGTCTTCAAGCAATCCGGCAAACTCAACGCCGAACACAAGGGGCTAAACACACCAAGCGAGGATGATGACGAACCCCACAAGCAGAGCACCGGAAAACAAAAGAATTTCCCACAAGAAGTCAAGACAGTAAACTCACTTCACATGACAAAAGGGAAAAACAGAGTGGCGCCCACAGGGATACGCGCCATATGGCCTATCCCAGAGGAGTCCCGCCACTGGTTGTTAAAATCAATCACCTTCGACCAACAAGATTACTCTAGAAGTATCCGGAACGCAGGCTGGACTGCCTTGGTATTAGATCCAATAATTGACGGACTACACTTTACACAAGTCCTAATGGACGGCGGCAGTGATCTAAACCTGCTATATCAGGACACAATTCGCAAAATGGGGATAGACCCAACAACAATTTGCCATAGCAACACTTCCTTTCAAGGGGTAACGCCAGGCCCAGATGCCCATTATACGGGCTCTCTCCTGCTAGACGTTATGTTCGGCTCACCCGACAACTTCCGCCGCGAAAAGCTAACCTTCCACATCGCCCGATTTACAAGTAGCTATCAAGCACTACTGGGACGCGAAGCTTTCGCCCGCTGTAACGCAATACCGCATTATGCATCTCTTATACTTAAAATGCCCGGTCCGCGAGGCATCATCTCATTAAAGGGAAATACTGAGTGTTCCTCGAGCACGGAAGATTGTACGGCTGCCTTGACAGCCACACACTAAACCGGCTTCACTAATCAAAGCACCTAAACAGGTTGTTCAGACCCCGGACATGGCTAGACGAGTCCGGCGTAAACATACAAGGGCTTATTAGCCGCATACCCCCATACAAGGGGCTCCGCGCATGTACAACAAGAGACAATAAAGCTCATTTTTATTCACTTTTTGAATTGTACTTTGTTTACTTAATATAACGACATTTTGCACGATCTTTTTCAACTAAGTTCCTCTCTTTACAGATGAACACCGTATACACCCGTCCCGTGATACTGCACAACGGAGACATAGGCGCAGACGTGCAAGAGGGACCCGTTCCAAGGATTCTTTTCAGATTAAGACCTGTGTAAACCTTTTTTTACTGTCTCTTGTTGATACACATCCCCGCTTTCTTGCTATAACCGAGGTGGAGGTCAAGGCGTCTTGGCATGTGGCTATGTCGAATTTTGCGCTGCACGGACACTTGTGGGCTTATTACTAAGGGCGTTGTTCAGCCCGCTTTTCATAAAGACCGAATACCTTAGGGAGTGCTCGGCATCGCGAAGTTTGGCCATATATGCATCAGCTCGAATCATGTCTTTGGTCAAATGTTGGGTTTGCCTGCCTCGTGTTTTGCTGCCTTTACGCCCGCTCTATCGGCTAAGGCGGCACCAGGAGAACTACTACGATTGTGCCCCGATTCGGCCAGGCGAGCACCTCAGTAGAGAAAGCCGAAAACTGACTGTCATGATATAGCGTGAGACTGGTCAACCACTCGATGACCCGCCAGAATCTTTAGGATTCCTCCGCATTAACGAAGGGCGCTTTCGGTCGAGCACACACGCGCCCTGAATTCGGGTGAGCGCGGTGCCCCCAGGGGCTATATAGTAGCCCCACTGTCAAACTCCTATGGCTAAGTGAAAGTGATAAAGCATTATAGTCCGGTTGCCTAGTTCGCTGCGCCATCACCTCCTTTATAGGACCAAGACGTTGGGTCAAGTGTGAAAATGCGCTTTCATGCGAACACCCCGCATTATATGCGTAATGTTTGACGACTACCATCTTTCAAAGTTATATACATATACATTAACGGCCGCTGACAGGAGGTATTTTAATTCTTGAAGGCACAAGTATAAAAGCTTTTATATTCCATCAAAAGATTGTTTTACAATGATACATGTTATTCGAACATAATATCCTTCGAGCATCGCGTCTCTATTAAATGAGCGCCTTGCGTAACTTCACGAAAATAGTGCATGGCGGTGTACTGCCCCGTCCGAATCTTGGGATGCAACATCGGTGGCCTTCATTTCCGCCCAGTATGTCTTAACACGAGCAAGAGCCATCCGCGCACCCTCTATGCACGCTGACCCCTTCATTGCATTGATATGCGACACCGCACCAAGGAACTGCTGCACCAAGCAAAAATAACTCTTCGGCTCGGGCCTTTCCGGCCATAGATGACTCACGACATCCTTCATGGCGAGTCCGGATAACCTATTCAGCTCGGCCCATTCGGCCAAACGATCGGTTAGTGGAAGTGGGCGCTCTGGATTGTGCAAATGCAACCAAAAAAGCTTTTCCACTTCATGATCCTTTTGATCTCAGAAGTGTTCGGCCGCGTCCGCGGCACTTGCTGCCAAGTCCAGATAAGTATCCACCGCACTCCACAGCCAGTCCAACTGCACATATTTAGGATCCGCGAACTTCATCCGCAGCATAAAGGGCTTTCTAGCCGTGATATCTCCGGCCTGACGTAGCTCCTCCTTCATAGCTCTCATTGCAGAGCGAGCATCCTTGGCCTCGGTAGTGGCCTTCTCCAGGTCCTTCTGTTCCGCCCGATCTTCTTTTTCAAGAAGCTTGCAGCGGTCGGCAAAGATCCTTCAACTTCACAGCCATCTCGGCCATTTCCTTCCTGCTTCGGTGAAAGCAGCCTGTTCGCTTTTCGGCTCTTGGCCGCCTTTAAGGCAGCCGCATCACTTTTTTCGCCTACTCCTTGGCTCGGGCGAGTTCCGCTGAAGATTCTCCATGGCAGCGGCACCATCTCGCATCAAGCATACATGTTGTAAGGCACGGGCATCAAGCCCCTTACCGTGTGTCCGCGGAGAGATTGCATACCTTGTGACTTCGTCAAGCCGCTTGTTGACAAGCGCGATGTCGGCATCCGCCACGTCAAGTTGCCGCTTTAGCTCGACAAATTCATCGGTCCATTAGCCACCGAACGCTTCGCCACCTACATAGGAAGAGCGACATATTATACAGGATTATGATCCTCGGCGCGCTGTCATTTTTGACAACGCACCGAGTCTCAAGGGCTACTATCTACACAGGGCGCATCTTATATATGCGGAACCGTCAAAAGGTACATCATTTTGCGTACCTCAAAACCCTTCAGTAAACTCCTGGCGGCCTCGTACAACCCGCTCTCCGCGGATGAAATCCTTTCAATCACCATACCCATCAACGCACAATGTTCTTCTGAGATAGACGCTCGCTCGAACAGATTCTTCAGCTCCTCCGACCGCGCACCGGACGGTGCCGGACTCACCCGATGGCCTTTTCCGAAGGCCGGACACGGAGGGCTTTGGGGGGCCACACGACTACTTTCCGGCCCTGCCGGATTAGGAGAAACCCTCCGTGACGACACCTCGGGGTCGCCCGCCTCGCACGGCTGTACGGCAGGGGGAGGCGTTCCGCTCTCCATCATCTCCGGACGAAGATCCCCTGAAGATGAGTTCTGCTGAGAAGGGTTGAGATCTGAACTACAAGGTAAAATTTCGGTTATCTTCCTCACAAATAGAACATGGATGTCTCTTATTTTAAAACTCCCCTCTCTACTTACGGCTCAGTGGAGGGCTTATCCCCTTGGGGGCACAAAGGCGGTGAGGCATCTCTCTCGGCCTTGAGGACCCTCTGACGAAGATTTCTTCCCCCGCTTTGAGACCATGGTCTCCGAGTCTTCAGAGGCGGTCCTCTTCTTCCCCCGAATGGAGGGATTCTTGATCCCTCCTTTCCTGACAGCCTCCTTCAGGGAGGCGGTAGCTTCCTTGTTCCCCCCTCCGCCTTCTTCCAAAGGCACAACCTCCAACATCCTGGTTAACACGGGATCCGGCGTGGTCTCAGGGAGGGGGGCCGGACACCTGATTAGCTTTGCTTTCGCTATCCACTCCTGTTTAAGGGACAACTCTTTTAAGGGCAATTTTATGATAAATATACGGATAGCGTGTCCAGGTACAAGGCAACTTACTTGAGTATCCGGGCGATTGCAGCTTATACCTGCGTCCTCGGCCGATTCCAGACACATTGCTTGTGATCCGAAGAACAATTTGTACATCTCCATGGGCGTCGCGCCCGTAAAGTGTTGGAGAGCTCGTGGTCCCTCCGGATTAAACTCCCTCATGCGGAGGGGGCGGCGTTTGCAGGGCAAAGTGCGGCGAATCAACATGACCTGCGTCACTACGACCAGGTTGATGTCTCTTTCTAGGAGATCTTGGATGCGGCCCTGCAACAAGGGCACGTCCTTGGACGGCCCCCAGTCGAGCCCTTTATTGACCCATGACGCCAGCCACGGGGGAGGACCCGAGCGAATGATAGGTGGCGCCACCCACTTGGTGCCCCTGGGAGTTGTGATATAAAACCACTCTCATTGCCATAAGCTAAACTCCTCTTGAAAAGAGTCCTCGGGCAATGGAGCGTCGGCATTCTTGCTTATAACAGCCTCTCCGCACTCCGCTTGCTGCCCCTTGATCGTCTTCAGCTCCACTTTGAAGGTCTTAAGCCACAATCCAAAGTGAGGGGTAATGCGGAGGAAGGCTTCGCACACGACTATGAACGATGAGATGTGGAGGATGGACTCCAGATCCAAGTAGTGAAATTCCAACCCATAATAAAACATGAGCCCCCTCACGAAGGGGTCCGTCGGGAAGCCTATCCCCCGAAGGAAGTGAGACGCGAACACCACGCTCTCACCAGGCATGGGAGTGGGAATAACCTTCCCTTGAGCAGGCAGCCTATGCGAAATTCCGCCGGTTAAATACCTGGCATCTCTTAGCTTTAGCACGTCTTCTTCCGTAACGGAGGAAGGCATCCACCGGCCTTGAAGGTCGGAGCCGGACATCATTGAAGGTCCGCGCTGAATCTGGAGCTTTGGGTGTTGGAACTTCGAGGCGAGGGGCGGATTCGATTGAGATTGAAAGAAAGGAGTAGAGCCTTGGTCTCTTTATAAAGAGGTTGAATACCAAGAGCTTTCCACAGGACCGCTTGGGGACTCGCCTCGATAGAGGAGACGTCTTTGAGGAGTCTGGATTAGGGGTGTCCGGATGGCGGACTATAACCTTTGGCCGGACTCCTGGACTATGAAGATACAAGATTGAAGACTTCGTCCCGTGTCCGGATGGGACTTTCCTTGGAGTGGAAGGCAAGCTTTGCGATACGGATATGTATATCTCCTCCCATTGTAACCGACTCTGTGTAACCCTAGCCCTCTTCGGTGTCTATATAAACCGGAGGGTTTTAGTCCGTAGGACGAACAACAATCATGCCATAGGCTAGCTTCTAGAGTTTAGCCTCTCTGATCTCGTGATAGATCTACTCTTGTACTACTCATATCATCAATATTAATCAAGCAGGAGTAGGGTTTTACCTCCATTGAGAGGGCCCGAACCTAGGTAAAAACATCGTGTCCCTTGTCTCCTGTTACCATCCGCCTAGAAGCACAGTTCGGGACCCCCTACCCGAGATCCGCCGGTTTTGAAACCGACATTGGTGCTTTCATTGAGAGTTCCTTCGTGTCGCCACCTTTAGGCCCGATGGCTCCTTCGATCATCAACAATGATGCGGTCCAGGTGAGACTTTTCTCCCGGACAGATCTTCAGATTCGGGCGGCTTTGCACATGGCCAATTCGCTTGGCCATCTGGAGCAGATCGAAAGCTACGCACCTGGCCATCAGGTCAGATTTGGAAGTTTGAACTACACGGTTGACGTCCGCGGAGACTTGATCTTCGATGGGTTCGAGCCATAGGCGAGCGCGCCGCACTGTTACGATGGGCATGATCTAGCTCTGCCGCCGAACGGTGCCCTAGAGGCCGCACCCGTGTCCGCTCCAACCCTCGGCTCGGAGCCGACTGCGCCAATCGAGGATGGGTGGCTGGACACCGCCTCGGGGGATGCAATCTCTATGGCGATCAAGCCGAATACCAGCCCTGTCCTTTGCGAAGCTCGTGACTCCAAGGTGCCGGACTCCTCTCCGGACTCCGAACCTTCTGCGCCCCTGCCAATTGAATCCGATTGGGCGCCGATCATGGAGTTCACCGCCGCAGACATCTTTTTCAAAGACTCGCCTTGGCGACATCCTGAATTCACTAAATTCTCTCTCTTTATCAGGAGAGCCCTGGCCGGACTATGGTCAGCAAGGTTGGGATGCGGACGACGAAGAAATTCAAAGCCCACCTACCACCCACTTAGTAGCCACTGTCGATGATTTAACCGACATGCTGGACTTCGACTCCGAAGACATCGACGGTATGGACGACGATGCAAGAGACGACCAAGAACCAGCGCCTACAGGGCACTGGAAGGCCACCTCGTCATACGACATATACATGGTGGACATCCCCAAAGAAGGGAATGACGATGGAACAACGGAGGATGACCCCTCCAAGAAGCAGCCTAAGCGCTGGCGTCAGCGGCGCCGCTCTAAATCCCGCCAAACCAAAGACGGTGATTCCGGCACGGGAGATAATAACACCCCGGACAGTGCCGAAGACAACCCCCTCCAGCAGGATTCAACACAGGAGGATGGAGAAGCCAGCCCGCATGAGAGAGCGGCAGACAGAGAGGTAGAGGACGATAATTACATACCTCCCTCCGAAGACGAGGCAAGCCTCGACGACGACGAATTTGTCGTGCCTGAGGATCCCGTCGAACAAGAGCGTTTTAAACGAAGGCTTATGGCCACGGCGAGCAGCCTCAAGAAAAAACAGCAACAACTTAGAGCTGACCAAGACTTGCTAGCCGACAGATGGACTGAAGTCCTTGCGTCAAGAGTACGAACTTCGAGCGCCCCTCCAAGAGCTACCCAAAACGCAGTTGCTGCCCCAATTAGAGGAGGAAGCACCTAAACCTACATCACCAGCGCATGATGCGGGCCGATCGCCACCTCGCGTGGTCAGCGACAGAGACGCCTCTCGGCCCTCCACTCAAGCCGCACCCCAGCGTCGCTCAAAGAATACCAAGGCGCGGGGAAATGCGCCAGACCTGCGAGATATATTGGAGGAGAAGGCAAGGCAAACAAGATCGATCTACGGATCGTGTGGGCGCTCCACGACACGTGACAATAACCGTCACGCCGGATATGGCAAATCCGGCCTGGCCGAACACAGTAGACAAAGCTCATTTGAGCTGCGTCGTGATATAGCCCAGTACAGAGGCACCGCACACCCACTATGCTTCACAGATGAAGTAATGGATCATCAAATCCCCGAGGGTTTCAAACCCGTAAACATCAAATCATATGATGGCACAACAGATCCTGCGGTATGGATCGAGGATTATCTCCTCCATATCCACATGGCCTGTGGTGATGATCTACACGCCATCAAATACCTCCCACTCAAGCTTAAAGGACCAGCTCGGCATTGGCTTAACAGCTTGCCAGCAGAGTCAATTGGTTGCTTTGGGAGGACACGAAGCCGCATTCCTCGACATTTTTCAGGGCACTTATGTGCGATCACCAGACGCCGATGACCTAAGCCATATAATTCAGCAGCCAGAGGAATCGGCCAGACAATTCTGGACACGGTTCCTAACCAAGAAAAATCAAATATTCGACTGTCCGGACGCAGCGGCCCTCGCAGCCTCCAAACATGACATCCGTGACGAATGGCTTGCCCGGCACCTAGGACAGGAAAAGCCGAAATCCATGGCAGCCCTCACAACACTAATGACCTGCTTTTGCGTGGGAGAAGACAGCTGGCTAGCTCGTAGTAATAACATGACCAAGAGTTCTGGTAATTCGGATACCAAGGACAGCAATGGCAGGTCGCGTCGCAACAAGCACAAGCGCCGCATTAACGGCGATAATGCTGAGGATATGGCAGTTAATGCCGGATTCAGAGGCTCTAAACCCGGTCAGCGGAAAAAGCCATTCAAAAGAAATACTCCGGGCCCGTCCAATTTGGACCGAATACTCGATCGCTCGTGCGGATACACGGCACTTTAAAACCAGCCAACCACACCAACAAGGATTGTTGGGTGTTCAAGCAGTGCAGGCAAGTTAAATGCCGAAAACAATGACAAGGGGCTGCATAGCGATGATGAGGAGGAGCCCGGCCGAACAATAGGGGATGGAAGGGCTTCCCCCACAAGTGCGGACGGTGAACATGATATACGCAACCCACATACCCAAAAGGGAGCGTAAGCGTGCACTCGAGGACGTATATGCGATGGAGCCGGGCCGCCACAAAGTTCAACCCGTGGTCCTCCTGCCCGATCACTTTTGATCGAAGGGACCACCCCACTAGCATCCGCCATGGTGGATTCGCCGCATTGGTTCTAGACCCAATCATTGACGGATTTCACCTCACTAGGGTCCTGATGGACGGCGGCAGCAGCCTAAACCTGCTTTATCAGGCTACAGTGCAAAAAATGGGCATAGATCCCTCAAGGATCAAACCCACAAAGACGACCTTTAAAGGTGTCATACCAGGTGTAGAGGCCAACTGTACAGGCTCAGTTACGCTTGAAGTGGTCTTTGGATCCCCGGATAATTTCCGAAGCAAGGAGTTAATCTTCGACATAGTCCCGTTCCGCAGTGGCTATCACGCACTACTCGGACAAACCGCATTTGCAAAGTTCAATGCGGTGCCGCACTACGCATACCTCAAGCTCAAGATGCCAGGCCCTTGAGGAGTCATTACGGTCAATGGAAACACCGAACGCTCTCTCCGAACGGAGGAGCATATACGGACTTCGCGGCGGAAGTACAAAGCAGCCTCTCAAGGCAATTGTCGAGTACGGCTATTAGACGTCCGGACACCGTCAAGCGCGCCCGGAGTAACCTACAACAAGACCGTCTGGCACATTCCGAGCACGCGTAGCAATGCGGCCCAAACCCCAGCCCTCGCAAAAATTGCGAAACCCGATTACGCTGGCGTACATAATTACGCTCTAGAAATACCATGGGCATAGGGGGAGGGGCACGACCACGACATGCCCAAAATGCGGCTCAACCGCACTAGGGGTTCCCGATTTTGTCATTCTTTTTTTTCTTATTTTCAGGACTCCGCTCTTCGGAAGGCCTGTCCTGCAGTAGAATCGCCGAACACACGGTGCAACAGCCTGTGGAAGCGTAGCTACGTCGAGTGTCCAGGTGGTCTCTATAACGAGCAATATACTTGTTTCACATATCATCCCGTAGCTCGCCCCTGGAGGGGGACATGTCAAATAGTCCCATCTCTTGCTTATCGCACTATTTGTATCGTTCTGCTTTTACCGCAGCCTTTTCGAATAAACAATACATAGCTTTTGTCTATTATTGCATTCCTTTTTTTATCTGTATATGTTCATTAATGACATGTTGCACCCGTACAATTTGGTACGGCCGAATACACCAGGGGCTTAAGTACCCCAAAATACGGTGTGATAAGTCCGAACACTTTCACAAGTGCTGCACCCCGAACTTATAGCATTATATGCATCGGCTCCGAATCATGTCTAGGGTCAATAGTTGGGTTGCCTGCCCCATGTTTTGGTACCTTACGCCTGCTATATCGGCTAAGGTAGAGCTGGGAGAACCACCGCGATTGTGCCCTGCTGAGTTGGGCTAAGCACCTCGATGGAGAAAGCTAAAACTGACCGGCCATGATAGGGCGAGAGCTGGTCATTGCTCGAGAGGTTTTCGAGTCCCTAAAGACTTATGCCGCTTAGAGCGAGGAGTCGGCTTTGTCCGGCCTAGGCGTGGATAAGCGCCCCAAACTCGGTCTTCCGAATACTAGGGGCTTCTTGAAATTTAAAATTATAGAATTCAATGGCTAAGTGAGAGTGTTCAAGCATTATAGTCCGATTGCCTTGTTCGTTGTGTTGAGCGCCTCAAGGACCCAAGAATGGGAAAAAGAGCGCTCAAGTTTATCCCGAACACCCCAAAGACTCGTGGCATGGGGGCGTTTGACGACTCGCCATCTCTCAAATTTAATAAACGGAGATTGAAGGTAATACTTTAAATTCAAAAGCGTTACTTAGCGCATATGAACAAGTTTTCAGCGTACAGGATCACAAATGCGAGTTTACTCAAAAGTTACATCTTTGGAGCATTCATCCGCTATAAGGCGGGCACCCTTCAGGACGTCCTCATAATACATCTCGGGCTTGCGATGCTCCTTGCCTGGCGGTGGTCCTTTCGTCATAAGCTTCTCAGCATCCATCTTGCCCCAGTGCACTTTAGCACGGGCAAGGGCCCTACGGCCACCTTCGATGCATACGGAGCGCTTGACGACTTCAAGCCATGGACATGCATCCACCAGCCGCCTCACCAGCCCGAAGTAGCTCCCAGGCATGGCCTCTCCAGGCCACAGCCGGACTATGAGACCCTTCATGGCCTGTTCGGCCACCTTATGGAGCTCGACCAGTTGCTTGATTTGGTCGCTCAAAGGGCTGCCGGGTGTCCGCCTCAAAGATATCGAGACCAGTAACACCTTCTCCGCCGAGCTCCCTCCTCGGCTCGGTAGAATGCGGCAGCGTTGGACACACTGTGGGGAAGATCTGCGAATGCTCCTGGAGAGCTCCGGACTCGGGTAAGTAACAAGTAATTCACTTTCACGTGCTTGCTTTGCATAAAGAATGCCTTACCCTCCGCTATCTTCTTCATCGCCTCAATTCCCTTGAGGGCTTTTTGGGCTTCGGCCTTAGCAGATTTGGCGCTCTCAAGGGCCGAGGCGAGCTCGGACTCTCAAGTCTTTGAGTCAAGCTCCATCCTCTCGTGTTTTTCCACGAGAGCCTCGAGCTCTTGCTGCACCTCCGCCACCCGCGCCTCCTGCTTCTCTCGCTCGGTGCGCTCCACGGCCGCATTGTTTTCGGCCTTGGACAGCGCTTCCTTCAGGGTCGCCACCTCGGTTGTGGCCCCTGCAATACTCACGTTGGTCCTGTCATTTTTTGCAACCACATCTTTTTATATACTTACATTAGGTATTCCTTACCTTCCTTGTCCTCGAGCTGCTTTTTGGCAAGGCCGAGCTTGTTCTCGGACCGCTCGAGGCTCTGCTTCAATGCATCGACCTCCGCAGTCAGTGCGGCAGAGGTCAGCAGCGCAACCTGCATTCCCATATTGACATACATATGTTAGACTCCTGCGTATATCTTTTAGATCCTCGGTTCGGCTGTTCTTTAAGGTTATGTGGTTGATTTGTAATAATTACTTTTGCGTGTCGAACGCTTCATCTTTTTGATGTGTTTTGTAATAAGCACTTCTGTGATCTGAAACGCTTCAATTATTATTTCTGAACTTCGTGTTTCCGGTGAGCTAACCGCATTCTTTACATCGCTTCGGATTAACATGTGTCAAAGTTTTACTCTAGACTGCTATATATATGGTATACTATATACACCATTTCTCTTTAAATGGTTTAGTTGAATAACTCATAGTCAGTGGGAAATTTGTGTTTACACAAAATTTAAACTGATACATAAGTCATGTATATAAGCAAACTGCTATGCATTTGATTAATTTATTGAAGTTCATCTATTTGGTCGTTAACCTGCTGCTTCTCCGCGGTGACTGGAGCGTGTCTAATGTTGCACTTTCTTTTGTTTTCTGTGGCGGTGTTGCTGGTTCTTGTCTCTGCACCGCTGTGTTTGTAGTCCCTCGCGTGCTTGTTGATGGCTGGTTTTGTTTTCCAGTGTTGTGGACTGCATCCTTCCTTGCTCCCCGCGTGCTTGTTGATGGCTGCTTTCGTTTTCCGGTGACGTGAACTGCATCCTTCCTTGCTCCCCGCGTGCTGGTTGATGGCTGCTTTCCTTTTCCGCGATGTGAATCGCATCCTTCCTTGCTCCCAGCGTCTTTGGTTGATGGCTGCTTTCCTTTTCCGTGATGTGAACTGCATCCTTCCTTGCTCCCAGCGTCTTTGGTTGATGGCTGCTTTCGTTTTCCGGGGATGTGAACTGCATCCTTCCTTGCTCCCCGCGTGCTGGTTGATTGCTGCTTTCGTTTCCCAGTGATGTGAACTGCATCCTTTCGTGCTCCTACCTTCTTTTTTGAAAGTGATGTCGTTCTCGGTTGTTTCTGTACAACAACATTCCCTTTTGGTGGTCTTGTTTGCATTGTTTCTTCATGTTCTTCGTCCTCTCCAGTCTCTACTTCATCCTCTTCTTGCTCTTCCTCATCTTCCTCATCTGTTTCTTCATAAGCCACTGCTTCTTTAGTTTCTTCATGTTCTTCGTCCTCTTCACTCTCTTCTTCTTCCTCTTCTTCATCTGCTTCTTCATAAGCCATTTCTTCTTCAGTTGTGTCACCATCTTCTTCTTTGATTTCTTCTTCTTCTTCTTCCTCATTTTCTGATCTTGTTCTTTTGGGGCAGGTTCTTGAATTGTGTCTCTTCCTCTTTTTGCAGATGCTACATCGTCTCGGTTTCGTCCATTTCTTAGTGTTGTGAGTGGAATTTCTGTTTGGTTGTGCATCGCCGTGTCCTCGGTTTTCTTGTTCATGTCTTTTTGTACATGTCCTGGAATTGTGGCCGCTAATTTCATTACATGTCTTGCACTGCTTATTCCAGTGGGTGACCATCAACATCCATTTCGAGTTGTGGCTTATTGTTTTTGTCATCATTTTTCTCCTTGCATGCAACCTTTTTCTGGTTGCGTCACCCCTTTCTTTCTTCCTCTTGTGTTTGAAACAGGAGGTGGAAGAATTGTTTATTTTTGATAGCACCGGTTCAGCTGTGTTCGGGTATTTTCAACTTGCTCGGCATTATTGTCATGCTGGGATTTCTCTGCTTGCTTTAGTTTTGCTTCTTCTTCTTCTTCTTCTTCGTTGAGCACATCAACTTCCTCGATCAGTGCCCTCATACCAAACAACGCTCTGTGGCACCCAGCGTCAGACCTTGTCGCTCTGTTTGCAAGGTCCATTGCTGTTTCCGTCAGCAATTTTCGACGGCAAAAAAGCGAGGTTCCATCTGGTGCTGTTTGTTCATAGTCTCGTCTGTCAAACGTTGCATCTGATCTTGCGTTATGGGTGTATCTTTTCATGATGTACACCTCAGGAATCTTGAGTACTCTCAAATGAGAAAGCATGCATAACACATGGACGCAAAAGAGCCCTGCAGACAACACACGATCACTTTGTTTTGTAAGTGAACTGCATGAAATTAATAAACACATATTTGTTTTCCTTATTTGTTCATTTTAAAGAAGTGAACTTCATTTGGTTTTGTGAACTAGTCATGCATGTTGATTTTTTTGTGATAGGAGTGTCACCTGTGTGTGTCTAGAGTTTGCATTCACATTCAGAGACACCTTCGCATTCATCGGCGACCACTTGGAAATTATGCCTTGCCTACCAAATGCATCCGATATGTTGTAGTGGTGTACGAGATACTTTGTCGGGTTCTCGTGGCACCGATTACGCTTTCACGAATGCGGTGCTATGGTAGAGTGTTTCTTTGAAATCTGCAAACACCGCCCTTGTATACACTTTTGATAAGCGAACTTGAACCCAAACTGGGTTCTTGTCTTTACTCTCGATTGCATGATCAGAAATGCCTTTATTCTGAACCAGATAAATGAAAAAATTGTTTGATTTTGTAGTTATAATTTTTAGCAGTTTTTGATTGACATTTTGTTTACCTCATTTGCTACTGTCTTTGCATGCTCGACGGCCTTCCTGGTGCGAATGCACTTGTCCACCGCCGAGAAAACAGATGGAGATCATGCTTCTCTTTGACAAAGTTTTTCTTCAAGATATGCGGTTCATGCTCTCGCTTCTCTGTGTGGAAGTCATCCGAGCACAGAAAATTTCCTTGTAGTAAGCCGAGATCCACTCGTGCCTGTCTTCCCATAGAGAATTCATCACTTCATCGTCTTGCAAGTTGTATCCCTAAATGAGGTCCTTCCATACATATGTTAGAAGGCTGGCACAGGCTTCGGTCAGCCCGCTCTTGGCGGACTGAACCTTCTGGATCACCATACTCATGATAGTGTGGTGCTCCTCGTTGATGGAGGCGCCGTTAAGCGCCTCCAGCAGATTGTCCGGTGCCTCCGGTTGGACAGAGGTCACCGGCGTCGTAGGCTTGCCCTTGCCGCATTAGGGGGCACTGGGACTCGGAACCAGAAGGTTCGGGCGGTGTCCGGCCTAGGGCCGGACTTAGAGCCCTTTGGGGTTTTATCCCCTTTGCACCTGGAGTCCGGGAGGTTACCTTGCAGCGCCTCCAGGACCACCTCCTCCTGGCTTGGACCCTATTTGGACTCCACCTCAGCATCATCCGCAGCGCGAGGAGAGGAGGTGGACGGAAGTGAAGTGCTATTCACATCCGACGAACCCAGGGAGCCGCTCGTTGAAGCGTCGAGCCCGGCCTTGGGTGGACTGCATGATTATATTCGGCGTCAGAATGTACTGTGCAATGAAGGAGCGCCATGAGTTATTCTGGTATCCGGATACTTACGATTTTGCTAGGGGCTTGGCCCTGGATGGCCACTCCTCCTCGCCGTTGTCGGCGTTGGTGGAGTAGTTCGGAGGAAGGGTCCTTTCCTTCTTGGACCCTCCGCCCCCCCCCCCCCAGTTGGGGCGGCCGTCCTTTTTGTTCCTCCCCCCGCTGGAGGGGGAGAGGCCTCTCTTTCCTCCTCCTCGTTTTCACGGGAGGAGTCCGCCTCGGAGTCATCGGATGATGAGTCTGACACCACCTGGCGCCGGGAACTCCTTCGAGTTCCCGTGGCCTTCTTCTTGGCCTTCTTCTCCGGCACCACATAAGGTGCCGGAACCAGCAGCCCGTCAAGCGGGTGTCCGCTGGGTCTTCTAGCAAGGGAGCCGGACGTCTTCTACCAATCCTGTCAAAGGTAAGGGAGTTTAGATCCCGCATAGAGTCAAACTATGAAAAACAAGCGTCCCGTAAAGGGCAAAATAGCTTACGGCGTTGGCTTGATGCTGCGCGCTGGATCCGCGATCCTCGGTAGCGGACGCGGGAGCCTCGGTGCCCTTGAACAGCACCTTCCAGGCATCTTCGTACGTAGTGTCGAAGAGCCTGCTCAGGGTTTGGTGCTGTGCCGGATCAAACTCCCACAAGCTGAAGGCCCGTTGTTGGCACGGGAGGATCCGGCGGATGAGCATGACCTGGACTACGTTGACGAGCTTGAGCTTCTTGTTCACCAGGTTTTGGACGCAGGTTTGGAGTCCGGTCAGCTCTTCCGAATTACCCCACGACAGGCCCGTCTCTTTCCAGGAGGTGAGCCGTGTAGGGAAGCCAGATCAGAATTCGGGGGCCGCTGCCCATTTAGGGTCACGCGGCTCGGTGATGTAGAACCACCCCGATTGCCACCCCTTTATGGTCTCCACGAAGGATCCCTCGAGCCATAGGACGTTGGCCATCTTGCCCACCATGGCACCTCCAAGACTCCGCTTGGCGGCCGCCCACTACCTTCGGCTTGACATTGAAGGTCTTCAGCCATAAGCCGAAGTGGGGCTGGATGCAGAGGAAGGCCTCGCACACGACGATGAACACCGAGATGTTGAGGATGAAGTTCGGGTCCAGATCGTGGAAATCCAGGCCGCAGTAGAACATGAGCCCCCAGACAAATGGGTGAAGTGGAAAACCTAGTCCGCGGAGGAAGTGGGTGAGGAACACCACCCTCTCATGGGGCCTGGGGGTGGGGATGAGCTGCCCCTTGTCGGGGAGCCGGTGCGCGATGTCATTGGACAAGTATCCGGCCTTCCTCAGCTTTTTGATGTGCCCCTTCATGATGGAGGAGGCCATCCACTTGCCTCCCTCTCCGGACATGGCTGGAGAAGGTTGAGGCGGGAAGTGCGGACTTGGGCGCTGGAGCTCGAGTGCGCGGAAATGGATGAGCAAGGAGGAAGAGGGCGTAGATGGAAAAGGTGGATTCTTATCCCCTTATATGGGCGGACGACTACGTGCCCCCACCAGCCTGGTAAAACTCGCTTATCTCCCAAGCGCCGTAATCAATGGCGCGGTTGGGTTACCCACGCCCGTATTGATGAGAATCATGGAATAAGGGGACACGATCTCTGCTTCGACAAGACGTGCCAAGGAAACCGCCGCTAAACGCTACCGAGGTGGGACAAGAAAACGATTGAATAAAGGCTTGGCCGTGGTGTGATGTCACGCTATGGAATACGTCAAAGAAATTGGATTTGTGTAAATATTATTCTCTCTCAAATGGGTATGTGGAACTTATTTTGCGAGCGGACACTATCCTTGTGTTCAAAATCTTCTATGAAGTATTCGAGGAGGAACCCGCCTTGCAATGCCGAAGACAATCCAGCGGCCGGACTCGTCGTCATTGAAGCCTCGGTTCAGTGCTACCGTGGGAGTCTGGATTAGGGGTGTCCGGATGGCGGACTAAAACCTTAGGCCGGACTCCTGGACTATGAAGATACAAGATTGAAGACTTCGTCCCGTGTCCGGATGGGACTTTCCTTGGCGTGGAAGGCAAGCTTCGCGATACGGATATGTAGATCTCCTCCCATTGTAACCGACTCTGTGTAACCCTAGCCCTCTTCGGTGTCTATATAAATCGGAGGGTTTTAGTCCGTAGGACGAACAACAATCATACCATAGGCTAGCTTCTAGGGTTTAGCCTCTCTGATCTCGTGGTAGATCTACTCTTGTACTACCCATATCATCAATATTAATCAAGCAGGAGTAGGGTTTTACCTCCATCGAGAGGGCCCGAACCTGGGTAAAAACATCGTGTCCCTTGTCTCCTGTTACCATCCGCCTAGACGCACAGTTCGGGACCCCCTACCAGAGATTTGCCGGTTTTGACACCGACACGTGCCAATGGGCATGATTGAGTTACCCACGCCCGTATTGATGAGAATCCCGGAATAAGGGGAACACGATCTCTGCTTCGACAAGACGTGCCAATGAAACCGCCTCGCTAAACGCTACCGAGGTGGGACAAGAAAACGATTCAATAAAGGCTTGGCCGTAGTGTGAAGTCACGCTATGGAATACGTCGGAAGGTTGAATTTGTGTAAATATTATTCTCTCTCACGGTGGTATGTGGAACTTATTTTGCAGAGCGGACACTATCCTTGTGTTCAAAATCTTCTATGAAGTATTCGGAGGAGGAACCCGCCTTGCAATGCCGAAGACAATCTGCTACGGACTCATCGTCATTGAAGCCTGGTTCAGGGGCTACCGAGGAGCCCTGGATTAGGGGTGTCCGGATGACCGGACTATAACCTTTGGCGGACTCTGGACTATGAAGATACAAAATTGAAGACTTAGATCCCGTGGTCCGGATGGGACTTTCCTTGGCGTGGAAGGCAAGCTTGGCGATACGGATATGTAGATCTCCTCCCATTGTAACCGACTCTGTGTAACCCTAGCCCTCTCCGTGTCTATAAACCGGAGGGTTTTAGTCCATAGGACGAACAACAATCATAGCATAGGCTAGCTTCTAGGGTTTAGCCTCTCTGATCTCGTGGTAGATCTACTCTTGTACTACCCATATCATCAATATTAATCAAGCAGTAGTAGGGTTTTACCTCCATCGAGAGGGCCCGAACCTGGGTAAAAACATCGTGTCCCTTGTCTCCTGTTACCATCCGCCTAGACGCACAGTTCGGGACCCCCTACCCGAGATCCGCTGGTTTTGACACCGACAATCATCTTCAGCTGCATTGCTCTTACTAGACTTCTTCCTGTATGTAAAGGTAAATGCAATCCACATTAGAAGACTAGCCATAAAAAAGAGACAGAGAAAACACCAATAGAATAACAATGAAGAAAACAAATGCAGTCCACTTCAACAAACCTTTGGAACAACATCCACCTCCTCGCCAGAGTCACCACAAACATCTTCATCGACATCGTCACGTGCACGCTTGGGTAGACTCTTAGATGAACCACAGTCTTTGCGTCTACCACTATGAACATCCCTCACAAAATCAGCAAGCACGAAGTCATCATCATCAGAGTTGGGACCTCCAGTGACATGTAGTCGCTTGCACTGAGGATCATCCTTTCCACCAACTTCAGTAGTTCTCTTGCCAAGATTCTTGTTCATGCCAGCAACACATGGACTCCACCGAGGTGTACCACCTTCCTCGACAAAGATTTCGGCCTCTTCTTACGCAAAGAAGGCTTCTTCACCTTGGCAAATTTGGCACCCTTGGCACCATCTGCAGCTCTCCTCTGCTTCTCTTTCTCCGCAAACTCTTTTGAGTCACTTTCAAACCTCAACTTCTTCTTGCTTTGCTTCAACTCATATTCACGAAGCTGTTCCGAGACCATCCAATCCTGTGTAACTTCTTCTGTACCATCAACAGACTGTTCCGAGAACATAATCAAATGAAGTACATGTATGTTTACTAAGCAGTGCACTCCCCTACACTGGGAAAAAAGATTACAAAAGAGCAAAAACATGAAAACAAAAAAATGAGAATTGTACATGTAGTACGGAATGCTTGCACATGTAGTACAGAACACTGATCAATGCAGTGCAAGGACGGTTTCCTAAGCAGTGCGCGACCTTACATTGAAAAAAACAAAAATAGAAAAAAAATTGACCACCCTGGTGCAGCCGGCCCCAGCCAGTCTCGTAGTAGGTCTGCGCCAATAGCAGGTGAATCGTTCTGAGCCACGATGCGTAGGGCCGGGCGCACATGGGCCCACAGGTCAGAGAGCAGAGAGCAGCGAGCGCCATGTATAAGCGCTCAAATAAGTAACCAAAGGAATTCGATACAGATGCCTTGTCAGCACTTATAAACAGGTCGGGCGCGCCTTCCGCAGGTGAGGTGGGACTAAACATTAGGCTGCACACAGCGCATCGGGGACCAGTCGTGCTCACAGGCCGTCTTGGGCCCAATGCGCTTCACTCCACGAACACAGGCCCAACACACAAAAGAAAGACAACTGATTTGTTTTAAAAAACCCCACATACCATACACAAAACGCAGGCCCAACCATGCGTTCCGCAGTTTGTCTTGATATGACAAATGCAGTTCGCTATTTTCAGGTAAGCAGTCCTTTTGCTACTCAAATGCATTCGACGACACTGAATCAGAATCAATCCACCACCTAACACCAACCACAAACATTTATTACTTCCATTGCTCAATTGGTTGCATAAAAAAGTATCCATTCGTGCTCCAGACTAACACAACTCCTCCCACGTTACTCTTTTTCTTCAAACCGTAGATCTAGGGTTCATCCCATCCCCAGCTCTCCGCTGGAGTTCCACTGAACCAACCATGGACTGTAAGTGCGGGTGTTTGGCATGGATGGCGCCCGTAGCGGACACATGCATGTACGCAGAAGGTATGGAGCTCACCACGCCGAGTGGCGCAGCATGCTCGGGTGCCTGATGATACCCAACAGGGGGTTTCGGCCGCCATTTCTTCATCGCCTCACAACCACAGATCTGCAGGAAAGTTGGGTATGTTTTTTCCCTCACAATTCTGGACATAATCTAGCCTGCAAATCCACATATGAATATATAGTTCAATCAATTTGTTCAGTAGTATCAACAAAAATACAAAACATAATTTGTATTGTTGTTCAGATTTGTTAGCTATTAAGAATAGATGCTTCCACCTATTTTCCTTCAGTACCACACCAGGTATCGACCAAAAAAAATTGATTACATCGAGATGCGATTATGTTGACATCTTTGGCGAAGTACAATCAGAATCGACCTTGCAGTACAAGCATGTTGCAGTATAATATATATCCTAGTAAAACTAGAGGTCAATTATGTATATAAGTTTCTTCATACATTGCAACTACTTTAGAAAATAGTAGTCATATATGTGTAACTATTTAAGTCAACATAAACACATCATCCTAGGTATAAAAGAAAAACATTCGTTGTTTACTTATAAAATTCTTTTAACACCCATTCCAATATGCAGAAACTATCATCCACAATAAAATTTCATGCTCCAAGTTCAGGGAAGGTTACTTTGGAGACACAACACAAGAATGGATATGCAGACATGCAAGCTGACTACCACATCGACTCTGAAGACTGCATCAACATAACTACTGGTTGGAAAGATTTTGTCTTCCAGAATGGCTTTGACGTCGGAGAAGTGGCCATGGTGTTTTTCTACAAAGCAGAAGACTCCCTCAAGTTTACAATATTTGCACTCTAGGCTGTCTAGTATGAAGCAAATAATATTTCTAATGCTTTGATTATGCTGTATGCTTTTAAAATTCTGTCCATCAGACACTTTGAACGATGCCTATTTTAAAGTATGCAACCTCAACTGCATCATTTTATCATCCTTTTTAGACAAGTTGTTGTTGGCAGTAATGCAGTTCTCTCAACAACATAGTGTGGTCCTAATAATAAAAAAAGCAGTCCTCTGAACAGTAACAAGCAAATGCAAATGGTCGAAACTTTGCAGTTAACATACGATGTTAAAAAACAATTCTGATAGTATGCACTAAAAATTAATTCTTATAATAACTGTTCAGCTAACACAAGCATAAAATGGACCATCCATTCTAATACCACAGTAGAAACATTAACCACACTGCTAATGCAGTACGGAAGTGTATATTATGAAGTCCTATAGAACACAAAATTCAGTTTAAGAAAACAGAAATCTCATAAACTGCAATAACCACTGTAAAGTAGCTACAACGAAGTACACTACTAACGAAAATGCAGTGCGCAACAACGTATGCCACAACTACAACAAATAAAATTAAAAACAGGAGAACTGCAGACATGTGGTAGACTATCGTAAAATACTCCCGAAACAACGTATGCCTAGAAATTGTCCAACCACTAAACAAACGAAAAAATACTCCCGCAAAAAATTACATGGAAGACAGGGCAACTGGACGAACAGCATCAGCTCTCGTTTAAAAATTGCAATTACAAAATTACAATTATACCCGCAATACAATGAATTCAAACCTATAGCAACACTAATTACAATATTCAAACACGCATGGATGCGCAAAAATCCAAAAAATCGTCAAGAACAGAGGAGCGGACGAAGCTCTCCCGCCCGCAGAATCAAAATAACCGGAATTGAAAAGAAACTCCTAAAAATTAACAAATTATAGAGTGAACGGACTGATTGAAACGAACACAATCAAACAATTCCTACTAAAAACAACATGCGAGCACAAAAAAACGCATCTCAAGCGAACACGGACGAACAGAGAAAGCCCGTCCGCCAAATCCGTCGATTTACCAAGATTTTAGTTGTTTTTCCTGTAAATTACAAATAATAAAGGTCAACTGATATCCATAAACAAATTAAATCATCCCGCAACACCCGATTCCACACAGAAATACGCGGGCGGACCACCAGAAAATGAAGCAGTTCTACCGTGTAGCATCGCAGTGCGCGACGTAAAGATTTGCTTCAATTCGCTTCCGTTGAGCATGTAGTGCCGAAGTGTTATCAGAATAGCTATTCTGATAATATTATCAGAATAGACCGGCTGTATATATATATATGTATATATATGTATGTATGTATATATATATATATATATATATATATATATATATATATGAGCTATTCTGTTTCGCGTAACAGAAGATTATTCTGTTACCCTACTTCAATTGATGGTTTCAGGCGGTCGTACTGAAGATTTTCATCTCGTCGAACTGATCGTCTTTTCGTCGGAATGGGGCGTGTAATATATGTTGGAAAGCTCTTGACATCTACATTACAAATATGTAGGATTTTTTTTTGCAAAATCATCACAGTTTAAGAGCAGTTTTGAAAAAACCGCTTTTTTCAAAACCGAAAACGTGAATCGTATTTTGGACTCAATTTTCAAACGGTTTGTCGAAATTGAGCAAATAAGATGGCGTTGGAAAGCTGGTAAATATCTGCATCTTCCATGTATCTACTGTTTTTTCAAATTATATACAATTTAAAAGTAATTTGAAAAATGGTGAAATTTTGAGCAAACGTATTTTCGTGTTTTTTTGCAAACGGTTTGTCAAATCGTTGGAAAGCTATGGAAAATGCGCAACTTTTTCGTATTGAAAGTTTTTTCCTAATTCCTTACGGTTTAAACTCGAATTCAAAAAATAGTCAAATTTGATTTCGAACGTGATTTTTAAAAAAATTGTCGAAACCGGGCAAATTATATACCATTGGATAGCTATCGAAAATGCGAAACTTAGTCATGTTGAACATTTTCTCTACTTCGCAACCGTTTAAGAGTAATTTTGAATAAGGTGAAACCCGTCGTGTTGTTTTTTCCTCTCTAAAAAACAGAGTACTCGTACTGATCTATGTCTATGTTTGTACTGAGGTATTTTTCACAGAGTAGTTTTGAATGGTTCCGAGAAAAGAGTACTTTGAACGGATGTCTTTATGATTTTGTACTTGCTCCCATCTTTTAAAAGTAACTTTGAATACAGTGAGACGCATTGTGTTGTTTTTCTGTCAAAAAAACAGAGTACTCGTACTGATCTATGTGTGTGTTTGTACTGAGGTATTTTTCAGAGTATTTTGAATAGTTCCGAGAAAAGAGTACTTGCACTAATGTTCGTATGGGTTTGTACTGAGCATATTTTCACATACTAGACTTCACTTTGTTTTTTAGGTATAATATTCCCCGAACTTGCATGGTTTATATCGTTGAACTGAATGATATTTTTTAAAGGAAAAAATTGTGTGTTTGTTTTTTAACTCAATTTTCTTGCAAGATGTTTTGGACTTCTCTTGTTTTGCGACTTGAACTTTTACCATTTGATTTTTCATTGGGTTTCATTTTGTTTGAGTTTTTTTCTCAAACTTATCTGGGACGTCATGTTGAACTTACAACTTTTTTAATTGTGAACTTGTTGTGTTTTTACAATGCCAATATGCAGGAGAGCAGGGCGAGGGAAACGATAGAAGGAAGCTCGTGTGGTGATCGTGGAAGCACTACAGGGCTGAGCCACAACGGTGGTTGATGGCAAGCCGGCACGGCACGGCGTGTAGCAGAGAGGCATGGGGACAAGTGGGCGGCGCACTGACATGTCACTTCAGAGCGCCTGCTAGATTGACCTCATTGTCCCGTCTGGACGGATCAGTTGCAGAACTTGGACGTCAACGTCATAGAATACCAAAAGCTAACCATCTTTTATTTTTCAAACTGATCATTGTTTTTAATTCGTACTTATCACTATTTTTTATTCAAACATTTTTTTATTCTTGTATGCACATCAAGTTGGCATGTACTATACCTTCTTTGAAGAAGTAGCAATCATCTCATCATATACATAAATTTTCTTGTCCAAACTTATGGTATCATCATCACTGAACCTGCATGGTTTCTGTAGCTAAACTAAAATAAACTTTTACCCAAATAAATGTGAACATTGGGACATTTGTACAACAAGAACTAAATCTAATACCAATATTGAACTTGCAGGTTCCATGCTAGCTACCAACATCAAATTTACTGATCCTAAAATCAATCACCACCCCGAGAAGACAATAAAGTTCTCCAAATGGTTGCTCGAGGAAGAGCTAGCTGCTGAATCCGACCACATTTACCGCTGGGAGCAGCTAACCACTAGTTTTTAGAGGGATTTAGCGACATCGGCGGCCGCCAACTTGCACCTGAGAATAAAACCAAATATTTAGGCAAATAAATAAGTGCACAAGAGATATTTCTTTAGCAAGACATTTTCACGGAACAGGCAAACCAAATTTTTTCAATGAACAGGCAAGTCAATTTCTTAAAAGCTTCCTAGCCCATCAGCTTCAACCTTTAGAAGACAAACTTCTTTCTAGGGGCAGAACAGAAGATGAACTTCTAACCTGCAGTTTTTCGTACTGAATTCCAATCACATGTTGAACTTTCTAACCTGCAGTTGCAAAGAATCCGTCCCAAGTCAGGCTAGACAAAGACGTCCAGTTGGCTCTTGCCGTATATGGAGAATTTCTAGAATTTGGTAAAACAATTGAAGTAGCTTGGTCTGGTTAGTATCACTATCACCATAACTAGATACATGTACTAGTTTTTGACTATAACAAGAAAAGAAAGCACTGGCTAGTGTTCAAAATGTAGAAAGGGTGATATTTCTTAAATACAAAATTCAGAAAAGAATGGTGCACTCTATCAGATTGTTGATGCATGAAAACTGCATGAACTTCATATACTGCAATAGAGTTGCATCAAGTGCACAAACACATTGGCGCGCGTCTTGCTACACTAAAAGCTTGCGATGAACTGTTTTAAAGTTTGAAAATCGAACCTTTAGTTCTCAAGTACTAGCACTACAAAATATAAATATATATCCATTGTTTCTAACACAAAAGAGTGACCACGAATACCAGCACTACAAAAATGCACTCTACAGGTATAGACTACAACATACTTCACATTACCAGATTGCAATTCTTCTTATAGATGATATATTTTCCTCGATTTAACCGATGAACTGAACAAGATTCACATGAGACATATGATTTTTGGGGATTTCCTCAAGATTATGCGCAATAAAGCATCCGGACCAAAAATAACAGACAAGCTGAACTGAAAACCAAAATTAATGGCCTCTAGGTTCCTCATATAGCAACTAAAACTTTAGTACAACTACACCTTTTATTGCTGCACTACTACTTAAACAAGGTAAATCAATAAAAACTGTACTAACAAACATCTACTTAATATCTTTGTGCATGCCCATGGTGGCAGTGTGCAACCATCGAGCATGTAGCTCGAGTGTTGGACGCAAATGCCCTTAGTGGTGGCTGCTATCGCCGCAAGAATGTTGGACGTATTGCCAGCTAGCATCCACGGAAACCGAGACAAAATTGAGTCTTGCACAAGATCAAACTAATATAAACGCTTGCTACATCCATCAGCAGTCATGCATAACCAAGCAATGTGCAAAGCAAAGGGGCTGGTGTGTTCTCCCTGTGTGTGTGCTCGACTTGGACGGATGTGCAGTGCTTGGTGAAGATGGTGGCCGCAACCCATGATTCTACTTGTACTGGCATCAACGCTCCACTTGGACGGCTGCCAGCACCCCTGGTGGAATTCAAGCTACAGCCAACATTAGCAGGAATTCAAGCGAAAGAAGAGAGAGAGGTTAGTGAAGAGAGGAGAACAGGAGAGACCAGCATAGTGGAGGTTGGGAAAGGAGGCAAACTCCTGAGCTGCAGTGTCGAACGACTCGACGTTGTGTCATTGAACGGCCCATGGTGGCGGCAGTGAATGATGTCGTGCCATCGCGTAGGGCCAGCACCGAGGCTAGCACGGAGGGGATCCTGCGTGCGGCGGCTCATCGGACCTGGATGGCAGTAAAGAGAACACGGCGGCCCGACGATGTGGACCTGGGTGGCCCCGATGAGGGCCGGGGCTGCGGACGAGCTCAGCGGGGATACTCAGGGCGGCGGTTCAATTAGAAACAAACAGTAGCAATTTTGATGAATGCCATCAACTGAAATTTGCATGGATCAATTAGAAACACATAGTAGAAAACATACTTGCAGAATTCTTTGTGTATAAAAAAGCTAGTGGTTTAAATTGAAAACATGGACAGTGCCACCACACATTTTCTTTTAGTATATCTTCTCATTTTCATCCTACAGTACATGTTTTGAGTTATAGGAAGAAAATGGAAAACATAAAGGGAATCGTACTTAAGATTCGGAATAAGATATACTAAATAGCTTGCATTAGATGGTGGTTCCAGTCCCACTTGGAATGCAGTCAGAGCTCGACTTGGATGGCTCCCAACAACCGTGCATACCCCTGGCTGCTGCAAGTTCGACTTGGTGAAGATGGTGCAAAATAGATAAACCCATTTTTAACACAAAACTGCAAAATGCACTGTACAGACAGAGAGTACAACATACAACTCTCATTCTAAAAAATATCCAAACATAAATAGCTCTCAGAGTCTGAGCTGTTGTTTAGTTTTTTGTCGTACTGATGCAAAAATCATAGTGATTTGTCATATAACATAAAACCAATGAACCGAACTATTTCAATAACACTCATGAACTTTTGTATGTGCTTATTTATGAATTGGTAATAACATACATAGTGAAATGGTAGGCCTAGTGTATTTTTCCTTTGTACATAGCGCATTTTTACGAGCTACATAGGCAAGATATACATGATTTTGTTCTATCATTGTACTATTGTCGTGCAGAGGGAATTGAACTGACAATACCCGCAACCAAGTCCACATGAATAGTTCAACAATTCAAGTTTCATCAGTGCAAAGCTCACATGAATGCAAGTGGAATAGTGGAGATGCTCGATCCAGAGAGAGGAGGGGCCGTACCGGGCATGGCGCTTGTGCTTGCGGACGGCTAGAATCGGCAGCGGAGCGCCGTGGTGGAGGAGCTGGATGAGGCGGGGGTGGTGCGCCAGCAGGTTGGCGTCGACAGGCTCGGTCCGAAATCGTCGCTCATTGGCGAACTCATCCGCGTAGATAGCGAGGAGGTTGACGGGAAGGAGCAGCAGTATACGGCGGCACACAGTTGGGCCATCGGCCGGTGTCACCTGGATGGCGGAACAGGCGCAGCCGCGCATGGCGGAGCTCAAGAGGCCTATGGAGGTGAACTGAGCAGTTTTTCTTTAGTCTTTGAATTACAACAATGTAACACTATAACACTGTAACATTTCAATTAAAGAATTTGTTCAGTAAATAATTTTTGTACTTTTTTTACCAGATGTTGCGTGGGAGTCTAGGGTTCTTGCACTAAAATGCAAAACTGTAGTGCGCCAATTTTTTTTGTTTAATCCTTGAACAGAAGGAAGCTCTTGACCTATAGATGAACTGAAAATGTATCCAAAGGTGAACTTTAAAAAACTGAAGCCCCAGGAAGCCTTATGACAAACTGGATAAGGCCCGGATCTTCAAACCTTCAAAATGCCAAATTTGACAAAAAGGGGTCAGGCATATACATATCCAAAAGATGGAACGAACACTTAAAGTGACCAAAATTAACATAGGGTGTCTTCTTCACTTCTGTTTTGTTCCAGTGTGCTATCACTTTTGTTTACAAACTTACTGCAAAATATATAAGCAGGGCAGAGAACGATCTTACCTGCAAGATGAAGTGAAATTGGACATTAAGATGAACTGAAGAAACCACCAGATGTTGAACTGAATATACTGAAGAGAAGGAGCATGAACATCCAGGGGAGTTTGGGAAAAACTGAGACGGGCACCTCCCAAGCTGCGACGTTGAACGGCTTGCCGTGGGTCATTGAACGACCTAGCGTGGCGGTTGTGAACGGTCGGGGAGGTGCGGCCACGAAAATGATGGAGGTGTGGCGGTGGAAGCCAACGTAGGTTGGGGCGGGGCTGTGGCCGGAGCTGGGATGCAAAAGGAGGTGAGCGAGGGAGGCGGAGCGGTGAGGCCGCCTTCCATGCCGGTAGTGATGGTGCGGGTAGGCGGCCGGAGCGAGATGGGGCGAGGAAGGTTGGCGTGATATGGGGCGGGGGTGGCCGGCGCGAGCTGGGGGCGGGGGTGGCCGACGTGAGCTGGGGCGTGGGTGGCCGGTAGGCGTGCGGGTTGGAGGGAGGCCGACGAGCGCGCAGGGTGGAGGAGGAGGCCACGGCGGAGGCGCAGGGAGGAGGCCGCGGCAGCGCGCTGGGGGAGGATGAGGCCACAGCGGCGCGTTGGGGGAGAAGGCCACGGCGGCGCGCTAGAGGAGGAGGATGCAACGGCGGCGGGCTGGGGGAGGAGGAGGCCGCGGCGGCAGGGTCGGGGTTCGGGCTCTTTTTCCTTTATTTTTGTTTCGGACTGGGTGGTTTAGGTGGGCTTGTTTTTAGTTCGTAGATTACTCGGATCGCTCCTTATAGGGCTGATAGTAACAGAATATTATTCTGTTACTACTAACAGAATAGCCCAGTTATATATATATATATATATATATATATATATATATATATATATATATATATATATATATATATATGTATGTATGTATGTATGTATGTATGTATATATATAGGACAACACTATTCTAATCCTGGGATTAGAATAGTTATTTGGATCACGAACACCCTATATAGGCCCGATTAGGTGTTCCCGAACTCCCGAACGGTGGGAAAGAAGAAAAAAAAGCAGCGCCCCCACTGTCCCCGCACCCCATCTCTTCCACCTCCCGTCCCGAACTCCACTATCCCACCTTCCCGCTGTCGGGATCCAACCAACGGTGAGTCGGCGACCACCACCAACCCACCTCCCCCGCCGCCGGGATCCAGCCACGAATCCACCGCCCCACCGTCGGTATCCAGCCGCCAATCCACCTCCCTGCCGCCGGGATCCTCCCGCTGCACAACTGCCACCAACCCAACCTCCCATCGCCGGGATCCTGCCGTCGCGCGACAGCCACCAACTCACCTCCCGCGTCACCGGAATTCGCCCCCAGCAGCCTTCCTCCTCTGCTGCCGCGACCTTCCACCTCTGCCACTTTGGCCTTCTTGCCTCACGTGCCTCCCTAGATCGGCGGCGCGATGCACGTTCCCCCACCGGTGACCCTCCCGCTGAGTTCACTCTCTTCCCTCCATCGCTGGCCTGAGAGCTACCCACGCCACCCCGCGCTGCCACCTTGCTCCTCCCGGTCAACCTCCCGGATCCGGCGCTCCTGTACAGAGCAGTGCCACCGCGCACCACACTAGTCAGCATTAGTTCCCCTCTTCCTCCATGCTATTGCTGCCTTCTTCCTCCATGCTACTGCTGCCTTCGACTCTGCCCCCGCACTCCATAGCCTCCGCATTGAGCTGCCTTCTCCTTCAACTGGCAGTGCACCCAAGCTGTTTGTGTATATGCCTAAAAAAATGTGTTTTCTTTGTAAGATTCTACCTTGGCTCAGTGCATTCTCTCTCTTTGTTTACAACAGAAGTTCATATATAGCGACAACAACAAAGTTCATGTTGTCCGAAAAATGAAGTCCATGTATATGGAAGATGATGATTGTTGTGTGTATGTAGGGGAACACAAAAACACTTGTGGCTGACAAATTTTTCTGGTTTATGCACTTCCTAGTGTTTAGATGTTACTCCCCTAAAAATGAAAATATTAAAGGTTGTTGTGTATTACTTTTGGTTTCTGGTAGCTGATCAGATGAGTGAAGCATCTCAGAAGTTACTTTTAGTGTATACTTTCAAGCAAAGCATGATAAGTTCCATTAGTTACTCCTTGTTGGAATGCTTAGATATACGTGGTTGGATGTTCTAAATTCTGATTGTTATTGGCCTACTTGTTTGCCAAATACTGATCTCCTTCATTTCTTGTACCCATTTTCTAGTTCATGGACAAATCAATGCAGCGTCATGGACTCATGTTCTATAGCACATAAGTAGGCGTGCATGCCAGATTGGTTCCTTCCACTACCTAGCTGATGTTGTTTGTACCCGGACTACCCACAGTGCCTGATGAAGCTTCAAGACCACAAATAGACGAGCCCACAGAGAAACAACATCCCTGATGTATCGACGTCACATTGTTTGTAAAAACTATGGAGTTTCATAAAAAATAGCACGGGAAGTTCAAGTTTCAGAAATTCCGAAGTTCATGTGTAGTACATACAGAAGAAAAATCATCAAATGAAAAAAAAGACCGCCGAGGCCATTTCACTAAAAAGCAAAAAATGCATAAAAATGTCACGACAAAATTCAATAAGAAGTTCAAATTTAAAAACCAAAGCAGGTCGACGTTAAAAAAATGAAGTTTTTAATATCTAGAAGTCAAATTTGGAAGGTCGAACATTTGAGCAAGAAGTTCAAATAAAAAGGTACTTCAAAAATCTTTATAACGGTTTTTCCTCGTTTATAAAAAAATCAAAGAAGTCCAAATTTAAAAAGAGGATCATTTCAAAAATCAGAGAAGTCCAAATTAAAAAAGAGGAGCATTTCAAAAAATCAGAGAAGTCCAAATTAAACATAGGATTTACCTGTTCAAAAAATAAAAAACACAACATCATTTTTTGCACTTTTAAAAACAACTCATAAACGAAAAAATGGTTGCTAGAAGTTCAAGTGCTCGGCGAGGAAAAGTTGAAAATTTCTTCTGAGAGAGATTCACCGTGTATTTAGATGTCCAAAATACATAAAAAATATGTTATTTTTTGTGTTTTAAAATAATTCTCTCAAACCAGAGAGAAGTTCAAAGTGATAACAACCGGAAGTTCACGTACTACATGGTGTGAATTTCATATAAGAAAAAACACAAAAAAAGTGAAACAGGGTGAAGTTCAAACAGAGATGCCCCAGAAGTTCAATTACTTCACGTAGTGCAAAAAACACCACGTAAAAAGTCAGCACGTCGAAAACAGAGTGAAGTTCGAACAAACACGTCCTAGAAGTTCAACTACTTCACGCAGTGCAAAAAACAACACGTTAAAAACAGTGTGAAGTTCGAACAGACATGCACGAGAAGTTCAACTACTTCCCGCAGTGTATTCCCATTCGCGATGAAGGCAGAAATCATGATCTCGTCATTTTCTAATTTACTTCAAAACAGTAGGAAATCATTTGTGTAAGTTCATGTCCTCGGTCGAAGAAAGTTCAAAACTTTATTGTGAGAGAGGTTTGTACAAAAGAAATATCATTTGTGTGACATTGACGAATGTATGAGAAAATTACAAAACGAAAATACGTCACGGAAGTTCAATGTGAAAACAGCTGGAAGTTCAACTACTACTAATCGAATGAATTTCAGATGAAAAACTTTTAAAACCGTTGCGAGTATGAAAAAATGATCAACACAGGAAAGTTGCGTGTCTACAGCAGCTTTCCATCGGTATATCATTTGCTCAATTCCGGTGAGTGTTCCGATGCGTGGATGGAGAGCTACGGGCAAAAAAAGCACGTGAAAAACAGAGTGAAGTTCAAGGTTTCATACCGAGAAGTTCAGGTACTTCACGCGATGCATTTTTCACGAATCTGTTTAGCGATAAACGCAGAACGAATGATCTCGCCATTTTCCATATTACTTGAAAACGGAAGGGAATCACAGAAAATCATCAGAAGTTTTGCATTTTCCTTAGCTTTTCAACGGTATATTATTTGCATCATTCCGATAAAGTTTGTGGAAATTACAACGAAAATACATTTGTAGCCATTTTGAAAACTGACATAAAACAGTAAGGAATTGGGAGAAATAATATATACCAAAAAGTTTCGCATTTCCTCAAGCTTTCCAACACCATATCATTTGTTGCATTCGGACATACGGTTAAAAAATTACCTCGAAAATACGAACTCGGTAGGACTTGGACCGTTTTCTAAATTACTCTTAAACCATTCAAAATTATAAAAAACTTTCAATATGAAAAGTAGCGCATTTTCATAAGCTTTCCAACGCCACATCATGTGCCTCCATTGGATTAGCCGTTTAGAAATGACATCGAAAATACGAACTCGGCTGTTCGGTTTACGAAATTTTACATTTTTTCAAATTACTCTTTAACCGTAGGGAATTAGAAAAAACTTTCAACATGTGGAAGGAGCGGTTTTGCAGCAGCTTTCCAACGACATATTATATGCCTCATTCCGATAAACGGTTTAGAAATGCGATCGAAATTACGATTCACGTTTTTTGGGTGAAGAAAAAATGGTTTTCAAAACTGCTCTTAAACCACTTAAATTTTGCGAAAAATTTAACTTGGGTCATGATACTCGTGTCGATAGCTTTCCAACGGTAGATAGCAAGCCCTATTTGGGCAATGCTGGCGGAAGTTCAACCGAGTTCACGGGGAAGGTCAGGCGCGTTACTCAGGCAGTAAAATCGCAAAAAACGCGAGTTCTTCATGATCCGAGTGCAAAATCCGCCTATGACCGAGATTCCTATCTAAAACGAGTATTTAGTTGCTAAAAATAGTTTGAAGATTACACTTACATCACATGGAACACGACTAACCAGAAAAACTCGCGGTAGAAGGCACGGTTGCGAAGATAGCCCGAAGGTCGGGTTCATACAGAGAAGTTCAAAGCGTTACTCGTGCGATTCGAGTTGTGATCAGAATATTATTCTGATCCCGTGATCAGAATAGTGTTTATATATATATAGGGTGGGTCTATTATGATAACACCCTTAAGACTCTTATTCTACACACCAAAAAGCTTATTCAAGACACCTGCGTTCGCCCAACCTCAGGCGAGCCGAACCTGCAGGCCCGAACCAAACTAAACCACAACCACCCACCCACCCCACCTTATCCACTCGTCAGTTCCAACCCACCCACGACCGCCTTCTTCCTCCCACCTCCTACCACAACACAAGCCCCCCAAATCCCTCCCACCTCCTTCTCTCGCTGGCCCGCTTAAACTCCCTCGCCGCGCCGCCACCCTCTCCACGCCCGGCCGCCGCGAGCCAGCGCCGCCCCGCCCAACCAGCAGACTACATATGCACCATCCTGCAAACCCCGCCGCCGCCTCCCACTCTCCGCCTTCTTCCCAACCCCCATAAACCGTCGCGCGGCGGAGCTCCTACCAGCCCCCCCCCCCCGCGCCGCCCAGGCAACGGATCCGTGCTCGGCCACTCGCCCGCGTCGTCCCAGTGACTCCCCCACACCCTCGAGCTTCCTTCGTCCTCGCCCCCGAGCAGCAACACGGAGGCTGCCGCGTGCAAGTCGCAGTCGCTGGCGGGGTAGTGCAGGATTGGCTTGGCGCACTGACCCCCTCCCTCTCTCCTTCCCTCGTCGTGCAGCTCGCTTGTTCATAGTATGCGGTATCGATGGTGCGGGCAAGCAGTACGCGGCCATGCCTGCTATGATGCTGTCCGGCGTCGGCGGAAAGTGCAGCCCGCTAGCTTGTGGCATGCGGTTCTGGTGGTGCAGGCAAGTAGTACGCGGCCACGCCCGTGTCCAAGTGGTGCAGATAGGTGCTCTTAGAAGAACTCCGCTTTGGCCACCTCCTAAAAAACCAGCGCCGCCGCACGGGTCAGGGCCGCTGCCGCCGGATTCAAGATTGGTCGTGGCCTTGCGACCCCGCCTCTGGCTCCCAGGACCACCATCTTCTCATCCCCGCCTTCTCCTGCCACCCTTGGAGCACCGGCACTTTTGGATCTCTGCAATCGCCCAGCACACCACGTCGCCCCCTCCTCTGGTGTCGTATACAGGGGCTACGGGCTGGTGGCTGAGGAGAGATAGGAGGAGGTAGGGAGTCCATATCCATGGCAGACAGTGAGATTTCGTGCATTTTTTGTCTACTCCCGCAGGATTCAATGGTTTTGGTGCAAAAATTGTGAATTTTGGTCATTTTTTCTACAATCCAGTGAATTTTGCATCTCGATGTACAATGATTTTGCGGGATGGCCGCTGCCGCCGGCTACACTTAGGCAGAGCGCAGGTATCCCAGGCTTGATTCGAGGCCACCGCACCCCTCCCGTGCAGTTCGTTCCGCGAAGACTCGGTGTAGTATTTTCTTCAAGAGAAAGAACAAAAAAAGTTGCAGTCCATTCTATAGACCAGCGGTTCTGTTCGTGGATGCTTTCAGTCCAGCACTGCAGTTTGTGGGCATGCGGATTCGACCAGAGCAAGCATGCAGATCGTCTGCTGGAAATTTTGAGAATGCATTTTTTATGTGCAGATCGGCCAGGTTATGCATGCAGTTTGCTCTTTACTTCATCGGAGTTAATTAATTAAAAAACCGAGGTCCACTGTAACAAATTTTTGCAGCTACGTTGTGCAAAAACAATATAAAAAATGTTTGCAGTTCTCCACGGTTCACTTGGGTATATGTCGCGGCTCACTTCCCTCATCTTTGTGGTCCACTTTCATTTGTGCTCTATGTGAAGTGCAAAAATTTTAGGGAAGCAAAAACAAAGTAATGAGGTTCACTTTGAAGTGTGTTGACGTTCGCTTGTGCTCTATGTGAAGTGCAAAATTTTTGGGAAGCATAACAGAGTAATGAGGTTGTTGACGTTCGCTTGTGCTCTATGTGAAGTGCAATTTTTTTATAGGAGCAAAAACAGAGTAATGAGGTTCATTTTGAAGTGTGTTGAGGTTCGCTTGTGCTCTATGAGAAGCGCAAAAATGTTAGGGAAGCAAAAACAGTAAGGTGGTTCACTTTTGATAGTGTTGTGATTCACTTTCGCTCAATGTGAAGTGCAAAAAGAAGTTAAAAAGAAATGAAAAAAATTAATGCGGCTCACTTAAACTTATGTCGAGGTTCACTTTTTCTTCGATGTGCACAGCACTCGCCTCATATCACAAAAACAGTAATAGAAAAACTCATGTAATACTTTGTCGGACATTGCAGTGCGGTTTTCTGTCTGATGCAGTGCGGTTTTCTGTCAGATGAATTTCACTCGCCGATTTGGCTGTCACAAAAAACAGAGTGCTCGCATTTCAGTAATTTTAAAACTGCTCTTAAGCCGTAAGGAATTAGACAGAGTGTTTTACATTAATAAGTTGCGTCTCATCGATATCTTTCCAACGGCGTATCATTTGAATCATTTCGACAAGCGGTTTTGTTGAAATTTCGCGAAAAACAACCGCTGCCACTCGTCGTCCGCCGCACCATTTTCCAAATTAACTTCAAATCGTAAGGAATCTCAAAACCATTTCTACATATGAAAGTTGCGCCTTGTCCATAGCTTTTCCAACGACGTATTACACGCCTTGTTTCGACAAACAGTTCAAAAACTGGAGCGAAAAAAGTACTGAAAATTTGAAAATTTTGAAAAACAGAATTCCGTGATTTAGTAAATTTGAAACTGCTCTTAAACCGTAAGGAATTAGAGAAAAATTTATATATGAAAAAGATGCACCTCGATGATATCTATCCAATGGCATATCGTTTGCTTCATTCCGATGAGCGGTTTAGAAGAAATCGCGAAAAAACGCTCGCTGCCAATCGTCATGGGCCGCACCATTTTCAAAACTTCTCTTAAACCGTGTGGAATCTCGTCAACATGTCGAAGTTGCGCCTAATCCATACCTTTTCAACGGTATATTACACGCCTCATTCTGATAAACGATTAAAAAATTAGAGTGAAAACAGTACCGAAAAAATAACGGGTGTAGTTTTTTTCGACGAGAAATTCACTTGTTTGAGTACTGCAGCACACTTGGTTCAAAGAATGACGTGCACTTGCGTTCAGCGTGCAGTGCGAAAGTGATGTGTAGAATAGTTATTCTGCTAATATTAGCAGAATAAACCGTCTGTATATATATATATATATATATATATATATATATATATATATATATATATATATATAACGCTATTCTAAGCGTGAGTGTAGAATAACTTATTCTACACCCCAGTAACGGTATGTACAAAATCTAATAAAACATTATGTAAAATATAGTAATTATGAGATATATTTTGTACTATCCAAGTTTTTGATTTCTTAAATGGTCAAAAAATTTACTATATTTTACATGTTACATTACTATATTTTGTATAGAGCGTTATTACGGGTGTAGAATAAGTTATTCTACACTCAAGCTTAGTTTAGCGTTATAAATATATATATATATATATATATATATATATATATATATATATATATATATATATATGTATGTATGTATGTATAGGGTAACGCTATTCTAAGCGTGAATGTAGAATAGCTTATTCTACACCCCTAGTAACGCTATGTACAAAATCTAGTAAAACGGTGTACAAAATCTAGTAATTCGGAAAATATATTTTTATCATCAAAGATTATAATTTTACTATATTTTTACGAAAATTACTATATTTTACATAGTATGTTACTGTATTTTGTATGTACCGTTACTAGGGTGTAGAATAAGATATTCTACACTCACGCTTAGTTTAGCGTTACTATATATATATATATATATATATAGTGATCCTATTCATCACCCAGGGTGCAGAATAAGTTATTCTTCACCCGAGGTAATCTTATGATCATTTCATAATTAAATTACATTTGGAATTCAAATAGTTACATTCCTATTGATTCATTACGTAAAATTTGGCATAAGAAAATAAAAATATAAGTCATAAGACAAGAAAATTTGCAGTTTATGTGTATTTTACACTATGTTTTTACGTTTGTAATTTTACATGACAAAAAATATTTTTTACGACGATTATATATTTTCTTACGGTCTCTTTTTACGTTGGAAATAAGAAAAACTTACAGAACGTAAAATTACGGTGTATTGATGGTAAGATAGAGGGGGTGAAGAATAACTATTCCACCCCAGGGTGACGAATAGTCAATCCCTATATATATATATATATTGACACATTTTTCCTACAACCGGGTGTAGTTACTCCCACTTTTGTTTGATACGTTTAGATAGTATCTATCATATTGGAGAGTATGTACACGTAGTATGTAGTATATAAGAATGTTTATGTAGTATATATACTACTTTTTTGGTAGTATGTATCATATTTTGTGCATACTCTATTTCACGTACAAATATGTACGTATTTCACAAATACAATAAAACCATGAGCTCACTTGCAATTTTTTCATATAACTCACTTTGAAGTATCTTAGATATAGTATATAAACATACTAAAAGATAATAAAGTAGAGTATATACTACCACATGGTAGTATATGGGAAATGGGTGTAGCTACACCCGGTAGTAGGATGCATTTTCCCTATGTAGTATGTACTTGCGTTTTGTTTGTTGTATGTAGTATCTGTCGAAACCGAGAGTATGTACATGTAGTATGTAGTATATATCAATGATTATGTAGTATATATATACTAATTTTTTAGTAGTATGTACCATGTTTTGAGTATGCTTTTTTTACATACAAATATGTACGTATTTCACAAATATAATAAAAATATAATCTCATATGCAATTTTTTCATGTAACTTGTTTTGAAATATGTTAGATATAGTATGTGAACATATTTAAAATAATAAAATGATATATATAGTATCACATGGTAGTATATGAGATATGTGGGGTAATTACCACCGGGTGGTACGATGAATTTTCCCTATACACACACACACACACACAGATATATATATATATATACATACATATATATATATATATATATATATATATATATATATATATATATATATATATATATATATATATATATATATAGAAAGTCTATTAGGGGCCCAGTATGAGGAATAAGTAATTCATCACCCTGGTCGATCGACCGAGATGGAAGTTGGGCTAAACCGAACCAAGACACGGTCGTAGCGCTGTAAATTTCTACCGGCACCGATGTAATTTTACTTTTCCACCTTAACACTGTTAATTTTGCTGGTGCCGCTGTAATTTTACTTTTCCCTTAATAGTTACCTGATCGATCGTGGGGATTGGGAGCTACCCCGTTCCCCATCCTATTCTATACAAGCGGTTTCTCGACAGCGCGCGGTGAACGAGGTGCTCGGCGGCAAATCTTCAGCGGTGCTCGTCGATACTTCTCGGTGTTGACGGCCCACCTCACGTTCTACTCCAATCAGGCGATGCGGTGAGGGGCTGCTCGTGGGATCAACTGTGCGGTGGTCGGCGGGCAGGCGGGGCGGCATGGTGCTCAACGGCTGGTGTCGATGTTGGGCGGCCCTCATATATTTGGTGGTCGATCGCGGTGGTTCTACCGTGAATGGATGTGGCGGCTCTGCGGCAAGTGTGTTCAGGTGGTGCTAGAAGGTACCGAGTCCAACGTTTTCTATCTTTATTTTTAGGATTTTTTTTTGGTTTTCAGGATGATTGAGTGTTTGGGGTTGTCTGCGTGAAACTGCAGTAGTTTAGGAAGAAGATGGAGAAGAAGTATACTGGGAAGTAGGCAGAAGCTGGCACGGACGAGGGGGCATGTGTGCCATCTCCTTGATGTGGAGAGTGGCAACAGCCATTATAGCACCCCATCTGAGGTGAAGTTTGTGTTTCAGATACCTTTCTGAGTGTGGTGCGTGGAGTTGAGCGAGTCATTGGTGTGTGTAATACTCATCCACAGGAAGCCGCAAGGTTGCAGGTGGGGAGCTCATGGGAGGATGTGCAAAACGTGATCCCAGTTCCAATATATTTACACTTTTTTTATGTATGTGTTCTTCCCAAATTTTCTTTGTTTTTCTGAAGCAATACGGAAGGAGGTATCCAACCTGAGAAGGAATTTCATTAATTAAGGACCAGGGTTACAACTCTTAGGGAACTGGTTCTTTCCAAATTGCTAAATTGGTGTTCGAAATCTGTCGAATTGGTAGTCTGGAGAGATCATGAGACGAAATGTCATACCTGGTATTGGTAAATGCGTGCTTGTGTTTGCATGGTATATTTCTTTTATTGTTTTTTCTTAGGAACACGCTCTGATTTATATTAGACATGCAATGTTTTTGGAAGTTCTGGTTGTGTTACTGTTTTTAAGTTCATGTTGGGAGAGTATGAATATTGATAGTAGTCGTGATTCTAGTCGGAGTAATGCAAATATCATACAGTTTCTTCAGGCTTACACCACATAACCAATTGAACCATGGAACTGATGTTATCACCATGTTTCAGTCCCATGTACTTCTAAGTGGCAGCTGAGAACACTGCATTTCTTTAATCATTTTCTTTTCCACACAATTTTCAGAAGCTAACTCAAGTAGTTAGACAAGTGCATAAGAATTGCCATGGTAGGCCGGTGCGTCCTCTGATTGCTCTGCATTTGATGCCTGCTTGCGACATGAACAAAAACCTCAGGTACATCTCAGTCAAGATCAGAGGAAAATAAAGCTATTTCTTTCGTGCCATTTGAAGATGGGCATTAGTTTACCACTAGTCAGGAAAACGGCACCACATGATCCTATATAGAATGTACTGCCTGTCGAAACAATGGGAAAATGAGACATGCATTGAAACAAAAATAACTGACTGGAGTTTAGGCTAGCAAAAAATCTGTACGTATAGTTCTTTACATGAATAACATTGATTATTTCGAGAAAAGCAACCAGCTATTATATCTTCAGATGACTGCATGAGTAACATTGATTATTTATCTGAATGCACAGTAGTCTAATTTTTCTCGTTTGATGCTGTTCGGAGCAATGCTTGGTTAGTACCAATTTCCAATTAGATTTATTTCCATTGCAAAGAGGTGAATTCTGATCCTCTTCAGGGCGTCAATCTTTGCTGGGTTTTATTTTCGGTACTTTTTGTTTCATTACAGTGCAATGAGGAATTTGGAGGTTAATTGCGCCCATTTTATAAATCAACACGCATGAATCTTGATTATGTATGAGATTATTCTGAGATACTGCCAACATTTTTTATGTTTTGGAGAATGAATTTATCTCTTGTGATAAACTGAGGAGGGTGAAGGCTATGGTTGTCCGTGCAGACTGAGATGAATATTTCTACAGCTGGCAATTACTTCTTTTATATGGTTGACCAGTGTGCTGCTTCCTTGGTCTTGTTGGAAGGGCATAGGGGTCCCCTAGTTGCTGCGGTGGCGTGTCAGGGGTGGCATATGCCCGGTGCTCCTTGTAGACTAGGTGTCGCTCCTTAGTATTGTCTCGGCTATCTCCATTGCTTTGCTTATTGTCATCTGCAGCATCGTTTGTGCATTTGCTCGTCCTTGAGTGTGATGTGTTGTTCAACAGGCGAAGTTTCTACCTCCATGAGCTCGGCTTAGTACAGTGGCGGTGGTCATTTTGTACTCCGGTTGGTGTCAGCGGTGGTCATTTTGTACTCCGGTTGGTCTCAGTGGTTGTTTTCACCTTAGGTCTCGGGGGAGCGTCTCCATCTTCCGATGGATCGTTGCCTTTCGTGCCAAGGTGATGGGGCAGGGAGCCCCCTCCGAACATGGATGAGGTCACAACTAATTTTCTCTTGTGCCCATGGTGATGTCGAGGATGCTTCCTCTCCTGCTGGTTGTTCCTCGTTCCCAAGGCTTTGCTTTTGCTGCTGATTACTGTCTTGTTCGTCGAGGAGGAATTCATCTACTTTAAGCTGGAAATGTGCATTAGTTGTTTATCTTAGCTTGTTGCTTTTGTTGTAACTTGCGAGTGGTTTGCTCAGCCCCTTGTATCTTTTGTTGTTTTCTTTTCTTTGTTTTTTGTGTTTTTTAGTGATGTTGGTGGTTATTGTAATTCTAGCCGGCTGGTCGCTTTGTTAATTCAAAGTCGGGTTAAGCTCGAGTCTTTTTCTTAAAAAAAAGCTCAGCTATTTCTATGTCCTTGATCCTCTGATGAGGTAGAGTATTGAGATCAGATTGAGTCAGCCACAAATGACGTCGATGAGATGTCCTTCAGCTTCAGCGTCATGTAACGGAAATAATATTACAAAATAGTTTGGAATATGCCGCATAAATTATTACATTTCCTTATCACTCAACTGAATTAGTAGAACGCGTTTCTCGTGTCGCAAAATAAAATACAAGTAAGACGTGTTTCTCAACTGAATTAATGGAACTTGTTTCTTTACCGTCAAAATGAAATTAGAATCTCTTGTTTGCTTTTTGTATTCCAAATTTCTTACTGGTCTAGGAACTAAATAAATAAAAAAATTGAAAGTTTCTTTTAAAAAATTTGACCTGTGATAGAGAGACAATTATGATGCGGCAATGCCCATGTACAGTAGATATAGAGGTAATTTACTAATCTCTTCCCGTAAAATTATGTTACATACAGTGCATGCCCTCTAGTGCTCCATGCCTCCTCTCCGTAAGATTACATTGCACGCCGTAAGATTACACTGCACTCCATGCTGCCATAAGTAATAAACTAGGGAACGGCCTCCAGTATCCATAATTTTACCTCCCATATATTGGGGTCGTACGGGATGGGTGGGGTGAGGAATAAGAATTCCTCACCCAGGGTGACGAATAGCGCGACCCTATATATATATATATATCCAAGGGTGTTTTCGGGTTTGTGAGGCAGGTGCCACCAAAGTTATGCATTGTGTATTTAAAGTTTTAAACATCCCCAATATTCCTACATATATTTGGCCACTTCCATGTGGTTCTTGACTTCTGGCCCCTCTCATCGATCTTCGACGATGCGCCCAACCATGGGCCCACGCGTTCAAAGTTGTGCATTGGTATTTTGAACATCACAGACCACCCTTTTCACTTGTATATATTTGGGCCACATGCTGGTGTGGTTGTCTTCTGACCCTCTCTAACGTAATTTTTTGCTGCAAAGACTCTGATGACGCTCAACGGACACGGTTATAATATCTTAAACGTGTGCGATACAAGTGCGCTGTGAATCACCACGCCTGCGCAAGCACGAGCAAATTAAGGTGGAGGTACTGGCTCAACCATGTGTGATGCAAGTGCTCTGAAATCACCACGACCGCGCAAGCACGAGTAAATTAAGGTGGAGGTACTGGCTCAACCGTGTTCGCCGCAAGTGCGCTGAAATCCCCACGACCGTGCAAGCGCGGGCAAAGGGTGGAGGTACTAGCTCAACCGTGTGCGATGCAAGTGCGCTGAAAGCACCACGACCACGCAAGTGCGAGCGAAGGGTGGAGGTACTAGCTTAACCATGTGCGATGCAAGTGCGCTGTAAAACCACCACCTGTGAAGCTAAAGGCGGGTAAGTTTATTTGGAAATTAGGACGAACCGTGTGCGATAGACCAGCTAGCTAGAAATATAAAAACAAACTACCCGCCTTGAGCGTTGCAAAAATCGGCGGTTCCGCGCCACTTTTCCTTATTATCATACACGGATATTGTAATTGGACCGTGCACGAACTTGGGCACTCCCGCCCCGCATTAATTCCTTTACCCAAATTTTAGTAACCGACGTACTTCAACCGTCGCCCACACTCCTCCAGCACCGACCTTATAGTAAAATTGCAGTAGCTGAGGCATTTGAACCGTCGCCCTCCCTCGTGGGCCTCGTCCACCACCATCTCCACCCACCATTACTAAAATTTTCAGTAGCCTCGGGGTATCCTCAAACACCAACCCCCCCCCCCTCCACAATCCCCCACCCGCCCCCTCCCCCTCGCACCCTAGCTCGCGGCCGCCGTCGGCGCCGCCGCCAACCCCTGTCGGTCGCCCGTTCCTCCTAGCTTAGATAATAAAGTTCAGGTTACGTAGTGATTCCCATACCGTTGCCCCACACCCCTGAGTATTTAGATGAGGCCTGTGGTGTCCCTCCCCACCAGATCCACATCCCCTGCTCCAGAATGTCGCAACCTAAGCTCGACCACCTATCCCGGGGAGCCCGACGAGCGTTCGGCCAAGAAGAGGTTTATCATGGCCTCTCCGGCGGACGTTGACAAGGTGGCCGCCGTTCGCCCCGACCTGTCGATCCCAGAGCAACACATCACCGCAGAAGCTGTCGAAGACGTTGACTATGTTGCCATGCCGAAGGCTTCATGTCAGCGGCTAGCGTATTACTGTATCTCGGGAAATCTGGCTACGACATCAAGCTCGTCCACAGCGACGGCTTCACGCGGGCCATGTCATAGGTTAAGTGGTCCATCCCCAACCCCTCTGGTTCAACCGCCGTCGATCTCTTCGACGGCCCTGCCGCTGATCTCCTCCGCCAAGCGGTCAAGGATTTGCGAGCTTTATACGCCTTCGAGCCCATTTTGTAATTTCTGAAGGACACGTTCTACGGAGACGGCTTGGGATCCTCGATTGCCAAGTCAGATCTCATCGAGCACGACCACGACCATGAGGAGGGCACCCACAAAGGTTCTTCCAAGGTGAAACAACCCATCTGTGACATCAGAGGGTGCACCATGGGTCTGTGCTCTTCCAACTGGAAGGATCCCGTCCATGAAATGTGAGGCAACATTCTATCAGCAAATCTTACCTTTTCTAGCTTGCCAACCCGTACCATTTGTTGTAGTAGCATTTTCCGTGCGGTGCTTTAACTGTGTCATGTTTAATTATTTCAGTTATGCAAAAATGTATGGTTCAATAGGGCTATGTGATGTTTAAGTATGAATTGTCCACCTCAGTTTCACGAATGGCTATATTTGGTTGTTTATAGTGAGTAGATGCCTTGTTTATCTGTATTTTGTTGTTAAGTTGGTTGGAGTGAGCATTTTTTTCATTTATCGAGCAGATGCCTTGTTTATATGTATTTGGTTCTTATTTTGGTTGCAGTGAGCATTTGTCCAATTATCAAGCAGATGCCTTGTTTATCTGTATTTGGTTGTTAGGTTGCTTTTTTTTATCATTTGTCTAGTTATTAGGCAGATGCCTTGTTTATCTGTATTTGGTTGTTAGGTTGCTTTTTTAGCATATTTCCAGTTATCAAGCAGATGCCTTGTTCATCTTTATCTGCTTGTTAGGTTGGTTGCAGTGAGAATTTGTCCAGTTTTCAAGAATATGCCAAGTTTATCTATATTTGCTTGTTAGGTTGGTTGTAGTGAGACTCTGTCCAGTTTTCAATGGCTATATTTGGTTGTTATACTGGTCTTTTATGCCTTGTTTATTTCAGACATTCACAATGTGTTGTTTATTATGTGCAAGTCGGAACTGTGCCGCTCGAGTACATCAATACCAGTTTGAACGGCTATATTTGGTTCCAGTTATTACCCGTGTAGTTAACACATGCCCTTTATTTCGGTTTTACACATTTATCCAGTGTGATGTTTAAGCATTACCTACGTTCTATTCATTTTCAACAATACCAGTTTGAATTGCAATATTTGATGGTTGTTAAGCCTGCTGTCGGTAACATTGTCTTCCATTTTATATCTGCTTTAACAGCATGCTAAAACCAAAACATTCGAGCTATCTTTTGGAGATGATGTTGTTTACCTTTGCTATATTTGTTTGATGTTAAGGTTGTTGTACTTATCATGCCTTTCCACTACTTATGCAGGACAACAACGGGAGTGGCCACCATTTTACGCAGAGGTTAGCTTCATCCCTTGGCTTGTACTCCCCCCGTCATTCCATAATGTAGTGCATATAGATCCAGTCATGGACACTTGTTAGCTTCTAATATTGACTTGTTGCTTGTAGGTACATATGCCCTTGGCAAGGATCCACGCATCGACCCTTTTTGCGTATGGGGCAATGAGATATTCATGAACAAGTATCAAGTGAGGAACCTGCTAAGGATTATTCACAAAACGACACGACTGGTGGCAAGAAAATTATTTGTTTATGCTCTATCCAACACAACATTGAGCTGTAGGATGGTAACTACAAACTCTGCAGCCTTCTCTTTTCTTGCCCATAATGAGTTGTTAGACAACAATGTCTGAATCTTTTTTGTTCCCAGTGGTTCCCGAAGCAGTTCACTCAAGATTACCTCGCAAAGTACATGATTCGTGGACATGCAATGAAGGTTAAAGTATTTCATCCACACTACAATGAGCATCGAGAAGTCGTAATGAAGACAGTGAAGGATGGACGGGCAACCATCACAAGGGGTTGGCCTAGAGTCGTGCGCGCATTACGCATGGAGGAGGGCATTCTGCTTCACCTTCTCCAGCAACCAGAATGTCTTTCACCTCTCTCTTTACAGTCTTAGTAAAATAGTGGTTCATCATTCTTTACTTGGTGCTTCTGTAGTTCTTCAGTATATGTACATGTGCATCGAATTATGCATTCGTGGTTGAACCTATATTTGTAATAAACATGGTTTGATATGAAATAAGTGATTGCCTACTTGAAAATTGTTAAATTAGGGATTACACTGCACAAGGTTTGCGAAAGCGAAACGTCTGCGATAGACATGGAGATCAGAAACGTTTCTAAGATCCACTACGTGTGTGATCAATCCCCACTGCACACACGACATCCTCTTAAAAATTGTTTGCGTTAGGCCACCTTGCGCAAACGTTTACCACATAAAAACTGTGTGTGATGGACAACCTTTGCCACACAATTTCTTCTACACTCTGTGTGTGATGTATTAAATAACACAAACGATAAAATTGTTAATATCGTGTGCAATGGCAATGCTATCACAAACGATTTAACGGGAAAAAATGTGTGTGATGTACCTGTGAACGGAAACATTTTCCTTGGAGCGACTGTGTGGGATGTACATACGAACGGGAACGTTTAGCGGGGACTGGATGTGTGGGATGTACTTGCAACCGGAAACAATTTCACGTGTATAATTGTATTTTTAGCTCTACTGTACGTATTTCCGTATTTGAGCGCTCGTCGGTCGCACACGGACTCATTTTGCCGAGCGTGTGTGCCAGGAGGGCATATCCCCGACGGTTTCTGGGTCGTGTGGGAAGGACCCCCCTATCGCCATCACTCACTAGGCGACTGTTCCAAATGCCGTCGCGGAAAGGGGTTTAAAACCGTTTGTATAGCACCGATGCGTACTAGTGCAATCTCGATTGTGGTTTTTCGTCTAAGTATGTGGTGATGAATAATGCAAAATTCCATTAGCTTCGATTCCATGCTATACATAGTGGTTTAAATAACTTGTGTTTCTTATACTGGAAAGTAATTCAGAATTTGTTTCTGTTTCAATTAGAGCCTTGATGCAGACAAGGATTGTGTGGTTGTACATGTCACTCGCTATGAGGCAGATGACCTGAATATATGCACTGGGAAAACAGAGTTCTTAGGTTGTTGGATCTTGGAAGCCATTTGCGCTTATACCGATGTCAAGTTGTAATGAAGCCTCACTGTTGTCAGCCGTGTTGTCCAGGGTGTACTGGAGCACAAGAAGTTCAAAGCTACTCCTTCGTTTGTGAGGCATACTGTTCTTGTCAAGCTTACGCAGGAACATGACGTGGCATGCCTCCACAAACAAGTTTATGAGTGGCAAGGCCACAAGGTTATCTTCATGAAGGTTCATAGGATTGAGCTGCTGCCGGACGTCCTCGATGATGTTCATGGCAAGGTCCGTCTTGTGTCCAACCCAAATTAGATCGAGGCATGAAATAGTTGCCCCGGCTAGTTTTTAATAGTAGTTCCGATTGTGTCTAATTATCCAAACCTTGCCTATTATCAAGCCCTCTGGGGCTAGTACTCTGTTTGAATCCGTCTATGGGAACTGCTGCTACTTTTGTGTGCCCGTGAATCATGTGAGAACCATCATAATTGTTGCCGAAACATTTGCGTCCTCACTAGTTTTTTCATGAATATGGCATGGTAAGACATAAGTTGTCACGGTTTATCATACGAGCAGTGTGTGTTTGATGAAATAGAGAACTCGTTCGAGAACTGTGCACCGACGTATACATAAGTACTTGTAAACACTGTTGGTGCTACCCCACTTGTAAGCAGTTGTGCAAAACACGGCACATTGGCTCAGCTCGCTTCAACCCTAGTCTATCGACCAGCTAACAATCAATAATCTGTTGTCTGACATATAAGAAACTACGTATCTTGTTACAGTGGCTCATGCAGTTAACTGAGGCCACAATGTAAATTCCAAACGTTCAAACGCTAGTCCAGCGTTCATGTGGAACACTCACATTAAACTCGGCTTCATAAAAACTTGAAAAACATAAGTTAAGCAATTTTATACATCTCAGTGATTCATAGAACATAACAAACATATACTAGTTCATAGCAAAAGACAAAGTTATGAGAAGGTTCACCAATCAGGAAAAATCAAGCAAGGCTTCTCTGAGCAAAGGGCCTCCCGGCAGGCTTAAATTTCCTGGAGTTCACTCTGGTTTTTTCTTGTTGCCACCATCCAGGGTTAGGTTCTCTCATTCTAGAATAACCAATTATAATTGTGTTCTCAGCTGGAATGCTGAACTGAACCATGTAGTGTACTGACCAGCTGAAATTCTTGTGCATTCCGCTAAATTTAAGCACCGCTATTTGCAGAAATAAGCAAACCACAACGCCTCTCTACCTAGTTACTACCAACGTAGGAATACCTGGAACACTGGTGGTTAGAGGACGACAGCTAGTAATAGCCATCTCATTTTGTGCAGTTGTACTAAAACTGAGGTGTGTACTTTTGGTTGCGCAGATAGAAACGATATGGAGATAGACATCCCTGTTTGCGCAAATACGAAATACGGTTATTTAAACACTGACAAATATTTGTAGTGGCGTGCGATTAACAGTAGCATCTATTGTGTTATAATTGGCACTACATTGACACTATGATAGTGCCCTTAAGTAAGTAGCATCACATCACATCAACACTGCCACTAGATTAACATGCAGAACAATAGCATTAGTATTACTGTCATGAGAGTAGCACATGATGAGTAAATGTGCAATCAAATTTGTGCAGTTCCACAGGGATGAAGCAATGTTAGCGGTGTGAGATTTAAGTGTAACTTCAAAAACACAATTCATGGGAAATAAAGCAAGACGGAAGCACTTCATAAAATGGTGGTGGCATTGCTTCGATTTATCAACGGCACTAGAGCATTACTTATAGTGACATTTGGTGGCATTGCTTAAGGCTTCATGTGATTTTACATTAACGGTAGAGATATGGGCGTAGGGACAACAGGGGCATAAAGTGGTGAGGTAGATGTGGTTGCCGAGAGTGGCAAACACTCAGGTAGCATGTCTGCATTTGTCCCATTTTTTATCTCCTCGGCGACATTTTCCTATGTGAGCACAGGAAATCTAGACCTTCTCATTCTCATTTGCATTGTCCCCCAACACCCCTCACTCTCTTTCCTTTTTCGACCAAGAGACAGGTCCACTTCCCCCCACCCTTCGCCATCCACCATGTTGTCTTCTCCTTTTCAACCAAGAGATCGGTTGGGTAGCCAGTATCTACTACTTTCCCCTGTTTCCTCTTAGAACCAAGTCCTAGATTCATGCTACAACTTTCCCACTTTCTTCCCTGTTTGAACCAACTCTACTCATGTCTGGCAGCACAATCACCGGACTGTCGGGAGCCCCGAAGGTATATGCTTCAGCGAAAAGGATGGCTCGCTTCCCCACTACCCAACTGATATCGTTGGATGATGCCCAAGATGAAGGTGGAAGGGGCCTTCTCCACTTCCGTGGAGCCCATGAGGGGTCGACGAAGGTCCTCGCAACAAAAGAATCCGGCAAGACACCTGCTGTGTATGTCGGCGTCGCCTTCGCGGTGGCCTTCATGGAAAACAAGCAGCAGTGGCCTCCCGTGTTCTACTTCTCCTCAATGATGGCGGCGGACGCGGAGGCGCTGGCCACCGACTCGTCGCTCTCCGCGCACCCGGCTTCTGTCTCTGCTTGCATGGCGCGACCGCTGGCATGGGAGTCTCGGCCACAGAAACGGGAGACGCGGTCGCAGACACGGGAGGCGCGGTACGAGGCGGCGGCGTGGACGGCAGCGACGACGCCCGTGCGCCGCTCCTCATTGAGCTGGCCTGGAGCAGCGAGTTGCTGAACCTCGCACCAGCTTGGGGCGACAACTGGCTCCGTCGGGCGAGGGGAGGGAGGTGGATCAGCAAGCTGCATAGCTCGTATCCGGCGGGCTCGGCGGGCCACCCAGTCGGCTTGGATGTGGGATAACTACTCTTCATAAGCCATTGTAAGAGTGGACAAAATGGTGAAGAAGGAGATAGGGGAACGATGGAGGTGTACGATTCTTGGTCGGCGTCTGGCCTCGTTTAAATAGGAGATTAAATAGATAGCGTTGCATTTAATGCCGGCCCGGTCATGAACGGACGTGTATCCAGAGTGGGTTTCTCGGCTTCCACACGGGTTTCATGTTGGCGTTTGAATGCGGCAAGGAGGCGAGTTCAGCCGGGCGTGCAGCGAGTGGTGCCCTCAATTCTGACGTACGACACCGCGTCGTTCTTCCACTGACGTGCACTACAAAAAAAAAGACACATCCGTGACATTTTGGGCCGAACGAATTTTTTTCTGTCATACATATGACACTTCTATGATGATAATTGTGACAAAACCCGGTATCATCATAGATGTGGTGGGCTCCTACTTCTATGACAAAAATCATGACAGAAAATGGGCTTTTCGTCTGGGCGGGCCCGAGACGCAATGCATCACATTCTTTGGGTCGTCCATGATGGAAAAAACCGTGGTAGAAGCGAGGGGAGGAAAATTTCAGGGAGTTGCGGTTACGGTGGGAGGTCGGGGCCGAGCGATGCGCTGCTTTCTCTCAGACACGTGCGAGGCGTTGGCTCTAACTAAACCCGAAGCGAGGCGTTGGGCTCTAAGCGAACCCGGCGATTGTCCGCAGTTACGCTACATCGAACCGAGGGATCGATCGATGGTACGATGGCGAACCCGATGGAGCGATTCGCCGCTGCTTCTAATCAAGCCGATCGATTGGATGAGCGATGGCGTTGCTGCGGGGGTTGGATGAATAGTGAGCGGTGGCGTTGCCTCTGGATGAACAGGACCTGTGGTGTGGAGAAATTTGGATGAGCGATGAAGACGGTGGAGGGTGGGGTGGTTGAACAGGACCCGTGGTGTGGAGGGCTGGATGAGCGAGAAGCGGTGGAGGGGTGCCCGTGGAGGGTGGTTGAACGATGGCCGGTGGAGTAGCGCGCGGTGGAGGCTGGATGAACAGGAGCCCGTGGAGGCTAGAGGAGGTCGACGGTAGCCCGTTGACGCTGGAGGAGGTCGACGGTGGAGATGAACAGTATCCCGTGGAGTCCCGTTTTGCGGTACGCCACACCCCTCCCGATGAACAGGACCCCGTTTCGACCGTAGGAGGTCCGTTTAAATCCGTTCGCGATACGCCACACCCTCCCGATCAACAGGACCCCGTTTGACCGTAGGGAGGTCCATTTCCTCCGTTTGCGATGCGCCCACACCCTCTCCCGATCAACGGGACCCCGTTTGACCGTGGGAGGTCCGTTTCCTCCGTTACTGCGATGCGCCAGCCCCTCGATCAACAGGACCCGTTTGAGCGTGGCGGTCGAACACAAGGCCCGTTTCTCTGCATTTTGCGATACGCCCGGGGCCTCGTTTTCATCGCCTGTTCCGTCCAAGCCCTCCCGATGAACACGACCACGCATTCCGTTCCGACCCGGCGGTTGGCTCCCCATGAACACGCATTTACGCACGCTTTGTTTCTCCGTTTCGACCCAGCCATGTACGTATGCGCCATAGGCGTTCGAGAGCCTGCTCGTATGTACGTATGTGGCCGTATTTTTCTTTCTTGCACCCTCGCCGATGTACGTCGTGTACATGCTACGTGTGCGCCATTACTACGACACGTGCGCGCCTCTACTACGACACGTGCGCGCCTCTACATCCACCAGTATATATGTGCGTACACGTTCGCGACCAGAATGACAACGCTACGTACGCTTCGACCAGGTGGGTCCTGTCAGTACTTCCTTGCGTGCGAAGATGTAGCTGGTGGGTCCCAGCGATCACGGGCGAATCATTTTTTCGGACGCACTTCCTTGCGTGCGAAGATGTAATTGGTGGGTCCCGGCAGACGGAAGCGTTTTTTCGCTAAATATGGTGGCGTCCGGTGGGTCCCATTGTCGGTGGAGGAATAATTATTTTGCGTGTAATAAGGAGGCACTTCCTTGCTGCGGCCGTGGACCCAGCTGTCAGCCTCTCCACATACAGTCCACGTCCGATGGAAGCCATTCCTTGACCACGTTAACCATGCCGCGTCGAGAGCACCAGGGCGGTGGACGACGGGGAGGCCTAGGAAGGGGACGACGCGGAGCCGGGGAAGACGCGGCAGTGGATGCCCACGCGTAGAGGAGTATTGTAACACCCCCAGTGTCATGCTACAGTAACCCTTTGTGATTAAACTAATCATTTTTCCAAACAGTGCTTAATCAACTTTGTTCAATATCCCATTTGAAATTTTAGTCAATTCAAATTCAAGTGAAGTTTGAAGTTGCTCAAAAGTTGCTGAAAAAATGTTCATCATTTTGTCAATAATTCTCTAACAATTATTTGTTAAGGAACACAACGTCACTTTTGTGCAAAGATGAGCATTAGCAATTATAACAGCACCAATTCAGCATTTTTAAATGCTATCCTATTTATGAAAATACCAAATGAATTCTTCTGGTCTCCAAAATATTTGTGGCACTGTCTAAGATCACCAAGGAATAAAAGGGGCACTTACCTTATTTTTTCTAAGTAAATAGCATGCCCAATATTTTCTTACCCATCTCTGTTTATAAAAAAAACAGAAAGCAAAGAAAAGAAAAGAAGAAGAGAGCCCCCTGCCTCACCTGGACATCGGCCCACCCGAGCCAGCTGGCCCAGCTAGGTCGGCCCACTCCCCCTCCGCGGTCATCCCTCTCCTCTCTGTTCACGCGACCGAGCCCCTCCCCCCCATCTCGTTCCCATCGGACCAGGCGCGGCGCCCCGCGCTGCCACGTCGGCGGCGAGAGGATAAGGGCAGCCCCGACGCCTCGGGCTCCCTCCCCACTCGCCCAATCCACCCAGCTCTTCCTCTCCACCTTCCCCTCTCCCCACCAGATCCCCTTACACCCCTCCCCCAACGTCTTCGTCGCCGCCCGCCGTCGTCCACACAACCACCGACCGCCTCTCGTCTCGCCGGTGTGTCTAGGAGCATCCTCGTCCTTGCCTACGTCGTCTACATCGACCCGTTCGAGCTCAACATCGCCACCACGTGGATCGGCCCCGTCTTCCTCGTCTTCGCTCGCTGGCCGCCGTCATCGACCACCTTCTTCAACCTCTGCCGTCGGTGATCTCCTTCGATCCGCTGCCGTTCGTCCACCCCGGCGTCCACGAGCCGTCCGCACGACCTCACGGTGAGCACCACAGCAAAAGCCCCATGTTTCCCGTTCAATTCCTCCCCGTAGCTGCCATCCCCACTTGTAGCGTTGACCCCGTCTATCCCATGCTCCGGCCGCTGCCGTTTAGTCGCAATAGATGGGAGTTTGCCCTGTCCACGCACGCGCTTGACCGTCCACACACGGACGCGCTCGCGCACTCGCTCGCGCCGTGCCTACCGCCGCTCCACTGCCTCGGTTTGGCCGCGCTCGTCGCGAGCTCCTAGCTGCCCCGGCCGCGCCCGCCGGCGCGTGCTGCGTCGTCACGCACGTCCGGGTCGTGCCCCGCGCGCAGCTGCTGTGCTACGGCCGTGCTGCTCGCCTGCTACGTTGCTGCTTGCCTCGCCGCTGCTGCTGCCCTTGCTGTTGGCGCCTGCTACTGCACCACTGCTGCTCCGGTTGCTGCTCTTCTAGTGCTGCTTACTACTGCTCTATCTTCCTGCTACTACGTTGTTGCTTGTTGCTGATAATGACCATGGCCGCCGTGGTTCTGCCCCATGAGTGTTGGCTGTGGCACAACCACTAGATGTGAGAACGGCCCTGTCCAATTAGTTTAGTGTTAATCACTAGTTAGGTTAGTTGTGAGAACGGCCCTGTCCAATTAGTTTAGTGTTAATCACTTGTTAGGTTAGTTACTAGCCTATGGCAGGTGGACCCCATTTAGTTAAGTTAGATTTTATTTATTTTGTTTAGGTTCAGTCTATGTCATGTGGGCCATGCCTTCCTTTTTGACCAGTCAAATTTACTTGGTCAATTCGGATTAATTAAATGCATAAATTTTAGAATATTTGTTAAAATTTGAAATATCATTTTAAATTCAACCGTAAGTCAGATGAAAATGTTTTCTACATGAAAGTTGCTCAGAATGACGGGACGAATCCGAATACACGGTCCGTTTGAATGCCACACGTCCCTAGCATAGCGAACATGCAACCTTTTCCCCGGTTTCATCGGTCCGAAAATGCCAAACTTCGGGGAAACATTCCCGGATGTTATCCCCTTCGCCGGTAACGTATAGCACCGCGTTAGAACACGTCTAGCTCTGCCTGTTGTCCTGTTATACACTTGTGTGCTATGTATTTACTGTTTCTTCCTCCTCGTCTTCTCTTCGGTAGACCCCGCGATGATGCTGATGCCCCTGTGATCGACTACGTCACCGACGACCCCTCCTTCTCGTCTGAGCAACCAGGCAAGCCCCCCCCCCCTTTGATCATCCCGATATCGCCCATTCCATTCTCTCATGCTTGCTTTAGATTTTGCTCTTGTTATTGATTGCTCCTATTCGATGCATAGCCTATTTTTGTATATGTTGTTGTACCTTACACCGCTTATCCTAAACCGCTTAGTATAGGTTGGTTAGAAATCCATCGCTGACCCCCACTTTGTCCCCACCGCCTTGTTGAATTATCGAAGACCCGATCAACGGGATCGAAGACTGCACCCGACACCTCACGTCACACCACGCCCCTTCGTTGCTCGACTCTGCAGAGTTACCATCGAGTGCCGAGGGTGGAACCTCATACAACACTCCTGATGAGATCTCTGTAGAGTAGTTATTCGGTCGTGGTCATCAAGGGTGATTTCCTCCTTAACCACTTTCGATACGACTCTGTCGTGCAACCCCTCAAGTGTGAACCTCGAGGGTGATTCCTCTTACGTTCACCCTGATGATTACATCTAGTGGAATTCATCGTTGGTGATTCCTCGGGTTTTTCCCTTGATGTTTGGACACACGGATACTTGGACTTTACCACTGTTACTTGGAAAGACGGGTCGACCCTGAGGGGTACCCGCGCGAGCTTAATTGCGAGTGATGTGGAGACGGGTTGACACGGAGGGTGCCCGCGAGATAATTACGAGGCGTGGCGGGCATTCCTAGCCCTTGCCGTAAGTCGTCGAGACGGGCAATGGGGTCACATCTTCGTGAGTCTACGCTTGTTACCGCGCATTCCTAATCCACTACGATTTGGATATTTGATCCGAGGGCCTCGGCCCGATAGCACTAACCATCATGTGGGCATAGTATGGTCGATTGCGTCGTATGCATCACCCAAAGCTTAATAGGCGTTAGCGGTGGCGGTAAGGCCGGGTTGGACCGGTAAGCTCGCTTTTAGGGAGGTAGCTAGGTCTCGCCACCGCCGCGTTCGAACGTCTTGAGGAGTTCGGGGAGATGGCCCATGACCCACAGGGGCATAGGTTTAGTCTGGCGTCTTGGCCTCTCTATTAAGCCTAGGTCGGGTTGCGGCGTATTGTTTGGCCGAGGTCGGGCATGACCCAGAAAGTGTGTCCGACCGGAGTTAATCGAGCGTGGTGGGTAAGTTGGTGCACCCTGCAGGAAGAAAACATCTATCGATAGCTTTGTCCCTACGGTAACGGACACTTGGAGTTGTATCCCAATCGATACAACTAGAACTGGATACTTAAGATGAGACATGGATATGAGAAATGGATTGCGATGAGAATTGGATTGTGATGATAACTGGATATTATGGCTCTGGGATGCCTTTCTCGCAGGGAGTCGAGAAAGGATCTCTGGCCGAGGTTGATAACACTTCTAGTACTTTATTTTATGCTACTCTACTCCCTCCGGATGCTGCAAGATGGTGGTTTCCAACAGATGCTAGTCTTTGATAGGACTAGGCCTTCTCTCTATTCTGGCATTTCTGCAGCCCAGTCCACATATACAACCTTCCTTTGATAATGTTGCATATGTAGTGTAGATACTTGCTTGCGAGTACTTTGGATGAGTAATCACGGTTGCTTTGCTCCTCCTTTTCCCCCTTTCTTCTTCTTTCCGGTTGATGCAACCAGATGTCGGAGCCAGAGCCAGATGCCACCTTTCGACGCCAAGCATTACCCCGAGAGTGCCTACTACTACGTGGAGACCGTCGGCGACCGGGGAGTAGTTAGGAGGCTTCAGGCAGGAGGCCTTGCCTTTTCGATCGTTCTTTGCTTTTGGTGCTAGCCTTCTTAAGTCAAACTTGTTTAACTTATATGCGTACTCAGATATTGTTGCTTCCACGACTCTTGTGTATTCGAGCTTATGTATTCGAGCCCTCGAGGCCCCTGGCTTGTAATATAAAGCTTGTATTTTTTAATTTGTGTCTAGAGTTGTGTTGTGATATCTTCCCGTGAGTCCTTGATCTTGACCATACACATTTGCGTGCATGGCTAGTGTACGATTGAATCGAGGGCGTCACAAGTTGGTATCGTGTCGAGCCATTTGCTGTAGGTAGCCCTTTCCAACTCCTTGGCCGAAGTTGAGTCTAGTCCTTGAAAAACTTTTACTAACATGGATGTGTGTCTTACGGGCCCACGTCGCCATTGGGTGGTATTAGGATCTTTTACTCCTCATCTATACTCTGGGACTCTAATCTCTCTTCTATTCAGGTTAAATAATTTTGCTAAGTCTAACACTAGGTTATCGTAACCGCTTCCCCTCGGAGAGCTCCTTCAACACATATGATCGTCTGCTGCATCAGAAGACTCTGAAGACACTTCTCGATGTATCCCGATACCCTGTGTCCACGCCTTGCAGTTTCTGACCGCCGGTAATCCCCGTGAATAACATCCTTGCCACTTGTACCTTCATCCCCAGTTGTTCTATACTTTCCTAAATACTTGGAAATACTATCTGACCTTCCGAAAATCCTCTGCAGCCTATTACTCTTGATTCTCCTTGCCTGCTTGCATTATGAATAATCCCATAAGTCTAGTAATCTTATTGGCATCCTTTGTCACTATCCTTTTGAGTCCGTTGATTCAATATGTTATGGATGCTCGCAATCCTCAGTCAGATCATGGAATTAATCCTTCCAGCTTGGACGTCATTTGACCAAGAGTTGTTTCTCGACCAATCAAATTGCCGTCAATTGTACCCCTAGGGCTATTCAACTTATCTTTTGATCAGAGCGCCTGCTTCTGATCTTGTAATTTGGAAATCATAATTTCTTTGCATTAAGCATCGAATTATTGAGATGTTTCTATAATCCAATGCCTTTGCATTCTTTCCTTATTTTGATTGAGTACTGATACTCAATTCAGATCCATTGAGGCCCGTTGAATCCTTTGTTGGATTATTATCCGACATTTTCCTTCATATTCAAAATTCTGTGCGCTCTTCCCCTGATACATATTGCCTTTGGTAAATTGTATTATCTGCTTTGTCAACCATTCTATGCTTTCGAGCTTGTGCTAATTACTTCTGAAGATTGTGGTATATGTTCCTAAGATGCCCCGATGGGTTGAACCTATGCTTTTTCTAATCCGTGTCAACCCGGAAACTTCTACGGTTCATACTCATCTGGTGTTTTGCCAAATATAATTTCAACACTACAACTTCATCGAAAGCGAGAAGTGAATGGAAGGTTATGCATTGAAGAAGTGGGAGTCGACCTTGAACTGGTGTTCATGCCCATGGACCCGATGTGGAACTTATCATGGAAGCTTCTTGTATTAAATATTAGTCCCCTTGTTTTAAATTCATATTGTATCTATGTTTGATCCTTAGCAACCGTGGTTCCGACCATGATTGTTCTCCTTTGATTCCATTTCTCGGACAAGTTAAAGTACTTGTTTCTGCAGATCAATACATCTTCGCAATCTCTATTTTCATCTTTCTTCGAGTTTTACCTTCTGGTATCTCGAGAATATCAAAGAACTTTGTTGCTTCCTATGAGTCTCCATCAAGTTTTGCTTCTCACCGATTTCAGTTTCCTCCCCCAGATTCTGATGTTATTAGTCACTCAAGAACACTGATAAGTGAATCGATTCCGCACTCCGATTCAATAACTCTTAAGTAATTTTCATTTCTTATGAGTTTAATAATCCTTCAAGTCATTCCTAACGTGGCCGGCTATGTCGTTATCGTGCTAAAATTTAACTGTGCTACCCGGACCTTCTTCCCGAGCACAATTTTTGACAATGAGCTAATCTTACATCGATCTTCCTCGTCATATCGTTTGGCCTTGAACATCAAGCTTGATTCTGAGTTTGTGTCATACCCGTGGTTCTAGTAACCTTTCGCTTCATCATTCCTTGACTTGATGTTATCACCGATCGATTACATCTTCATGAAATCTCTCGACAAAATTTGTCATGATTATCATTAACAGTCTGAGCTCTTCTAGGATATCAGTTGAATTCATGATGAGAAATACCATCCTTGACCTTCGATGATTTGAGTTATTATCGACAACTCCCTTGTCTTCTTTCCAACACATGTTTGATCATGTCTTGGTTATACCTTGGACTCCTTGCTATTCCTGCAATTGTTCCTTGAGTATTTCTTGTGATCTTCAACTCCAACCCCTACTTGTAACACCATGTTAATGCTACCTCGAAGCATGACTGAGGTATCCCGAATATCAACAAGAACATTGGGAGCGCAATGCTAACTGTTCTTGATCAGTTATCCAAACACCGTTGTATGGGTAAACCTCATAAATTCCTTGCCCCTTTGTCTAAATGGTTTAATACTTGGAACCCTATCATGCTCTGCCTTTCCTTGGGAAAGTTATACTCTAATACTTGGGTATAAACACCTTTCCTTTCCATTGGTCTGATTATCATAATAATCACATTTTCCTTTCCATTGTTTTGTTTCACCTTTCTTGTAATCTAATCTTGTCCGAAAGCAGTAGATAAATCCCTGCTTAAGTAAGCACCTCGGTGTAAAACTCTGTCAGTAAGACCCTGTTACTATTGTTGATGACATTCCGGTAACCATCGATGGACGAGAACTTTGCCTATTGGCCCGTCTCGTCCTAACGAGCAGGAAAATGGTTCTCTTCGTCCCTCGCCCTTGGTACCGACGTTGTTGCAAACATAACTGGTAGTCTATGCTCTGACATGCCTTGCTATCAGCGCCCTTCTTACTTTCAACCCACATGGTGGGCCCATAACCCACAGTTCCACAGGATCGGAACCTGACTCTCCTGTACATCCCTATTTTCCAAAAATTGTTCCTCGCACTTGGCTTCGTATGTAAACCATGAGCCACATTCCTAGTGATCTATTCTGGTATCAGACGCACAATTATTCCCATTGCTCTGAACCCCTTTCACCCCTTGTTTCAGGCAACAAACGATTGTCTACCAGGTTGAAGCTTCTTGTTGCACCTCACCTTGCTCTCGATGACTTTCTTGAATTTCAACTCGAGAGATGCCTCTATGCCACGTTCACTTACATAGTCCCCCCGTACCTATCTTGTGTTGAGCTCCGCCCTTCCCGAGTCTTTCCCCTTACTCCACCTCTTAAATCTCGGGACGAGATTTCTTGTAGTGGAGGAGATTTGTAACACCCCCCAGTGTCATGCCATAGTAACCCTCTGTGATTAAACTAATCATTTTTCCAAACAGTGCTTAATCAACTTTGTTCAATATCCCATTTGAAATTCCAGTCAATTCAAATTCAAGTGAAGTTTGAAGTTGCTCAAAAGTTGCTGGAAAAATGTTCATCATTTTGTCAACAATACTCTTAACAATTATTTGTTAAGGAACACAACGTCACTTTTGTGCAAAGATGAGCATTAGCAATTATAACAGCACCAATTCAGCATTTTTAAATGCTATCCTATTTATGAAAATACCAAATGAATTCTTCTGGTCTCCAAAATATTTGTGGCACTGTCTAAGATCACCAGGGAATAAAAGGGGCACTTACCTTATTTTTCCTAAGTAAATAGCATGCAATTTTCTTACCCATCTCTGTTTATTAAAAAAACAGAAAGCAAAGAAAGGAAAAGAAGAAGAGATCCCCCTGCCTCACCTGGACATCGGCCCACCCGAGCCAGCTGGCCCAGCTAGGCCGGCCCACTCCCCCTCCCCGGTCATCCCTTTCCTCTCTATTCACGCGACCGAGCCCCTCCCCCCATCTCGTTCCCATCGAACCAGGCGCGGCGCCCCGCGCTGCCACGTCGGCGGCGAGAGGATAAGGGCAGCCCCGACGCCTCGGGTTCCCTCCCCACTCGCCCAATCCACCCAGCTCTTCCTCTCCGCCTTCCCCTCTCCCCACCAGATCCCCTTACACCCCTCCCCCAACCTCTTCGTCGCCGCCCGCCGTCGTCCATACAACCACCGACCGCCTCTCGTCTCGCCGGTGTGTCTAGGAGCATCCTCGTCCTTGCCTACGTCGTCTACATCGACCCGTTCGAGCTCAACATCGCTACCACGTGGATCGGCCCCGTCTTCCTCGTCTTCGCTCGCTGGCCGCCGTCATCGACCACCTTCTTCAACCTCTGCCGTCGGCGATCTCCTTCGATCCGCTGCCGTTCGTCCACCCCGGCGTCCACGAGCCGTCCGCACGACCTCACGGTGAGCACCACAGCAAAAGCCCCATGTTTCCCGTTCGATTCCTCCCCGTAGCTGCCATCCCCACTTGTAGCGTTGACCCCGTCTATCCCATGCTCCGGCCGCTGCCGTTTAGTCGCAATAGATGGGAGTTTGCCCCGTCCACGCACGCGCTTGACCGTCCACACACGGACGCGCTCGAGCACTCACTCGCGCCGTGCCTACCGCCGCTCCACTGCCTCGGTTTGGCCGCGCTCGTCGCGAGCTCCTAGCTGCCCCGGCCGCGCCCGCCGGCGCGTGCTGCGTCGTCACGCACGCCCGGGTCGTGCCCCGCGCGCAGCTGCTGCGCTACGGCCGTGCTGCTCGCCTGCTGTGTTGCTGCTTGCCTCGCCGCTGCTGCTGCCCTTGCTGTTGGCGCCTGCTACTGCACCACTGTTGCTCCGGTTGCTGCTCTTCTAATGCTGCTTACTACTGCTCTATCTTCCTGCTACTACGTTGTTGCTTGTTGTTGATAATGACCATGGCCGCCGTGGTTCTGCCCCATGAGTGTTGGCCGTGGCACAACCACTAGATGTGAGAACGGCCCTGTCCAATTAGTTTAGTGTTAGTCACTAGTTAGGTTAGTTGTGAGAACGGCCCTGTCCAATTAGTTTAGTGTTAATCACTTGTTAGGTTAGTTACTAGCCTATGGCAGGTGGACCCCATTTAGTTAAGTTAGATTTTATTTATTTTGTTTAGGTTCAGTCTATGCCATGTGGGCCATGCCTTCCTTTTTGACCAGTCAAATTTACTTGGTCAATTCGGATTAATTAAATGCATAAATTTTAGAATATTTGTTAAACTTTGAAATATCATTTTAAATTCAACCGTAAGTCAGATGAAAATGTTTTCTACATGAAAGTTGCTCAGAACGACGAGACGGATCCGAATACACGGTCCATTTCAACGCCACACGTCCCTAGCATAGCGAACATGCAACCTTTTCCCCGGTTTCATCGGTCCGAAAATGCCAAACTTCGGGGAAACATTCCCGGATGTTATCCCCTTCGCCGGTAACGTATAGCACCGCGTTAGAACACGTCTAACTCTGCCTGTTGTCCTGTTATACACTTGCTTGCTATGTATTTACTGTTTCTTCCTCCTCGTCTTCTCTTCGGTAGCCCCGCGATGATGTTGATGCCCCTGTGATCGACTACGTCACCGACGACCCCTCCTTCTCGCTCGAGCAACCGTGCAAGCCCCCCCTTTGATCATCCCGATATCGCCCATTCCATTCTCTCATGCTTGCATTAGATTTTGCTCTCAAGTTATTGATTGCTCCTATTCGATGCATAGCCTATTTTTTGTATCTGTTGTTGTACCTTACCGCTTATCCTAAACCGCTTAGTATAGGTTGGTTAGAGATCCATCGATGACCCCACTTTGTCCCCACCGCCTGAATTATCGAAGACCCGATCAACGGGATCGAAGACTAGACCCCGACACCTCACGCCACATCACGCCTTCGTTGCTCGACTCAGAGAGTTATCATCGAAAGTGCCGAGGGTGGAACCTCATACATCACTCCCGATGAGATCTCTCAGAGTAGTTATTCGGTCGTGGTCATCGAGGGTGATTTCCTCCTTAACCACTTCCGATATGACTGTCAGGTAACCCCTCAAGTGTGAACCTCGAGGGTGATTCCTCTTACGCTCACCTTGATGATTACATCTAGTGGAATTCATCGGGGTGATTCCTCGGTTTTCCCTTGATGTTTGGACACACGGATACTTGGACTTTACCACTGTTATTTGGAAAGACGGGTCAACCTGCGGGGTACCCATGAGCTTAATTGCGAGTGATGTGGAGACGGGTTGACCTGGAGGGTGCCCGCGAGATAATTACGAGGCGTGGCCGGGCATTCCTAGCCCTTGCCGTAAGTCGTCGAGATGGGGCAATGGGGTCACATCTTTCGTGAGTCTCTGCTTGTTACCGCGCGTTCCTAATCCACTACAATTTGGATATTTGATCCGAGGGGCCTCTGGCCTGATAGCACTAACCATCACGTGGGCACAGTATGGGCGTTCAAGCGTCAGATGCATCACCGAAGCTTAATAGACGTCGGCCGACGAGCGGGCGCCAGTTGGACCGGTAAGCTCCTCGCCTTTTAGGGAGGTAGCTAGGTCTCGCCACCACCGCGTTCAACGCGTCAGGAGTTCCCGGGAGATGGCCCATGACCCCGGGGCATAGGTTTAGTCCGGCGTGCTGGCCTCTCTATTAAGCCTAGGTCGGGTTGCGGTGTATTGTTTGGTCGAGGCCGGGCATGACCCAGGAAAGTGTGTCCTGCCGGAGTTAATCGAGCGTGGTGGGTAAGTTGGTGCACCCCTGCAGGGAAGAAAACATCTATCGATAGCCTGTCCCTACCAGAACGGACACTTGGAGTTGTATCCCGATCGATACAACTAGAACTGGATACTTGAGATGAGACATGGATATGAGCAATGGATTGCGATGAGAATTGGATTGTGATGATAACTGGATAGTATGGCTCTGGGATGCCTTTCTCGCAGGGAGTCGAGAAAGGATCTATGGCCGAGGTTGATAACATTTCTACTACTTTATTTTATGCTACTCTACTCCCTCCGGATGCTGCAAGATGGTGGTTCCAACAGATGCTAGTCTTCGATAGGACTAGGCATTTTCTCTATTCTGGCATTTCTGCAGCCCAGTCCACATATACAACCTTCCTTTGATAATGTTGCATATGTAGTGTAGATCCTTGCTTGCGAGTACTTTGGATGAGTACTCACGGTTGCGTTGCTTCCCTTTCCCCGTTTCTTCTTCTTTCCGGTTGATGCAACGGATGTCGGAGCTCAGAGCCGATGCCACCTTTGGCCACTGCTACTACCCCGAGGGTGCCTACTACTACGTGGAGACCGTCGGCGACCACTGTGAGTAGTTAGGAGGCTCCAGGCAGGAGGCCTTGCCTTTTCGATCGTTCTTTGCTTTTTGGTGCTAGCCTTCTTAAGTCAAACTTGTCTAACTTATGTCTGTACTCAGATATTGTTGCTTCCGCTGACTCTTGTGTATTCGAGCTTATGTATTCGAGCCCTCGAGGCCCTTGGCTTGTAATATAAAGCTTGTATTTTTTAATTTGTGTCTAGAGTTGTGTTGTGATATCTTCCCGTGAGTCCTTGATCTTGACCGTACACATTTGCGTGCATGATTAGGGTCCGATTGAAGCGAGGGCGACACAAGTATGAGGGTTCACTTTCGTTAATTGCGGTGTCGTGCCGTCGCCATGCAGAATAACGAGGGGTGTGGGTGCATAGAGGGATGGCACGGCCAACGGTGGGAGTAGTAGGGGCGGTGAGGCCTCCATGGCATCACACCGCCACGGGCGGGAGCAGGCGACACGACCGGCGCTGCTTGGGCGGTGGAGCAAGAAGACCAGAGGTTGAAGAAGCACTACACCGTTGGATGGACATCGACAGTCACTTGGAGCTAGAATCGTTCATATATTGACTAAAGTTGACAAAGGCCTCCGTCCCGATCAACTTAGTAGGCCCACAAGTCGACCTACCACCAAGTTGGTCCCAGCCTAGCGGGGGTATTCATTTTTTGTGCGTAATAAGGAGGCACTTCCGGTGGGTCCGAGTGACAATGGGGAACGTTTTTTCGCGAAATACGGTGGCCCATCCTGTGGGTCCCAACAGTCAGGGGGAAACGTTTTTTTCACGAAATACTGGTGGCCCGTCCGGTGGGTCCCTGCTGTCAGGTGGAGGAATAATTGTTTTTTGCGTAATAAGGAGGCACTTCCTTGCGGCTGCCGTGGACCCAGCTGTCAGGCTCTCCACGTACAGTACTCTTCCACTGGAAGTCGGTCGTTGACCACATTGACCACGCCGCGACGAGAGCACCACGGCAGTGGACGACGGCGAGGCCTAGGAAGGGGACAACGGGGAGCCAGGGAAGACGCGGCAGTGGAAGCCCACGCGGAGAGGAGTACGAGGGTTCACTGGTTCGGCTACGGTGTGAGGCTGCCGCCGCCGCCACGGCCGTGGGAATGGTAGGGTGTGAGGCCTCATGGCAGCCTGACCACGGGAGGCAGGAGCATGCGGCACGACCGGGCCGCTTTGGGCGGCTGGAGCAAGAGCACCAGAGGTTGAAGAAGCACTACGACCGTTGGATGGCCATCATACGGTCACTGGAGCTAGAATCGTTCATATTGACTAAAGTTGACAAAGGCCCCCGTCCCCACCAACTTAGTAGGCCCACAAGTCAGCCTCCCACCATGGTGGGTCCCAGCTAGCAGGGGAGTATTCATTTTTGTGTGCGTAATAAGGAGGCACTTCCGGTGGGTCCGAGCTGACAGCGTGGGGAACGTTTTTTCGCGAAATATGCTGGTCCTTCTGGTGGTTCCCAATAGTCAGGGGGAAACGTTTTTTCGCGAAATAAGGTGGCCCGTCCGGTGGGTCCCTGTTGTCATGTGGAGGAATAATTACTTTGCGCGTAATAAGGAGGCACTTCCTTACGGCCACCTGGACCCAGCTGTCAGCCTCTCCACGTACAGTACTCTCCCGATGGAAGTCGGTCGTTGACCACGTTGACCACGCCGCATCGAGAGCACCGAGCATGTGGTCCGGACGACGGCGAGGCCTAGGAAGGGGACGACGCGAGCCGGGAAGACGATCTGTCGGGGAGGCTGATCGCACCACGAACACCTATGGGGCGGCGGACTGTGCCCCTTGTGGTTCGAGGGGGGCGGAGATCGCACGAAGAGCGGATCGAGGCGAGGCACACGAGCAGTTTACCCAGCTCCGGAGCTCTCCGGAGAGATAAAACTCCTACTGCTGCTTGTTTGATGTATTTTGTTCTTGCTAGGGAGCGATGCAAGTTACAAAACCTAGCGTGAGCGTATCTGGTCTCGAGTGAGTCGGATGAACCGAACCCCCTCTACGTTGCGCATGGGCCTCCTTTTATAGGCTCAAGGGGTCTCCGACAGGCGGCAACATAGATGAGGGTACAAATGTAAAAACAGAAGTTGGTACACCTACTTGAACAGTGTACAGTGCAAAATACCTAACTCTGACGGCAAGGGACAAAAGCAATAAATGCCCATCTGTCGCCCAAACAAAGGCAACGAGACCGTCAGTGCGCCACCGCCGCCACGATGGCAAGCTTGTCAGCGCCATCACCGCTTTCCTCTCCGGCTGCACAGCCTCTTGACACGCTGCGCATGGAATGGTCCCATGGCGACACGTTGTTGGATGAGCCGAGCGGAGATGGAGAGAGGTTGCTTGCTGCGGCAAGCGCCTTGCCGCGCCGAATCCTTGTCGCGTCCGGAGGCTTGTCGCGCCTGAGGCCCTCCCGGCAAGCTCCTCTTGCCGGGCCTTTGTCTTCTGCCTGCCTTGAGTGGCCTTCCCGGCAAGCTCCTCTTGCGGGGCCTTGTCTTCTTAGTCAAATACTTTGTTCTTGAATGGCTCCAAAGGAGCCACGGAGGACCTTTGGCGGTGACCAGCAAACCCTCGCTGCTGTTGTCAGAATCGTCTGGCACGCACGGGATACTAGGGTACCCTTTACTCTAGTACACCGGCAGGAGCCCGGGCTGGGCATTGCACGGTGTCGGGCTACCGGGCTGTGCCCAAAAAAGTGCGGTCACACGCGGCCTCGATCACGCTTCGCCCGGACCCACGACCCCCACTAACGGCACGCACCGAACGTGGCGTCGTGCGAGAGATCGTGGGCGTGGTCGTGGGGTTTCTTTATTAGGAAAAGCGGACGTCCGCCCCTCCCCTCCTTATAAGCGAGGGAAGCAGGGCGAGACCGTCCACTCCGCCATTGCAGTCTTGTCAAGAAAACCACCGCGCTCCCCCCTTCTTCTCCGGTCTTGAAGAGAGCGGCGCCCGCCCCTTTCGCCACAAGCGCACTCACCGCCGTCGGCCTCCTCCGCCGCCCTCGCCATGGCTCCGAAGCCGACAAGGAGAAGGGCGTCAAGTGTCGGCCGAGGCGCAGCGGCTTCATGGCGCTGCGCAAGGAGCGGGCCATCTTCTCCCCTCAGCTCGGGCGCAAGGGAGCTGGGAGCTCTTCTATCTCTTTGGTCGACGGAGACGTGGCGCATCCGGCGACGAAGGTACTCCCCGCCTCCGCTTACGATTTGGCCCCAACCGGGTACCCTTCTTCTTTGCCCTTTTCTTCTATTATGGGCTTTGCCCTCCTTTTCCGAGTTCTTCTGCGATATCATGAACACATATGGCCTCCGCCTCCTTGATTTCACCCCCAACGCTGTCTTGACCATGGCAGTTTTCGCACACCTTTGCTTAAACTTTGTCGGGATCCACCCAAATGTGGCACTCTTCCGCCACTTCTTCATCCCCCGCGTCGAGAGAGGAGAGCCACTTGCCGGAGGGATAGCTTGGGTCTCCAGGATCGGCAAGAAAGAAGCCTATCTGGAAGGAGAGTTCCGCAACAAGTGGGAGGAGTGGAGAGCCAATTGGTGCTGGGTCGTAGAGGAGAACCCATGACCCTTCATCGCTGCGGCGCCAAACCCCAATAGTGCGCGGCAGAGATTGGAGTAGCTTACGCCGGAGGATGCTAGGTTGAAGATAGGCTGTGACCCGGATTTTGCGCCTCGGGCTTGCCGGACTAACCAGAGGCGCAGCTTGGCGCAGACTTCCTTCGCCGCAGACGCCTCCCTTGCAAGAGAGGAGTAGGCCTGCTTGGGAGTTCCAAAATGCGGCAGACATCATGAGGTTGCACCCGGGCCTGAACTAGAAATTCACCGTCTTGGAGCTGGATGCGATGATGTAAGAGTTGTTCAAGAACGACCCCGATCACCCTGAGTGGTTTAGGTTGCCGAGGTGGTCGCCCCATTGTGCAACAACTTCGGCGCTCGACCACATCCGGCGCCATGATGCCGCCAGCGACTCCCATGGGATCGTTCCAACTGGCAGGAGCCCCCGACGAGGTCGTGCAGCAGTTCTTCGACGACTTGGAAGAAGTGTCGATCCGCTCCGACGAAAGCGTAAAAGGCTCACTCGCGACACCACCGACGAGGAGATGGCGGCGTATTGCCACCAGGTGGAGGAGGCGGCGGCGGCCAGCGCTGGAGCCTTCAGGTGCACGCCCGTGGAGGCGGGGCGGCTGCGGCGGCAAGCCTCGCCGAGCGAAGGGAGATCGCCGGGCGAGGATGAGCTTGTCGAGCCCGAGGCCGGGTCGAGTGGACCCGCCGAGGGCGCTTCTTCTCCACCACCGGCGATTTGCCGCTGGGAACCCGGCTCCGCCCGAAGAGGCGTCTCCAAGGCCGGAGACGAGTGAGCGGCGGCAGACTGGCCCACAAGAAGAAGCGCCACATGACGCGCTCTACCGCGGCAAGCGATGTTGCAGCTGGGCGCCTCACACTGGCGACAAGCTGGGCGGGATCTTCCAGCCGCCGGCTGACGCCTCCGTAAGCGGCCAAGAAACCCTCCCCCGCCTCGTCGCCGGAGGCGAGCCGGAGTTTGACTTCTCCGCGCCAGCTCCGAGGAGGAAGATGAAGAGTAAGCTCTTGAGATTGTGTTTGTATTTCTTCAATTTTGTTGCTTCATCTTGAATCTGATTTGCTTGCTACGAACTTTTTCCTTTTCGTGACGCTTAGCCTGTAGAGCGTCGAAGAGGGCCAAGATCCCGACGGTGCGTCGTTGAGGACGATCCACCCGTGGCAACAGAGGAGGCGTCTGAGACCCCCTTGCCGGACCGGCAACCCTTCCTCAGAGCAGCCCCCAAAGACAGCCCCTGAGTAAGTGTGCGGTTTTCTCCTCATCATTAGGTGTGCAGGGGTGCTCCTTCTCCGTTGATACCGATTGTTTGCTTGTGTAGGAGCAGAGCAGCCTCATCGGAGGGCTCGGAAGCCGCCCGAAATCCTGTCTGCTGCCACTCACGCGCCAAGGGAGGATTCTCGGCAGGGAGCGCCCTCAGACAAGGGAGGCCACTCCAAGAAGGGAGCTACCCGGCAAGGGGCGGCGCGATGACCCTCCAGTGGTCGAGGCCATGGCTGCGGATCCCGTTGCAGGTAATTTCCTTACACGAAAATCTCCCTTTGTCTTGTTTTCTTTTGTTTCTCTTTTTGAACATTTGCTTGACTGCTCTTTCTTCGTCTGATGCAGAGCCGATGGAGGTCGAGGCTGCCGGCGAGGAGGAAGCCTTGACAACACCGACGAGGCCGTCGTCAGGAAGAAGAGGTCGTCATTGTGGAAGAAGAGGCCGCCGACGAGCCTGTTGGCAAGAAAGCCACCGAGGCTGCCGACGCAGAAGCCGGGTGAGGGGTCGGGCGATGACCGACGGACGGCCACGAGGCCGCAGGAGCGCCAGCGCTACACCGACCCGACTCCCCGGCCATTGCTGCAGCTGTCAGCTCGAGGAGCCTCACCAGCGCCTACGAAGGCCGGGCGAGGGTGTCTTCATCAAACTCCCCGGGAGTCGAGCTCAGGCGCGGTCGAAGGAGAGGCCTTCGACGGCGAGCTACTCGCCTCATTGGCCGACGCTGTGGACGCGCCAAGCAGCAGCAGCGGCGTAGTCCGAGGAGGAGGAGCTGTCAAGAAGCTGCTTTGTCGCTATCGCGCCCGGCAAGCCAAGTTGGAGTCCCGGGAAGCACTCGTCGCGAGGGCAGGAGCGGACATGGAGAAGCGCGCAGAAGAGCTCCGGAGCGCCAACCAAGAAACTCTCCGCGACGTAGCAGAAGCGCGGGGGCAACTTGCAGAAGAGCGCACGGCCTTCATCCTTGAGAAGGCCGGAGCCGAGGAGGAGCAGCGGCTGGCTGCCGAGAAGCTCTCCGCTGCAGGAGAAGCGGTGGCGCAGCGGAAGGTCAACCTGACAGCCACGAAGAAGACCTTGCTGCGCGAGGAGTCACTTGGCGGGGCGCTTAAGGAAGCGAAGGATGCTGCCGCAGCCGCCGAGGCCGCCAAGGAAGAGTTGAAGGCGAAGGTGGCACAGCTGGAGGCCAGCCTCAAGAAGAGCGGCGAAGAGCTTGCCGCGCTTAAGCACGAGCGCGAGAAGGACGCCTACACTCTTGGCGATCTGCAGAGTCGTCTCGCTGATAGGGGCAAGGAGCTCGACGCCGCCAAAGATTCCAAGGCGGATCTTGAGCTGAAGCTGACCACTCTGACGCAGACGTTGGACGGCGCCAGAGAGCGGGAGGTGGGCTTGTTGGAGACGATCAAGGCCAAGGAGGAGCTGCTAGCGAATGTTGTCTCCACCCAGAGCGCCTTGAGGGAGAGTGTGGAGCATCGATCAAGGTCTTGTGGATACCGCTCACGACATCCACAACGAGCTGATGGAGCTGGGGATGGCGGACCTTGCATACTCCTCCGACGAGCATCTCCAACCCAGCGCCAAACTCAGTTTATTCTTCAAAGGCGTAGGACGGGTCTCCAGCGACTCGGAAGAGGTCCCAAAGCAGCTGGCCGAGGAATCACGCCAGATCTGTGCAGGAGCCCTCGAGAAGGTGTTGATAAAGGTGGCCTTCCGCAATCCGGGCCTCAACCTTAACGGCGCCCTCGGATCCTTGCCGCCAGATGCCAACGTGGAGGAGCTCAAAGCCCTTGTCACACCCATTGTGTACAAGGTGAACAAGATCAAAGCGGATTGATGGCGACCACAGCGTGAACTAGGCTGCCAATTTTATCTTTCCTCTGTCTGCCGATCATGTTTAGAACACTTTGTTAGATCAAATGACACGTTATTTTGTAATATACTCTATCTTAGGCGATCAATGCAACGTTATTTCCTCTACTTGACTCCTTCCTTTGTACGTTTACGCCCTCACGCATTTGGGGGACTTGTCGGTGCGGGCACCTTTGCCGCGTGGCCGAGTCTTGAACGTCAGCAGCCTGCTGGCAGTGCCGCCTCCGACAAGCAACCTTGTCGCGACTAGCCGCAGCTCACTTAAGTTGTTGAGCGGACTCGAAACAAAGTAAGGGCGCGACTAGCCTGTGAGTTGGTTCCTCTGCGCACAGGTTTCCCATACAAAGTACTCTCGTTCGAGGAAGATAACTTAAAAATTTAAAAATTGATTGCTCAAACTTTGGCAACTTAGCTTTTCTGTCTTTTGCTTCCCGATAAGGCGAAACTTCCTCGAGCGGCGCCTGGTCCATAGTATTATCTTCCCCTTCCCCCTGGTTAACTTGTGCGCGAGGGAGCCTTTCTTTCTTTGAGAAAAGAGAAAGAAGAGGAAATGAAGTTATGGAGCCCAGCGGCTCGATATTGCTTACCAGGCGTGGTTGCTGCACAAAGTGTTAGCCAAAACATGCAATAAAATGATGAAAGCATGAATTTGACAAGTTGTGCGCAACATATGAGCTTTACTGATGCATCGGGTTCATACCGCTTTGTACAAAGGATTACATGCAACAGCGGCAAGACTTGTACAAAGGTGGTTGCCGAACAGGTTCCGCAACCGCTACCTATGGGTAAAACTTACGAAGATGCTCAATGTTCCAGAGTTGCTCACCGGATGCCATCTTCGGTCTCAAAGGCGACAGCTCAGGCCTAGTGACTTGTTTCACCCGATAAGGGCCTTCCCACTTTGGCGTCAACTTGTTTGAATTCTTGGCGGACTGAACGCAGCGAAGAACAAGGTCGCCTTCCTCGAGACTTCGCACTAACTTTGCGGCTTATGGTAGCGACGCAAAAGCTTCTGGTATCGAGCAGGCTCGCAAGGCCGGCTCGAAGACGATCCTCCTCAAGGAGCGGTCGTCATCTTGTCGCAGCCTGCTCTTGCTCAAGCTCATCATAAGCGAGCACTCGAGGCGATCCGTGATCACGAGTTCCGTGGGGAGAACTGCCTCTGCTCCATAGACTAGAGCAAAGGTGTCCGCCGGTGGCTCGATTTGGCGTCGTCTGATCGACCAAAGAACCACCGCAGCCTCGATCCAGCTTTCTTCCGCACTTGTGCAGCCCGTCGAAAGTTCGGTCTTGAGCCCGCAACGCACTTCAAAGATTTGCCCTCTTCGCTTGACCGTTGCTTCTCGGGTGAGCAACGAAAAGCAAAGCAGACCTTTGGCGCCAAGATCTTGGACGCATCGCATGAAGGTGCGACTTCGTAAATTGTGTGCCGTTGTCGGTGATGATCCCGTTAGGGATTCGAAACGGCAAACAACCGACCAAGAACTTGACCGCCGACCGCGGCTGCCACCTTCCTCATCGCTTCCACTTCCGGCCACTTTGTGAACTTGTCGATGGCGACGTACAAGTACTCAAGCCCCGATATTTCGGGGAAGGGGCCGAGGATGTCGAGCCCCGCACCGAAAATGGCCATGATAAAGGGATCGCCCGGAGAGCCCGAGCTGGTTGGTGTATCTGTTTGGAATGGAACCGCACGCTTCACACTTGGTTACTTGTGCGAGTTGCATCCCGGAGGGCTGTCGGCCGAAGAAACCTTGTCGGAAAGCTTTGCCGCAAGCGCTCTTGCGCCAATGTGGTGACCACATATGCCTCCGTGTATCTCTCGCCAACACATCCCATCTTCCACGGAATACACTTCAATTTCACACCGTTGAGTCTTCTTACATGCGGTATCTTTGTCGACAAACCGATACATACTTGACCGCCGGGCTACTCTTTTCGCTTCTTCTTGCTCTTCGGAAGTTCTCTGTCTGCGAAGGAAAAGGACAATCGGCCGCGCCCATCTTTGGAGCTTGTGGCTCGACAACGAGGACTAAAGGCACATCTGCGCAGCTGCGGAACGTCGGCTTCTACGGCAAGAACCTGCGGCTCTGCCGAGCTTGATGCTCCCGCAAGCTTGCCGGAGCAAGACTTGTCGAGCGTCGCTTCAACGAAACAAACCTCGGGCTTGTCGGAGCAGACTGCCCCTCAAAGACTGCTTGGTGTTGATCTTGGGGACCTTCGCAACGACGGCCGGGAAGCTCACGAGAAGTAGTCACCAGAGATCAACTTCCTCTTCTTGCTTTGTCCAGTTGATGGTGTTACGGTTGGTTGAGTCAGCTTGAGCACGAAAATCCCTGGTTCCACAGGTAACTTAAGTGCAGCGCACTTTGACAGACCGTCACAAGAATATCATTCTGAGCTCTTGGAACATGTTCCATTTGCAGGCCGTCAAAGTGCTCTTCTAGCTTCCTCACTTCATCAACGTAGGCTTCCATCAACGGACTCCGATAATCTTTGTTCACTTGGCGGACGACAAGCTGCGAGTCACCCCTGACAATAAGCTTTTTGATCCCAAGGTCCCTTGCTATCTCGAGACCGGCAAGCAAACCTTCATACTCTGCGGTATTGTTTGTTGCTTGCTCCTTGGGAAAGTGCATACGGACTACGACTTGAGGTGCTCTCCGGTGGGTGCGATAAGTAGCACGCGGCACCGGCGCCTTTGCAGCGAGAAGGCACCATCAAAGTACATTAGCCACTCTTTGCTTGCTTCCTTGACGGGAATGCTTGTCTCCTAATCTCTTCATCCGGCGTTGGCGCCCATTCTGCTATGAATTACGCCAATGCTACGCTTTGGATAGTTGAAGAGCTTTCAAACTTGAGACCAAAGCTTGACAGTTCCAGTGCCCACTCGACAATCCTGCTGTTGCCTGCCTGGATTCTGCGGTATCCTCTTGAGTGGAAAGCAGTGACAACCGTGATCTCATGTGCTTGGAAGTAATGGCGCAGCTTTCTCGAGGCCATGAGGAGGCCGAAAAGCAATTTCTGCACACCAAGTACCTTGACCTAGCCCCCTGCAGGAGGGAACTGACAAAGTAAACTGGGCACTGCACCATCCTTTTCTGCATCTGTTCATGCGTCTGCGTGGATTCGTCCTTGTCGGGACCAGAGCTTGTCGGCGAAGCTCCCTGCTTGTCGCCGGATGTGTTTGCCGTGGTAGCCGGCTCGTCATCCGCCTCCGCCTCCGCTATTAACGCAGCACTAACCACTTGATTGGTTGCCGCTATATATAGCAGCAACTTCTCTTGCGGTTTAGGTGCGACAAGTGTTGGAGTGGAGGACATGTATCTCTTTAAGTCCTGCAGCGTAGCCTCCGCTTCGGGAGTCCATTTCATTGGACCTGCTTTTTCAAAATCTTGAAAAAGCGGCAGGCGCTCAGCAGAACCTAGAAATAAACCTCCGAGAGCAGCTACGCAACCGCAAGTCTTCGTACATCCTTGACGCGCTTTGGGGCTTCAATTTGCTCAATGGCCTTGATCTTGTTGGGATTGGCTTCAATCCTCGCCGAGATTCTGAAGAACCCGAGAAGCTTGCGGAAGGGACTCCAAACACGCACTTCTCGGGTTGAGCTTGAGGTTGATCTTGCGCAGATTTGCAAAGGTCTCGTCCCAAATCTTGAACCAGAGTTGCTTTGTCCTTGCTTTTGACCACTATGTCATCCATGTAGGCTTCTACATTTCTGTGCATTTGCGGCTCAAAAGCTTCATGGACTACCCTTGCAAATGTTGAACCAGCATTCTTCAAACCGAAAGGCATCCGTATGAAACAAAGATGTGCCACATGGTGTAATGAATGCGGTCTCCTCCTCATCTTCTTCAGCCATGAAGATCTGATGGTATCTCGAGTATGCATCAAGAACGAAAGCAAATCACATCCGGCCGTGGAGTCAACAATCTGGGTCGATGCGCGGTAAGGGAAATGGATCTTTGGGACAAGCTTTATTAACATCCGTGAAGTCAATACAAAGTCTCCATTTTCCATTTGCTTTGGCGCACGACTACAGGATTGACCAACCACGAGGATGGAGCACTCCTCGACAAGGCCTGCCGCTTCCAGCTTCTTGATCTCTTCGCTATGAATTCTTGGCGCCCACCGCTTGCTTCCTCGACTTTTTGCTTGACGGGCCGCAAGATGAGGACAAACGGCCAGCGGTGCTCAATCACTTTCCTGGGAACACCGGGATGTCGACGGTTGCCATGCAAACACGCCGACATTCGCCGCAGAAAGCAACGAGCGCGCCTTCCTATTTAGGGTCGAGAGGCACCGATGGTGAAGGTACCACCAAGCCGCCCTCCTTGGCGATGCACCTTCTTGGTCTTTGGCGGAGCTACCATCTTCTTCTTGCACTTGCCGGTGGAGCTCGATGGTGCGTCCTCGACGGTAGCGCAGCACTCAAGAGGTGCGCTTGCCGGAGTGGGCATCGAGCTCTTGCCGGACTTGGACTTTGTCTTCTTCCCCGGGAGCTTCAGCCGGCAAGTGTTTGGCAACTGTCATGGCCAGATCCCGGTAGATCTTGTCGGCACAGATAAGGGCATCCTTCTTGTCGCCATGGACAGAGATGACGCTTATCGGGCCTGGCATCTTGAGTAAGTTGTAGGCGTAGTGAGAGGCTGCCATGAACTTGGCGAGTGCCGGATTTGCCAAGTATCCCATTGTAAGGCAATGGGAAATCGGCAACGGCGAATGTGACCCTCCCAGTCCTAAAGTTCAGCTCGCTGCCAAATGTTAACGGCAACGTAATCTTCCCCTTTGGCTTGCTCCTTCCCGGATTGATTCCTTGGAAGGTGCCAGTCTCTTCGAGCTCGCTGTCAGGGATTTGAAGCTTCTGGAGCACCGCGGAGGAGATCAGATTCAAGCCGGCCCCGCCGTCAACTAGCATCTTGGTGACCTTGAGGTTGCGGATGGTTGGTGAGACCAACATCGGCAAGCACCCGACCGCAGATTATGCGATCAGGGTGGTCCTCAATATCAAAGACGATAGGCGGCCGGACCACTTCGAGGCTTGCGTGACTCTACGGATGGTTCCGCTGCATTGACCTCCCGCATCCATTGCTTGAGTTGGTGGTGGGAGGTATGCGAAGCACCTCCACAACACAGAAGGACCTCTGTGGCTTTCAAACTCCTGCTCATCGGCGTCGCTGCCTTCCATATCTTCGTCGTCGTCATCATCTTCATCCTTGTCACGGCCGGCGGGGAGGTCTGTCTCCTTGCCGCTGCTTGGCCTTGCCAAGGCGTCCTCCCGGCCGGACGTTTCTTGCTTGCTCCCCAGCACCTTCCCTGGCCTTCTCTTTGTCCCGCCGCTCGTACTCAGCCCTCTGTTGTTCGACAAGCTGCCGACCTTCTTGCAGCTCACGGAGGTCGTGGCCCTTGGTGCGGTGGATCTTGCAAGATCTTGCTTGCGGAGCCGCCCTTGTCGGTCGGCGGCCGCCAGATCGGTAGTGGTTGGCGTCGTGACAATCTCCTTGCCGGAGCCACCAGCCTTGGCGTTCTTGTCGCTACCTCCGTTGCGGACTGCTCAACAGCTAACACTTCTACGCCTTTTCTTCTTCCTGTTGCCTCGCCGCCGCCCTTCTTTCTTTGGGGTGGCCTCCTCACCGCCGAGATCCTGCTTACGCATTCTCTCCCCGGGAGTCTCCTCCCTTCCTCGGTAGCGTGCACACTTGTCGGCCAAGACGCATACTCACTAACGTCCTTGACTTTGCACATCGCCATCTCCTCCTCATCTCGCGGTTCCGCACGCTCGATGAAACGCTACCGATCACCACGGCAGGGTGGACATCCGGGATGTTGTAGTGCACACGGCTGAATCTCCGAATGAACTTGCGCAGGACTCTCCTTCCTTCGGGCGAGCAGATGAAGGTCACTCTCTTGGCCATGAGGCTTGTGGCCACCGTGAAGGCGCCAACAAACCGATGGCATAGATCTGCCCAAGAGGATATGGAGCTGTCCGGCAAGTGCATGAGCCAAGATCCGACGTTGGGCTTGAGCACGAGCGGGAAGTAGTTGGCGAGGATCTTGTCGTCCCGCCCCCGCAGCCTGCACCGCGATGGTGTAGATGCCGAGGAACTCGACGGATGCGCCCCGCCATCATACTTCTCCGCACATCTGGTTTGAAATTTTTCCGATGGGCCACCGGACTTGCCGCAGCTCACGAGTGAACGAGGGACAACCCATCACAGATGGCAAGTCGCCTGGCTCCTCCGACGCGCAGATGTCAACAGTAGGCCCAGCGGCGCTTGTCGGATCGACGTCGCGCTTCTCTCCGGGCGCCGATGCGAGTTCGGCGCCCTCTTGTTGTCGCTCATGAAGAACTTGGCGCCGATCGCGGCGAGCTCATGGATCCGGCGACGCGTGGAGTCATGCCGAGGTGGATCCGGTGAGTCGGCGATCTTGGCCTTCGGGCGGAGAGTGCATGGTAGTTGCACCTCCGACAGCCTCTGCCGCCGCCGCTCGTGCCTTGTCGTCTTGCCGCGGCAATGATGGCGTTAGTTGTCATGAGCGTCGCCGTTGGCAAAGCCGATGAGGCTCTGGATAGTGGCCCTCCACTCGTCGACCTTGTCGGCCGCTGGAGGGTAGTCGAGGAGCAGCTGAGCTCTCGCCAGAGCTTCTGCTGGAGTAGTGGGTGGCATTGGCGAACGGTGCGAGGAGCGGGATATGCTCGGACTTCTAACTATGTTCGAAGGATCAGCACCGCCCAGCGACCGTATCTCACTCGTGCAAGCATGTTGGCGCCGCATGCTGGTCTTGAGGGTCTCGATCCAACGAACGTATGGCATTGTGAACGCCATGACGTTGTTGGTCCCGCGTCTCCTGAGATGGGCGCGGGGGATGCGCGGACACCGAGGTTTGCGGGGCCTTGTCCTTGGACTTGGCAACGTCGCGAACACCTTCGTCGGCGCCCGTTCCTCCGCCGGCGTCTGCCCCACCACCCGTTTGCTGTGGTGATGGTGGGTATGACGCGGACGGCTCTGCTGCAGCCGAAGCCTTCTTCTTCGGTGGCATGTTGAGGAAGATGTTGAGGACGCTGCTCGTGCGAACGTCGCATCAGATTCACACGGCCTCGACGCCTCACCCGTGCGCCAAAGATGTCGGGAGGTCGATCGTACCCACGAACACCTATGGGGCCGGGCGGACCAGGCCCCTTGTGGTTCGGAGGGGGCGGAGATCGCACGAAGAGCGGATCGAGGCGAGGCACACGAGCAGTTTACCCAGCTTCGAGCTCTCCGGAGAGATAAAACTCCTCGCTGCTTGTTTGATGTATTTTGTTCTTGCTAGGGAGCGATGCAAGCTACAAAACCTAGCGTGAGCGTATCTGGTCTCGAGTGAGTCGGATGAACCGAACCCCCTCTACGTTGCGCATGGGCCTCCTTTTATAGGCTCAAGGGGTCTCCGACAGGCGGGAACATAGATGAGGGTACAAATGTAAAAACAGAAGTTGGTACACCTACTTGAGCGATTATGCGGTGCAAAATACCTAACTCGACGGCAAGGGACAAAAGCAATAAATGCCCGTCTGTGTCGCCCAAACAAAGGCAACAGAGACCGTCAGTGCGCCACCGCCGCCACGATGGCAAGCTTGTCAGCGCCGCTTATCGCTGCTCTCCGGCCGCTGCACAGCCTCTTGACACGCGCGCAGGGAATGGTCCCATGGCGACACGTTGCTGGATGAGCTGGAGCGGAGATGGAGAGAGGTTGCTTGCCGCGGCAAGCGCCTTGCCGCGGCCGAATCCTTGTCGCATCCGGAGGCTTGCCGCGCTCCGAGCCTTCCGGCAAGCTCCTCTTGCCGGGGCTCTGTCTTCTGCACGCCTTGAGTGGCCTTCCCGGCAAGCTCCTCTTGTCGGGGCCTTGTCTTCTTAGTCAAATACTTTGTTCTTGAATGGCTCCAAAGGAGCCATGGAGGATCTTGGCGGTGACCAGGCAAACCTCGCTGGGTGTCAGAATCGTCTGCGGCATCTAGTACGGGATACTAGGGTACCCCTACTCTAGTACACCGACAGCATCAGTGGTAGCCCGCGCGGAGAGGAGTACGAGGGTTCACTGGTTCGGCTGCTGTCGTGGAATTGTCACGTCAAATGTCCTCTTGAAAGGACTTAGTCGTGGAGCCATCGCGATGGGTTAGCTTGAAGGGGTTAAACCGGACAAGGGACATGGGAGTTTTTATACTAGTTCGGCCCCTTCGATGAAGGTAAAAGCCTACGTCTAGTTGTGATGGAATTGATTGGGTTTGGATGACCAGGGAGCAAATACGCTTTTCCTGGGTCTCGAGTTGTTGTTTCCTGCCCTCAAACCGCCGCCGGGTCGTCCCTTTATATACATAGGTTGACGCCCGACCGGTCTACAGAGTCCCGAGGTCGGCTCCTACAAGTGTCCGCCTTGGTCTCCCTTTTCCTATCTTACAACACAAGTTATACAATCATGGCGGTTTACTACCATGGGCCCTAATCCGCCTTTGGGCTCTGGGCCTCTAAGCTTCATCAGAAAAGCGCCATCTTCTGGGTCTTTACGGGCTTCAATGTAGTTGAGGGTGAACCGGCCCCTCCTGGGCGGTTTACCCTTAGTAGTTATATCCCCAACATTAGGCCCCAGGTTGATTTGAACCAGTTCATGTCAATCTCCAATATTTTAGAAAAATCATGTGCACATCTTCTTACATTCCTCGTAAACCGCCACGATGTCTTCACCTGTAAATTTTCTTAAACCGTCGTGATGTCATCCTCTGGATACAGCAGTGTCTTGTCATGACGTCATCTCTGTATAAAAAGATTAAAAAGATCCCTTTAATTAATTGCTCCCGAAGATCGAGGCGACAGCTACGCCCTCTTTTGCCGCTTCAGGCTCCTCAATCCCCGCGCTTGCTTTATCCATTTTCCTTATAAATAGGCTCGGGGGTCCTTTCTTTCTTCCCCTTCCGTGCCTCTTCTTCCTCCTCGCGACGCTCAAGCTCTGAAGCTCCGCCGTCGACCTCAACCTTCGAAACCTTTGCATCGACAAAGGCCGCCGCATCAACCTGATTGTACCAGAAACCTGCGGCTCTTCTCCGCTATCCCTGTGCATCTGGTAAGCTTCCTCCTCTCAACCCTAGATCTGTACTTAGGGTTTCTGCGTTCATCCGTGTTCATAAGTGTTCATCTTTGCCCGCTGCCTTTTTACTTGTCATCCTCCTCTTGCGGCCAAAGTTGTAACTTTAGTCTACCTCGCCGTAGTATCTCCTCCTGCCTTGATAATCCCCTTCTGGATTAAGGTGTTTTATCGTCGCCATTTTAGGGCTCAGAATAATTTTTTCTTACTGAAGTACGGTAGATCCAAATTTATACTGTCATTTTGTGAAACCTGTTTATGTCAACACTTAGTAGATTTTCAACTCTGGCCCTTCCACCTAAGGGCGGTTTAACCTTCAATAGTTAATAATCCGCCATATGCCATTGGCCCTCACTTAAACCGCCATCTTGACTTGAATAGCAATTTCCGGTTTACCTCACATGTATGCTTTGATCGATTTCCCGGTTTAATCACTGATTAGTACACATGAACCGTCAATCACAAACCGGCCTTCATTTTTCCTTTACAGTTTCAAGATGACCAAGCAATTTTCCGCTTGCAACTGGATTCCATCCCGGATCACGGAAACGCAAACCAACGGTTTCGTTGTAACGGGTGCTTTAGCTCCAAAAAATGTCCTTCACTAGCGAGTTCCTGGCCCTGAGTGCCCTCCTGAGCCTCAAGATGGAGAAGTGATCGTGTTCATGCAACATCTATCCCGGGGTTTCAGCCCTCCCGGATCAAAGTTTTTCCGGGATGTACTTGCCAGCTTCCAACTCCATCCTCACGATATTGGACCAAATTCTGTGTCCAACATATGCAGCTTCCAAGTGTTCTGTGAGGTTTACCTGCAAGAAGAACCAACTGTTGATCTCTTCCGGGATTTCTTCCACTTAAACCGCCGAACTGAGTTCTTTGACAGCCCCAATACTGAACTTGGTGGTGTGTCGATTCAAAAAAGGAAAGAAGTTGATTTTCCTCATGCCAAACTTCACAGCCATCCTAAAGACTGGAACCAAACATGGTTTTATTGTCAGAACACCGCCCCTGCTGGAGAAAATCCTTTGCCGGGCTACCGCGCTCACCAGCTGAGCAATGGCCACCCTTTACCTCAATGATTAACTGCCAAAGAACGACAAGCTTATGCACCTCAACTCTCCAAGCTCCGGGCTCTCCTCGCCAACGATTTGACTGGTGTTGATCTCGTCCGCTGTTTGGTTTCGTGGTGTGTCCTACCTTTAAGCCGCCGCCCCGGATTGATGTATGAATATACTGGCAACACCAAGGATCCTCAATGGTTTAATGAAATAGAACTGACTGATGATGAAGTCACTGAAAGTGTGAAGAAAATGCTCGAGGAACCGATCGCCACATGCACCCAAACTGGTCTGCGCCCTTTTTATACCTCCAACAAACCGCCAGCGGTAAAAACTTTAACCTTGTACTTTTCTGATCCGTCTCCACTTTAACACTGATATAATAATCCTTTGTTTAATTTTGCAGGCCAATAGCTCCTTCTGGAAAAGGAAAAATCAAGATAAACCGGCCAGGGCTCCTCGTGCCAAGAGCAAAGTCACCAAGAAAACAGCCAAGAAGAAAACCGTCGAGTCTTCTGATCCGCCAGAAGATATTGACGAATCAGAGCAAGAGGTAGAACTTGACTCCCTTGGTTCCTTTTTCATACACCTTATTGACAATGACTATTCCCAGGATGATGCGGAAGCCAGCCATGCGGACCATGTTGACGTAATCTCTCTTTCCTCCGATTCAGATCTTGTGCCGGTTCAAAGATTTCGCCGTGCAGTTCGGAAAGTAAAATACTCTCACCCTCTTGATTATTTGGATCCAAAACTTTCTTTGAAGACACAGCAACCTGAAGGGCGTCGCACAACCCGACACAGTGGCCAGCAAGTCACCTCTTCCAGTTTACTGGATACACCAACCCGGAAGCGTCGTCCAGAGGTTGCTTGTTCTCCCGAAAAACATTATCCTTTGAAGGGTTTCTTCTGATACCCTCTCAATCCGTCTGATTCAAATTACCAGGTGTCTTCCAATTCATTTGGCTGTTCATCAACCACTCAGCTGCCTCCCCTTAAAACCGTCCCTGGGTAAGTACACTGCCCTTCGTCTTTTTTCTTCATAATTCAGTTTACCGTGCTAATCTTTGTTTTGATATCAGTGCCAAAGCCCGTCTGAGCAAGAAGGCTAAAACCAGTGCCCCTACTGGTGAAGTTGAACTAGAGAAGGCTCCTGAGGGTACCCGCAGAAATATTGATGTTACAGATGATTCTACCCCACAAGGTGATAACACTGAAACCAATCCACTAGAAGCTGACCCGGCTACTTATATTGATCCATCAAGCCCTCATGCTACTCCTTCGAGCCCGCCTGCTGATTCACCGAGCCCAGCCGCTAATCCGCCAAGTCCAGCCAGGGATGCCGTCAACCCGCCAAGTCCACCAAGGGGTGATAATGATGATGTTATTATTACTGGTATGGGTCACACTAGCCCTGGTAATCCGTTTGTCCTGTCAAAACATACTGCCAAGGAGGAATTCACTGCTATGGGCAAGGGAAAAGGGAAGACTGATTTATCCAACTTCATCAACCTTAGTACCGAGGATCTTCATTCCAGATTTTTAAACTGCCTTTACACCAGCCGTGACTTTGAAGCCGGTTTGGTGAACCTGATGAAGGAACGTTATGAGGTAATCTTCAAGACGCTTTGAAATTAACTTTATTCTGTATATCTCTTCCACTGTAGCCCCCAAGGGGTTATTTCTTGAATATAAACCGGGACTTTGATATAAAGAACACTTCAACTGAGTAGCCCCCAAGGGTCGGTTTGTCTTTTGAAGACAAACCGGGACTGTCTGTCCTTGTTATTTTCCTTTATTTATAACTGATCAATTGTGCATTAGCCCCCAAGTGCCAAGCTTAATACCTGGATTGAGCCTTGGGACTTGAAAATACTCACTTTAAAAAGCAATCCACATTAGCCCCCAAGTGCCGAGTGCTTAACTTGTTATGTGCTTGGGACTTTAACAACTTCATCTTCTGACTTTTGCAGACCGATAAAAATAGCAAAGAATCTCAAATCGCCGATCTTCAAGAAATAATCAAGTCCCAGCAGGAAGAAACCTCTAAAGCCAAAGAGGAGCTAAAGGGTGTTTTGACAACCATGGAGCAATTAAAGGATGGTTTCAAAAATGAACGCACCAACTTGGAAACTGAGAAGGCTGCTTTGTTGAAGCGGTGAAGATGCAAGCGACTCTTAAGCCGGTGACGGATGAGCTGACAGGGCTAAAACATCAAGTGGATGCTATGACTTCTGCAATCTTTGGTAAGTACTTTGTCATAGCCGGTTCGAAATTATCTTGAACTCTGCCGGTTTAACCTTGAATTCGTAACCTGACGCAGGTAATCACATTGCTCGGCTGGGCACAGATATGCGGATGAAACTGAAGGCAGCGTAAACTTTGATTGAGCAATTATACACCGGTGCCCAACGGGTTGTTTGTGTAGTCTCATACAACAAAACGGCACCAACATTGATCAAGGACACATTAATAAAATTATCCATGACACCGGCACAGATAGAAGAGGTGAAGCGATCTGCTGCCAGGGCTGGTGCTTTACTGGCACTGACTCGGGCCAAAGCATGGATATCTGACTTGGATCCAGTTGATATCGCCAAGGGATTTCCGGATGAACAAACAGACGGGTCATCATTTGACAATGAAGCCCTCAAAGTCCTGACAAAGGAGATGCGTCCACTGGCAAGTCAACTGGCGGAAGAGGCTAATTTGACTGTTCATCGGTCCTTCTATGGCGCCAACAATGAACGGATTGACACTGCTGTGAGGGAAGTGCAAAATCTTATCCCGCCAATCCGTAAGCACACTTACGCCCCGACGCGTTGATCCGTCCGAAGTTATAAATGAAGAAGCTGTCTTTCATGCTTTAACCCGGATTGATTGGACCACCGTTGACTTCCAGCCACTGGATGGGGAGGAGGAGGCTGAAGAGACACCAGAAGATCCATCAACCCGGCAATGAATCTTAATTCGGCAACTGAGTTGATAGGCACAGATTGTGTTCTATGTAAAAACAATCGCTTATTTTGGGCCTTAAAGCGCCTTTGTAATAGGCTAGTTGAAATATCGTGATCTGTTGCCATCGTGCCTTTGGGATATAACTGTTTGATCCGCCGTGATAATTTCGATCGGCTTATATACCTTCATAATATTATGCAATCCCTCGTATGCATAAAAAAATCTGCCCGGCGGTTTATCACGGACAGGCACAATGCCCCATACAAAGCACAGTTAATGACCAAAGCTGAATCAAAAATATGAAATAAATCATACCTGTGATATTAAATTACTTAGTTGGTTTACCAACTTGTATTTGTAGTAAGGGTGAAACACCCAAATCTGAAGCATTGATAACTCCCACCATGCAGTGTTGGTGTAAACTTTCTTAAACCATACCATGTTGTGAATAACACCATTTGATTATGCTGGTAATATGTAATCAAAGCCAGTCCCGGTTGTGAAACAACGGTTTGATAAGAAAGATGGTCTGACAACTTATAGTTGAAAGCCAAGCCGGGTTAACAAACACCGGGTTAACATGAATATGATCTAACAACTTGTAGTTGAAAGCCAAGCCGGGTTAACAAACACCGGGCTAATATGATATTACCAAAGAACAAAAACTTGGCAAAAAACAAATAAAAACCGTGTAGTCGAGGCTTTTCAAGGGCTGCCAGGCCCAAATTTGAGGCTTTTCATGGGCTGCGAGGCCGCTGAGTTAAACCATTTTTGCAAAGCCTTTTAAGATGGGCCTCCAATTAACCAATTAACTTTGACAAGTTCAGGGTCTGTAAAAGATTGACTTGTCAAACGCGTTAAGGCGGTCATGCCAGGATTACCTGGATAGGAGTGGCTTACTTGATGAAGGCAGGTTAACCCGGGGTTTTAGGTGAATACACCAGGCTTCCAAGCCATGGGTCGATACCCGGTTACAAGGGTCCTTTCAAACTCTTTGTTACTTTACACAAAGAGCCCCCAAGTAACTTTTGTGAGCTTTACTCAATGGGTGCCTATGTTTGAGTCGTTCTTTTAGCAATAGAACTCTCTTTGGCCCCTTGGGTGTGAAGCTCCCAAGTTGTTTTGTGGCATGATAGCCGGTTTAACAGGTAGTACTTTGCTTTGTCAGCTGAAGCCCCCATGTAAACAAAGAGTTTTGAAGAAAACGGCAGAGACCCTACTTATAGCAAGGATGCCGGTTTATTATATTGATCATAATATATACATTGTTGAAATATGTACATAAGAAAAGCATATGGCTTCAAGTGTAGTAAGGCCAAAGGAGAGCTATGTTCCATGGCCGCCGGGTCTCCTCCTCAGAACTGCGTGAGTCTTCTCGAACGTCATTGAGGTAGTATGATCCGTTGTGTAGATTTTTACTGACCACAAAGGGTCCTTCCCAAGGTGGGGATAACTTGTGCATATCGGTGTGATCCTGGATGAGCCGGAGCACTAAGTCACCTTCTTGAAAGGTTCTTGTCTTAACCCGGTGGCTGTGATAACGCCATAGGTCTTGTTGATAAACCGCCGATCGAGCCAAAGCCATGTCCCATTTCTCATCTAACAGCTCCAGCGCCTCTTGGCGTGCTTGCTTCTTGTCCGCTTCAACATAATTGGCAACCTGGGGCGAGTCATGACGAATATCACTTGGGAGGACGGCCTCAGCCCCGTAAACCATGAAGAAAGGTGTAAAACCCATAGATTGGTTCGGGGTGGTGTTTATACTCCATAACACAGATGGTAATTCTTCCACCCAACAACCCGGCGTCCGCTTCAAAGGAACCATAAGCTGGGGCTTGATACCCTTCAGGATCTCTTGATTCGCCCTCTCAGCTTGACCATTGGACTGAGGATGAGCCACGGACGCTACATCAAGCCGGATGTGCTCTCGTTGACAAAACTCCTCCATCTCACATTTAGAAAGGTTCGTACCATTATCTGTGATGATGCTGTGTCGAAAGCCAAAACGGAAAATAATCTTTTTGAGAAATTGAACCGCCGTGGCTGCATCACACTTGCTGACGGGCTCCACTTCAAACCATTTAGTGAACTTGTCAATCGCCACCAACAGGTGGGTCTTCTTATCCTTGGAGCGCTTAAAAGGTCCCACCATATCAAGCCCCCAAGTGGCAAACGGCCAAGTGATAGGAATCATCCGTAGCTCTTGAGCCGGAACATGAGCTCGACGTGAAAACTTCTGACAAGCGTCACACCGCTTTGCGGATCCTCGCGCATCGACAAGATGAGTCACAACCAATAGAACCCATGACGAAAAGCTTTAGCCACCAGGGATTTTGAACCGGCATGGTGACCATAGTCCCCTTCATGTATTTCATGTAGAATTTATTATCCTTCTTCAGGAGAAACACAATGTTGGAATACGCCTGACACACTACAATGGTGTAACTCGCCATTATGAATAACCATGGACTTGGACCTCCGGATTATCTGCCTGGCGAGGACCTCATCATTTGGTAACTCACCCTGGTTCATATACGCCAAATATGGAACCGTCCAATCCAGAGTGATATGTAAAGCGGCTACCAATTGGGCCTCTGGATCAGGAACAGCTAAATCCTCCTCTGTAGGTAATTTAACAGACGGGTTATGCAAGATATCTAAAAAGGTATTGGGTGGTACCGGTTTACGCTGAGACCCCAGCCGGCTTAAAGCATCTACGGCTTCGTTTTTGCGCCGGTCAATGTGCTCAACCTGATAACCCTTAAAGTGACCTACCACAATATCCACCTCGCGTCTATAAGCCGCCATGAGTGGATCCTTAGAATCCCAAGTACCAGAAACTTGCTGAGCCACCAGATCAGAATCTCCAAAACAGCGAACTCGGCTTAAGTTCATTTCCTTAGCCACGCGGAGACCGTGGAGTAAGGCTTCGTACTCAGCTGCATTGTTAGTACAAGGAAACATTAAGCGGAGAACATAACAAATTTTATCACCTCGAGCGGAAGTAAGGACAACTCCAGCCCCCGAGCCTTCCAATTGCCTGGACCCATCAAAGTGAATAGTCCAGTATGTATTGCCCGGTTTGTCCTTTGGTGTCTCTAACTCGGTCCAATCATTGATGAAGTCAACAAGCGCCTGAGATTTGATGGCCGTTCGAGGCATATACTTCAAACCATGTGGACCAAGCTCAATTGCCCACTTTGCAACCCGCCATTGCTTCCTGCTCAATTATATCGCCCAAAGGAGCGTAACTAACCACTGTGATGGGATGGCCTTGAAAGTATTGCTTCAGACTTCGACTTGCCATAAAAACTCCATACACCACCTTACGCCAATGCGGATATCGTTGTTTTGACTCGATCAAGACTTCGCCGATATAGTAAATCGGCCGTTGAACCGGATATTCCTTCCCAGCCTCCTTACGCTCAACCACAATTGCCACACTGACCGCACGGGCATTGGCAGCCACGTACAATAACAAGGGCTCTTAATCAACCAGAGCAGCAAGGACCGGCGGTTCAGCCAGCTGCCGCTTCAAATCCTCAAATGCCGCATTAGCTGCTGATACGTCTCCAACGTATCTATAATTTTTGATTGCCTCATGCTACTTTATCTACTATTTTGGACTATATTGGGCTTTATATTCCACTTTTATATTAATTTTGGGACTAACCTATTAACCGGAGGCCCAGCCCAGAATTGCTGTTTTTTTCCTATTTCAGTGTTTCGAAGAAACGGAATATCAAACGGAATGAAACCTTCGGAAACATGATTTTCTCACCGAACGTGATCCAGGAACTTGGACCCTACGCCATGGAACAATAGAGGCGGTCATGAGGGTGGGGGCGCACCCCTGCCTCGTGGGCCCCTGTTGCTCCACCAACGTACTGCTTCCTCCTATATATACCTACGTACCCCCAAATGATCAGAATAGGAGCCAAAAACCTAATTCCACCGCCACAACTTCCTGTATCCGCGAGATCCCATCTTGGGGCCTGTTCTGGAGCTCCGCCAGAGGGGGCATCCAGCACGGAGGGCTTCTACATCAACACCATAGCCTCTCCAATGAAGCGTGAGTAGTTTACTTCATACCTTCGGGTCCATAGCTAGTAGCTAGATGGCTTCTTCTCTCTTTTTGGATCTCAATACAATGTTCTCCCCCTCTCTCGTGTAGATCTATTCGATGTAATCTTGTTTTTGCGGTGTGTTTGTTGAGACCGATGAATTGTGGGTTTATGATCCAGCTTATCTATGAATAATATTTGAATCTTCTCTGAATTCTTTTATGTATGATTGAGTTATCTTTGCAAGTCTCTTGAATTATCCGTTTGGTTTGGCCAACTAGATTGGTAGTTCTTGCAATGGGAGAAGTGCATGGCTTTGGGTTCAATCTTGCGGTGTCTTTACCCAAAGGATGTAAAGGGTTGCAAGGCACGTATTGTATTGTTGCCATCGAGGATAACAAGATGGGGTATTTATCATATTGCATGAATTTATTCCTCTACATCATGTCATCTTGCTTACATGCGTTACTCTGTTTTTAACTTAATACTCTAGATGCATCTTTGGATAGCGGTCGATGAGTGGAGTAATAGTAGTAGATGCGTAATCGTTTTGATCTACTTGTCTTAGACGTGATGCCTATATACATGATCATACCTAGATATACTCATAACTATGCTCAATTCTCATCAATTGCTCAACAATAATTTGTTCACCCACCGTAGAATACTTATGCTCTTGAGAGAAGCCACTAGTGAAACCTATGGCCCCCGGGTCTATTCTCATCATATCAATCTCCATCACTTTTATACTTGCTTTATTTTTACTTTGCCTTTTACTTTTTGCTTTGCATCTCTATACCAAAAATACCAAAAATATTATCTCTATCAGATCTCGCTCTCGTAAGTGACCTTGAAGGGATTGACAACCTCTAATCGCGTTGGTTGCGAGTAGCTATCGTTTTGTCTTGGTCTGAGGGACTTGTGCGTGGCCTCCTCTTGGATTGATACCTGGTTCTCAAAAGCGAGGGAAATACTTACGCTACTTTGCTGCATCATCCTCTCCTCTTCGGGAAAACCAGCATAAGCTCAAGGCGTAGCAAGAAGGATTTACGGCACCGTTCCGGGAGTCTACATAAAGTCAACATACCAAGTACCCATCACAATCCCTTATCTGTCGCATTACATTATTTGCCATTTGCCTCTCGTTTTCCTCTCCCCCAATTCACCCTTGCAGTTTTATTCGCCCTCTCTTTTCCGTTTGCCTTCCCGTTGCCATGGCCGAATCAAAAAGAACTACGGGTTTTCTCCCGAGCTCTAGTGCCTTGGATAACCCCTCTATCCTCTCTAAGCTCATAAATAATGATGCTATAGAAAGACCCACCGGGGTCACCAATGAGAGCTTGAATAATTTTGATGAGGATGACTCTGGAATTTTTCTCTATTTACTTGATGAGTCTTTAAAAGATGCTTGGGATAGGTTACTTAGGATTCGGGCTAGCTATGTGCCACAATATCAAATTGAAATTTACTTAAAAATTTTTATGTTGGCTTTCCCGCTTCCTTCAAACAAGTTTTAGATTCCATCTTTGAGGAAGGTTGTCTTGAAGGGGATGCTATAGATACCTATGAAAAAATGAAAACTATATTTGGGCACCAAATGAATGATAAGGTTGAATCAACTACTCTCTTGTGCTTTTATCAAAATGAAATTATTAAAGAGATGAAGTCTAGTATAGAGGCAAATTTCCGTAATGTGCTTAATCATATCTCTTCCATTAATGGCCATGTGCTTAACTTAAATAGAAGAATGAATGCCATAGGAAGGAGATCCTCCTCTCCAAATACCAAAGATGGCAATACCTAGATCTATCCTTGCTTTTATGCCTAGCTAGGGGCGTTAAACGATAGCGCTTGTTGGGAGGCAACCCAATTTTATTTTTAGTTTTTTGTTTTTGCTTCTGTTTAGGAATAAATAATTCATCTAGCCTCCGTTTAGATGTGGTTTTATGTTTTAATTAGTGTTTGTGCCAAGATAAACCTATTGGATCTTCTTGGATAATAGTTATTTGATCTTGCTGTAATTTCTAGAAACTTTGCGCTCAGTGCCCGAATTGTTAAAAATCACCAGAACGTGATAAAATATTGGTTCCAATTGATGCTGATCAATAAAAAAATTGTCCAGGTCGTCTAATTTTGGTAGAATGTTTTGAGTTCCAGAAGTTTGCATTAGTTACAGATTACTACAGACTGTTCTGTTTTTGGCAGATTCTGCTTTCCGTGTGTTGTTTGCTTATTTTGATGAATCTATGGCTACTAAAATAGTTTATGACCATAGAGAAGTTGGAATACAGTAGGTTTAACACCAATCTATACCTACTAATAAAGCAAGGTGCGTTTCGCTAATTTTTTCATCCGTTCACCCATATAATTAATTTTAATTTTTTGCTATTCGAGGTGGTACTAAACTTTTGTGCACGTTCGTCTAAATAATATACGAACGCAACTTTTATTGGGCCTGGCCTCAGCTCAATGGTACTGTTACTGGGCTCGTCACGGTGCACCATGCGGCCTCAGCTCAAAGTGTTTAAAAAAATTTGATCAAGTGGCAGGGACAGGATTCGAACCGTGCACCATGCGGTCGATGGTGCAAGCACCAACCAACCCACCTACCGATTGCTTTCGGATTTTTAAGAGATCAAATATATGAAATCCATGCACAGCGCATTATGCCTTTTGGGCCGGCCCATCTATACGTAGAACTACAACTTTCATGTGGCATGTTTTAGAGGTTTCCCAGCCGGGTTTTACTGGTTTTGGGAACTTCTAGAAGGTTTTCTACCAGTGTTATATTTTCCTTTTTCTTTTTTCGTTCTTATTTTTTAATTATTCTTATTTTTGAAAAAAATGTTTGCAATTTATATAAAAATCCGTATTTTTTAAAAAACATGTTTTTCATAAAATCTACCAATTCTGGAGTCAAAATTATTGTTGAGATATTTTAATTCATTGACAATATTATATTTTATTATTTTATTAATGTAGCTATATATAGATTTCTTACATCACAATGTTTTCGTCCGTCACCCTCGCTGACGCCTAGGGCGCAAAAAATAAATTCGCTTGGTTGTGATATATAGTAATATAATAATAATAATAATCTCTACCTAATATTAAAAAAAGGATGGTTTCTCCACCTTTTTTCGTCAAAAAAAAGCTTCGTACGTTTTTCCTTTTTTGATGTGGGGAAAAAAGCTTCGTACGTCGTTCGCTCCCTCGATCTGTTCGTCCGTCGCTCGCCTGGGTCGAGTCAGCTTCTGGCCCACAGCGAAAAAAATCTTATGGCCCGCCAAAAGCCAGAGCGTATGTCATGATCTTAAAAGGCCGGCCCATTTAGTGGCACCATACGAGCCGAAAATCCCTCAAAAAATGTGCTCTCAATGGGTTCGAACTAGCAATCCCTTGAAGGAGACATGTTATCCCTTACCACTTGAGCTGCTCCCTGTGAGTGATTAATATGCAGCGCGAACATTTATGAACTATATGCAGCGGCGGATTTTAAAAATCAAAAATTCAATCACTTGTTGTAAAAATGTAAACATTTTTTCTTAAAAAAATGCGAATAATGTTTGAAATAGTGAACACGTTTTTAAATTCAAAAAAATGATAATAAACGATAAGAGTTTTTTTAAAAAAAGTGATGAAAATTGAAAACACGATTTTTTTTAAAGATGAACCATATTCGAAAAAGTTAATAAATTTTAAAAATGAATAATTTTCTAAAACGTGAATTCTTTTTGAAAAACTGAACGAAAATTTGAAAACATGAACAAACAAATTGTGATCTAATTTTGATTCCCGAACAGTTTTTCTTCAACTATGAACAATTTTTAGAAAAGTGAATTTATTGTATGGTGAATAAATTTTCTAATATATTTCCCTGCATACGCTTGGTTTGTTTAAGGAGTCCAATGGAGGGATCGATCTGTTGCTAGCTGCTTACCTATTTCTTCTTAGCCCTAAATAGACATATTTCTTCCGCTCACCCGGTTGGTCATCGTGTCCTTTATCATACGACAAAGTTGACCATACATAAATGTTAAGCTTCGCATTGACACCTTTGAGGTAGGCTGTTGCTCGCATGTTAGAAATTCATTATGATAGTCAATATTTTTATTGATCAAAACTTTGGGGTGATCTTGACGATTACGGGATGTGAAGGAATGGAAGGACCAAGGGGTCTTGGGTGGTGGATGTCGGCCCAGCTATTGTAGACCGAGGAGGACCGAAGAAACAAGTAGATGTGGAGATGGAGGCTCGAGAGCAGGATCAGATGCGGAGGAGATGCAAGTGGCGGAGGTGGAGGTGAAGGTGGGAGGGTCTTGGACCTTTGGATGGCCCAAGAGGAAGAGGAGGAAGAAAGGCTGCGGGAGGAAGAAGAATGGGAGAGGGGAGCAAGGTAATGAGGATGTTTTACCCCATTATTCTAACACATATCGTTCGATCTTACCACCACCACTGCCTCCTCCTATCTGTCCACAAGTCTACTCTTTCTTATGACCACATTGACGACTACTTTGTCCTACCAGTTTCATGTTTGGAGACAAATGGGCATGCAAGGATTTGTTTCTCCCGTTGCAACGCACGGGCATTTTTGCTAGTATAAATAAAGAATGATTTCATTACATCACCTTAAAGTAGTATTTTGTTTTCTTTCTCTAACGGAGCTCACGAGATTTCTATTGAGTTTTGTGTTGTGAGGTTTTCAAGTTTTGGGTGAATTCTTTTGATGGATTATGGAACAAGGAGTGGCAAGAGCCTAAGCTTGGGGATGCCCATGGCACCCCCAAAGATAATCCAAGGAAACCAAAAAGTCAAAGCTTGGGGATGCCGGGAAGGCATCCCTCTTTCGGCCCACTTCCATCGGTAATTTACTTGGAGCTATATTTTTATTCACCACATGATCGGTGTTTTGCTTGGAGCGTCTTGTATTATTTGCGTCTTTGCTTGTTAGTTTACCACAATCATCCTTGCTGTACACACCTTTTGAGAGAGCCATACATGAATTGGAATTTGATAGAATACTCTATGTGCTTCACTTATATCTTTTGAGCTTGATATTTTTGCTCATTGTGCTTCACTTATATCTTTTGAGCTTGATAGTTTTGTTCATAGTGCTTCACTTATATCTTTTGAGCGTGATAATTCTTGCTCTAGTGCTTCACTTAGATCTCTTAGAGCACGGTGGTGGATTTGTTTTAAAGAAACTTGATCTCTCATGCTTCACTTAGATTATTTTGAGAGTCGTTAAAAGCATGGTAATTTGCTTAATGTTAATATACTTGGTATTCAAGATATGTGAAACTTTCTTTTGAGTGCGTTGAATAGTAAGATAAGTTTGATGCTTGATAATTGTTTTGAGATATGAAGATGATGATATTAGAGTCATGCTAGTTGAGTAGTTGTGAATTTAAAGAATACTTGTGTTGAAGTTTGTGATTCCCGTAGCATGCACGTATGGTTAACCGTTATGTGATGAACTTGGAGCATGATTTATTTATTGATTGTCTTCCTTATGAGTGGCGGTCGGGGACGAGCGATGGTATTTTCCTAAAAATCTATCCCCCTAGGAGCATGCGCGTAATACTTTGCTTTGATAAATTCTAGATTTTTTGCAATAAGTATATGAGTTCTTTATGACTAATGTTGAGTCCATGGATTATACGCACTTTTTCCCATCCTTCCACCGTTGCTAGCCTCTCTAATACCGCGCACCTTTCGCCGGTATCATACACCCACCATATATCTTCCTCAAAAAAGCAACCATACCTACCTATCATGGCATTTCTATAGCCATTCCGAGATATATTGCCATGCAACTTTCCACCGTTCCGATTATTGTGACACGCTCCATCATTGTCATATTGCTAGCATGATCATGTAGTTGACGTCATATTTGTGGCAAAGCCACCTTTCATAATTCTTTCATACATGTCACTCATGTTTCATTGCATATCCCGGTACACCGTCGGAGGCATTCATATAGAGTCATACTTTATTCTAAGAATCGAGTTGTAATTGTTGAGTTGTAAGAAAAATAAAAGTGTGATGATCATCATTATTAGAGCATTGTCCCAAGTGAGGAAAGGATGATGGAGGCTATGATTCCCCCACAAGTCGGGATGAGACTCCGGACGAAAAATAAAAATAAATAAAAAAAGAGGCCATAAAAAAAGGCCCAAATAAAAAAATGAGAGAAAATTAGAGAAGGGACAATGTTACTATCCTTTTACCACACTTGTGCTTCAAAGTAGCACCATGATCTTCATAATAGAGAGTCTCTCATTTTGTCACTTTCATATACTAGTGGGAATTTTTCATTATAGAACTTGGCTTGTATATTCCAATGATGGGCTTCCTCAAATGCCCTAGGTCTTCGTGGAGCAAGCGAGTTGGATGCACACCCACTTAGTTTCTTTTGTTGAGCTTTCATATACTTATAGCTCTAGTGCATCCGTTGCATGGCAATCCCTACTCACTCACATTGATATCTATTGATGGGCATCTCCATAGCCCGTTGATACGCCTAGTTGACGTGAGACTATCTTCCCTCTTTTTGTCTTCTCCACAACCACCATTCTATTCCACCTATAGTGCTATATCCATGGCTCACGCTCATGTATTGCGTGAAGATTGAAAATGTTTTGAAAATGTTAAAGTATGAAACAATTTCTTGGCTTGTCATCGGGGTTGTGCATGATTTAAATACTTTGTGTGGGGAAGATGGAGCATAGCAAGACTATATGATTTTGTAGGGATAACTTTCTTTGGCCATGTTATTTTGAGAAGACATAATTGCTTAGTTAGTATGCTTGAAGTATTATTATTTTTATGTCAATATGAACTTTTGTCTTGAATCTTTCGGATCTGAATATTCATACCATGATTAAGAAGATTTACATTGAAATTATGCCAAAGTATCACTCCGCATCAAAAATTCTCTTTTTATCATTTACCGACTCGAGGACGAGCAGGAATTAAGCTTGGGGAAGCCTGATACCTCTCCAACGTATCTATAATTTTTGATTGCTCCATGCTACTTTATCTACTGTTTTGGACTATATTGGGCTTTATTTTCCAGTTTTATATTAATTTTGGGACTAACCTATTAACCGGAGGCCCAACCCAGAATTGCTGTTTTTTGCCTATTTCAGTGTTTCGAAGAAATGGAATATCAAACGGAGTCCAAACGGAATGAAACCTTCGGAAACGTGATTTTCTCACCGAATGTGATCTAGTAGACTTGGACCCTATGCCAAGGAACAACGGAGGCGGTCACGAGGGTGGGGGCGCCCCCCCCTAGGGCGCGCCACCTGCCTCGTGGGCCCCCTATTGCTCCACCGAGGTACTCCTTCCTCCTATATATACCTACGTACCCCCAAACGATCAGAACAGGAGCCAAAAACCTAAATCCACCGCCGCAACTTCCTGTATCCACGAGATCCCATCTTGGGGCCTGTTCCGGAGCTCCGCCTGAGGGGGCATCCACCACGGAGGGCTTCTACATCAACACCATAGCCTCTCCAATGAAGCGTGAGTAGTTTACTTCATACCTTCGGGTCCATAGCTAGTAGCTAGATGGCTTATTCTCTCTTTTTGGATCTCAATACAATGTTCTCCCCCTCTCTCGTGTAGATCTATTCGATGTAATCTTGTTTTTGCGGTGTGTTTGTTGAGACGGATGAATTGTGGGTTTATGATCCAGCTTATCTATGAATAATATTTGAATCTTCTCTGAATTCTTTTATGTATGATTGAGTTATCTTTGCAAGTCTCTTGAATTATCCGTTTGGTTTGGCCAACTAGATTGGTAGTTCTTGCAATGGGAGAAGTGCATGGCTTTGGGTTCAATCTTGCGGTGTCTTTACCCAAAGGATGTAAAGGGTTGCAAGGCACGTATTGTATTGTTGCCATCGAGGATAACAAGATGGGGTATTTATCATATTGCATGAATTTATTCCTCTACATCATGTCATCTTGCTTAAGGCGTTACTCTGTTTTTAACTTAATACTCTAGATGCATCTTTGGATAGCGGTCGATGAGTGGAGTAATAGTAGTAGATCTTGAGAATCGTTTGATCTACTTGTCTCGGACGTGATGCCTATATACATGATCAAACCTAGATATACTCATAACTATGCTCAATTACATCAATTGCTCAATGAATCTGTTCACCCACCGTAGAATACTTATGCTCTTGAGAGAAGCCACTAGTGAAACCTATGGCCCCCGGGTCTATTCTCATCATATCAATCTCCATCACTTTTATACTTGCTTTGTTTTTACTTTGCCTTTTACTTTTTGCTTTGCATCTCTATACCAAAAATATTATCTCTATCAGATCTCACTCTCGTAAGTGACCGTGAAGGGATTGACAACCCCTAATCGCGTTGGTTGCGAGTAGCTATCATTTTGTGCAGGTACGAGGGACTTGTGCGTGGCCTCCTACTGGATTGATACCTTGGTTCTCAAAAACTGAGGGAAATACTTACGCTACTTTGCTGCATCATCCTCTCCTCTTCGGGGAAAACCAACACAAGCTCAAGACGTAGAAGCTGCGTCACTCCAAACAAAATCATCTGTCTTCTTCAACATCTGATATAAAGGAATCGCCTTCTCTCCCAAACGGCTGATAAACCGGTTGAGGGCTGCAATTTGACCCACCAGACGCTGAACATCATTGATGCATTTCGGTTTAGCCAAGGTTGTGATAGCTTTTATCTTTTCCGGATTGGCCTCAATACCTCTGTTGGACACAAGAAAACCCAAGAGCTTGCCTGCCGGAACACCAAAAACGCATTTGTCCGGGTTGAGCATCATTTTGTAGACCCGAAGATTGTCAAATGTCTCCTTGAGGTCATCTATCAAGGTTTCCTTCTTCCTGGATTTTACCACAATGTCATCCACATAGGCATGAACATTACGCCCAATCTGCGTGTGAAGACAATTTTGCACACAACGCTGATAGGTTGCCTGGGCACTTTTGAGCCCAAAGGGCATAGAAACGTAGTAGAAGGCTCCAAAGGGAGTGATGAAGGTTGTCTTCTCCTGGTCCTTAACTGCCATTTTAATCTGATGATAACCTGAATAAGCATCCAAGAAACTCAGGCGCTCACAACCCGCCGTCGCATCAATAATCTCATCAATACGCGGGAGAGCAAAAGGATCTACCGGACAAGCCTTGTTCAAATCTGTGTAGTCCACACACATACGCCAAGTGCGAACCATTCGGAATGAAATACTTCGACGATAAACCCAGCAGCCAACAGCCGGGCTACCTCTTCACCAATGGCCTTGCGTCTTTCCTCGTTAAAGCGTCGAAGAAATTGCTTGACCGGTTTAAACTTGGGATCAATATTGAGAGTGTGCTCAACGAGTTCCCTCGGTACACCTGGCATGTCGGAAGGCTTCCATGCAAAATGTCCTGGTTCTCACGGATGAACTCGATGAGCGCGCTTTCCTATTTTGGATCCAGATTGGTGCTGATGCGAAACTGTTTGGATGAATCGTCAGGAACAAAGTCAACAAATTTAGTCTCATCAGCCGGTTTGAACGCCAGGGTTGGGTCATGCTCAGTGGTGGGCTTCTTCAGAGGGGTCATGTCTGCCGGATCAACATTGTCTTTATAAAACTTCCCCTCCTCTGTAGCACAAACCGACTCAGCATAGGCCGCATCACCTTCCTCACAATCCAAAGCGATCTTTCTACTTCTGTGTACTGTGATAGTCCCCTTATGACCCGGCATTTTGAGCTGTCAATAGATATAACAGGGCCTCGCCATGAATTTTGCGTAAGTCGGCCGTCCAAACAGTGCGTGATATGGGTTCTAGATTTCACCACTTCAAAGGTCAATGTTTCAGACCTGGAATCATGCTCATCTCCAAACACAACCTCCAAAGCGATCTTGCCAACAGGATATGCCGATTTACGTGGTACTACACCGTGGAAAACAGTGTTGGACGGTTTAAGACTCTTGTCTGTCAACCCCATGCGATGAAAAGTCTCATAGTACAGGATGTTGATACTGCTCCCTCCATCCATCAGAACTTTGGTAAACTTATAACCTCCCACCTGAGGTGCTACCACCAAAGCTAGTTGACCCGGATTGTCAACCCGGGGCGGATGATCCTCTCTGCTCCACACAATGGGCTGCTCGGACCACCGCAAATAACGTGGTACTGCCGGTTCAATAGCATTAACTGCCCTCTTGTGAAGCTTACGATCGCGCTTGCATGTGCTAGTAGTGAACACATGATATCGCCCACCATTCAACCGCTTGGGGTGACTTTGATAACTCGATCGCTGCTGATGCCCTTGATTATTACATTTGCTATTACCTCCTTGGTTGTTACGGTTGCCTGATTATTCTAAAATCCGAGTTTGAACCGCCACCACCATGAAAACCTGGACTGAACGAATCAGACGGACTCGATCATACCGGTAGAGATCGAGTTTTTGAACTCCTTCATAATGTAACAATCTTTCCAAAGATGTGTGGAAGGGCCTCCTTGGTCCCATGCTTTGGGCAGGGCTGGTTTAACAGACGCTCCAGATTCATCCCTCCACCGCGCTGGGGCGGTTTACCTTTACGATGCTGCATATTGGTGTTAGCCACAAGATCTGAATTATCCGCCTTGCGCTTACCATTATTCCCATGGCCTCCTTGGTTGTGATGCTGCCCTTTTGCACCGTCGTTCTTCTTTCCCTTCTCCGGTTTCTCCTCATCAGAATCGGGATCCTTGGTACTATCAGAATCGCCATATTTGACCAAGGCTGCCATAAGTGTTCCCATGTCATTGCAGTGGCGCTTGAGCTGTCCCAACTTCATCTTTAGTGACTTAAACCGACAATTACGCTCCAGCATTATGATTGCTTGGCCAGCATTAATCCGGTCTGACAAATGCAAAACTTCTGAAACCCGGCGCACCCAATGAGTTGTTGACTCGTTCTCCCCTTGAACACAGGCATCCAGATCCACATTGGACATAGGCTGTTTGCATGTGTCTTTGAAATTGGCTATAAACCGGGCCTTCAACTGATCCCATGACTCGATGGAGTTGGCTGGTAGTTTTTTCAACCAAGTACGGGCTGTCCCTTCCAACATCATCGTAAAATACTTTGCACAGGCTATTTCATCCACATCCAGCATCTCCATTGCCATCTCATAACTCTCGACCCATGCCTCAGGTGGCTGATCAACGGTGTAATTAGGCACCTTACATGGACCCTTGAAATCCTTGGGCAGTCGCACATTACGAAGAGCCGGAATGAGACACGACACTCCCCAGGAACTAAAAGCAAGCCCGGTGCCTCGGTCTACTGACGCCGCTGGTTGAATCGGGGCGGGTTGATAACGAACCGCATATTGCGCTGCCAAAGCAGCCTCCCTTCGTGCTCTGCCATTATCCACCACGTCTTGAGCATTTACCTCACCGCGCGCTGGATTGGGTCCCTGAGGGACATTATGGCGCCGCGCACTGCTAGACACTTCCGGTTCATCCATGTGCCTGCTATAGCTTTTGCTCGGACGGGGGGTCGAATGAATTCTATCTCGGCTATAGGAATAAGCCTGCTACTGCACCATGGCGGTTTGAAGAAGATCCCTGTCCCGTCGCGTCTCAATTGCCGCTAGTGAATCGCCCTCCATCGGAATAGCTGCCAGGCGAGATGCTGCAGCAATCATGTTATCCAAAGGGCTCGAGAAGTGACCCGGTGGTGTTGACACATATTGCGGCGGGTTATCCGTTCGTCGAGGTGGTTCCGTCATCCTTGGTTGATCCGGCGCTGCCCTAGGCGCGTCGGTCCGGTTTGCAGCTGCCGGATTACTCGTCCCAGCCCCCGGCGTATTAAAGAGATTCAGTCCTTTGAAGACCGGCTGCATACGCGATTGGTACTTCCTTCACATTACGTCGTTTGACGCATTCTGATCTAACATGAGCCGGTAATTCTGTGCCTGTATCTGCTGTGATTGGGCATTCAAAGCGGCCCGTTCTTCAGCCATCCTAGCATCCTCAGCTGCCAGGTCCTCCTTAGCCTGCGTTATTTGGTCCTTCAGCTTCGCAACATCCGCATTGTGCTGATCCTGCGTCTCCGGGGTAACTGCCATGGTTAACAAGGCCGCCCAGGCATCCATCAAACCGGAGAGGACTTGAGCCGGTCGGCGCACAGGGCCTCCTGCCGAGGCCGCTGATCCGGAAGTCATTGCTGCTGTAGATGAAGACTGCAAAGTGCGCTGTGTTCCGGCCATGTAAACAGCAACCCGACTTGGCGGTTCAAGGAGGTCCGGAATACTGTTGCCATCGGAATATCCTTCGAACACACCATCATGAATTTGGTATAGGGACTCGGTTTCGACGGTGGATGACTCGCCGTCGGAATAAACAGCCGTCTCGCCTTGGACACCGATTCAGATCGATCCCATGGACACATCCTCTGACGCCGACGCTTCATGGCGGGCTTAACCCGGGCAGGACTCGCACGCTGAGCCGTTTCGACGAGGTCGGTGCAGATGTCCGGCTCAGGGCCCGATTCGCCGATCTTGCCGATGAAGACATGAATTCCACCAAAGGGGACCCAGTACCCGTACTCGATTGAGCCGGCCTCGGGGCCCCATTCTTCGTCGTCGATGTAGAGCTTGCCGCGACGACTCTTGGTCATCCGGCCAAGCTGCTGCATCTTTGAGTCCTTCAAAGTTGCCCTTCAAGAACTTCGAAACCATCGTGGTGATAGCCCCTCGGTGGCGCCAAGCGTAAATGGAATTGTCACGTCAGATGTCCTCTTGAAAGGACTTAGTCGTGGAGCCATCGCGACGGGTTAGCTTGAAGGGGTTAAACCGGACAAGGGACACGGGAGTTTTTATACTAGTTCGGCCCTTTCGATGAAGGTAAAAGCCTACGTCCAGTTGTGATGGAATTTATTGGGTTTCGATGACCAGGGAGCAAATACGCTTTGCCTGGGTCTCGAGTTGTTGTTTCCTGCCCTCAAACCGCCACCCGGTCGTCCCTTCATATACATAGGTTGACACCCGACCGGTCTACAGAGTCCCGAGCTCGGCTCCTACAAGTGTCCGCCTCGGTCTCCCTTTTCCTATCTTACAACACAAGTTATACAATGATGGCGGTTTACTACCATGGGCCCTAATCCGCCTTTGGGCTCTCGGCCTCTAAGCTTCATCAGAAAAGTGCCATCTTCTGGGTATTTACGGGCTTCAATGTAGTTGAGGGTGAACCGGCCCCTCCTGGGCTGTTTACCCTTAGTAGTTATATCCCCAACAGCTGCGGTGTGAGGCTGCCGTCACCGCAGAATAACAGGGGGTGTGGGTGAGTAGAGGGATGGCCTGGCCAGCGGTGGGAGTAGTGCGGGGCGGTGAGGCATCCGCGGCATCACAGCCGGCCACGGGAGGCAGGAGCACGCTGGCACGACCGGGCGCTTGCTTTGGGCAATGGAGCAAGAAGACCAGAGGTTAAAGAAGCACTCTGACCGTTGGATGGACATCGATGCGATCACTGCAGCTAGAATCGTTTATATTGACTAAGTTGACAAAGCCCTTGATGCAGCGTCAACTTAGTAGGCCCACAACTTCGGATTTGGCAGAGAACATATAGCCCATTTGCGATTTGTAAGAATGTACAACCCATTTTTCAATTCTAATGGAATTTACTACAGCCCATTTACGGGTTTGTTAAAAGTACATCCCAACTTCTAGCTAGGACAATGATTAATAATTTCAAACAACCGCTCAAAACAGAATTTGAAGAAAAATTCCCACATTTTGATGGGATCCGAAATATTTTTATCCGAAATTTCTAGTCAGGTTAAATATAATTTCAAAATAAAGTTGTATCACGGTAAAATCCAACGAAATATTACTTGGCAAGAACAAGTAATGAAATTAAAATTTCCAAATTCCAAAAATAATATATTTTTCAGACTAATTACGTGTTTGGTGCATAGTAATTGCCCAGTTATTATAATTACATCCCATTTATTATTCTTAAAGTTTATTTTCTTGTTAAGCCTAATGCATACCTCCTAGCAAACTTTGCAGCCAAATGAGCGGATAACAAGTTGACCGGATATTGTGTACAACTGTCGGCCCGATTGCATTCTTGATGTTGAAAGGCACATGTAGTATAGTACAACTGACATGGTTACTCAGCCCACATTCGGGGACGCGGAAAGGCCCAAACATGGCTTCTATACAACTTTTTGAAGTCACTTGAGCTCAATTAATAACTTAAGAAAAAGTTAGATTACAGTGGAACCTAATTAAAAGCTGTCACGAGCAAATAAATAATTCAACGGGTCCCACTTGTGCGTAATGGCGTGTGTGCGTGTGTGTGAGTGTGTGTGTGTGTGAGAGAGAGAGATAGAGAGAGAGACCCATCGGTCGATGCTCATAAATACATCTTTCAGCCATATGCATTGCTGATGCTCAGTAATAACTTATCTAGTTGACACAATCATATAGAACATCATAGCACACTGAACTTGCATACAAAAATTTCACGCAGCGGCACAATCAGGGATGGAAGCGGTGGACCGCTACGGAAGGGCTATGTTGAAACCAATGAAGTCGTACATAACGGTTCATCGTCTTTATAAATGACGGGGAAATATCTTGAATGTTGTGCAAAGAAAACAGACAAACAACACAATAAGTTCTGCTAGCACATTAAGTTGACGTGCAGCCCTTTCTAAAAAGAGTTTAGGTACAAAATTAGAACAGGTCACAATTAAATGTACTGGCATATCAGTGCTTCAGACCCATAGCTCGGATTTAACTAGTACTATCTGACAAGATTCAGTTGTTACCTCAAATTAGAGCACATCCAGGCAGCCAGCCCTGCCTCTTCTCCCAAAGAAGCAGTGGCCTCCGCCGCGCGATGGAGTAGGTCCTGTGCCATCCATCGTTCCGAGCAACACGGGGAAAGTCTGACGTTGACTCCTGTAATGGACGTCGTCGACGGACCCTGGCACCAGCGGCGGCGGAAGGACTTCGATTGATGGATTAACCACTTCTTCGACATGCACGAACACTCGATACATGTACATCCCTAACGTGGTCCGCAGCGGCCTTGGTGGCGACGAATAGTACAACCCCGGTTCCTGCACCGGTATCTCAACACCAATCACCTTGATGCGGTGGGCGGCTTCTTCATCCATGCCATAACCGGTGAGCCCGGTATGCGGAGGAACAAACATACTTACGAGCTCACCTCCAAGGTCGTTGATAAGCTCGTTCATGGACTCGATGTTACAAGCACGTCGAGGCATGTCGTGGAAGGTAAGCTTTGTTAAAAACTCAAGCTCAGAGGGCACCGAGCCCCATCTTGGGTGCCACCGACCAAAGCTCACCAGCGCGCCATCGCAGAACAAACGCCAGGAAGATTCGAACACACGACTGTAGTCAAAAGTTGTTCGGAACCTGACGAAGAAATTAGCCGGTGGCGGACAGACTTCGACGAGCAAGTCACTTATTTGGATGCCGTGCGCAATGCCAAGAGCTTTGACAAGGTCGTCCGGCGAGACGGGAGGCCGGTCGCCGTTGATGGTTACCATCGGCACTTCTTAAACAACTGGTCGTCAAGCGTCGCCATGCCACTGTTGAGCGACAACATGCAGCGACCGAAGGCAGGACGGACCTCAGGATCTCCGGCTCGGAGATCCATGTTGACCGGCGATATGATAGTGCGCTTGAGTACATGGAGTACAGGAGGGGGATTTGGGGGAACTGGAGTAAGAATCGAGATTCCAGAGGTGGGGGAGGGGCGGGATGATACGTCCATTTTGCATCATGCTTTTATATCGATATTTATCGCATTATGGGCTATTATTTCACATTATGTTACTATACTTATGGCTATTCTCCTTTATTTTACAAGGTTTGCATGAAGCGGGAGAATGCCGGCAGCTGGAATTCTGGGCTGGAAAAGGAGCAAATATTGGAGACCTATTCTCAAGAACTCCAAAAGTCCACGAAACTCCACGGAATATCTTAAAATAAATGAAGAAAAATCGTCGCCAAAGATGAAGGCCGGGGTCCACACCACCGCTCACGAGGTGGGGCGCCCCACGCGCCCCTACCTCGTGGGCCCCCTGGTGGCTCTCTGACGCCCATCTTCTCCTATATGAAGTCTTTCGATGAGAAAAAAACATTAAGCAACCTTTCGGGACGAGTCTCCGCCGCCACGAGGCGGAACCAATCTAGGGCTCCGGCAGAGTCATTACTGCTGGGGACACTTCCCTCCGGGAGGGGGAAATCATCACCATCATCATCACCAACGCTCCTCTCATCGGGAGAGGGCAATCTCCATCAACATCTTCACCAGCACCATTTCCTCTCAAAACCCTAGTTCATCTCTTGTATCCAATTCATGTCTCCAAGTCCGGGATTGGTGCTAGTACGTTGCTAGTAGTGTTGATTACTCCTTGTAGTTGATGCTAGTTTGTTTATTTGGTGGAAGATCATATGTTCAGATCCTTTATGCATATTATTACCCCTCTGATTATGAACATGAATATGCTTTGTGAGTAGTTAAGTTTGTTCCTGAGGACAAGAGAGAAGTCTTGCTATTAGTAGTCATGTGAATTTGGTATTAGATTCGATATTTTGATGAGATGTATGTTGTCTAGCCTCTAGTGGTGTTATGTGAACGTCGACTACATAACACTTCACCATTATTTGGGCCTAGAGGAAGGCATTGGGAAGTAATAAGTAGATGATGGGTTGCTAGAGTGATGAAGCTTAAACCCTAGTTTATGTGTTGCTTCGTAAGGGGCTGATTTGGATCAATATGTTTCATGCTATGGTTAGGTTTACCTTAATACTTTTGTTGTAGTTGCGGATGCTTGCAATAGAAGTTAATCATAAGTGGGATGCTTGTTCAAGTAAGAACATCACCCAAGCACCGGTCCACCCACATATCAAATTATCAAAGTACCGAACGCGAATCATATGAGCGTGATGAAAACTAGCTTGACGATATTCCCATGTGTCCCTGGAGCGCTTTTCCTATTATAAGAGTTTGTACAGGCTTGTCCTTTGCTACAAAAAGGATTGGGCCACCTTGCTGCACTTTATTTACTCTTGTTACTTGTTGCTCGTTACAATTTATCTTATCACAAAACTATCTGTTACCACTTATTTCAGTACTTGCAGAGAATACCTTGCTGAAAACCGCTTATCATTTCCTTCTGCTCCTCGTTGGGTTCAACACTCTTACTTATCAAAAGGACTATGATAGATCCCCTATACTTGTGGGTCATCCAGACTCTTTTCTAGCGCCGTTGCCGGGGAGTGTAGCGCCTTTGGTAGGTGGAATTTGGTAAGGAAAAATTTATATAGTGTGCTAAAATTTACTGTCATTTGTTACTATGGAAAGTAATTCTCTGAGGGGCTTGTTCGGGGTATCTTCACCCCGTCCAGTAGAGCAAAGAGTTGCTCCTCAACCTACTGAACCTATTGAAAATGAAACTCCTTTTGAAATTCCTTCGGGTATGATGGAAAAACTGCTAGCTAACACTTTTACAGGATATGGAACAGAGCATCCTGATGAACATCTACTCTATGTGGATGAAGTTTGTGGACTATTTAAGCTTCCAGGTATACCCGATGATGTTGTTAAGAAGAAGTTATTCCCTTTATCTTTGAAGGGAGATGCATTGACATGGTATAGGCTATGTGATGATACGACATCATGGAACTATAAAAGATTGAAATTGGAATTTCATCAAAAATATTACCCTATGCATCTTGTTCATCGTGATCGCAATTATATATATAATTTTTGGCCTCACGAAGGAGAAAGCATCGTTCAAGCTTGGGGGAGGCTTAAATCAATGTTATATTCATGCCCGAATCATGAGCTCTCAAGAGTGACAATTCTTCAGAATTTTTATGCTCGTCTTTCTGATAACAATCGCACCATGCTCAATACTTCTTGTGCTGGCTCTTTTATGATGAAGACTATTGAATTTAAATGGAATTCATTGGATAGAATTAAACGCAACTCTGAAGATTGGGACCTTGACGAAGGTAAGGAGTCAGGTATGACACCTAAGTTTGATTGTGTTAAATCTTTTATGGATACCGATACTTTCCGTAAGTTTAGCACTAAATATGGACTTGACTCGAGATAGTAGCTTCTTTACGTGAATCTTTTGCTACTTATGTTGATCTCCCCAATGAGAAGTGGTTTAAATATCATCCTCCCATAGAAGTAAAAGTAGTTGCACCTATTAAAGTTGAAGAAAAGACTGTCACTTATAATGATCCTATTGTTCCTACCTCTTATGTTGAGAAACCACCTTTCCCTGTTAGAATAGAAGATCATGCTAAAGCTTCAACTGTTGTTCGTAAAAGCAATATTAGAACTTATACACCTCCTGAGCAAGTCAGAGTAGAACCTAATATTGCTATTGTTAAAGATCTCTTGTCTGATAATATTGATGGGCATGTTATTCAGTTCTGCGGTGAAACTACTAGAATTGCTAAACCGTGTGCTAAAGATAAACATAGACCTGTGGTAGGCGTGCCTGTTATTTCTGTTAAAATAGGAGATCATTGTTATCATGGATTATGTGATATGGGCGCTAGTGCTAGTGCAATACCCATTGACTTATACAAAGAAATTATGCATGATATTGCACCTATTGAGTTAGAAGAAATTGGTGTCACAATTAAGCTTGCCAATAGAGATACTATTTCACCAGTGGGAATTGTTAGAGATGTTGAAGTCTTGTGTGGGAAAACCAAATATCCCGCTGATTTTCTTGTTCTTGGTTCTCCACAAGATAGCTTTTGTCTCGTTATATTTGGTAGACCCTTCTTGAACACTGTTAATGCTAAGATAGACTGCAAAAAGAATGTTGTTACTATTGGCTTGGATGATATGGTTCATGAGTTTAATTTCTCTAAATTTAGTAAACAACATCGTGAGGAAGAATTTCCTAGTAAGGATGAAATTATTGGTCTTTCTTCTATTGCCGTACTCCCTAGTGATCCTTTAGGACACTATTTGCTAGACCATGAAAATGATATGTTCATGAATGAGAGAAGGGAAATAGATGAAGTATTCTTTAAACAGGAACCTATTCTACAACAAAATTTTCCTGTTGAAATACTAGGGGATCCCCCTCCACCCAAGGGTGATCCCGTGTTTGAGCTTAAACCGTTGCCTGATAATCTTAAGTATGCTTATCTTGATGAGAAGAAAATATATCCTGTTATTATTAGCGCTAACCTTTCAGAGCATGAAGAAGAAAGACTATTGAAAACTCTGAAGAAGCACCGTGCCGCTATTGGATATACTCTTGATGATCTTAAGGGCATTAGTCCCGCTCTATGTCAACATAAAATAAATTTGGAAGCGGATGCCAAACAAGTTTGTGATCCTCAACGACGTTTGAATCCTAAAATGAAAGAAGTGGTAAGAAAAGAAATACTCAAGCTTACGGAGGCGGTATAATTTATCCACATTGCTTTGATATTCAATGGGTAAGTCACATCCATTGTGTCCCTAAGAAGGGAGGTATTACTGTTGTCCCTAATGATAAAGATGAATTGATCCTCGCAAAGAATTATCACAGGTTATAGGATGGTAATTGATTTCCAAAATTAAATAAAGCTACTAAGAAAGATCATTACCCCTTACCTTTTATTGATCAAATGCTAGAAAGATTATACAAACATACACATTATTGCTTTCTAGATGGTTATTCTGGTTTCTCTCAAATACCTGTGTCGGCTAAAGATCAATCGAAGACTACTTTTACTTGCCCTTTTGGTACTTTTGCTTATAGACGTATGCCTTTCGGTTTATGTAATGCACCTGCTACCTTTCAAAGATGCATGATGGCTATATTCTTTGATTTTTGTGAAAAAATTTGTGAGGTTTTCATGGACGATTTTTCCATCTATGGTTCCTCTTTTGATGATTGCTTGAGCAATCTTGATCGAGTTTTGCAGAGATGTGAAGAAACTAATCTTGTCTTGAATTGGGAAAAGTGCCACTTTATGGTTAATGAAGGTATTGTCTTGGGGCACAAAGTTTCTAAAAGAGGTATTGAAGTTGATAAAGCCAAGGTTGATGCTATTGAAAAGATGCCATGTCCCAAGGACATCAAAGGTATAAGAAGTTTCCTTGGTCACACCGGATTTTATAGGAAGTTCATTAAGGGCTTCTCAAAAAATTCTCGGCCTCTGACTAATTTATTACAAAAAGATGTACCATTTGTCTTTCATAATGATTGTGTAGAAACATTTGAAATACTTGAGAAAGCATTAGTCTCCGCACCTGTTGTTCAGCCACCTGATTGGAATTTACCCTTTGAAATTATGTGTGATGCTAGTGATTATGCTGTAGGTGCTGTTCTAGGGCAAAGAGTTGATAAGAAATTAAATGTTATCCATTATGCTAGTAAGACTCTAGACAATGCTCAAAGAAATTATGCTACTACCGAAAAGGAACTTTTAGCAGTTGTGTTTGCTTGTGATAAATTTAGACCCTATATTGTTGATTCTAAAGTAACTACTCACACTGATCATGCTACTATTAAATATCTTATGGAAAAGAAAGATGCTAAACCTAGACTTATTAGATGGGTTCTCTTGCTGCAAGAATTTGATTTGCATATTGTTGATAGAAAAGGAGCTGAGAACCCGTTCTGCATAACTTATCTAGGTTAGAGAATGTTCTTGATGACCCACTACCTATTGATGATAGCTTTCACGATGAACAATTAAATGTCATAAGCACTTCTCGTAGCACTCCATGGTATGCCGATTATGCTAATTATATTGTTGCTAAATTTAAACCACCTAGCTTCACATACCAACAAAAGAAAAAGTTTTCTATGATTTGCGACATTACTATTTGGATGACCCACATCTTTATACAGAAGGAGTAGATGGTGTTATTAGGCCTTGTGTACCCGAGCATGAACAGGAACAAATCCTACGCAAGTGTCACTCCGAAGCTTATGGAGGACACCACGCTGGAGATAGAACTGCACATAAGGTATTGCAATCTGGTTTTTATTGGCCTACTCTCTTCAAGGATGCCCGTAAGTTTGTCTTGTCTTGTGATGAATGTCAAAGAATTGGTAATATTAGTAGACGTCAAGAAATGCCTATGAATTATTCACTTGTTATTGAACCTTTTGATGTTTGGGGATTTGATTATATGGGACCTTTTCCTGCCTCTAATGGATATACACATATTTTAGTTGCTGTTGATTACGTTACTAAGTGGGTAGAAGCTATTCCAACTAGTAGTGCTGATCATAACACTTCTATTAAAATGCTTAAGGAAGTTATTTTTTCTGAGGTTTTGAGTCCCTAGATATTTAATGACTGATGGTGGTTCACACTTTATTCATGGTGCTTCCCGTAAAATGCTTGCTAAATATGACGTTAATCATAGAATTGCATCTCCTTATCACCCGCAGTCTAGTGGTCAAGTAGAATTGAGTAATAGAGAGCTCAAATTAATTTTGCAAAAGACTGTTAATAGGTCTAGAAAGAATTGGTCAAAGAAACTTGATGATGCATTATGGGCCTATAGAACTGCATATAAGAATCCTATGGGTATGTCTCCGTATAAAATAGTTTATGGAAAAGCATGTCACTTACCTCTCGAACTAGAACATAAGGCATATTGGGCTATTAAAGAGCTCAACTATGATTTCAAACTTGCCAGTGAGAAGAGGTTATTTGATATCAGCTCACTTGATGAATGGAGAACCCAAGCTTATGAAAATGCCAAGTTATTTAAATAAAAAGTTAAAAGATGGCATGACAAAAGTATACAAAAGCGTGAGTTTAATGTAGGTGATTATGTATTGCTATACAACTCTTGTTTAAGATTTTTTGCAGGAAAACTTCTCTCTAAATGGGAAGGTCCCTACGTTATCGAGGAGGTCTATCGTTCCGGTGCCATAAAAATCAACAACTTCGAAGGCACAAATCCGAAGGTTGTGAACGGTCAAAGGATCAAATATTATATCTCACGTAATCCCATAAATGTTGAAACCAATATTATTGAAATCGTAACCCCGGAGGAATACATAAGGGACACTTTCCAGACCGTTTCAGACTCCAAAAAGGAATAGGTATGTGGTACGGTAAGTAAACCGACTCCAAAACAATTTTTAAGGCAATATTTCTCCGTTTTGGAATATTTAGAAAAAATAGAAAAATAAGTGGCAATCCGGGAAGGACACGAGGGCCCCACGAGGGTGGTGGGCGCGTCCTACCCCCTGGGCGCGCCCCCTACCTCGTGAGCACCTCGTGTGCCCTTCGGACTCCGTTTTCTTGCACGATACGTATTTTGGTCGGTAAAAATTCATTATATATTCTCCCGAAGGTTTTGACTCTCGTGTCATGCAAATATCCTCTGTTTTTGTTTCGAGCCGTTGTTGCTGCAGATTAGAGCAAGATGTCTTCTCAAGAGTCAGTCGGGGAGAGCCGGGTATCTAATCCGGCACCGGAACCAAGGGCAAACAGCGACGCTGACCACTTTGGGCCTGCAACGGAGGAAGAGATGGAGGCCGACTTGATGAGGGTAGATGCCATGGAGGATCAAGAAGTCACCTCTCACCTCCGAGCTGGGTTTACGATGGGGGAACTACAGAGCTCAGCTATTCCAAACTCGGTTATCCCTTCCAATGTTAGATTTCTTTCTTATGAAAATATGAGGAGGGGTGTCTCTTGTTCTCCCAGCTATGCAACACCCTTGGGTGCAAGGAGCTTTAGCCATTACAGGAAAGCTTCGCAAGGAAATAATGGACCTCAAGCAGCAAGTCAATAAGCTTGAGGAGGAGAACCGTATCTTGAGGGGAATCATCGCCAAGAATATTACACCAACGACAAAAAAGAGACATAATCACATGGGTATGGGCACTCCCCTTGGCAACTGCCAAGCTTGGGGGAGGTGCCCTGGTATTGTATCACCATCACAACTCCTATCTTTACCATTTTTCTTAGTTTGATCCTTTTAGTAGTATCTTGATTTAGTAGAATAAAGTCATGGCACGATCTAGTTTTGAGTTTTGCTTTATGATCTCTCTATGTAATCAAGTCTGTGAGCTATATATATAATAAAGTTTAGTGTTGAGTCAAGGGCTTGATTGTTTTGCCATGATCTTGGGTGAATAAAAGAATAGAAAGAAGAAAAAGAATAAAAATAAACAAAGAGTTCATATTGATCTTATTGAGAGTAATGACTTCACATAGAAAGAGTATGATGATTAAAAGTTGTTGGGAGTTGGCAAATATAGCTTTGGTCATCGTTGCAATTAATAGGAAGTAATAAGGAAAGAGAGGTTTCACATATATATATTATCATTAACATCTTTTATGATTGGGAGCACTCATTAAAATATAACATGCTAAAGTGTTGATGTTGGACAAGGAAGACAATGTGATGAGTTATGTTTTCTTATATCTGAGATAAAGTATGTTGTCATGGATCCTCTAACATGTTGAGCTTACCTTTCCCCCTCATGCTAGCCAAATTCTCAGCACCAAGTAGAGATACTACTTGTGCTTCCAAATACCCTTAAACCAGTTTAGCCATGAGAGTCCACCATATCTACCTATGGATTGAGTAAGATCCTTCAAGTAAGTTGTCATCGGTGCAAAGCAATAAAAATTGCTCTAAACATGTATGATTGATTGGTGTGGGAGAAATAAGCTTTATACGATCTTGCGATATGGAAGAAATAAAAGCGACGGACTGCATAATAAAGGTTCATATCACAAGGGGCAATATAAAGTGACGTTCTTTCGCATTGAGATTTTGTGCATCCAACCATAAAAGCGCATGGCAACCTCTGCTTCCCTCTGCGAAGGGCCTATCTTTTATTATTATCCTCTACCTTATGCAAGTGTCACGGTGATCTTCACCTTTCCTTTTTTATTTTATCCTTTGGCAAGCCCAGCATGTTGGAAAGAACATGATATATATATATATCTAATTGGATGTAGGGGAGCATGAATTATTATTGTTGACATTACCCTTGAGGTAAAGGTTGTGGGGCAAAACTATAAGCCCCTATCTTTCTCTCGTGTCCGATTAAAACTCCGTAACCACAAGTATTGCGTGAGTGCTAGCAATTATGAAGGAATAAATGATAGTTGAGTATGTGGACTTGCTTTTAAGCTCTGACATAGACTCTTTCCGATGTTATGATAAATTGCAATTGCTTCAATGACTGAGGTTATAATTTGTTGGTGCTCAATAAGGTTTCTGATTCATACTTTTGCATTGTGAAAAGATCATCACTTGTACATAAGTAATCATATGACAAAATCTATATATGTTGTTGTTATGAGAATAATCATGATGCCTTCAGGTCCGTATTTTATTTTTATCGACGCCTCTACCTCTAAACATGAGGACATATTTATTGTTATCGGCTTATCGCTTGAGGACAAGCGAGGTCTAAGCTTGGGGGAGTTGATACGTCCATTTTGCATCATGCTTTTATATCGATATTTATCGTATTATGGTCTGTTATTTCACATTATGTTACAATACTTATGGCTATTCTCCTTTATTTTACAAGGTTTACATGAAGAGGGAGAATGCCGACAGTTGGAATTCTGGGCTGGAAAAGGAGCAAATATTGGAGACCTATTCTGCACAACTCCAAAAGTCCTGAAACTCCACGGAATATCTTAAAATAAATAAAGAAAAATCGTCGCCAAAGATGAAGGCCAGGGGCGCACCCCCCTACCTCATGGGCCCCCTGGTGGCTCTCTGACGCCCATCTTCTCCTATATGAAGTCTTTCAATGAGAAAAAACATTAAGCAACCTTTCGGGACAAGACTCCACCGCCACGAGGCGGAACCTTGGCAGAACCAATCTAGGGCTCCGCAGAGCTGCTCATTGGGGACACTTCCCTCCGGAGGGGGAAATCATCACCATCATCATCACCAACGCTCCTCTCATCGGGAGAGGGCAATCTCCATCAACATCTTCACCAGCACCATCTCCTCTCAAAACCCTAGTTCATCTCTTGTATCCAATTCTTGTCTCCAAGTCCGGGATTGGTGCTTATAGATTGCTAGTAGTGTTGGTTACTCCTTGTAGTTGATGCTAGTTGGTTTATTTGGTGGAAGATCATATGTTCAGATCATTTATGCATATTATTACCCCTCTAATTATGAACATGAATATGCTTTGTGAGTAGTTACGTTTGTTCACGAGGACAAGGGAGAAGTCTTGCTATTAGTAGTCATGTGAATTTGGTATTCGTTCGATATTTTGATGAGATGTATGTTGTCTAGCCTCTAGTGGTGTTATGTGAATGTCGACTACATAACACTTCACCATTATTTGGGCCTAGAGGAAGGCATTGGGAAGTAATAAGTAGATGATGGGTTGCTAGTGACAGAAGCTTAAACCCTAGTTTGTGCGTTGCTTCGTAAGGGGCTGATTTGGATCCATATGTTTCATGCTATGGTTAGGTTTACCTTAATAATTTTGTGGGATGCTTGTTCAAGTAAGAACAGCATCCAAGCACCGGTCCACCCACATATCAAATTATCAAAGTACCGAACGTGAATCATATGAGCGTGATGAAAACTAGCATGACGATATTCCCATGTGTCCTCGGGAGCGCTTTTCCTATTATAAGAGTTTGTCAAGGCTTGTCCTTTGCTACAAAAAGGATTGGGCCACCTTGCTGCACTTTATTTACTCTTGTTACTTGTTGCTCGTTACAATTTATCTTATCACAAAACTATCTGTTACCACTTATTTCAAGATTTGCAGAGAATACCTTGCTAAAAACCGCTTATCATTTCCTTCGCTCCTCGTTGGGTTCGACACTCTTACTTATCGAAAGGACTACGATAGATCCCCTATACTTGTGGGTCATCACGGAGAGGCGGGGATGAAAAGGTAGCATGAATTTCGAGCACGCGCCAATATGCTCTCGGCATAAGCGCATTAAAAATACCGGTGGCGCCTACATGTCGGCCTAAGAGTCCTTATTCTTTCTTTTGGAGAGCCCAGCCTTTTTTGAGGATCTTTTGAGAGCCCGCCCGAGAGTCATAATTGACCTGTTTGGCATTGCGTTACTACTCGCCCATATTCACACCTTCTTGGCCCAAACAAGTGTACATCATCGAAAAGACGGTGATCTCAAATTATATAACTTGAGAAAAGGAGATATACTACGAACACCGGAGAATGGTGATGCCTCATTTAGCCCACCAATAGTTTGAGATAATAAACAGTTCGAAACAACGATATATACAACATTCAAACACTGACTAGTGACTACTACTGACATAAACAGCAAGACATGATAGTTCATAAGAAGTCTTGCTACACCACCAAAACGTACCCATCTGCAGCGCTCAGACTCTTGTGATCCGCATTTAGAATGACATTCTAAATGAAGCAACTATTACATAGAAAGAGTGACATAGACGAGGATGACCAAATCACAAGGAATATGCATAACAAAAGAAAGAACTACCCATCCAGAACCAGCAGCAAAGACAACAAAGTCATTCGAAGAGATGATCCAACACCATCATAATATGCGGCCCCACTTCAGCGAACAGTGATCCGGAGACACCAGTACTCCACCCTTTCGATGCAACATCCCAGTTACCTATCAACCCGAAGGCTTGAACCACATCACTGCCTGTCGTAATTGAGACATCCAAGGATCAAAGTTAATCTGGATGCCTTTGTCATTCTCACCTTCTTTTGGCTGCAGGCTGTATCATTGACAATCAGGGGAGTATGCTCCCGAACTCCTAGGGCTCGCCGTGTAGACACAGCTTTTCCATAGCAAAAGAGCCTCTACGCCATCAAGGTCCTTGCCAGCGGTGATCTCACAGTTAATCGGATAATTGAGTCCGAGAAACAGAGACTGTGAACCAAGGCTGTTTACCCGCCTCCAACTAAAAAATCCTAAAGGCCCCAACAAGCTGGTATCCTACTCATAGACGTAACAACCGCTGTCCGGATACTCACGTATTACACGGTGCTTGTATACAGTGGGGTTTTTGCAATATAACTTCTCCGGCTCATGTGTCCGAATGATCATCAGTCTTTTGCCGTCGTCTGATCGAGCGAGGAACCAGTTGTGCTTCCCTGTTTTTGGCAAAGCTGGTGTAATTACAAAGGCGATGGCTTGTCGGGACACTGCATCATATAAAAAAGGATAGGCATTGCTAATGTAAGATCAGCATTGTTCAGAATATGAGTAGGATAATGCAAGAAACAGCATTGATATGTCCCTGTTGGAACTGGGAGGAAAATACAGGGAAATGTATACTGGGTTCGAAAATATAGAAGTGCCATGCATGGTTATACTCATGTTATCTCGCAATCGATTCTTCACAGGAAACTACCATGTCATGCATGTTATGTAATCATGTTCTGTCCTCACAAACAAATTCTTCAAGGTAACTAACAGACCATGCATTGTTATATACTCGTGTTTTGTGGGCAAAATTTTTGTGAGGATATTATTCTAGCCATTGATTCTTTGAAGGCGAATATAGGTATGTACACATGGTAAGCATTGCAGGATTTCACTACTTCCAAATATAGAGTTCTCCATATGCACATTTACTTCCCTAATGTATGGTTAGATGAAACCAACGATTGTGGTGCATGTTTCTACATCATGAAAATCAGGAAACTAACATGGCCATTGATACACACTCATATTTAGTAGTAGTATATAGATTCTTTGTAAAATAAGGATAATATCCATATATTCCTAACCGCTTGATTATTCAGGTACAAATTGGCTGTAATGACATGGTCACAATCGCATGAATTAACTCATTCCAAATATAGCTGATTTACGGCGTCTCTAATATATTGCCATAGTTCTACTCAAATTATGCTCAAAGAGGGATATGCCAATCATCACAAAAAGTTCAAATAGTGTCATGGCATCATCATTAACATGAGATGGAAACAACTTACACGCGCCGTCCCAGCAATACGTGGTGCCATCTGCTTTGTCGATCGCATAGATGATGCCATTGTGTTCAATAGCATCACAGAAGTGTGTATCAGCTTTGACGATGATCCATTGCGAGCCGAGTTGTCTCCAGCTAAAAAAGGCACCGGCGTAAAGATAGGCGAGTCCGCGGTCGAACAAGGCAATTAGCTTGAAGTATGCGTAATTCACATGTCGTGTGGGTACTTGGCAGACTACAATCTTCTGCAAAACAAGGTCCGTCCAAGCGGCGTAGTAATCTAGATGACTTGGACCGCGATGGTAATACTCTATATAATCCAACGGAGGAAGGATAATCTCATGGGAGGTTTGGAAGTTCACGAGCACCAACTTTTACCGCCTTCTTCTCAAGGCAGCCGAGGGAGTCTGGACTAGGGGTGTCCGGATAGCGAACTATCATCTTTGGCGGACTCTGGACTATGAAGATACAAGATTGAAGACTTCGTCCCGTATGCAGATAGTACTTTCCTTGGCGTGGAAGGCAAGCTTGGCGATACGGATATGTAGATTTCCTACCATTGTAACCGACTGTGTAACCCTAACCCTATTCGGTGTCTATATAAACCGAAGGGTTTTAGTCCGTGGGGCGAACAACAATCATACCATAGGCTAGCTTCTAGGGTTTAGCCTCTACGATCTCGTGGTAGATCTACTCTTGTACTACCCATATCATCAATATTAATCAAGCGGAGTAGGGAATTACCTCCATTGAGAGGGCCCGAACACAGGTAAAAACATCGTGTCCCTTGTCTCCTGTTACCATCCGCCTAGACGCACAGTTCGGGACCCCTACCGAGATCCGCGGTTTTGACACCGACATTGGTGCTTCCATTGAGAGCTCCTCTGTCTTTGTCGCCGTCGGAAGGATGCCTCATCCGTCTTTAAAGACGATACTATCGCCAAAGGAGCCTTGGCCTTTGGTCGGACTCTTCGGTTAGGTGGTTTTCTTATAACCGCGGTTAAGCCACCGGCAAGCGATGACTTCTTGGGTCATCGAAACCAATCTTCACGTTAACTCGGAACTTGCCGAGCAGTTAGATCCGATCGAGCTCTCCTCCGTAAACGAGCTCTTGGATTGTATCGCCGCCCTGGGAGTCGCCACAGACTACGACCAGATCGGGCCTAAAACCGATCTGAGAGAGATCAACTCTTCCCAGGCTACCCATCATGTTGCTGTGGTAGAGGAGCAATACGGCGATTCTTCTTCTATCTTAAGGACTAGCTACGTCCAGATTCCCGATCCCTCCATGCCGGATTCCCGCAGAGGGACGGATGTCGATCAAGCCCTGAACTTAAAGTCAGGCGGCGGGTTGGATTCATTGGATAGCATTCAAAAATCCAAACTTCCAAGTTCGGAAACTTCTCGGCCCCTGAGTCTTAAATTGGGCGGGGTTCCGGATCTAGTTCCACCCGCCCACTCAAACATTAGCGATCTATCCCGAATTCGGCAAGAGCCCGCTGAAACGGTACATCATTACTTTGGGTCGATTCCTCCCGATTATGGACATGATAAAGGACTGCCGAGAAGAGGACGGAATCTCACTTTTACGCAATAATTGCACGGACAAGGGAATCCTAAACGCCATAAGTCGTCATGAAATTACACGCTTTCTTGACTTGGTGACCATAGTACAAAAGTATCTTGGCGATGGAGAGTGCTTGGAAAACCGAAAGTAAATTTTGGGATAATCCGGCCCCGAATACAGCCCTAGTCCGAAATAAAAGGGTGCATCATCATCAAACACCTGGGTTAAACATCAAAAAACAAAAACCCCTTAAAGGGCACGGAACCATACTGGAGGGTTGGCTAAAAGGACCCTGCAAAATTCATAGCACAGAGGGCGCCACTCCAACTCATAGCCTTCGAGCATGTTAGATACTACGGCAGGTGGCCAAAAGTGGCGAAGAGCTTCTAGCCTCAGAATCCCAGCCCAGCAACACCATACGGTATTAACAGTCTTCGAGACTTTCGCATCAAATAACATGCAGAAACGAACACTCCGCAACCATGCCGAAGTCTACCAAGTAGCAACAATAAATCCATGGAGTGACACGGCTATTACCATTAATGCCAAGGATTTAACCCAAATTCGAACAGCCCGAGCACCAGCCGCATTGGTCCTCGGTCCAATAGTGGGCGGCTTTAAGCCTTACTAAGGTACTCATGGATGGCGGCAGCGGACTAAACCTCATCTATGAGGAAACCCTCCGAAAAATGGAAATAGACTGGAACCGCATTGAGCTAAGCAGCACAACCTTTAGAGGAATAATCCCTAGCAGGGAAGCATGCTGCACAAGAAAAATCACACTGGACGTAGTGTTCGGCTCGCCGGACAATTATAGGTCCGAGGAGGTCACATTTCAAGTGGCCCCGTTCAGCACTGGATATCACGCTTTATTAGGGCGAGAGGCATTCACAATTTTTCAAGCTATACCCCATTATGGGTACATGAAGCTTAAAACGCCCGGACCTAACGGAATCATCACTCTCCCTAGTGATCCGAACATAGCACTCCACACTGAAAACAAGACAGCCGCACTAGCCCTCGAGGCACTATCCGAAGCCCTAGCGGCCGAGGAACTCACTGCGATGCGCTCCACGGTGAACAGGGACGATGTGATACTTGATAAAAGATCCAAGTCCACCTCTTTTAAACCAGCCGGATGAAATAGTCAAATTCCAAGTCCACCCAACGGACCACGCAAAGACGGCCTCCATTGGGGCACAATTAAACCACGATGTAGACGCCTCCACGAGAATTTCTACGAGAAAAGCTGGGACATTTTGCCCGCAACCTTCAGACATGCCAGGAATTCCACGTCGGCTGGCCGAGCACAGCCTAAATACCCTAAAAGGATTCAAGCCAGTCAAACAGGCTCTTCGACGCTTTTCCGAACCCAAGAGACAGGCCATGGGAGAGGAGCTAGCCAAACTTCTGGAAGCCGGATTCATCGGAGATATAAAACATCCGGATGGCAAGCAAATCTGGTGATGGTACCAAATAAGGATAAATCCGGCGCCTATGTGTTGATTTCAAAGACCTTAATAAGGCTTGCCCAAAGGATCCCTTCCCTCCCTCGCATTGATCAAATTATTGACGCCTTCTGATGGGACACGACTCATTGTGCTTCCTCGATGCGTACTCCGGCTACCACCAAATCAAGATGGCGGAGCCAGACCAAGCCGCAACAGCATTAATCACTCCATACGGACCATTCTGCTTCAACACAATGCCCTTCGGGCTAAAAAACGCCGGCGCAACATATCAACGCATGATTCAGACATGTCTGGCAAACCAGATCGGCAAAACAGTGGAAGCATATGTAGATGATGCGGTCGTAAAATCCAAGCATGTCGAAACTCTAGTAGACGACTTGAGGCTCACATTCGACAATCTCTGAAAATATGACATTAAGCTCAATCCGGAAAAATGTGTCTTCGGCGTTCCAGCCGGAAAGCTCTTGGGCTTCATTGTGTCCGTTAGAGGAATTGAAGCAAACCCAGCCAAGATCCGAGCTCTGTCACAATTGGATATTCCAAAAGACCTCAAACAAATACAAAAATTGACTGGATGCGTAGCGGCTCTAAGCCGCTTTATTTCCCGCTTGGGAGAAAAGGCGTTACCCTTTACCGCCTCCTCCCAAGACCGAACACTTCGAGTGGGCCGGATGCACGCCTGGCCGGACTCGAAGAAATAAAAGCCATATTGGCAACAAATCCGGTCCTGGCCGCGCCCAACATGGGCGAACCAATGCTATTATATATCACCGCAACACATCAAATTGTCAGCGCGGTGCTCGTCGTCGAACAAGAAACGGACGGACACAGGTTCCTTCTTCAAAAACTGGTTTACTATGTGTCCACTGTCCTAACTCCATGCAAGTCCCGGTACCCACATTATCAAAAGATAGCATACGCGGTGTTCATGGGATCCCGGAAGCTGCGACACTACTTTCAAGAGTGTTCGATAACGGTAGCCTCCAAAGTACCTCTTAACGACATTATAAACAACCGCGACGCGATGGGCCGGATTGCTAAATGGGCCATAGAGCTCCTTCCATTCGACATAACCTATAAGCCACGACGAGCTATTAAGTCGCAGGTTTTGGCCGACTTCGTGGCCGAATGGACCGAAGCCGAACTCCCTAAAGAGTACGGCGCATACTCCAATTCGATCATGCACTTTGACGGCTCCAAAATGTTGGCGGCACTGGGTCAAGGTTGGCGTCGACGTCCCCAACCGGGGACACAGTCCAATACGTCCTTCGGATCATGTATACGGACTCCAACAACGCAGCGAATCACGAGGCCCTTACGCACGGCCTCCGGATGGCGATCTCCATGGGCATTAAACGCCTAGAGGTGCGTGGGGATTCGAACCTCGTGATATCTCAAATAAACGGAGACTTTGATGCCAAAGATCCGAAAATGGCAGCGCATCGCAATGCGGTCCTAAAATGTCGACGCAGTTCAAGGGCTCGAATTTCATCATATAGCCGGGACAACAACCAGCGGCGGACATATTGGCACGCATCGGCGCAAAAACGCGATGCCGTCCCGCCTAACATCTTCTGGAACGGCTGTTCAAGCCATCTGTACTATGGGAAGGAGTCCGAAATAACAATCCGGACCCAACCGCCTGCCGACAATCGAACACTCGACACAATCGGTCGCTCTGCCAACGAGATAACACCCTCCGCCCATGAAATAATGGCGGTTATCGCCCCGTGGACGGAACCATTCCTAGCCTACCTAACTAGGCAGGAACTCCCCGAAGACCAAAATGAGGCTCGCTGCATAGTAGGGCGATCCAAAGCCTATAAAGTCCATGAGGGAGAGCTCCCTAAGAAAAGCACAATAGGAATCCTTCAAAGGTGTATCTCCGAAGAGGAAGGGCGAAACCTCCTGGCTGAAATTCATGCCAGACTGGGTGGGCACCACGCCGCAGCCCGGGCCCTTGTAGGCAAGGCCTTCCATACAGGATTTTATTGGCCGACGGCCTGGGCAGATGCGCAGGATTTAGTCCAACGATGTGTCGATTTCCAGCTTTTTGCTAACCAAAGCCACATGCCACCCACCGCCCTCAAAACTATACCCATCACCTGGTCGCTCATTCCGGGGCTTGACATGGTTGGACCCCTTAAGGGAGGAACCCACAATCAAAAATACCTATTGGTCATGGTGGATAAATTCACCAAATGGATAGAGGCCAAGCCAGCTAAAACGGCCGAATACGGGCCGGTGATAGACTTCATATCAGGGGTAGTGCACCATTACGGCGTCCCCCACAGTATCATCACTGATAACGGCACCAACTTCACGGCCGATGAGGTCAAATTATGGTGCAAAAACATGGGCATCAAGCTCGATTATGCCTCAGTTTATCACCCTCAAACCAACTGTCAAGTCGAGCGAGCAAACGGTCTAATCATGAGCGGCATTAAATCCAGACTAGTGCGGTCCCTCAAGGAATCTACCACGCACTGGGTTGAGGAGCTCGACTCCGTACTCTGGGGGCTGCGGACCACGCCGAATCGTACTAGCGGATTCACACCATTTTTATGGTGTACGGCGCAGAGGCAGTCTTGCCCTGCGACATAATGCATGACTCACCTCGCGCGGCGCATGTATGAAGAAAGAGAAGCCGAGCTCGATCGGCAGGACAGTTTGGACGCATTGGAGGAGGAGCGCGACGTGGCAAAAGCTCGTTCCGCATTTTATCAACAAAGAGCTCGAAGATATCAAAGCAGTGGAAGTACGGGCCAAAGCTTACAGCGTTGGCGAACTAGTTCTACGCTCACGGACAAGAAAAAGGACAAACTCAAGCCCAAATGGGAAGGTCCCTTCATCATCGACCAGGTCCTGACCGGCGGAGCATACCGTCTGCGAAACGCATCGGATAACCGACTCGAGCCGAACCCATGGAACGCAGCCCGTCCACGAAGATTCTACGCCTAAGCACCGGACTCCGAGTTCGTCTCCTTCCTCCGTCCACATTTTCTATTTTTTGCTGTCTTTTATTTCTCTCCTTCCTCCTCCTTCTTCTTGAAGCCTTTAGAGGCTCGTTTGCGCTTTGTTCGCACATACTTGACGCGCTGTCCGCGCTCATTATACCTGGGGGCTTCTTTAACACAAGCTTATTTATACGGGCTTCATGCCCAACACATGTGTCAAACTTCCGCATGTACCTTTTACTCACCATTATATGCATCGATATGACTTAAGTTTTGGCCAAGCTGGGTTGCCTGGCTCCTGTGCTTACCCCTACATTCCCGATTGTTCGGCTAGGGTGGTAAAGGGAGCACCTCTGCGATTATTCTTGCCGGGTCACCGGATGTGTACCTCAGACTGGGTGAAGCCTAAAGCTATCGTTCTTAAGGGAATATTCGGTCGGTGAACTGAAAGATGATTTTTAACTATTTATCCATCTGCCCCAGATGATTTTCTGCTTTCTTAGCAGTTTGGACATGCACTTTAGGGCATGCCTCCCAGCGAAAGGAACCCTTAACGGAACTATTCTCCCTGGAAGATGTTTCTTACTATCCATGTAATATAACATAACTAGTTGCGCACTTGTCTGAGACAGCAATAATGACCCCTACGCCTCGTCGCCATGCATGCCCCGGTTCTTACATAACCGCGAGGGTATTCGGACACACTCTGGACTATTGGGTCCCGAGGTCGAAGCGAAAAGGTCCGCTATGACAAACGATCTACAATCCGACTAGAAGACATTTTTCATGTCATATTCAATTACATAGTCAACTCGACTAATTGTATTCCTCCTCAATGCCATCTAATAGGCTATCTAATTTACAATCTTGCTTTGGGAATACTTGGCGGCCAATTCTACTTGGCCGTACACTAAGCTTACAGGATCTCCTTCCCATCGGGCCCCATGTGTCCGACCTCGGCCATGTGGTTTGGGTCAGCCTTCCGTGTACTGGCGTCTTTACCATGGCCCAGGCCTCCCTGGCGCCTTGACGGCAGGCCGATATCTTCCATAGTCGGAAGCGCCACCGTGCTCCTTGAAGCCGCTCTGCCAGCTCCCCAATGCCTTCGGGCAGGGAGATAGATGGCCACAAGGCCTGGGCGACGCCTTTCATCACCTGCCGAACTCGTTCGTGCGGTGACAGTTTGGGAAGAAGATCACCCGAAGAATCGGGCATCTCCTCCTCGGGACGACACTGTGAGCAAACCTACATACATGTTTATGTTAGTCACCTTCCTCGCCGAACTCTTTCAAAGTTCGTTTAAGCACTCTTGAAAATGCCGCGACGAAGCCGTTGATTCTCCTTTACTGAGTCGGACAACTGGGCACGAACATCCTTTAGTTCCTCACCCAGTTGGGTGTTGGCATCTTGGAGGTTATTTTTCTCCTGCCGCACCCTCATAAGCACGCTCTCGCCGGCCTTTAGCTGGCGCAGGAGCTGTTGCTTGTCCGAATCCATCCCGGCGCTATCTGCAATGTTAATGTCAGATTTATGCACACGCCGCACTTTGTGAAACTACTTCTACTTTGAAGGGCATATATTACCAGAGGGAGTCTTCATGGCTTCCCCGGTCGCGGCCAGTGCGGCCTCAAGTTGGGCCTTGCACTCTTCAAGCTCCTGGGACAAACGGGTATTCTATTCGGTAAGAACCTGCATTCCAAATGATCCTTAAATCAGTTATCCTAACTATTTTAAGTCTCGGGGGCTACTGGCATATATAACTGTCAAAATTCCTTACCCGTATGTCTTTCACATACTGCTCCGTGGCTCTGGCTAGGCCATCTTGAGCAGCACGGAGGTGCGCTTCTCCCGAACTAAAGGCGTCAAACGCCTCTTGGGAGAAACATGCGTCACGTAGAATAGTCCGGCGGCGCCTATGATTCATGGCGCTCTCCACCTCCACTTGGTGGCGGACAGTCTGTCGGCATCCTCCGTTGGAAGGGCATCCGACGCACGCCTCGTGTTTGTACCCCTTCCGGACTCGGCTTTTGAGCCTGGTCGGCGGAGGTCCGATTGGCAACTTCTCCGGACTCAGTCCGGCGAGCGCTCTTTTTCCTGAAAAAACCACGAGCGTCAGTGTGCCTCCCAGGAACCTCTCCTTAAAGCACGATGGCACATCATACCGTTGCGGCGACGTCTCGAGTCGTACCGCACTTCTTTTCCGCCTGCTGGGCCGAGCTGCCCCTTGTTGGACGGTCGCGGCAAGCTCGGCTTCCCGTTCTGAAGGCGCCCCTCCGAAACACCATCAAATACGTGGTGATTAGAAATAAAGCACGGGTGGGTCATGGTATCCGGACTTCGTTCACGGTTACCTGGGAGGCCGGAAAAAATCCGGGGTAGTCGGCCGTAATGGCAACCAAAGCATTGTCGATGCTAAGTTGGTGGAACACCCCGTCGATCAGCTCCACCTTTATATCCGGGTCCTCTTCGGAGGCCAGATCGAGGGACCGTTCCGGATCCTCGGGTTGCGGGGCGGGCTGTGTATCTTCTCCACGGCCCGGCGCAGTTCCTGCGTAGAAACCATGAAATGAGATATTTAGCCACAGGAACATGGATCGGACAGGCCACAAAGATATTTGCTTACCCAACTTCGAGGATTATTCGAAGAAAACCCGTTCGGGATCGACGCGAGAAAATCCTCCTCTTCCCCTTTGTACATGGCGGACAAGGTCTTCACCAGTTCGGTGACCGATCCCGGCCCTTTGCGGCCATGGCGGGTGGCATCGTCCTCCCCGTTGAAGTCCCACATGGGGTGGCCCCTATATTGGAGCGGCTGCACAATCATGGTCAATCCGGCATGAGCCAGTAATCTTATTCGGCTCATCAAGTAAAGGACGTCCTGGTCATTTTCCCTCTGGGGGCTCCGCGGGCGCCAGCTTAGGCGCTTCTTCAAAGGAGCGTTGCTAAACTCCGGAAGGCCGATCCGAACAGGATCCAGCAGCGGGACGTCCTCCATGTAAAACCATTCCGAGGGCCAGTCCTCGGACGCCTTCTTTGGGGTTCCAGATAAGTATCCGGTCCTGGCGATGCGCCATAGTTTGGCTCCGCCCACTTGATATATTGACCCTTCGTGAGAACGAGGCACAAGGCAGAACAATCTCTTCCACAGAGCGAAATGGGCCTCAACGCCCAGAAACAGCTCACAAAGGGCCACAAAGCCCGCTATATGCAAGATGGAGGCAGGCGTAAGGTTGTGCAGCCGGAGGCCGTAGAACTCCAGAAGCCCCCGGAAAAACGGATGGATTGGGAATCCGAGTCCTCTCATTAGGTAAGAGACGAAGCATACCCGCTCTCCCTTAGAGGGATCGGGGACGCTCTCCGCCTGCTTCCCGCCCTTATAAGTGGTGAGTCCGGAACGCACCGGAACCATGAAGGCCGGGGGAAGGAATCCCTTGGTTTGGAGCACCACCAATTCATTTGTAAGGGATCGAGCATCTCCCCAATCTCCGGCTGAGGCTGGAAACGCGAGAGGAGGAGCCGCGTCGACTGTCCATGGTGGAGTGGGTTTTTGTCAAAGGCGCCTGATGAAGGCTCATGAAGGCAGGATGGTGTGATCCGGATCTGGATCCCGTCTCTTTATAGACGGCTCATTTGCACAACAAGGGGGTAAATGTAAAGATACCCTGACTTTTCACATCTGCTCGACACGTGGAAGATGGCCATTATTGGGCGTGGAAGCCGAGAAGCGCGATATTCACAAGAAAGCGGACACTATTCAACACAGGATTCGAGGGGAACCCGCCTTGCAATGTCGAAGACAATCAACACGCCGGACTTATCATCATTGAAGCCTGGTTCGGGGCTACCGAGGGAGTCTGGACTAGGGGGTGTCCGGATAGCGAACTATCATCTTTGGCGGACTCTGGACTATGAAGATACAATATTGAAGACTTCGTCCCGTGTCCGGATAGGACTTTCCTTGGTGTGGAAGGCAAGCTTGGCGATACGGGTATGTAGATTTCCTACCATTGTAACCGACTCTGTGTAACCCTAACCCTATTCGATGTCTATATAAACCGAAGGGTTTTAGTCCGTAGGATGAACAACAATCATACCATAGGCTAGCTTCTAGGGTTTAGCCTCTCTGATCTCATGGTAGATATACTCTTGTACTACCCATATCATCAATATTAATCAAGCAGGAGTAGGGTATTACCTCCATCGAGAGGGCCCGAACCTGGGTAAAAACATTGTGTCCCTTGTCTCCTATTACCATCCGCCTAGACGCACAGTTCGGGACCCCCTACCCGGGATCCGCCGGTTTTGACACCGACAGCAGCCATCTAGTGGGAGTTCATGCCGATCCAGTACATACCTGCCAAGAAGTTCCGGGCGATGGCAATCGGATCGATGTCGAGGGAAATGATGTACGGCGACACACTACATACCTGCAAAGAAGTTTCAGCTAATGGAGATCGGATTGAAGTCGAGGGGCATCATGCACGCCTCCGTATCATGGTGAGCCTATCTCGCAAGATCAGATAGCAGCAAAGGTGGTGTCTTGAAAAGCTTAGGCCTCGCCCGACGATGGCGGTGTGCATGTCCCTCGAGCATGCAGCCAGCATGAGGGCGGTCAACATATCCATACACGAACAATGAGGTCGAGGATGTCATCGGGGAGATTGCTCCAATCGCGGCTCATATGGATGCTTTGTGATTCGCGTTCGGCCATGGTGGAGTTTGGAAGGGGGCTTGATTTACGGGGGAGAAGGATGTCGGTGCTGGAGTGGCTAGCGAGGGAATAGTGGTACTTGGGGAGGCGAGTGAGGCGATGGTACGCGGGGGCACAGTGAGATGGAGACGGAGACGGAGACGGAGAAGGAGATGGAGATGGAGTGGTGCTACGGGAGCGGAGAGGGAGACGAGGCGAGGCGCCAATGTCTTTGTCAACAAGGCGGTGACAGATCGCACAAAGGCATGTGGTGAGGCTGACTTTGGTAACCTGAACACGCCGCCTCGCCTGGACTAGTGTTAGGCGCAGGGTGTTGTCACTTCACTGTGAGGACCGAATGAATAGTATTTTGACCATCAAGTGTACCACAGTTGTACTACTACTACTACTACTACTACTACTACTACTACTAGGAGGAGGAACATGAGTACTCCAGTATTGTATAGCGGAAATAGGTCTCCCATGCTAGCTTGCCTGTTCACTTCATCGTTCAGGTATCATCCATATTGCGAGCAGAACCAAATTCTCGTGAATGCCCAATCAACGCCCTACCGCGATGCATGTAGTGGTCGTTCTGGTGCATCAAGGACGGCATGCAGATCGTTCCACACTTGAGAAGAGGAAAAATGGAAAGGTAGAACGCGGCAGCAGAGGAAGAGAACGCTGGCTAACGAGCCTGGGAGGGGATCAAGCAGGAAGTTAATGCTCCACGCCTAAAGGTTTTGGGAAAACCTGATTTTCATAAGGTGACTTATACTCACCTATATGGAGGGAGTATTCCTTAACCAGAGAATGTTGCGTCTCCCACTCACGCGCTCAAAAAAAAAGCTATAACACATATTTTTATCTGTTTGCATAGGTCCCATCTATCAGGAAGGATGGGCACGTACACGAACAGGTATGACTCCTCAGTCTACCCGCATAGCCTTTTCGTTTAGTCTACCTAGCCGTCTAATCAACTGCCTGCACGCCACTTCTCCCATTTACTTCTCCATCGGGAACCGATCCGCCTCGGCTTCTTCACCTCCCCTTCGTCTTCATTTGCATCCAAAACCCACTGCGTTCACATTGTTTTAACCTCTTTAAATAATCATCTACTACTTTAGTTAGACTAGCCATCTAATCCTAATTCTCCAAACCATAGCCCTCCGTTCCAGCGGTTTCTGATAATCCCCAAGTGCAAGGAATCATCGTAGCACTTTCCAAAGGTGGAAGTGATAAGTATGGAGTGTCGAAACCACAAGGAGCTAAAGGTAAGATCAATATTCTCTCAAGCCCTATCTACCACTGATACGACTCTACGTGCATCGGACGTTTGCTTCCAACTAGCAACGAGAAATAAAACTATGTTGTGGGTATGAAGAGGATAACTTTTTATGGTATCGGAGAGCTAAAACATAAAAGTAGGTTCTGTTATCATAAATTTAGAATATATTACTAAATATTATATATTGCGAGTGTGGAATAATGGTGGATCGGTGTGCGGAATTGTCCTAGGCAATTGTTAACAAGACCGGTGATCACTATTGCAGTTTCATATGAGGGAGAGGCAAAAGCTAACATACTTTCTCTACTTGGATCATATGCACTTATGATTGGAACTCTAGCAAGCATCCCCAACTACTAAAGATCATTAAGGTAAAACCCGACCATAGCATTAAAGCATCAAGTCCTCTTTATTCCCATACGCTACAACCCCCTTACTCGGGTTTGTGTTTCAGTCACTCACGCAACCCACTATAAGCGAATCATAAATGCATTGCAACACCCTACAGCGGGAATCCCTCACGCTTGCGCGACACGGAGGGCACCATAGGACAGCACCAAAGTAAAACATACAACTCATACCAATCTAGATCATCAATCAACCCAAAGACAAAAGATATCTACTCAAAACATCATAGGATGGCAACACATCATTGGATCATAATATGTGGCATAAAGCACCATGTTCAAGTAGGGATTACAGCGGGGTGCGGGAGAGTGGATCACGTAAAAGAGATGAGGATGGTGATGATGATGGTGATGTTGATGAAGACGATCACCGTGGCGATGATTCCCCTCCCGATGGCACTCCGGCGCCACCGGAAGAGAGGAGGAGAGGTTCTCCCCCATGTGCTTCCTCCTCCATGGCCTCAACCCTCTGGTCCTTGGCCTTCATGGTGATGAAGACCCCTTCGGGATACTCCTCCATGGCCACCGGTGATGATGGCCCCCTCCGGCAGGGCGCCGGAGAGGGCCTAGATTGTTTTCTCGTGGCTACAGAGGCTTGCGGCGGCGGAACTTCTGATCTAATCTCCGTTCTGGAAGATTTAGGGTACGAGAGTATATATGGGTGCAGGGAGGACGTCGGTGGACTTCCGGGCTGGCCACGAGGTAGGGGGGCGTGCCCCAGGGGGGTGGGCACGCCCCCCACCCTCGTGGGCAGCCCGGGACTACCCTTGTGAGCTTCTGGTACTCCATGGGCTTCTTCTGGTCCAAAGACAGGTTCCGTGGAGTTTCAGGTCTTTTGGACTCCGTTTGATATTCTTTTTCTTCGAAACACTGAAATAGGCTAAAAGCAGCAATTCTGGGCTGGGCCTCCGGTTAATAGGTTAGTCCCAAAAATAATATAAAAGTGGAAAATAAAGCCCAATATTGCCCGAAACAGTAGATAATATAGCATGGAGCAATCAAAACTTATAGATACGTTGGAGACGTATCAGTTTCAAATGGCGAAAGAGATCGAGATGCAAGTTTTTAGCGTCCAACATGTCCTCGTCGAAGGCTCGATGCGCATAGTTGCCACTGTCACCGTCCACCCAAGGGTTGTTCGGCAGTGGATCAACAATGTATCCAACTCCCTCAAAAAGGTAGAGACGAGGGTCATCGTTCTCGACGCAGAGTACACGGAGCGTGCCACTGGGAAGATCCAGCGTGCCGCCGTCCTTCAACTGTGCCTCGAAGATGATGTTTTGGTGTGCCACATCATACACTCACCCTCCATACCAGGTAAGCTTCACAATTTCTTGTCTCGGGAGGACGTATACTTCTGTGGGGCAGCCATCGAAGGGGACAAACAGAAGCTGGAGCCGTACAACCTTGATTTGAAAAGTATCGCTGACCTATAAACCAGAATCAAAATTCTTGTAGAAGATTGTGCTAAACAGACACCATCCTATTCGATGTAGCAAATTTTGTGCTCGGTACAAATCTTCAGAAGGGTGACGAGACGGTGGCATTAAGGTCGTCTGGATGGGAGAATTATCCCTTGACGTACGAGCGGATAAAATATGCTGCCCTCGATGCCCGTGTGAGTTTCGAGATAGCTGCATGGTCCAAAGAGCTTGTTGCGAAGCCGTCTCCCACAGAGAATGAGAAGAAGAAGAAGAAGAAGAAGAAGAAGAAGAAGAAGAAGAAGAAGAAGAAGAAGAAGAAGAAGAAGAAGAAGAAGAAGAAGAAGAAGAAGAGGAAGAGGAAGAAGAAGAAGAAGAAGAAGAAGAAGAAGAAGAAGAAGAAGAAGAAGAAGAAGAAGAAGAAGAAGAAGAAGAAGAAGAAGAAGAAGAAGAAGAAGAAGAAGAAGAAGAAGAAGAAGAAGAAGAAGAAGAAGAAGAAGAAGAAGAAGAAGAAGAAGAAGAAGAAGAAGAAGAAGAAGAAGAAGTAGCGTGGGTCCGCTTGACTATAAGGAACTATTTATCCGCATATATAGCTTTCTCTGCTACTCCTTCCAGTGATCGGTATGCAGTGCATGTGTCCGTAGACATGACAGCTTGTCCATGGAAGTTCAACTACGGGCGACCATCACGCTTTCATCTCGCGATTCCCACGACGCCTCTCCAACCCACGGCACCACGCCCCGACGTGCGCCTCACCCCTCTCGGCCGCACCGCCTCCGCCTTTGTGTGCATGACATGTGGGCCACCTACACTGCAGCGAGCATCAAGTTTCTACCACAGCCACACGCGATTCCCATGACGCTGCTCGAACCCATGAAACCACACGTCCCCCGACCTGCGGCTCACCCCTCTTGGCCCCTCTGCCCCTCTGCCTTTGGGAGCATTACATGCGGACCAGTCACCTATCGGGTCCACATGTTATTGACTCAAAGGTAGGTGTAGTAAGGCACTGAAGCTCAGTCCCGACGGCCCTGAGAGGGAAATGTAACTCCTGCGCCAGGGCTTGTGGTGCTCCCGCAGCACGAACTCGTGCCAAACTCGAGATTTGTTTCTTTACTATACATGCACGCAACGATTTAATGGACACTGTAATCTCAACATGTGATGGGGAGCTCCAAATTTGAATTTGAAACTTATAAAATGAAAAGATTCAAAACAAATAAACTAGGAGAGAGGGAGTATATCGTAGGATGTGTCCCATACAAAATAAGCCCCCTGGTTTGCCATCGCGAAGATGCGGTTAGAAAGGAGTACAACATCTTCCTACTCGTACGGCAAGAAATCTGCCGCAGACAGCATGGTCCGCCTTTGACCGCCATGTGCAAGGTTCGTTCTATCTTTTATTCAATCTCACCGTGGTTCCATCGTACCAATTCATGCGATGGCCCGTTGCATGGCTGATCCCAATGTTGGACAAAGGTTCTACGGGAACGGTGTCATCATTGTAAATGTTGTGCAAATTGATGTTGGTACCCTCCCATAGATATGCAAGCCAATCTCCACTCGCACCGAGCTTAGCCTGTGAAACCGTGGGCAGGGGGAGAATTAGGAAATGGACACGGAAGTAGTCTTTAGAATGCATTTACTACGTGATCAAACTCATCTTACCTGCTCATCGGAGGAAATCCGAGTGCCCCTCAACGTCGGCATCTCAAGGGGCGTCAACTTGCAACTACGGCCACTCCGCGCTGGAGAGACCACCAAGGAAACATCCTTGTGTGTTCCACGGAACATCAAGATGCATTTGTATGAGTAGTTTATCTTGTGAGAGAAAAGGATGAACGAGGGAAGGCCTCTAGAGATAGAGATGGACACTACTACTATCAATGTGTCGCCCGCATGCGTTGCAATCGATCCAAACTAGTAGAATAATACTTGTTCACGTGCTTGAAATATAAACACTCTAGTTTTGATATACATGTGTCAGCAGACACGACAGCTTGTCCATGGAAGTTGAACTACGGCGACCATCACGTTTCTTGTTTCTACCACTGCCACACCCACACGCGATTCCCACGACGCCGCTCCAACCCACGGCACGACGTCCCCCGACATGGACATGGATCCTCTGACGTGGCTATCACTGCCTTGCCTTGCCTTTCCTTCACTGACAGGTGATGCTTATGGGTCCCACATGTCAGTGACAGAATGGTAGGATTCTTCGTGCGCCTCATCCCTCTCGGCCCCACCGCTCCTCTGCCTTTATGTGCATGACATGCGGGCCAGCTGAATCTGGCGACCATCAACTTTCTACCATAGACACACCCGATTGACGCGGTTTGCCTGCTCCGCTGTGCTCGATCCGTACTCCCGCACCATCGAATTTTCATCCAAATTTGTGACACATTTCGTCCGGGCATCAATCCTCACCGGAGTACTTATGTACTACAGGTAGTACCCGCCGGTGTGGCCATCTATGCCTCGTAATGCCCCGACGCCCAGCTGTGGTACCCTCGCCACGGCCACGCCACCACTGGCCGGTTCATCTCAAACGAGTGAGTCGCGAACCATGCCACCACCATGAGAATGACATGTGGGCCAACCGCATTTAAGGCCCGCATGTCATTGACTCATAGGCCGGGCACTAAGCCACTGAAGTTCGGTCCAGTGGGCCCCGAGAGGGAAACGTAACTCCTGCGGCAGGCTTTGTGGTGCTCCAAAGACGAGCTCGTGCCAAAACTGGAATTTGTTTCTTACTACTACCAACTAGTACTAGTAAGGTACACATGCATTGCACGCATGAGATTCTGGTGGTTTGTGCATTATGCTTCTACATGTGGAGTTTTCTGGATTCTAACATGTGGCAAAATCTGGTGGAATGTAAGGTTAGGCAAGTTTAATTAACTCAGGTGAGTGTTTGGTTCAAGCCACACCTTAGGCAAGCCACACTGGCCCCACATGACATACACACAAAAATGTGGCAAGATTCCCTTAGGCTTGCCAACTTGTGGCTCTCAGTTTGAAGAACTTATTAATAACTTTGCGTGAGCTTAGTTGTGGCAAAGTTAGTCATGAATTAAGTTCAACCATGGAGTCTTCTAGATTATACATGTGGCAGAATCTAGTGGATGATATCCAATGGCCAGTAGTGCTCGGATTTGCCATCTTTGTACCATCGGATTGGCTTCATCCAACGACCAACTTTCAAAGTTTTTCACACACTATATAGGGGGTATAGATATAGATGTGCCAAATTGCTGCAATGGATCCAAAGTATATCTATTTAGTGGAGTGCACTCTAAACACATTATATATTTATTTTTCTCTAACCTTTCGTAGCCATGCAACCAAGCCACATAAGCCTCATGGGTGCCCCCACATCATATTATTCATACTACGTTGATTGAAAAAAAGATAAATCACCCAAAACAAGATCTTCCCATTTTTTGTTCCTACGATGTTGTGCCATGCACGTATCTACTAGTTGTATAGTGGTAGTACTAGTAATATAGTATTAGGAGTACAAACTTGGTAAGTACTAGTAGGAGTAGTACTAGTACGGAATGCTCCTACTCTATCAACGAGCCCCGTCTGAAACAAAATTTCTTGGCTTCCGTATACAGCTAGATCTTCCCTTGTTTCGCTTCTCCAACCCGGCGGGCGGGGTGTCGGTTTTCTCAACGGGCGGTCCCACATGAAAGTGAAAATGCTAGGCACAGGGCGGAGCTACGTGAGGGCCAACACGCGTCTCTCGCCCGCCCAACCTAGCAGGATTTTCGTAGTTGTACATCCAGTTTTGAGGCATGGAGCGTCAACGCAAGGGTAATTTCTATAGCCTGGCTAGACTGGCACGCCCAACGTTTTGCTTCAAGCTCTGCCACTGCTAGGCAACACGCCTTCCCTAAGCTATGTGTTGTGCCGGACGGGCCGTGTTGTACTTGTTGGGGAACGTAGTAATTTCAAAAATTTTCCTACGATCACGCAAGATCATGGTGATGCTTAGCAACGAGATGAGAGTGTTGTCTACGTACCCTCGTAGACCAGCAACGGAAGCGTTGACACAACGTAGAGGAAGTAGTCGTACTCCTTCACGATCCAACCGATCCAAGTACCGAACGACGGCACCTCCGAAGTTCTCGCACACGCTCAGCTCGATGACGCCCCTCGAACTCCGATCCAGCCGAGTGTTGAGGGAGAGTTTCACAAGACGACGGCGTGATGACGATGATGATGTTCCACCGACGCAGGGCTTCGCCTAAGCTCCGCCACGGTATTTTCGAGGTGTAATATGGTGGAAGGGGCACCGCACGGCCAAGGAACGATCTCAATGATCAACTTGTGTGTCATGGGGTGCCCCTGCCCTGTATATAAAGGAGGGAAGGGAGGGCTGGCCGGCCAAGGAGAGGAGGCGCACTGTGGTTTCCTACTCCTACTAGGAGTAGGATTCCCCCCCAATCCTAGTCCAACTAGGTTTCCCCAAGTGGGAAGGGAGAGAGAGGGGGGGCGCCCCCTTCTCCTAGTCCTAATAGGACTAAGGAAGGGGGGAAGGTGCGGCCAGCACTTTGGGCCCCCTTTTCTCCTTTCCACTAAGGCCCATGTTGGCCCATTAGCATTCCGGGGGGTTCCGGTAACCTCCCGGTACTTGGTAAAATTCCCAATTTCACCGGAACACTTCCGATGTCCAAACATAGACTTCCAATATATGAATCTTTATGTCTCGACCATTTCGAGACTCCTCGTCACGTCCGTGATCTCATCCGGGACTCGAACAACCTTCGGTACAGAAACATCATAAAAACTCATAGTAACTGACATCGAAACGTTAAGCGTGCGGACCCTACGGGTTCGAGAACTATGTAGACATGACCGAGACACCTCTCCGGTCAATAACCAATAGCGGGACCTGGATGCCCATATTGGCTCCTACATATTCTACGAAGATCTTTATCGGTCAGACCGCATAACAACATACGTTGTTCCCTTTGTCATCGGTATGTTACTTGCCCGAGATTCGATCGTCGGTATCCAATACCTAGTTCAATCTTGCATCTTGGCAAGTCTCTTTACTCGTTCCGTAATACATCATCTCACAACTAACACATTAGTTGAAATGCTTGCAAGGCTTATGTGATGTGCATTACCGAGAGGGCCCAGAGATACCTCTCCGACAATCGGAGTGACAAATTCTAATCTCGAAATATGCCAACCCAACATGTATCTTCGGAGACACCTGTAATGTACCTTTATAATCACCCAGTTACGTTGTGACGTTTGGTAGCACCCAAAGTGTTCCTCAGGCAAACGGGAGTTGCATAATCTCATAGTCATAGGAACATGTATAAGTCATGAAGAAAAGCACTAGCAACAAACTATACGATCAGGTGCTATGCTAATGGAATGGGTCATGTCAATCAGATCATTCAACCAATGATGTGATCCCGTTAATCAAATAACAACTCCTTGTTCATGGTTAGGAAACACAACCATCTTTGATTAATGAGCTAGTCAAGTAGAGGCATACTAGTGACACTCAGAGGTTTATGTATTCACACATGTATTATGTTTCCTGTTAATACAATTCTAGCATGAATAATAAACATTTATCATGATATAAGGAAATAAATAATAACTTTATTATTGCCTCTAGGGCATATTTCCTTCAGTCTCCCACTTGCACTAGAGTCAATAATCTAGTTCACATCATCATGTGATTCAACACTAATATTCACATGCGTATGTGATTAACACCCATAGTTCACATCGTCATGTGACCAACTCCCAAAGGGTTTACTAGAGTCAATAATCTAGTTCACATCGTTATGTGATTAACACCCAAAGAGTACTAAGGGATGATCATGTTTTGCTCGTGAGAGAAGCTTAGTCAACGGGTCTGTCACATTCAGAGCCGTATGTATTTTGCAAATATTCTATGTCTACAATGCTCTGCACGGGGCTACTCTAGCTAATTGCTCCCACTTATAATATGTATCCAGATTGAGATTCAAAATCATCTAGATTAGTGTAAAAGCTTGCATCGATGTAACTCTTTACGACGGGCTCTTTTATCACCTCCATAATCGAGAAATATTTCCTTAGTCCTCACTAAGGATGTTCTTGACCAATGTCCATGATCTACTCCTAGATCACTATTGTACTCCCTTGCCAAATTCAGAGCAAGGTATACAATAGGTCCGGTACATAACATAGCATACTTTATAGAACCTATGGCTGAGGCATAGGGAATGACTTTCATCCTCTTTCTATCTTCCGCCGTGGTCGGGCTTTGAGTCTTACTCAATTTTACACCATTGCAACACAGGCAAGAACTTTTCTTTGACTGTTCCATTTTGAACTACTTCAAAATCTTGACAAGGTATGTATTTATTGAAAAACTTATCAAGCGTCTTGATCCATCTCTATGGATCTTGATGCTCAATATGTAAGCAGCTTCACTGAGGTCCTTCTTTGAAAAACTCCTTTCAAATACTCCTTTATGCTTTGCAGAATAATTCTACATTATTTCCGATCAACAATATGTCATTCACATATACTTATCGAGAAATGTTTGTAGTGCTCCCACTCACTTTCTTGTAAATACAGGCTTCTCCAAAAGTCTCAGTATAAAACCATATGCTTTGATCAACACATCAAAGCGTATATTCCAACTCCGAGATGCTTGCACCACCATTGATGGATCGCTGGAGCTTGCACATTTTGTTAGCACCTTTAGGATTGACAAAATCTTCTCGTTGCATCATATACAACTCTTCTTTAAGAAAACCATTAAGGAATGTAGTTTTGACATCCATTTGCCGATTTCATAAAATGTGGCAATTGCTAACATGATTCGGACAGACTTTTAAGCATCGATACAAGTGAGAAAATCTCATTGTATTCAACATCTTGAACTTTGTCTAAAACCTTTTTCGACAAGTCTAGCTTTGTAGATAGTAACACTACTATCGGTGTCCATCTTCCTCTTGAAGATCCATTTATTTAACATGGCTTGCTGATCATAGAGCAAGTCAATCAAAGTCCATACTTTGTTCTTATACATGGATCCTATCTCAGATTTCATGGCCTCAAGCCATTTCATGGAATCTGGGCTCATCATCGCTTCCTCATAGTTCGTAGGTTCATCATGGTCTAGTAACATGACTTCCAGAACATGATTACCGTACCACTCACAGTGCGGATCTTACTCTGGAAGACCTGCGAGGTTTGGTAGCAACTTGATCTGAAGTTTCATGATCATCATCATTAACTTCCTCACTAATTGGTGTAGGAATCACTAGAACTGATTTACGTGATGAACTACTTTCCAATAAGGGAGAAGGTACAATTACCTCATCAAGTTTCTACTTTCCTCCCACTCACTTCTTTCGAGAGAAACTTCTTCTCTAGAAAGGATCCACCTTAGCAACGAAAAACTTGCCTGGGATCTGTGATAGAAGGTGTACCCAATAGTTACCTTTGGGTATTCTATGAAGACGACTTCTCGATTTGGGTTTGAGCTTATCGGTGAAAACTTTTTCACATAAGCATCACAACTCCAAACTTTTAAGAAATGACAGCTTAGGTTTATTGTTAAACCATAGTTCATACGGTGTCATCTCAACGGATTTAGATGGTGCCCTATTAAACGTGAATGCAGCTGTCTCTAATGCATAACCCCAAAACGATAGTGGTAAATCGGTAAGATACATCATAGATCGCACCATATCCAATAAAGTGTGGTTACGACGTTCGGACACACCATTATGCTGTGGTGTTCTGTGTGGCGTGAGTAGTGAAATTATTTCACATTGTTTTAATCAAGGCCAAACTCAGAACTCAAATATTTTTCCTCTGCGATCATATCGTAGAAACTTTTATTTTCTTGTTACGATGATTCTTCACTTCACTCTAAAATTCTTTGAACTTTTCAAATGTTTCAGACTTGTGTTTCATCAAGTAGATATACCCATATCTGCTCAAATCATCTTGTGAAGGTCAAGAATAACGATACTTGCCACGAGCATCAACACTCATTGGATCGCATACATCGGTTATGTATTATTTCCAATAAGTCAAGAGCTTGTTCCATTGTTCCGGAGAACGGAGTTTTAGTCATCTTGCCCAAAAGGCACGGTTCGCAAGCATCAAATGATTCATAATCAAGTGATTCCAAAAATCCATCAGCATGGAGTTTCTTCATGCGCTTTACACCAATATGACCTAAACGGCAATTACCACAAATAAGTTGCACTATCATTATTAACTTTGCATCTTTTGGTTTCAATATTATGAATATGTGTATCACTATGATCGAGATCCAATGAACCGCTTTTCATTGGGTGTGTAACCATATAAGGTTTTATTCATGTAAATGTAACAACAATTTATTCTCTTACTTAAATGAATAACCGTATTGCAATAAACATGATCAAATCATATTTATGCTCAACACCAAATAATACTTATTTAGGTTCCACACTAATCCCGAAAGTATAGGGAGTGTGCGATGATGATCATATCAATCTTGGAACTACTTCCAACACTCATCGTCACTTCCCTTCAACTAGTTTCTGCTCATTCTCGCAACTCCTGCTTTCAAGTTACTACTCTTAGCAACCGAACCAGTATCAAATACCGAGGGGTTGCTACGAACACTAGTAAAATACACATCAATAATCTGTATATCAAATATACCTTTGTTCACTTTGCCATCCTTCTTATCCGCCAAATACTTGGGGTAGTTCCGCTTCTAGTGACCAGTTCCATTGCAGCAAAAGCACTTAGTCTCGTGCTTAGGTCCGGACTTGGGCTTCTTCACTCGAGCAACAACTTGCTTGCCGTTCTTCTTGAAGTTCCCCTTCTTCCCTTTGCCCTTTTCCTTGAGACTAGTGGTCTTGTCAATCATCTACACTTGATGCTCTTTCTTGATTTCTACCTTCGCCGATTTCAACATCACGAAGAGCTCGGGAATCGTTTTCGTCATCCCTTGCATACTATAGTTCATCACGAAGTTCTAGTAACTTAGTGATGGTGACTAGAGAATTCTGTCAATCACAGCCTTATCCGGAAGATTAACTCCCACTTGATTCAAGCGATTGAAGTACCCAGTACAATCTGAGCACATGCTCACTAGTTGAGCGATTCTCCTCCATCTTTTAGCTTTAGAACTTTGTTGGAGACTTCATATCTCTCAACTCGGGTATTTGCTGGAAATATTAACTTCAACTCTGGAACATCTCATATGGTCCATGACGCTCAAAACGCCTTTGAAATCCCGATTCTAAGCCGTTAAGCATGGTGCACTAAACTATCAAGTAGTCATCATATTGAGCTAGCAAAATGTTCATAACGTCGCATCCGCTCCTGCAATAGGTCCGCTACCTAGCGGTGCATCAAGGACGTAATTCTTCAGGCAGCAATGAGGATAAACCTCAGATCACGGATCCAATCCGCATCATTGCTATTAACATTTTTCAATACAATTTTCTAGGAACACATATAAAAACATAGGGAAGCAACAACGCGAGCTATTGATCTACAACATAATTTGCAAAATACTACCAGGACTAAGTTCATGATAAATTAAAGTTCAATTAATCATATTACTTAAGAACTCCCACTTAGATAGACATCTCTCTAATCCTCTAAGTGATCACGTGATCCAAATCAACTAAACCATGTCCCATCATCACGTGAGATGGAGTAGTTTCAATGGTGAACATCACTATGTTGATCATATCTACTATATGATTCACGCCGACCTTTCGGTCTCCGTGTTCCGAGGTCATATCTTATATGCATAGCTCGTCAAGTATAACCTGAGTATTCCGCGTGTGCAACTGTTTTGCACCCGTTGTATTTGAACGTAGAGCCTATCACACCCGATCATCACGTGGTGTCTCAAAGACGAAGAACTTTCGCAACGGTGCATACTCGTGGAGAACACTTCTTGATAATTAGTGAGAGATCATCTTATAATGCTACCGTCAATCAAAGCAAGATAAGATGCATAAAGGATTAACATCACATGCAATCAATATAAGTGATATGATATGGCCATCATCATCTTGTGCTTGTGATCTCCATCTCCGAAGCACCGTCATGATCACCATCGTCACCGGCGCGACACCTTGATCTCTATCGTAGCATCGTTGTCGTCTCGCCAACTTATGCTTCTACGACTATCGCTACCGCTTAGTGATAAAGTAAAGCATTACAGGGCGATTGCATTGCATACAATAAAGCGACAACCATATGGCTCCTCGCCGTTGCCGATAACTTCGGTTACAAAACATGATCATCTCATACAATAAAATTCAGCATCATGTCTAGACCATATCACATCACAACATGCCCTGCAAAAACAAGTTAGACGTCCTCTACTTTGTTGTTGCAAGTTTTACGTGGCTGCTACGGGCTTAAGCAAGAACCAATCTCACCTACGCATCAAAACCACAACGATACTTCACAAATAGACTCCGCTTTTAACCTTCTCAAGGACCGGGCGTAGCCACACTCGGTTCAACTAAAGTTGGAGAGACAGTCTTCCACAAGCCATCTATGTGCAAAGCACGCCGAGGGAACCGGTCTCGCGTGAAGAGTACGCGTAAGGTTGGTCTGGATCGTCGTCCAACAATACCGCTGAACCAAAGTATGACATCTTTGGTAGGCAGTATGACTTGTATCGTCCACAACTCACTTGTGTTCTACTCGTGCATATCATCAAACCATAAAAACCTAGGCTCGGATGCCACTGTTGGGGAACGTAGTAATTTCAAAAAATTTCCTACGATCACGCAAGATCATGGTGATGCTTAGCAACGAGATGAGAGTGTTGTCTACGTACCCTCGTAGACCAGCAACGGAAGCGTTGACGCAACGTAGAGGAAGTAGTCGTACTCCTCACGATCCAACCGATCCAAGTACCGAACGACGGCACCTCCGAGTTCTGCACACGCTCAGCTCGATGACGCCCTCGAACTCCGATCCAGCCGAGTGTTGAGGGAGAGTTTCGCCAAGACGACGGGCGTGATGACGATGATGATGTTCCACCGACGCAGGGCTTCGCCTAAGCTCCGCCACGGTATTTTCGAGGTGTAATATGGTGGAAGGGGCACCGCACACGGCTAAGGAACGATCTCAATGATCAACTTGTGTGTCATGGGGTGCCCCCTGCCCTGTATATAAAGGAGGGAAGGGAGGGCTGGCCGGCCAAGGAGAGGAGGCGCACCAGGGTTTCCTACTCCTACTAGGAGTAGGATTCCCCAATCCTAGTCCAACTAGGTTTCCCCAAGTGGGAAGGGAGAGAGAGGCGCCTCTTCTCCTAGTCCTAATAGGACTAAGGAAGGGGAAGGTGCGGCCAGCACTTTGGGCCCCTTTTCTCCTTTCCACTAAGGCCCATGTTGGCCCATTAGTATTCCGGGGTTCCAGGTAACCTCCGGTACTTGGTAAAATTCCCAATTTCACCCGAACACTTCCGATGTCCAAACATAGACTTCCAATATATGAATCTTTATGTCTCGACCATTTCGAGACTCCTCGTCACGTCCGTGATCTCATCCGGGACTCAACAACCTTCGGTACAGAAACATCATAAAAACTCATAGTAACCGCCATCGAAGCGTTAAGCGTGCGGACCCTACGGGTTCGAGAACTATGTAGACATGACCGAGACACCTCTCCGGTCAATAACCAATAGCGGGACCTGGATGCCCATATTGGCTCCTACATATTCTACGAAGATCTTTATCGGTCGGACCGCATAACAACATACGTTGTTCCCTTTGTCATCGGTATGTTACTTGCCCGAGATTCGATCGTTTTATCCAATACCTAGTTCAATCTCACATCGCAAGTCTCTTTACTCGTTCCGTAATTCATCATCTCACAACTAACACATTAGTTGAAATGCTTGCAAGGCTTATGTGATGTGCATTACCGAGAGGGCCCAGAGATACCTCTCCGACAATCGGAGTGACAAATTCTAATCTCGAAATATGCCAACCCAACATGTATCTTCGGAGACACCTGTAATGTACCTTTATAATCACCCAGTTACGTTGTGACGCTTTGGTAGCACCCAAAGTGTTCCTCGTGCAAACGGAGTTGCATAATCTCATAGTCATAGGAACATGTATAAGTCATGAAGAAAAGCACTAGCAACAAACTATACGATCGGTGCTATGCTAATGGAATGGGTCATGTCAATCAGATCATTCAACCAATGATGTGATCCCGTTAATCAAATAACAACTCCTTGTTCATGGTTAGGAAACACAACCATCTTTGATTAATGAGCTAGTCAAGTAGAGGCATACTAGTGACACTCTGTAGGTTTATGTATTCACACATGTATTATGTTTCCTGTTAATACAATTCTAGCATGAATAATAAACATTTATCATGATATAAGGAAATAAATAATAACTTTATTATTGCCTCTAGGGCATATTTCCTTCAGTACTCCCGACTCCCGGGTGTGTGGGGGTGCGACGCGAACGTGGCAGGCCTTTTCCTTTTACTAGCAATGTGCCCGTGTGTTGCGACGGATCCAAAGTAGTAGAATAGTAGTATTTGTTCACAAACTTGAAAGAAATCACTATTGTTTTGATATACTCCTAATATATTACTCCCTCCGTACCTAAATATTTGTCTTTTTTGAGATTTCAAATGGACTATCACATACGGATTATATAAACATATTCTAGTGTTTCTAGCAAGATGCTCGCGCATTGCACAAAGTTGATGGAAAAGGTAAGCACAACTTATAAATTGACGGATGGAGTACTAGTTACAGTGATGCATATAATTAAGCAAAGGGATAGCACATGTCGGTATTAACTGGAACGAGAATGCAACAGCACAATAAGAATTAAGGCCACGATGATGCGATCGCAATGGTGGTTACAGAAGGCAAGAAGAAAGATGGATCCATGAACGTACGACCTCCTCCTCCTCAACTTAGTGCGCCGGGCCACCGACCGGCGGCTAAGGAGCGGCGGCTTTTGTGGCGAGGTCGAGGTGCTTCTCAACAAAGGCATCCAAGGCTTCCAGCCGGTTGAGGAAGGCCAATGTCGTAGCGTCCCCACTAGCCTTCTAGATACCTATGTACACGATTTGCTCGTACGCGTGGATGTGTAGGTCGATGAATTCTTGCAGGGCGAGGTGCCTCGCGGCGAGCGCGATCCCCAGGTGGACATTCTTCGTGGCGTCGGCGGGCAGTCGCAGGGCCACCAGTGCTTGAAAGAGGTTCCGGCCATGGAGGCCGATTAGGGTGGCAGTAATGAGGAGCGGCGCTGGGCTGGAGGAGTACGGCGATGTCGTCCGCGAGCTTCTTGAGGATGGTGAACTTGTTGCTGGTGGCAACGATCATCTGGTCCTACTGAGAGTCATAGTTGGCGTCGACAGCAGCCATCCACCAGCCGGTCTCCAACACCGTCTGGAGATGATCCTCTGCGCCATGCCGCAGGCCGGCGTCGTGGACCATCTGGCGTAGCCGCTGGCCGCTCATGCGCATCGCCGCCATGGGTCTGGAGCGAGCTCTTTTGCGTTTAGTGTAGGTGCTTAGGCAAATGCTTAGGTGCGTATGATGTGGTAGATGCATTGGAATGGAGGAGGGGCGCCTTTATATGAGGGCAATGAGGGCAAACTGCGTTGCATTCACATCGTGCAGCCTCTTTTCCTGGACCTCCTCCCATTACTTCCCTCATGCATTAATTGAAGGATGATGCATTGGCCGTTCAACATATCAGGAACCGCTACTCCCTCCCTCGTCTGCATTAAAGGCGTATCGGGAACTGTGCCGCCCGCTGTCAAATCGAATACTCCCTCCGTCTAGGTGAGTATTAAGTCATCTTACGAAAACCAAATACTAGTAAACACATAAGCGTGGTGCATTAACTCTCACGTTGTTTCTTATTTCTTGACATAAATAGAGGAATCAACCAAGAAGAGATGTGGGGCTTGTATGCTTTTAATGACTTGAGACTGTCAAACATGACATGCAGTGGTCAGTTCGTTGCACAAGAACAAATACAACCCACGCCAAGACACACGCATCTTATAGCATCACATCCAATGGCTATAAAAGATGAATGAGACCTAATTATATCTCATCTAGATGAGTTCTAGCAAAACTGTATTAATAATACTTAGTACTCATGCGCCATGTATCATATAAGAATCATGTAGTACTTTATTTATTGCCATGCATGACACATAGTTCACGAGCGCTCTCTATATGTACCACCTTTTTTTTAATTTCAAGTTTTGCTCCATGGCGCAATCCATCGATACTACTATTGTACAAAAGTGGAGTATATACATTTTTTAAAAGGCTAGAGGGCGGGGCAGTCTAGCTCGGTTGGTTTCACGAGAGGCGAGGGCCTTTGTGAGTTGACGGCTCATTAATGCTGTCAAATCGAATAGTACTGCGCTGCCCGCTGCACGCCCGACGCCTCCATTAAACCCCTCCGTTAAACCCGCATGCAAACCGAGAACCCTACTCCTGCCACACGTCCGTTCATGAGCGGGCCGGAATTAAACACAACACCGGCCGAGCTCCTCCCGTCCGCCCTCAGTTTAAATGAGGCCAGACGCCGGCCAAGCTCCTACCGTCCGCCCTCTATTTACACGAGGCTAGACAGACAAGAGGCATGAATCGCACCCCTCCGCCGCTCCCCCATCTCCTCCTTCACCATTTTCTCCACCCTTCCAATGGCTTCCGATGAGCCGTTCTCCGGCATATTACCCGGCTGGGTGGCCTGCCGAGCCCTCCGGATACGGGCGAGGCCGCTCGGTGCTTCACCAACCTCGCTTGGCCCGACGGAGCCAGTTGCCGCCCCAAGCAGGCGCGTGGTTCAGCAACTCACCGCTCCAGTTCAGCTCGATGAGGAGTGGCGAGTTGCTCCACGCCGGCACGGCGGCGAGCACACCGGTACGGGCGCCGCCGCTGCCGCATCAAGCGCCACCGGTACTGCGGTGGCCGCGCCTCCCGTGTACGTGGCGGCGCCTCCGATTACTGCGGCAGCGCCATGCGGCAGAGATAGAAGTTGGGTGCATGGAGAGCGGAAGTCGGTGGCCAGCTTCTCCATGTCCGCCGCCATCATCGAGGAGAAGTAGAACACGGAGACCGCCGCCACTTGGGACCCATGAAGGCCACGCCGAGGCGGCGACCGTGGATTCAGGTGTGGTTTCTTTGCTGCCCGTCTCTTTCGAGGACCTTCGTCGACCCGCAAGTGTCCGATGGACATAAGGAAGACAAAGGGATCATGCTGACCATTTAGAACTAAAATAAGTCTAGGTATATCCATTTCTAGGACAAGTATTTCCGGACGGAGGGAGTATTAATTATACAAGTGAGCCGGATTGGCACCTCTTAGTTCATGTAAATGTAATGAAATCCATCATGTTTATATGAAGATCCGGCTTTTTTATACGAAATCCTTCATGCTTATATGAAATCAGTCGGTGTTTGCATGAATTCCATCTGGTTGGTTAGAGTTGTAAAATGTACGCATTTGGCGTTTGATGTCGTCCTCGGCTTAAGGAAGCGGGAGGAAATTTTCCGGCTGCCGTTGGAGATGCTCTTTATGCTGGAAATAATAGAGTGACATCCAATCCATTTGAGTTAATTGCCTGTATGATTGTCCCTCTATAAAAAGTTAATTGTATGTACAGTGTACACGTGACTTGCAGGTGTCTACAACTTGCATGAAAGTTAAAAAGAAACAAGTCCATCCTTAATATTCTAAGTACTGTGGGTTCCACCGTTAGTACAAGAGTTTAAAGAAGTATATATTAAATAAGTAGAGTAATATATAATATACAAATCTAAAGTCAAAAGACAGAATTAGAACTCATGTCATCGCTACAGTAGCATCCGCGCTAACTGCCCAAGACATTTTTGTTGTAGACCATGCTGGAGATATATCTCCATGTCTACTCTTATAGACACTCCATTCATTCCTAAATATTTGTCTTTTTCAGATTTCAAATGGACTACCACATACGGATGTGTATGTAGATATATTTTAGAGTGTAGATTCACTAATTTTGCTACGTATGTCTTTTCGTGAAGGGCCGATTTGTCCTTGATTTATTTATGAGGTATCCAGATGGCACCGCACCGCCAAGAAAAGAGGGTAACATCAAAATTATGGAATACTTTTTGAGTATGTTGGTAAGGTCCGGTCATAGTCACTTGTTGAAATCTCTAAAGACAAATATTTCTCCGTTCGAATACTTGTCATCAAAATGGATAAAAGGAAATGTATCTAGACATATTTTAGTTTTAGATACATCTATTTTTATCCATTTTGATGACAAGTATTTTCGGACGGAGGGAGTAGAAAACAGAGTTGGTGATGATGGTGTGCGTGCCATCCTGCAATATAGGCCGTCGGATTTATATCTAACGGATAGGGAAGGAACTCTGGCAATTTTGCAAAAATATACCCACACATCTCTCCACGTTCGCAAATAAGGCCTTCCCTCGTTCAGCCTTTTCTCTCACAAGATAAACTACTCATACAAATGCATCTTGATGTTCCATGCAACGCACGGGCAACTAGCTAATTTCTTTTAAAACAGTTGCTGCGATAATTGGGTTGAAGTGATATATTTTATGTCTGCCCCGAATGATTTCAGATTCACTAGTAGTAACAAAGAAAAGGTTGCCTTGTTAATTAATGTAAAACAGGGTGAAAACTATCACATGAGGGCGGTAAAAACAAGGCACATTGGGTTCAGCGTCATCGTCACTACAGCTGTCTTGTGTGCGAGAAGTCTACATATCGAGGGGGCTACCAAGCGAGGCACCGAGACACAATGTTTGAGAGAGAAACCAATTGATGATTAGGATCGAGATCGAGTTGTCACCCTTCCGCTCTCATTGTTGGGGGAGGGAGAAAGACGTATCGAGAGTGTGCGCGGTAGGCACAGAGGCACAACTAGCGAGTGTGTGTGTGTGTGTGTGTGTTTGAAAGAGGAGTCGATAGATTATTATCAAGATCGATGTGCCACCCTACTCCTTCGGTGCCGGGTAGTGTGTGTGTGTGTGTGTATGTTTGAGAGAGAATCCAGTCGATAGATTAGTATCAAGATCGAGGTGTCACCCTACTCCTTCGGTGCCGGGTAGTGTGTGTGTGTGTGTGTGTGTATGTTTGAGAGAGAAGCCAGCCGATAGATTAGTATCAAGATCGAGGTGTCACCCTACTCCTTGGTGTTGGGAAGTGTGGGTGTGTGGGGGGGTCAGTGACACTCACATATCTCTACTCTTATAAAAAACAGAGTTGGTGATGATGGTGTTCCTGCCATCCTGCAATATAGGCCATCCGATTTATATCCGACGGACAGGAAGGAAAATATGGAAATTTTGCAAAAAGATACCCACACCCCTCTCCGCATTTGCAAATAAGGCATTCCCTCGTTCATCCTTTTCTCTCACAAGATAAACTTCTCATGCAAATGCATCTTGATGTTCCGTGCAACGCACATGGGCATCTTGCTAGTAGGGAGAAGGAGTTTGTGTGACACATATCTAGCTATATTAAGGGATAGGTAGATAGCATATGTGTGAGAGATGAGTGGATGTGGGTGGGGCGGAATTAAAGGGGTGGGCGTGTTAGACATAGAGAGCGTGTGTGTTTCTGTGTGAGAGACTTGTAGGACGGGGTAGAAAGACAAATTTAACCCTGACGGAGGGAGAGAAATACACGAAGTGCGCGTGTGTGATTCCAATGCCCACAGGGAAATGAGATATGTATGCGTGTGAGAGAGATTGCACAATTCATTCACGTATCACTATCTAGCGATCGTGGACGTGCATCACTTGAACATAAGTCAATATCTAGTTCGTATCGTGGCCAAAGGTACAATATCGATTCAACGCTATAAAGATTGGACACTCACATATCACATTTTTTCTATTTAAATAAACCTTTTCAGTTGTGCATGCCAAAGTTACAGTGATGTTTCTTCAAACAACCAATGTAGCTATCATGCACGTGCACCATTGTTACTCTTGCATTCAAATTCATTGGTCTTGGATGATTTAAGTTTCTATTTTGAAGTAATATATGTAATATTCATATATTAATTCAACAGGTTCTATATTTATGAAATGGAGGCTATGTAATCATAACACTTTTAAGTAGCTAACTACAATATCCATTTCTTTTTGTGTGCCTCTACACTAACACGTCAATGCATTATGTTTAAAGTAAATAACCAATGGCACTAAATTATCTATTTACACGAGAAATACATAGACTGAGCTTTTGATCCCTTTTTTGTGAACGCGCCACTACACCCGTATGATTGGCCGCGCCCGTGTGAACGTCAAAGTTATCGGCGCATCATCCCGAGTTATTGTCTTTTTTTCTGGGGTGGACTTCACACCAATTATTAACTGCTGACGCGTGCCCCGTGTACACAGTCTAGCATGACCTTCCCGCTAGCACGGTCCAAAATTAGTTGAAACTGGATACGAACGATCCCGCAGGCGGCAAAATCTCCTGCCTCCTTCTAAAACTTCCGCCACCTTAGTCTTTAGCATGCGAAATCCCCCTTTATCCTTGGTACACGGAGACCAGCAGTTACAACACCGCCTCATCTACATGATAGGTCGGGCTGCTTGATAATTTCGGTTCCCCCACTACACGGCACCCCCATTTCCTCTCCCCTCCCAAAAAACGACTAACTCCACAAAGACCAGAGCATCTTACATCACGCCGTCTGCATTTCATCGCCTCTTTCTCCCTCCCTCTTGAAACCCTAGACTGCTCATCCACCGCTGCATTCATAGCCCATTCATCGCCAACAAGGCGTCCACCTCGCCGGATCTGCTTCTGCGGCCGCATCTACCCCTCCCACCTCCCCTAGAAACAAGTATACTGATCATCCACCACTGTACCACAGCCCATTCAGTGCCGGCCTTGTCCACGGCACCGGATTTGCTTCACCAAGATTTCGTCAACCGCCACAAGATCTGCAGTGGCTCATTCAGACTCCCCACCGGAGACGCTTCGTCCACACCCCCCGGAGCCGCCCCACCAACGCCCCCGTCGACGGCCTCTGATCCTCTTTGCCAACACCTTCCTCAACCCTACCGGAGCTGCTTCGCCGACACCAGCGTCAACCCTACCGGAGTAGCTTCGCCTATACCATTCTCAACCCCACCGGGGCCGCTTTGCCAACTCACAAGTCCACGGCCTCAGATCCGCATCGTCGACACCACCCTTAACCCAACCTACCGGAGCAGCTTCTGACGCCCCGTCCACGACCGCAGATCCGCATCGTCGACACCACCCTTAACCCAACCACCGGAGCAGCTTCTGACGCCCCGTCCACGGCCGCAGATCCGCATCATCGAAACCATCCTTAACCCAACCACCGGAGCAGCTTTTGACGCCCCATCCACAGCCACAGATCCGCGTCGTCGACACCATCCTTAACCCAACCACCAGAGCAGCTTCACCTACGCCCTCATCCATGGCCATATATCCACTTCGCCCACACCGTAGTCCACCCTACCGGAGCCGCTCCACAAACACCCTACTCGACGGTTCTAGATCTCCTCATCGGACCCCGACACCAATGGCGTCATCACCTCGGACGTTTCTAACCTGATTCCCACTGCTCGAGAGATGCCAAGCACCCGCCACGCCTAGGTACTTGTCACCATTAAACCCGGCCCAAAGATCACCGCCCGATGTACTTCAAATATACTAACCGGTCGTCATTACCTATATGCAGCTGGCAAAAACTACAAGGACGATGTTTCTTCTGGATCTAACAGCTTGGCCAACCAAGATCCTGGACTGAGGCATTGCTATGATCTTGTAAGCGCGTCTCTCTCTCTTGTATTGTTTTGTGCCTGCCAGCGTGCTTTGCTAGGATTTTCGACCAGTAATCCCTTTGTGCAGACAATGATTTCTACTACTGGCTGCTAAATTAGATATGTAGATGTCATACATGATACTACCGTACCTCCGTTCCTAAATATAAGTCTTTCTAGAGATTCCACTATAGGTTACATACGGAGCAAAATGAGTGAATCTACACTTGACAATGCATCTATATACATCTGTATGTGGTCCATAATTGGAATCTCTACAAAGACATATATTTAGGAACAGGCAGTACATTACACAAAATCGTAGGTGGCATGTAGGAATTCCAAAGGCACTACATTAGGCTCCCTTAGAGTGCCCGCCAGTCCGGCATACAGAGTCATGGCTAGTTTATGGTACGCACACAATCGTTAATTGGTGGTTTAAATATGCAAGGGATATGCAATGTAGTATCATGTAGAGATGTCTGAAATTAGCCGTGTCAACTTGCAGATAGGGTTACACAATGAAAAAGTACAAGATGTATGTGGCAATTTCATGGAACATCGCAAAAAAAGGAGAGGCAACGGTGAGCCTATACAGTGTGCTATGGTACGTCACTCCTCCATTGCAATCATCGTGACATGTTATTTGTATGCCAGTTCTATTAGCCAAGTTTCTTAGGGACACTTATTACGAGTTATCCTAAGAAAATAAGCACCTGTGAATATAAGCTCCATGTAATACGCCAACCAGTTCTTTTCATTGCGTTTTCAGCTTATCTTTGGTATGATCAGTGGAAAGTCTAGATTGCATTATATATATTTTTCATTTTGCTGCCCATATGGAAATTAATTTGACTTGCAAACATCACAAATTGAACCCAGTGCAATAATTAATATGATAGGAAAACAGACCATCACTATTTGCTCAAAATGCAAATACAAAGATACCATCTACTTGGCACAATCTACTTTGGTCAATGTTTTCCATAGAGATCCCATTGCCTAATTTAAATGAAGAACGCATGACCCATTTAAATGAAGAACAATTATTTATTGAAATTCGATGGTCCAAGTGGCTGGTTTTTATCATATAGCAGCACCACCTGAAAGCATCATATAGCAGCAGCTCATAGCAACTCATCATACAGCAGCGGCAGCAGTAGTGTGCAATTCATCATATACCAGCGGCAGCAGCAGCTCATAGCAATTCATCATATACCAGCAGCAGGAGCAGCTCATAGCAATTCATCATATAGCGGCAGCAGGAGCAGCTCATAGCAATTCATCATATAGCAGCAGGAGCAGCTTGTAGCAACTCATCATATAGCAGCAGCAGCAGCTCATAGCAATTCATCATATAGCAGCAGCAGCAGCAGCTCATAGCAACTCATCATACAGCAGCAGCAGCTCATAGCAATTCATCATATAGCAGCAGCAGGAGCAGCTCATAGCAATGCATCATATAGCAGCAGCAGAAGCAGCTCATAGCAATTCATCGTATAGTGGATCAGAATGAAAATTTGGCAAAAAAAAACAGAGGAGATCCTCACCTTGTTGGATGAGCTCATCCTTCAACAAAGACCTCAAGGCCATGGCCCGGGAGGAGGAGGGGAACAAGGTGCCTTCGCCGCAGTGTGGCATCGATCGAAGTTGTGCAGCGCCCGACGAGTAGTGCGTTGGACGAACCACAGTGGAGCAGCTGCTGGAGACCATGAGAATGAGGGGCGGCGCCAGAGGGAGGAGCAGCCAGGGAGATTTGCCCCTACCCACCGGCCATGTAGCCTAGCTGGACATAGCATCGTCGAGGACCAGGCCAGATGGGACCAGTGGCGACGGCTCGCTGGAGGAACCCTAGTGCTGCAGGCAGGGGATCGAGGTAGAGGGAAAGGGGAGAGGAGATGCAAGCAGGTGGCAATGAATGCTTGTGTGTTTGTTTTACTTGAGAGTCGTGTGTGACACGCAAGGCGTCGTGATTGCATTTTGAGTGTGTCTGTGCAGACAACAAAGTCATTTCACTATTCCCCTTCCCTTCAATTTTTAGTGAGGTTCTACCCGAAACACCCCCCTCCAAAGTGAAATTAGTTAAGCCCAAGCCCATAACTCAAAAATGACTTCTTTACATCTTGTATGGCTTATTTTGACAATATGCCCTGAAAAGGCGGAATCGAACTGGCCCTTAACCTGCAATTCAATTGTGCATGCAATGATGAATCACTCCTGCCTGCTATCTGTACATTTAGGCATCATCATACATGGAATAACCTAATACATGTGCATTCCATTGTAGAATCTGGAATATGCAATGTTTATGTTAGTTCATACGTTGCACATGATGTTTAAATGCCCCTTAAATCTGGTCGATCAAGTGATGGTCTTTAAGCCTCCTTCTTTGCTTCTTTTCTTGATATGTAAGATTTGCTCACACATCTGCTCAATTGCTTGTTTGCATCACCAGCCATACTAGGACTGTTTGCTTTGATTACTTGTTGTTCTTGACCTAACACTCTAACAGAGCTTGTCAACGATTTAAACACTAAGGGCTGCTGTAGTGGGGCCTTGTCTAACTCATAGGTGACATAAAGGTTTGGCTGTACACTACAGTAGGCTCTCCAAGAGTACCTGGAGATCCAGTTCGAAGGTATGCCTAGTTTTTACATAGTGCAAACATAGTAAATGCTCATCTCATTGTCTGCAAGTGCAAGAGATGCGGCATGTTTCATTATGTGGTGTTGTTTTGTTATAATCTCATCCTTTTGTGTTCATAGACTGGAAAGTATGCATATTTATCTTCCAAGGAGACGAGTAACTAGTTTGTGTCACCTTGCAGAGGGGGTGCAATGAAGACAAGATTGAGGATTGCCAAGTACAAGATGTTAGGAAGGAGCCTTGCAAGAGAAGTAGGAGCTGCGCTGAGCCTCTTCAACCTGCTAAGGTAAGTCACTGTATGCAACTCAACAGTTCAATTCCTTGTTTGTTTCTGCATAGTTAATTTTCTCTTTTCAATTGCTTTATTTGTCCTTACTTAATGAGATGCCGAATAATTATGCACGATGATCGGTACTTGTATCACTATTAGTTGACATAATTAAAGGCATTACCATTTAATTACTTCCGTCAAGTGTGCCTGAAGCTTTGAAGTCTATTAACCAACTATTATTGCATGAGGCTCACAATCTAGTTTATACTACGCTAATGATTGCATAGTTTTTCCTGCTGTAGTATGTTTGTATGAAACCCTCTGCTGTTCATTATGCTCCCTAAGACTTTAATTGAGGTACAGAATGGCCAACTGCTTGCTTACTTATACGCATCGTGCTGTCTAAATTTGTAACTTGTCTGTGTTTTCGATTGGGCCCCAACATCATGCTCCTCTGGTGAGCTAAGAGGGAATTCTGTATGCAGGCTGCATGACTATCTTTTTTATAATTTTTAAAATATCACCTGCTTATGCTTCATGATGTGTAACATTTTTTGTGTGAAAGTGACGTGTAACATTATTGTTAGTCTTGTTTTGCCATGTAGTACAAAATAGTGTCTTGTTCGCTTCACTGTTGTAACTATATTTTGCCCTAGTCATGTGTACTTACAGAAACATTTCAGGATGAAGTGACATCAACATAAAAATCTGCGAGCAGTGCTGCATGGCCATTACTGAATGATTATGGATTGGAATTGGAATGTGCTGATGTTCTCGAGCATCAACTAGAGGTGGCAAGACAACGTGTACATGAGTGTCAACGTATAATCAACAAGTTGAGACTGGTCATGCAGGTATTAGATGCAGGAGTCAAAAAAATGAAACAAGACACCGAAGTAACCATGAAGGAATTGGATATTTTCCAGACTAAAATTTGTGCTATCTGAATCCGGCCAATCCTATTTTCTGAAGAGATTATAGTTCAAATGGAGCTAAGTTGATGTGCGTCCATGATGTATGAGCCGTATTTGCCCAGTGTATGTAATTTGTTGTTTGTGTATGCTTTATTATCACTGTGCTGCACCATAATGCCCAGTGGGTATAATCGGCTGTAATTTCTTTATTGTATAGTGTAGGATTATTCTACCTTTCTATGCCTTGACCAATTTGTTGTATAGTGTATGCTTTTTAGAGGTGATAGTATTGAGTAGGATAATTCTTTGAATATGCTATATCGTTCAAACGGGGGCCAACTCGCCCGACCATGGGCCTTCTACGTCTCGTAGGATCTATGGGCCTTCTACGTCTCGTAGGATCCATTGGCCTTCTACGTCTGGCAGGATCCATGGGCCTTCTACGTCTAGCAGGATCCATGGGCCTTCTACGTCTCGCAGTGTCCATGGGCCTTCTACGTCTAGCAGGATCCATGGGCCTTCTACGTCACGTAGGATCCATGGGCCGCCGACTCATTTATGGGTCTTGTACTGGCCTTTAATGGGCCGTAGACGGGCCTATAATGGAAATCGTACGTTTTATGGGCTGACCATAACGGGCCGTTAATAGGCGTATTTGGTGATGCTATGAAAATGGCCCAACAGACTAACGGACCACAAACGGGTCAGAACGAACGGGCTGAATTTAGCCCACAAGCGTAAAATGACAAGAACGGGCCGTAAGTAACCGAATGTCGCAAATGAGCCCAAGAATAAATGGGCCCTCGAAGGCGAAGTTAACTTGGGCTGAAGCCCAATGTAATAACGGCCTGTTAATGGGTATAAAGTGTTACACTATTCATTATGGGCCAGTTTCACCGCGGGCCGTTAATGGGTGTTGTCGGCGTTCTGGGAACGGGTGTCCCCAGACTTGCCTGCCTGCGGCGTGGCTCAAGTGGGGGCCCAGCACGGCCCAGCTTCATCAGCTCAAGCTCAAGACCCTCGCGAGGGGCCAAGCCTCGCAGGGCGGACGACAGGAACCTTTCTCAGGAGCAGCCTCGTCAGGCAGGCTCGCGAGGAGGCGGAGAGATCAAGGCAGGGTACCACGCGAGGGTGCCCTGTGACGCAAGCCATGACGATCGAGACCAGGCGGGCGCCAGCCCGCTGATACGTCTCCAACGTATCTATAATTTCTGATTGCTCCATGCTAGATTATCTACTGTTTTGGACTATATTGGGCTTTATTTTCCACTTTTTATATTATTTTTGGGACTAACCTACTAACCGGAGGCCCAGCCCAGAATTGCTGTTTTTAGCCTATTTCAGTGTTTCGAAGAAAAGGAATATCAAACGGAGTCCAAAAGACCTGAAACTCCACGGAACCTGTTTTTGGACGGAAGAAGCCCATCGAGTGCATGTGAAGCTCACTAGAGTCTCGGGCTGCCCACGAGGGTGGGGGCACGCCTACCTCGTGGCCAGCCCGAAGTCCACCGACATCCTCCCTGCACCCATATATACTCTCGTACCCTAAAACTTCCAGTAACGAGATTAGATCAAGTTCCGCCCGCCGCAAGCCTCTGTAGCCACGAGAAATCAATCTAGGCCCTCTCGGCGCCTCACGAGGGGGGGCCATCATCACCGGTGGCCATGGAGGAGTATCCTGAGGGTCTTCATCACCATGAAGGCCAAGGACCAGAGGGTGGAGGCCATGGAGGAGGAAGCACAAGGGGGAGAACCTCTCCTCCTCTCTTCCGGTGGCGCCAGAGTGCCATTGGGAGGGGCATCATCGCCACGGTGATCGTCTTCATCAACATCACCATCCTCATCTCTTTTACGCGGTCCACTCTCCCGCACCCCGCTGTAATCCCTACTTGAACATGGTGCTTTATGCCACATATTATGATCCAATGATGTGTTGCCATCCTATGATGTTTTGAGTAGATATCTTTTGTCTTTGGGTTGATTGATGATCTAGATTGGTATGAGTTGTATGTTTTACTTTGGTGCTGTCCTATGGTGCCCTCCGTGTCGCGGAAGCGTGAGGGATTCCCGCTGTAGGGTGTTGCAATACGTTTATGATTCGCTTATAGTGGGTTGCGTGAGTGACTGAAACACAAACCCGAGTAAGGGGGTTGTAGCGTATGGGAATAAAGAGGACTTGATGCTTTAATGCTATGGTTGGGTTTTACCTTAATGGTCTTTAGTAGTTGAGGATGCTTGCTAGAGTTCCAATCGTAAGTGCATATGATCCAAGTAGAGAAAGTATGTTAGCTTATGCCTCTCCCTCATATGAAACTGTAATAGTGATCACCGGTCTTATTAACAATTGCCTAGGACAATTACGCACACCGATCCACCATTATTCCACACCCGCTATTTATAATATTTAGTAATATATTCTAACTTTATGATAACAGAACCTACTTTTATGTTTTATCTCTCCGATACCATACAAAGTTATCCTCTTCATACCCACAACAGTTTTATTTCTCGTTGCTAGTTGGAAGCAAACGTCCGGTGCCGCGAGAGTCGTATCGGTGGAAGATAGGGCTTGAGAGAATATTGATCTTACCTTTAGCTCCTTGTGGGTTCGACACTCCATACTTATCACTTCCACCTTTGGAAAGTGCTACGATGATTCCTTGCACTTGGGGATTATCAAGCTCTTTTCTGGCGCCGTTGCCGGGGAGCAATAGCGTGGGGTTGATATTCTCGTGTGTGCTTGTTTGCTTCCTTCACTAAGTATATTTTGTTTTTACTTTTTGTTTCTGTTTAGTTGTGGGTGAAACATACAAAAATATTTAAAAATTAAAATACAAAAAAATTATTACTTGCCTCTCATGCCTAAAAAGTTTTTCAAAAAGAGAAGTGATTGGAAGGTTTTGCATTGAAGAAGTGAGGGTCGACCTTGAGCACTTGTGCTCATCCTCACGGAAACAATGTAGAATTTTTCATGGAAGTTTCTCTGTTAATAATTATCCCCTTGTATATATTCCTTGTATTATAAAAATAATATGCCAAGCTTTGGTTTTAGGATGATTAGATTGCTTGTTTGCTTTGTGCAAAACAAAAACAGAAACTTTGGCTGTAGTGCATGAATTTACATATTTAACTGGAAAGTCAGATGGTTCTGATTCTTTTTGCACATTACTTCTGTAAAAAAATTCAAATTTTCAAATTTATTTTATAATTTTAGGAGTTACAGAAGTTTGCCAAACTTCCAGACTACTACAGACTGTTCTGTTTTTAACAGATTCTGTTTTGCGTGTGTTGTTTGCTTATTTCGATGAATCTATGAGTAGTATCGGAGGGTATGAACCATAGAGAATTTGGAATACAGTAGATTTAACATAAATACAAATAAAGAATGAGTTCATTACAATACCTAAATGTAGTAATTTTCTTTATTACACTAACGGATCTCACAAGTTTTTGTTAAAGTTTTGTGTGGTTGAAGTGTCCGAAGGTCGAGGAGCTATCAATATGAGAAGAATAAAGACAGGCAAGAGTTCAGGCTTGGGGATGCCCAAGGCACCCCAAGTAAGTATTTCAAAGGGTACTCAATCATCTAAGCTTGGGGATGCCCCGATTGGCATCCCATCATTCTTCTTCAACAATTATCGGTATACCTCGGGTTTTGTTTTGTACACATGATTTGTGTCCTTTGTGTTTTTATTTTTCTTCTAGAACCATGCTGGCATGAGATATCCCTTAATTTATTTAAAGAATACTTCATGTGCCATGATCTTATAGAATTGCTCTTTGTGCTTCACTTAAATCTTTTGAGTATGGTTTTATAGAATGCTTCATGTGCTTCACTTATACACTTTGAGCTTGGATATCGGTTAGTTGTAGAATGCTCCATGAACTTCACTTATATATTTTGGAGTATGAATAATGCTATCATTTAAAGTGGGTTTGGAAGAGTGTCAACTTTAGGAATTAGTGATCCCACTATTTTGGAGGATGTTGAATCTTAGTGTGATATTTATGAAAGTGGATTTGGAAGAGTGTCAACTTTAGCTAGTAATGATTCCACTATTTCAGAAGAGGTTCCAATTGAGTATGAGAACAAAGTTGTTGTCCATGATACTACTGAAAATTATTATGAGGGAGGAATACGTGCTTGTAGGAGTTGCAATAATATTAAGTTTCCTCTCTATGTGCTTAAAGTTTTGAAGTTATACTTGTTTTGCCTTCCTACGCTAGTTGATTCTTGTTCCCATAAGTTGTGTGCTCACAAAATCCCTAGGCAAAGTGTGTTAGATTTAAATATGCTAGTCATATTCTTCAATATGCTCTCTTTGTGTTTCAATTCCTATCTTTAAAGTGAGCATCATTGAACTCATCATGCCTAGCTAAAAGGCATTAAAGAAAAGCGCTTGTTGGGAGACAACCCAATATTTACCCTTACTGTTTTTGTGTGTTTACATGATTAAGATACTGTAGTAATCATGTTTTATATCTTTTGTTTCAATAAAGTGCCAAGTAAGACCTTTGGGAAGAGTCAGGTGAAAGTTAATGTGATCTTGCTGTAAAAAACAGAAACTTTGCGCTCACGAGAATAGATGTCATTTTTTACAGAAAGTGCTTTTGAGTTGATTATTTTTGCAGAAGATTAATAGACAAGTTCCTCAAGTCCACCAATTTATTTCATAATTTTTGGAGTAGCAGAAATATGGTTACTGTTCAGATCATTACAGACTGTTCTGTTTCTGACAGATTCTGTTTTCATTGCATAGTCTGCTTGTTTTCTAGTTTCTATGGCTTATATTTCTCAATATAATTTGTAGAAATGATATAGTACAGTAGGCATTGGGTGAAAACAATTATGAACCTTGTCTTTGTCAGTACCAAAGTGAATGGTTTGCTCTTTATCATACTAACCTATCTCACGAGTTTGGCTAAGTTTTGTGTGATTGAAGTTTTCAAGTTTTGGGTGAGATATCGATATGAGGAGAATAAGGAGTGGAAATACCCTAAGCTTGGGGATGCCCAAGGCACCCCAAGGTAATATTCAAGGAAGACTCAAGCGCCTAAGCTTGGGGATGCCCCGGAAGGCATCCCCTCTTTCGTCTTCAAAACTATCGGTACACCTTAATCGGAGCTATATTTTTATTCGTCACATGATATGTGTTTTACTTGGAGAGTCATTTTCTTTTGTTAGTATTAGCTAGATGATATTTAGAATAGTGTTTTGCATCTTTATTTTCAATAAAAATGTCAAGGATAGCCTTTACCATGCTTATTTTGCTAGTATACATGTTGCTGTTTGAAAACAGAAAGTTTACCGCTGTTGCAAAAATTCCCTAGAAAAGTCAGAGAATGATATAATGATGAAACCTTTTGCATAATGAGCTCTGATAAATTTATTACAGTGGGAATTTTAGTTCATAATTTTTGGAGTTAGGGAAGTATTGATACTCTTGCATTCTTCACAGACTATACTGTTTTGGCAGATTGCTGTTATGTTTGCATTGTTTGCATATGTTTGCTTGTTTAGTGATTCTATTTGAGGATAGGAGTATTAAATATGCAGAGGCATTTAGTATGCAATGTTGAATAATAATTTTAGTGATTTGTTACAGTAGGAAATGATAAGGTTTTGCATTGGTTTATACTAACCTATCTCACGAGTTCTTGTTGAGTTTGCTGTGAATGAAGCTTTTGATAAAAAGAGAAACCATGATATGAGAGGAATTAAGGAGACACAAAAGTTCAAGCTTGGGGATGCCCAAGGCACCCCAAGATAATATTTCAAGAAGTCTCAAGCATCTAAGCTTGGGGATGCCCGTTAGGCATCCCACCTTTCTTCAATAACTATCGGTTAGTATCGGTTGAGCCTAAGTTTTTGCTTCTTCACATGAGTTGTGCTATCCTTGCAATGTCATTTTATTTTGTTTTATTTGCTGTTTGAATAAAATCATTGGATCTGAAATTTTGAATAGAAAAGGAATCCTCCCATGGCTAGTTAATTATTTGATTACTGGGTGTCTTTCACTCATACCTTTTAGAGTAGTTTGTCATTTACTCATGTGCTTCATATTTATCCTATGAGTAAATGGGGGAATGAATTGAATGTCATAAATCTGAACTTTTATATGTTTCATTTGCTTATAACATGGTTAGTGATGACTTCACACATAGAAAGTATGGGGCATAAAAGTTGTTGAGAATTGGCAAACGTAGTTTTGGTCATCGTTGCAATTAATAGGAAGTAATAAGGAAAGAGAGGTTCACATACAAATATATTATCCTGGACATCTTTTATGATTGTGAAGCACTCATTAAGTATGACATGATAAAAGAGTTGACGTTGGACAAGGAAGACAACATAATGGTTTATGTTTTCTGACATCTCAATAAAAGTATATTGTCATTGACCTTCCAAACATGTTGAGCTTGCCTTTCCCCCTCATGCTAGCCAAAATTCTCAGCACCAAGTAGAGATACTACTTGTGCTTCCAAATACCAGAAACCCAGCTTTTGCCATGAGAGTCCAACATACCTACCTATGGATTGAGTAAGATCCTTCAAGTAAGTTGTCATTGGTGCAAGCAATAAAAATTGCTCTCTAAATATGCATGACTTATTAGTGTAGAGAAAATAAGCTTTGTACGAACTTGTTGTGGAAGTAATAAAAGCGACGGACTGCATAATAAAGGTCCACATACAAGGGGCAATATAAAGTGACGTTCTTTTGCATTAAGATTTTGAGCATCAACCCTAAACTCACATGACAACCTCTCGCTTCCCTTGAAGGGCCTATCTTTTACTTTATGTTTTTACTTTATGCTTGAGTCAAGGTGATCCTCACCATTCCCTTTTTCATTTTATCCTTTGGCAAGCTCCTTTTGTTTGAAAGATCATGATATATATATATCCAATTGGATGTAAGTTAGCATGGGCTATTATTGTTGACATCACCAAAAGATGAATACGTTGGGAGGCAACACAATAAGCCCCTATCTTTCTCAGTGTCCGGCCGAAACTCCATAACCACAAGTATTGCGTGAGTGTTAGCAATTGTAGAAGACTATATGATAGTTGAGTATGAGGACTTTATGAAAGGCTCTATTCTTGACTCTTTCTGATGTTATGATAAATTGCAATTGCTTCAATGACTGAGATTATAGTTTGTTTGTTCTCAATGAAGTTTCTGAACCATGCTTGACATTGTGAATAGATCGTTACTTTATCATGAAAAGTTTTATGAGATAAGCCGCTATTATGACACATATGGATGCTAGAAAAAGTGATTGGAATTATCATTGATCAAACTTAAGCACTTACTAGCATTCCACATAAAAAATTATCTTTTTTATCATTTACCTACACGAGGACGAGCAGGAATTAAGCTTGGGGATGCCTGATACATCTCCAACGTATCTATAATTTTTGATTGCTCCATGCTAGATTATCTACTGTTTTGGACTATATTGGGCTTTATTTTCCACTTCTATATTATTTTTTGGACTAACCTATTAACCGGAGGCCCAGCCTGTAATTGTTTTTAGCCTATTTCAGTGTTTCGAAGAAAAGGAATATCAAACGGAGTCCAAAAGACCTGAAAATCCACGAAACCTGTTTTTGGACCAGAAGAAGCCCATTGAGTACAGGAAGCTCACCAGGGAAGTCCCGGGCTGCCCACGAGGGTCGGGAGTGCCTCTGTAGCCATGAGAAATCAATCTAGGCCCTCTCCGGCGCCCTGCCGAAGGGGGCCATCATCACCGGTGGCCATGGATGAGTATCCCGGAGGGGTCTTCATCACCATGAAGGCCAAGGACCAGAGGTTGGAGGCCATGGAGGAGGAAGCACAAGGGGGAGAACCTCTCCTCCTCTCTTCCGGTGGCGCCGGAGTGCCATCGGGAGGGGAATCATCACCACGGTGATCGTCTTCATCCACATCACCATCATCATCACCATCCTCATCTCTTTTACGCGGTCCACTCTCCCGCACCCCGCTGTAATCCCTACTTGAACATGGTGCTTTATGCCACATATTATGATCCAATGATGTGTTGCCATCCTATGATGTTTTGAGTAGATATCTTTTGTCTTTGGGTTGATTGATGATCTAGATTGGTATGAGTTGTATGTTTTACTTTGGTGTTGTCCTATGGTTCCCTCCGTGTCGCGCAAGCGTGAGGGATTCCCGCTGTAGGGTGTTGCAATACGTTTATGATTCGCTTATAGTGGGTTGTGTGAGTGACTGAAAAACAAACCCGAGTAAGGGGGTTGTAGCGTATGGGCATAAAGAGGACTTGATGCTTTAATGCTATGGTTAGGTTTTACCTTAATGATCTTTAGTAGTTGCGGATGCTTGCTAGAGTTCCAATCGTAAGTGCATATGATCCAAGTAGAGAAAGTATGTTAGCTTATGCCTCTCCCTCATATGAAACTGCAATAGTGATCACTGGTCTTGTTAACAATTGCCTAGGACAATTCCGCACACCGATCCACCATTATTCCACACTCGCTATTTATAATATTTAGTAATATATTCTAACTTTTATGTTTTAGCTCTCCGATACCATACAAATTTATCCTCTTCATACCCACAACATAGTTTTATTTTTCGTTGCTAGTTGGAAGCAAACGTCCGGTGCACGTAGAGTCGTATCAGTGGCAGATAGGGCTTGAGAGAATATTGATTTTACCTTTAGCTCCTTTTGGGTTCGACACTCCATACTTATCACTTCCACCTTTGGAAAGTGCTACGATGATTCCTTGCACTTGGGGATTATCACCCGCGCAGTGTCCTCATTTCCCCTTTGGTGCAAAGGAGTCAAGCATAGGCCAAGGCATCAGGCAAAGGTTGCCGCTTCGGTGCAACAAGACCAAGACCAGCAGAACGGCAGGATGGAGGTCATCGTGGAGCCTAGGACGGCGTCCTTGCTGAGCCTTTGCAGCCAAGACCAACTTTAGTCAGGATAAGTGTACTAGATGTTCCCCTTCAAAATGGCCAATTGTTGGCGCCCTTCCCGCTCATTATTTGGGAAGAGGCCTAGGGCCTCCCTCTATAAACAGGACTAGCCACCACAAAGAGAGAGGAGGATCGAGATCACGCAGAGAGAGAAAGAGAAGCGACTGAACTCCCCCAAGCAGTTCATCGCACCGGCTCAAGAACAGCCCCTCGCGAGGCTGTTCTCCCTTTGTATTGTTCATCATCAGCCCCTGAGGCAATCCACCACACCACACACTGGAGTAGGGTATTACATCACATCGGTGGCCCGAACCAGTATAAACCCCGTGTCTCTGTGTTGTTCATCGTTAGTAGTTTAGATCCCTCGCAATCCGTTCATGCATGAGCTGGTAGGGGAAAGATCTCCGCGCGCACCCCAGTGTTCGAACCTTAAGGGTCTGCCAGAACCCGAAATCCGACATTTGGCTCGCCAGGTAGGGGTGTACCGGAATCCTTCCTCCGCCACCTCGCGTTCCATCGCCTCGTCGTTCGATGTCCAACGACCCGGCAGCCGACGCCGATCGCTGGGCGGTGTGGCCCGCCCACGCCGTGCCGCCAGCCCAGGGTGACCTCAACCTTGCACCTCAGGCAGCCCGCGCCCCGCAAGCGCTGCGAAGCGCGGCGGCACGGCCAGACGCCGCCTGCCCTCACGCCGTGGCAGGTGCGGTCGGCTGCCAGAGCCTCAAACCACGCCGCGGCCACGGAGCCGCACACCCGGCGGGAGCAGGCGAACTCCAGGGCCGCGCTCACGGTGGCCCGAGAACTGCTACGGTGCCGGCTTCTAGAGGGCGGCCGTGACGTGCTGTTGGAGCGGGTTGCCGAGCTCCTGGACGGAGCCGCCTCAAGAGCACCTCATTTCTGCGTCCGGCTGCCACCTCTGGCCCAGAGCGCGCCGCACGGTGGCCCCATGCGCGCTCACGCAACCTCGAGCGGGCTCCAGGGCCTAATCGACGCCAACCTGGCTAGCAGCACCAGGCGGCAAGCCGCGCGGACCCTATCTCCGGCCGGCGAAGGAGCGCACGCCGTGACCTTGGGCCTCGGCGGACCTCCGCGCCACCACTCTCAAGACGGCGCTCCGGCCGGACTGCGTGGCACGTGGGGCACCACAGCGAGGCCTACGGGCGGCGTCCCCAGAAGCTTATGTGCCCCGCATGATGGATCAAGAGTACACACAGGAAGAAGACCATGGCTCGTTCCTTGGGCCGAGCTGGGGCGAGGAGACGCCACAAGCTGAGCTCCTTCAGGAACCCCAAGAGGGCCTCGACGACCGCGCCGCCGGCGGCAACTATCTGGTACCGTTAATTCCTCAGGAGCAAGCTTATGCTAACCATGTGCCGCAGGAGGTACAGGCTGTCGCGACAGGTGGCTGCCCCGGCTCTGCAGCCTCTTACCCCTCAGGAGGAGGGCATCGAGGGCTGCAGGAGAGGGGCCAAGATCCGAGTCTGTCCCCACGGTGTTCGGCACAAGATGTTCTCAGGAGGTAGGCCCTCTGCCGGGGAGGTGCCTCAGGGCCTGCCCCCGGCAGAGGACCCGTGGTCCTCTGGGGAACCGCTGGCGACCGCTCTACCCCATTGGCGTCGTCCTTGGTTTCTGGCCGCCGTCGGTGGTGGTAGAGTGTGGCGCAAGGCGGGGCCCTCATCTGGCGATATGAAGCAAGGCCGGTACCTGTGAAGAAGGTCCAGTGCCTGTGAAGCTCGCCGCCCCATGACACTCTCAGGTAATAATTAGTGGGGCTGTACACACCCCGGAGTCTCAGGAGCGCCGGCCTCAGGCCCTGGGGCTCCCTCCCACGCCCAGTGGCAGCACTTAGCTCCGCGCTGGTGAGAAGACGTCGAAGACTAGACTAGGTGCCGGACGCGGCCTTTTGCTTTTTTGCCTTTTTCCTCTGTTGACGAGTTTCTTCGATTTGAATTTAAGTTGGATTTGAGTTTGAGCCTTGCGTGCGTTTGGGGAAGGGGTGTTTAATCTCATTCGAGCAATCTCTCGTGTTCTGGTTTTGCCTTTGCGTCCAAAGCAAGCATCAGCTGCCCCCCCTTGCGAGCCCCTCGCGAGCCGGGCCGGGCCAGCCACTTCCACAGCACGGACGGCTATCGCCACTCCCTCTCCGGAGGTTCTTATCGCAGGATCAATGGGTTCACCCAGAAGACACATATGGCGCTATGACCCCCCGCAGCCCCGCTCGGGGCTCACCAGGGCCAAATGGTAAATAAGCTAGCCGACCCACCACTGGGCCGGCCGTTAAGCTCACGCGCAGCGTTAAGATTACCAATGCATCTATCGCAAATCTTTACATGAGGGGCTTCCCCTCCCAAAATTCTCTCACAGTCTTTAGGGCCAAGCCGAACCTCTTTTGTACAGGGTAAGCAACAGTGACAAACAATCAGTCAGACATGTCGCTTGTTGCGCCTTCTGGGTCACCCCCGGAGGCGTCGCTGGCGTCGCTGACATCGTCGCCATCACCAGCACCTCCGCCAGCGCTAGGGCCGTCCACCACGCCGCCTTCATCGGCGGCCACAATCACGCCGTCGTCATTAGACGTGAAGGCCCTGACAAGGTCGTCCACGTGACCATCCACCCATTGCGCCAGGTCGCCCCGGACGGCTATGGGCACCGGTGCGATGGCGGCATCGAAGTCGAAGTGGGGATCCCTGTCCTGTAGATAACTGAAGACGCGAGAGAAAGTGCACCCAAGCAAGGCTCGGCTCCTCTCCTCAACAAGCCAGCGGGACCTCTCGGCGCAGTTCTCCAGGAGCGTCACCACGTCAGCAAAATACTGGAGGTTGCCTGCATAGTTGGTCTCGTGCGGCTCCTCCGCAGCGGCCTCACAAATGTTGCCCAGGGCCACGTTTGCCCGTCCCTGAGTGTGCGGATCATGGGGGCGTGCTCGTGCTCCAGAACCCGCCGCCGACGGATCTCGTCCTTGTTCTGCCGAGCAATGACCTCGGTGCCATCAACCCTCTAGCGGAGAAGAAGCAGTTTGGCGCGGGAGGAGGTCAGCTCCTCCTGTGCTTGCGTGAAGGGCGGCTGTCGGTATCAAAACCGGCGGATCTCGGGTAGGGGGTCCCGAACTGTGCGTCTAGGCGGATGGTAACATGAGACAAGGGACATGATGTTTTTACCCAGGTTCGGGCCCTCTCGATGGAGGTAATACCCTACTCCTGCTTGATTAATATTGATGATATGGGTAGTACAAGAGTAGATCTACAACGAGATCAAGGAGGCTAAACCCTAGAAGCTAGCCTATGGTATGATTGTTGTTCGTCCTACGGACCAAAACCCTCCGGTTTATATAGACACCGGATAGGTTAGGGTTACACAGAGTCGGTTACAATGGTAGGAAATCTACATATCCGTATCGCCAAGCTTGCCTTCCACGCCAAGGAAAGTCCCATCCGGACACGGGACGAAGTCTTCAATCTTGTATCTTCATGGTCTTGGAGTCCGGACGTGACGATAGTCCGGCTATTCGGACACCCCCTAGTCCGGGACTCCCTCAGTAGCCCCCGAACCAGGCTTCAATGACGATGGGTCCGGCGCGTTGATTGTCTTCGGCATTGCGAGGCGGGTTCTTCTCCAAATTCCATATACTTGTCGAATAGTGTCCGGCTTCTGATAAATGCTGCACTCCTCGGCTTCTACGCCCAATAATGCCATCTTCCACATGTTTGAATGAATGCGAAAATCTAGGGTATTTTTACAATTACCCCCCTAGCCGCGCAAATGAGCCGCCTATAAAAGGGGCAAGGATCTAGATCTGAGTCACACCATCCCCCCTTTGCGAGCTTTCATCGGAGCGCCTCTGACCAAAGCCCATTCCATCATGGACAGTCGACGCTTCTCCTCCTCTCGCGCTCCCAGCCCCCGGCCAGGAAATTGGGAGAGATGCTCAGTCCCGCATAGCGAGCTAGTTATACTCCAAGCCAAGGTATTTCTCCCCTCGGCCTTCATGGTTCCGGTTCGAGCCGTACTTGCCACCTACCAGGGCGGAAAGCAAGCGGAGAGCGTCCCCCATCCCTCTAAAGGAGAGCGGGTGTGCTTCATCTCTTATCTAGTAAGAGGACTCGGATTTCCAATCCATCCGTTTCTCCGGGGGCTCTTGGAGTTCTACGGCCTCCAATTGCACCACCTTACTCCTGCCTCCATCCTGCACATCGCGAGCTTCATGGCCCTTTGCGAACTATTCTTGGGCGTCGAGGCTCATTTCGGGCTGTGGATGAGAATATTCGGCCTAGTACCCCGTTCTCATGAGGGGTCAATATATCAAGCGGGCGGAGCCGAGCTATGGCGCATCGCCGGGACCGGATACCTATCCGGAACCCCAAAGAAGGCGTCCGAAGGCTGGCCTTCGGAATGGTTTTACATGGAGGACGTCCCACTGCCGGATCCTGTTCGGATCGGCCTTCCGGAGTTCAGCAATGCTCCTCTAAAGAAGCGCCTAAGCTGGCGCCCTCGGAGCCTCCGGAGAGAAGATGACCGGGATGTCCGTTATTTGATGAGCCGAGTAAGTTTACTGGCTCATGCCGGATTGACCATGACAGGAGTCATGGCAATCTGCATTATGAGGGGAGTGCAGCCGCTCCAATACAGGGCCACCCCATGTGGGACTTCAACGGGGAGGACGATGCCACCCGCCATGGGCGCAAAGGGCCAGGATCGGTCACCGAACTGGTGAAGATCTTGTCTGCCATGTATAAAGGGGAGGAGGGGGATTTCCTCCGTGTCAATCCATTGAAGGAGTTTTCTTCGAATAATCCTCGAAGCTGGGTAAGCAAACATCTTTTATGACCTGTCCAATCCATGTACCCATGGTTAAATATCTCATTTAGTGGTTTCTGCGCAGGAACTGCGCCGGACTGTGGAGAAGATACACAGCCCGCCCCCACAACCCGAGGATCCGGAACGGTCCCTCGATCCGACCTCCGAAGAGGATCCGGATATAAAGGTGGAGTTGATCGACGGGGTATTCTACCAACTTAGCATCGATAATGCTTTGGTTGCCATTACGGCTGATTACCCCGGAATACTTCCAACCTCACAGGTAAATGAGACCGAAATCCCAAAACCCTGATAATGACCCATACGTGCTTATTTTTTATCACCGTATACCAAATGGTGTTTCGCAGGGGGTGCCTTCGAGGCAGGAAGCCGAGTTCGCGCGCTGGCCAACAAAGGGCAAAGCGGCCTCAGGTTAAAAAGAAGTGTGGTTCGGATCGAAACTCCACCACAACGGCACGGTGTGTCACCATACTCTGTGATTGATTCCTGGAAGGCGTACTAACGCTGATGCTCTTTTCAGGAAAAAGAGCGCTCGCCGGACAGAGTCCGGAGAGGTTGCCAATCGAACCTTCACCGGCCAAGCTTCAAAGCCGGGTCTGGAGGCTAAGGCGAGCACGAGACGTGCGTCGGATGCTCCTCCGATAGAGGATGCCGACAAGTTGTCCGCCACCAACTCCGAGGTGGAGAGCGCCTTGAATCACAGGCGTCGCCGGACAGTTCTTCGTGACGCATGTTTCTCCCAAGAGGCCTTGAATGCCTTTTATTCGGGAGATGCGCACCTCCGTGCCGCTCAAGATGGTCTAGCCGGAGCCACGGAGCAGTATGTAAAGGATATACGGTAAGATAATTTGACAGTTATATATGCCAGTAGCCTCCGAGACTTAAAATAGTTAGAATAACTGATTTAAGGATCTTTTGTTATCTGAGATCTTCTGAGAAAAGAATACCCGATTGTCCTGGAGCTTGAAGAGTGCAAGGCCCAACTTGAGGCTGCACTAGCCGCTCTGAGGGGAGCTCTGAGACCCCTCCGGTAATATATGCTTTAAAAGATAAATAGTTTATAAAGTGCGGCGGTGTGTAAATCGACAAAAACATTGCAGATGGCGCCGGGCTGGATCCGGACAAGCAACAGCTCTTACGCCAGCTAAAGGCCGGCGAGAGCGTGCTTACAAGGGTGCGGCAGGAGAAGAATAACCTCCAAGACGCCAACACCAAGCTGGGTGAGGAACTAAAGGACGTTCGTGCCCAGTTGTCTGACTCCGTAAAGGAGAATCGGCGGCTTCGTCGCGGCATTTTCAGTAAGTGCTTGAGCGAACTTTGAAAAGAGTTCGGCGAGGAAGGCCACTAACATAAACATGTATGTAGGTTTGCTCACAGGTCATCCTGAGGAGGAGATGCCTAGTACTTCGGGTGATGTTCTTCCCGAATTGCGTCAGCTGCACGAACGAGTCCGGCAGGTGTTGAAAGGCATCGGCCAGGCCTTGTGGCCATCTGTCTCCCTGCCCGAAGGCATTGGGGAGCTGGCGGAGCGTCTTCAAGGAGCACGGCGGCGCTTCTGGCTATGGAAGATATATGCCTGCCGTCAAGGTGCCAGGGAGGCCTGGGCCATGGTAAAGACGCGGTACACGAAGGCTGACCCAAACCACATGGCCGAGGTAGGACCTGTGGGGCCGGATGGGATGGAGATCCCTGTAAGCTTAGTGTACGGCCAAGTAGAATTGGCCGCCAAGTATTCCCAGCAAGATTGTAAATTAGATAGCCTATTAGATGGCATTGAGGAGGAATACAATGAGTCGAGTTGACTATGTAAAAATATGACATGAAAGAATGTCTTCTAGCTGGATTGTAGATCGTTTGTCATAGCGGACCTTTTAACCCGACCTTGGACCCAATAGTCCGGAGTGTGTCCGAATACCTTCGTGGTTATATAAGAACCGTGGTATGCATGGAGACAAGGCGTAGGGGTCATTGTTGCTGTATAAGACAAGTGCCCAACTAGTTATGTTATATTACATGGGTAGTAAGAAACATCTTCCAGGGAGAATAGTTACGTTAAGGGTTCCTTCCGTTGGGGTGCATGCCCTAAAGTGCATGTCAAAACTGCTATGAAAGCAGAAAATCATCTGGGGGCAGATGGGTAAATAGTTTAAAAATCATCTTTCAGTTCATCGACCGAAAATTCTATTAAGAACGCTAGCTTTCGGCTTCACCCGATCCCGAGGTACACATCCGGTGACCCAACTTGATAATAATTGCAGAGGTGCTCCCTTTACCACCTAGCCAAACAATCGGGAACATAGGGGTAAGCACAGGAGCCAGGCAACCCAGCTTGGCCAAAACTTAAGTCATATCGATGCATATAATGGTGAATAAAAGGTACATGCGGAAGCTTAACGCATGTGTTGGGCATGAAGCCCGTATAAGTGAGCTTCTGTTAAAGAAGCCCCCAGGTATAATGAGTGCGGACAGCGCATCAAGTGTGTGCGGAAAAAGCGCAAACGAGCCTCTAGAGGCTACAAGAAGAAGAAGGAGGAAGGAGAGAAATAAAATACAGCACAAAAGCAAAAATAAAGAATGCGGACGGAGGAAGTAGGCGAACTTGGAGTCCGACACTTAGGCGTAGAATCTTCGTAGACGGGCTGCGTTCCATGGGTTCGGCTCGAGTCGGTTATCCGATGCGTTTCGCAGACGGTATGCTCCGCCGGTCAGGACCTGGTCAATGATGAAGGGACCTTCCCATTTGAGCTTGAGTTTGTCCTTTTCTTGTCCGGCAGCGTAGAACTAGTTCGCCAACGTTATAAGCTTTGGCCCGTACTTCCCTGCTTTGATATCTTCGAGCCTGCTGTTGATAAAATGCGGAACGAGCTTTTGCCACGTCGCGCTCCTCCTCCAACGCGTCCAAACTGTCCTGCCGATTGAGCTCAGCTTCTCTTTCTTCGTACATGCGCACGCGAGGTGAGTCATGTATTATGTCGCAGGCAAAGACTGCCTCTGCGCCGTACACCATGAAGAATGGTGTGAATCCGGTAGTACGATTCGGCATGGTCCGCAGCCCCCAGAGTACGGAGTCGAGCTCCTCGACCCAGTGCGTGTTAGATTCTTTGAGGGACCGCACTAGTCTGGGTTTAATGCCGCTCATGATCAGACCATTTGCCCTTTCGACTTGGCTGTTGGTTTGAGGGTGATAGATCGAGGCGTGTCGAGCTTGATGCCCATGTTTTTGCACCATAATTTGACCTCATCGGCCGTGAAGTTGGTGCCATTATCAGTGATGATACTGTGGGGGACACCGTAACGGTGCACTACCCCTGATATGAAGTCTATCACTGGTCTGGAATCGGCCGTTTTAACAGGCTTGGCCTCTATCCATTTGGTGAATCTGTCCACCATGACCAATAGGTATTTTTGCTTGTGGGTTCCTCCCTTGAGGGGTCCAACCATGTCAAGCCCCCAGACCGCGAACGGCCGTGTAATGGGTATAGTTTTAAGGCGGTGGGTGGCATGTGGCTTTGGTTAGCAAAAAGCTGGCAACCGGCGATCGTTGGACTAAGTCCTCAGATTCCGCCTGTGCCGTCGGCCAATAAAATCCTGTCTGGAAGGCCTTGCCTACAAGGGCCGGGCTGCAGCGTGGTGCCCACCCGGTCCGGCATGAATTTCAGCCGGAGGTTTCGCCCTTCCTCTTCGGAGATACACCTTTGAAGGACTCCGGTAGTGCTTTTCTTATAAAGCTCTCCCTCATGGACTTTATAGGCTTTAGAGCGCCGTACTATGCAGTGAGCCTCATTTTGGTCTTCGGGGAGTTCCTGCCTAGTAAGGTAGGCTAGGAATGGTTCCGTCCACGGGGTAATAACCACCATTATTTCATGAGCAGAGGGTGTTATCTCAGAGGGAGAGCCTCCGGTTACGTCAGAGTGTTCGGCATCAGGCAGTGCGGTTGGGTCCGGATTGATATTGCCGGACTCCCCTTCCCATAGTACGGATGGCTTGAACAGCCATTCCAAAAAGATATTGGGTGGGACGGCATCGCGTTTTGCGCCGATGCGAGCCAATATATCCGCCGCCTGGTTGTTATCCCGGGCTATATGATGAAATTCGAGCCCTTCGAACCGCGCTGACATTTTTAGGACCGCATTGCGGTATGCTGCCATTTTTGGATCTTTGGCATCAAAGTCCCCGTTTATTTGAGATATTGCAAGGTTCGAATCCCCGCGCACCTCTAGGCGTTGAATGCCCATGGAGACTGCCATCCGGAGGCCGTGCGAAGGGCCTCGTATTCGGCTGCGTTGTTGGAGTCCGTATACATTATCTGAAGGACGTATTGGGTATGTCCCGGTTGGGGACGTCAGGACGACGCCAGCCCCCAGGCCAGCCAACATTTTGGAGCCGTCGAAGTGCATGATCCAATTGGAGTATGCGCCGTACTCTTTTGGGAGTTCGGCTTCGGTCCATTCAGCCACGAAGTCGGCCAAAACCTGCGACTAAATAGCTCGTCGTGGCTTATAAGTTATGTCGAATGGGAGGAGCTCTATGGCCCATTTAGCAATCCGGCCCATCGCGTCGCGGTTGTTTGTAATGTCATTAAGAGGTACTTCGGAGGCTACTGTTATCGAACACTCTTGAAAGTAGTGTCGCAGCTTCCGGGATGCCATGAACACCGCGTATGCTATATTTTGATAGTGTGGGTACCGGGACTTGCATGGAGTTAGGACAGTGGACACATAATAAACCGGTTTTTGAACAGGGAACCGGTGTTCGTCCGTTTCTTGTTCGACAACGAGCACCGCGCTGACAACTTGATGTGTTGCGGCGATATATAATAGCATTGGTTCGCCCACATAGGGCATGACCAGGACCGGATTTGTTGCCAAAATGGCCTTTATTTCTTCGAGTCCGGCCGTGGCGGCATCCGTCCACTCGAAGTGTTCGGTGCGGCGGAGGAGGCGGTAAAGGGGTAACGCTTTTCCCCCAATCGGGAAATAAAGCGGCTTAGAGCCGCTACGCATCCGTCAATTTTGTATTTGTTTGAGGTTTTTGGAATATCCAATTGTGATGAGCTCGGATCTTGGCTGGGTTTGCTTCAATTCCTCTACGGACACAATGAAGCCCAGGAGCTTTCCTACCGGAACGCCAAGACGCATTTTTCTGGATTGAGCTTGATGTCATATTTTGAAGATTGTCGAATGTGAGCCTCAAGTTGTCTACTAGAGTTTCGGCGTGCTTGGTTTTGTGACCACGTCATCCACATACGCTTCCACCGTTTTCCGATCTGGTTTGCGGACATGTTTGAATCATGCGCTGATATGTTGCTTGGCGTTTTTGAGCCCAAAGGGCATTGTGTTGAAGCAGAGCGGGCCGTATGGAGTGATGAATGCTGTTGCAGCTTGGTCTGGCTCCGCCATCTTGATTTGGTGGTAGCCGGAGTACGCGTCGAGGAAGCACAGTGAGTCGTGTCCTGCTGTAGTGTCAATGATTTGATCAATTCGAGGGAGGGGGAAGGGATCCTTTGGGCAAGCCTTATTAAGGTCTTTGAAATCAACACATAGGCGCCATGATTTATCCTTCTTTGGTACCATCACCAGGTTTGCTAGCCAGTCCGGATGTTTTATATCTCTGATGAATCCGGCTTCCAAAAGTTTGGCTAGCTCCTCTCCCATGGCCTGTCTCTTGGGTTCGGAAAAGTGCCGAAGAGCCTGTTTGACTGGCTTGAATCCTTTTAGGATATTTAGGCCGTGCTCGGCCAGCTGACGTGGGATTCCTGGCATGTCTGAAGGGTGCCAGGCAAAGATGTCCCAGTTTTCTTGTAGAAATTCTCGTAGTCCGGCGTCTACATCAGGGTTTAATTGTGTCCCAATTGAGGCCGTCTTTGCAGGGTCCGTTGGGTGGACCTGGAATTTGACTATTTCATCCGCTGGTTTGAAAGAGGTGGACTTGGATCTTTTATCAAGAATCACATCATCCCTGTTCACCGTGGAGCGCATTGCGGTGAGTTGCTCGGCCGCTAGGGCTTCGGATAGTGCCTTGAGGGCTAGTGCGGCTGTCTTGTTTTCGGTGCGGAGTGCTATGTTCGGATCACTAGCGAGAGTGATGATTCCGTTAGGTTTGGGCATTTTAAGCTTCATGTACCCATAATGGGGTATAGCTTGAAAGATTGTGAATGCCTCTCGTCCTAATAAAGCATGGTATCCGCTGTTGAACGGGGCCACTTGAAAGGTGACCTCCTCGGACCTGTAATTGTCCGTGAGCGAACACTACGTCGATGTAATTTTTCTGTGCAGCATGCTTCCGGCTGGGGATTATTCCTCTAAAGGTTGTGCTGCTTCGCTCAATGCGGTTCCAGTCTATTTCCATTTTTCGGAGGGTTTCCTCATAGATGAGATTTAGTCCGCTGCCGCCATCCATGAGTACCTTAGTAAGGCGAAAGCTGTCTACTATCGGGCTGAGCACCAATGCGGCTGGTGCCCAGGCAGTTCGGAATTTAGGTTAAATCCTTTGGCATTAAAGGTAATAGCCGTGTCCTCCATGGATTTATTGTTGCTACTTGGTAGACTTGGCAAGGCTGCGGAGTGTTCGTTTTCGCATGTTATTTGATGCGAAAGTCTCGAAGACTATTAACACCCGTCTTGGTGTTCTTTGGGCTGGGATTATGAAGCTAGAAGCTCTTCGCCACTTTTGGCCACCGCCGTAGTATCCAACATGCTCGAAAGCTATGAGTTGCGATGGCGCCCTACGTGCTATGAATTTTGCGGGTCCGTTTAGCCAACCCTCCAAAGACGGTTCCGTGCCCTTTAGGGGCTTTTGGTTTTTCCGGTATTTGACCTGTGTGCTTGATAATGATGCACCCTTTTGTTTCGGGCTAGGGTGTATTCGGGGCGGATTATCCCAAAATTTACTTTCAGTTTTCGAGCGCTCTCCATCGCATACGATACTTTTGTACTATGGTCACCAAGTCAGCAAAGCGTGTAATTTCATGACGAATTATGGCGTTTAGGATTCCCTTGTCCGTGCAATTATTGCGGAAAATTGGGAATGCGTCCTCCTCTCGGCGATCCTTTATCATGTTCAAAACCAGGAGGAATCGGCCCGATAATGATGTCTTTGTTTCAGCGGGCTCTTGCCGAATTCGAGAGAGATCGCTAATGTTTGGGTGGGCGGGTGGAACTGTATCCGGAACCCCGTCCAATTTAGGACTCGGGGGCCGAGGAGTTTCCGAACTCAGAAGTTTGGATTTTTGAGTGTTATCCAATGAGTCCGACCCGCCGCCTGACTTTAAGTTCAGGGCTTGATCGACATCCGTCCCTCTGCAGGAATCCGGCATAGAGGGATTGGGAATCCGGACGTAGCTAGTCCTTAAGATAGAAGAAGAATCGCCGCATTGCTCCTCTATCACGGCAACATGATGGGTAGCCTGGGGAGAGTTGATCTCTCTCAGATCGGTTTTAGGCCCGATCCGGTCGTAGTCTGTAGCGACTCCTGTGGCGGCGATGCAATCGAAGAGCTTCGTTTATGGAGGAGAGCTCGATCGGATCTAACTGTTCGGCAAGTTCGAATCGACATGGAGATTGGTTTCGATGACTCGAGAGGTCACCGTCGGTAGCGGCGGCGAACTAGCGGTCATGAGAAAACCGCCTAGCCGAAGAGTCGACCCGATGGCCAAGGCTTCTTTGGCGATGGTATCGTCTTTAAAGACGAGATGAGGCATCCTACGATGGCGGCGGCACAAAGGAACTCTCAATGAAAGCACCAATGTCGATTGTCAAAACCGGCGGATCTCGGGTAGGGGGTCCCGAACTGTGTGTCTAGGCGGATGGTAACAGGAGACAAGGGACACGATGTTTTTACCCATGTTGGGCCCTCTCGATGGAGGTAATACCCTACTCACTGCTTGATTAATATTGATGATATGGGTAGTACAAGAGTAGATCTACCACGAGATCAAGGAGGCTAAACCCTAGAAGCTAGCCTATGGTATGATTGTTGTTCGTCCTACGGACCAAAACCCTCCGGTTTATATAGACACCAGATAGGTTAGGGTTACACAGAGTTGGTTACAATGGTAGGAAATCTACATATCCGTATCGCCAAGCTTGCCTTCCACGCCAAGGAAAGTCCCATCCGGACACGGGACGAAGTCTTCAATCTTGTATCTTCATAGTCTTGGAGTCCGGCCGTGACGATAGTCCGGCTATCCGGACACCCCCTAGTCTGGGACTCCCTCAGCGGCTGCGGAGGCGTCCGCACCCCACGTCACTTCATCTAGCTTGGCCTTGAGGGCCGCGGTCCTGGCCTCATCTTCGGCCCTGATCAACTCAAAGTTCAGCTCATACTTGCGCTCGAGGCCTGAGCTAGCTTCCGCTACGCGGCGGTTGACCTCTTCTTGGGCTCGAGCCTCACGCGCGGCGACTTCATCCTCCACCTGAGTCACCACGCGCTCCCTCCTCTCCAACCGCTCAAGGTCGAGGTTGCGATCGGCAGCCTCCAGCAACAGCACTTCCTCGCGCTTCTGAAGCTCCACCCGGTCGATGGAAGCCCCCTTCAACGAAGCAAGTGCAGCCTGGCGCAACTCCACCTGCTCCTCCAGAGAGTTGCTCCAGGCTTGGAGCTCTCACGCACGCTCCTCCGCGTCCCGGCGCCGACGATCTGCTTCCTGGGCCTCCTCGACGGCTCGGGAGCAAGCCTCTCGCGAGGCCTCCAGTGACGCCTCAGCCTTCGCGTTGTCAAGGTCACGCTGATGACGCACGAGAGCAACGGCTACCTTCAGGTTGCACCTCTCATCGGCAAGGCGCAAACCCTCTGCCTCAAGACGTGCATCTTCGCCGGCGAGCTCCGCCCCGAGCCGGTCCACCGCAGCCGTCGCCCCTTGGAGAAGTTCTTGACGAAGGGCGCGGCGTTCACGAGCCCGCCTGAGCACGTCTTCCGCGTCCCCCTCATCTGTTGGAGTATGTGGGGGGGTCCATAGGTGACACGCCTCCCCCGCAGGGCAGGGGGTTGGCGCCCCAACAATCGCCGGACGGGCCACGCTAGGAGCAGGGCCTGGCGCCGGTCCGTCCCCAGAAGGAGAGCTCGAAATTGACTTCAACCAACCGCCGTCCACAACCAAGGAAGGAGCACGGGGCAAGCTGGATGTGCCCCGAAAGAGCCCGTGAAGGGAAGACAGCAGGAGCACAGCCTCGGGACACTCAGCCGGACGGGTCACCTCTCCGACCGGCTGAGTGATGAGGGCGCTGCTTGAGCTCGACGCACCAAGGACTGGCAGCGAGGGTGAAGCTTGGGGAGATGGCTCCTTGGCCGTCTCCGCGAATTCGGCAGGAAGGGCCGTGAAAGGTCATAGTCAGTTGCGGGAACCAAGAAGCAGAGGAGCAGAGGGCAAAGAAGACTTACTCGTCTGTGGCGAAGTACCTGCACTTCAGCAAGCGGCAAGGGCGATCGTCACCGCCCGAGGCCTCCTTCCTCTTGTGGAGGGCCATGAAGTCTACGCGGAACCATCCTAGGCGCTCGGCGCAGGGGTCGGTTTGTGGCATGGAGGAGGCGGCGAGAAGATCATCGTCAATGGGACCAGCCTGGGGGATGCCCCCAGGCGCCGCCTCACGAGGGACGACTGGGGCCTTGGGAGCTCCAACCTCGGGAGCCCCTACCTCGGGAGCCGGAGGCCGCGGCTCCTCACTTGTCCCCATTCCGGAACGAGCTCTGGGGGATGCCGCCCTCGGGGTTTCATGCGGCGTCACCACCTCAACATCATCTCCTTCAACTCCCGCTGGTTCTTGTCTCCCTGCTTCATCACCTGAGACAGAGCCACCTTGAGCGGCCGGAAGAGCTACCACAGCAACTGGGTTATCGCGAGGTCCCCTGAGGCCAACCGGGCGCAGCCCCCACTCATCGAAGTTGGGCATCTGCTTCACGAAATCGGCCTTGCCCGAACAAAGATACAAGAGGGCGCCATCATGTCGAAGGCTGCCTGGGGAAGGATTGCCAACCAAGACCCTGAGCACCGTCTTCAGCACCTCAGGCGCCAAGTCCTCCTCCTGAAGCCGCATGCGGTCTCGGTGCCCCTCAAAGTCCCACATCCGGTGAGAGTGGTGCTGGAGAGGAGCAATGCGACATTGGAGGAACTCCTTCACCACCTTGGGCGCCGTCATGTTGAGCGCCCTCAAGCTCTCGGAGCGGCACCAGACAAATGCAAGCCGGGTGTCCGCGAGCGTCTCGTGACCCCAGCCTCAGTTGGGAACAGCAGGCAAGGTAGGATGCGAGAGCAGGGGGCTGAACACCCCAACATCCACATACAACCACCGCTCTCCGAACTTGGCCTCAGGGGGAGGGAGTCTGAAATCAATCCCTGAAGCAGCCGCCTCTGGCACCGCAAGGAAGCTCACGCACCCCGAGAATTGAGTAGGGTTACTCAGGTGCAAGGAGAAGAAGTGATGCAGCAGAGCAACGGAAGGAGGGATTCCCACCATTGCCTCGCAAACAAAGGCGAAGACAGCCAGGAGGGTAATGGACTCAGGGCCGAGATGCATCATGTGGATCTGATAGTGGGAGAGCACCGCATTGAAGAAAGCGGAAAAGGGGGTAACCAGACCCACACACAAGGCATCAGTGAAGAACCTGACCCCCGTGACAATCCAGTCGGGGGAGGCATGGGACGCAGGCCATGCCGTCGTCCTGCCGCACTCGTTGAAGATGGTGGCAAAAGCAGAGCGAACCTTGCCTAAGGCCTCGGGGTTGAGTATGATGGATCGATCGACGGTGGGCGCCACCGCCACAGTCGAACGGGACGAAGACGCGGGCTTCTTCCCCTTTTCCTTCTTTGTCGGTGCCATGACGACAGGAAGGGTGAGAGTCAGAGTTGGATTGAGGGCGGAAGTTGGAGCCAGAGGAAGAAGGAAGAGCCGGGAGTGCGCGGACGGCGAAAGGGGAATGGTTGTGTGCAACCCCAGGTCCGCTTAGCCAGCCGTGTAATGAGGCATCGTGGGGAAGCGGAGACGCCCAAGACCAATCAATCGCCACGCGGCGCCCAAGGCCGCAGGCTGTTGGGGCCCATGGCGCTCCGCACTTGCCTCTTCGCTTCTCTTCTAAGCCAAGTCCGGGCGCGCCTTGGGCCCGGGGGCTACTGTCGGCGTTTTGGGAACGGGGGTCCCCAGACTTGCCTACCTGCGGCCTGCGGCGTGGCTCAAGTGGGGGCCCAGCGCGGCCCAGCTTCATCAGCTCAAGCTCAAGACCCTCGCGAGGGGCCAAGCCTGTGAGGCGGACCACAGGAACCTTCCTCAGGAGCAGCCTCGTCAGGCAGGCTCGCGAGGAGGCGGAGAGATCAAGGCAGGGTACCTTGCGAGGGTGCCCTGTGACGCAAGCCATGACGATCGAGACCAGGCGGGCCCCAGGCAGGGCGCCAGCCTGCACAGTGTCCTCATTTCCCCTTTGGTCCAAAGGAGGCAAGCATAGGCCAAGGCATCAGGCAAAGGTTGTCGCTTCGGTGCAACAAGACCAAGACCAGCAGAACGGCATGATGGAGGTCATCGTGGAGCCCAGGACGGTGTCACCGTCAGAGCCTTTGGCAGCCGAAGACCAACTTTAGTCAGGATAAGTGTACTAGATGTTCCCCTTCAAAATGGCCAATTGTTGGCGCCCTTCCCGCTCATTATTTGGGAAGAGCCCTAGGGCCTCCCTCTATAAATAGGACTAGCCACCACAAAGAGAGAGGAGAATCGAGATCACGCAGAGAGAGAAAGAGAGGCGACTGAACTCCCCCAAGAAGTTCATCGCACCAGCTCAAGAACAGCCCCTCGCGAGGTTGTTCTCCCTTTGTATTGTTCATCATCAGCCCCTGAGGCAATCCACCACACCACACACTGGAGTAGGGTATTACATCACATCGGTGGCCCGAACCAGTATAAACCCCGTGTCTCTGTGTTGTTCATCGTTAGTAGTTTAGATCCCTACTTAATCCGTTCACGCATGAGCTGGTAGGGAAAGATTCTGCGCGCACTCCCCAAAGGTTCAAACCTTAAGGGTCTCGCCGAATCCAAAATCCGACAGTGTAAAGTAACACACTTTGTTCATTACGGGCCGATTTAAGACGGGCCGCTAATGGGCCAAGAGTTCTGAAAGGGCCTCATATGGGCCGAAAGGCGTCATGGGCCATACATGGGCGAAGTGAAACGGCTGGAATCATATTGGATGGCCGGATGGCGCCATCGGGCCTAATTCGCATAGGATGTAATGGGCCTTGGGTTAGCGGGCTGTAAATGGGCTATATGCTAACAGGCCGTTAACAGGCTTTCCATGGGCCGGCCCGCTAGCTTTTGACCAAGTCAAACAGGCCGGCCTTTTCACAGGAATGGGCCACTGTTGGGCCGTGCCACGTGTCGACGTATCATAGGCACCTTCTGTCCAGTGAGTGGATGACATCTGTCCCAATAATGAGCCGACACGTGTTTCCTCCAGCCAATGATGATTTTACACGTGGAAAATCCCCATTGGTCGGGGCTGTTAACGGTTTATCGGATCCAAAACCCGACCCAATAGCTTAACGGCGTTCCGTTACGGTGGATGCCACGTGTCGGTCACCCTTGACGAAAGCACTTATGTGATGCGCGATTTATCGTCATGGAAGTGGACACTTCCGTGATGATAATTTTGGTAATGTCATGGAACACTTCTATGACAGCACAGGTATGACTATCTTGATTCTGTCATAAATTTGTGATGGATGTACATGCATGACAAAAAACGCGACCTACTGTGACAAACACGTATCATCACAGAAGTGTATTTTTTTGTAGTGGTGTGGGCTCTTTGGATACATGGCCTGCATGTCAATGACCCAACGCAGGCAGCGCACGACAGAGGAACTTTTGGTGGGCCAGGGCGGTCAGAAGCGAGCATTTCATAAACCGATGATTGTTCATTGAGTGTGACGTCATCTATTTCATGTAGATAAGCCTACTATATAATGTAAGAGAATTTTAAAATTTTCATATATACGTTGATAGCCCGTTTGATACGTTGTGATTCATAAAGACCGCTGCAAACATCAATGTTCTGCTTATCACTTGTAAGATTGATTAATACCCGTAACAATCCATGTCCTTAACAAAGGGTGCATGCACGTATAGGTTGAGTGTGTGTCTTGCGTCATGTGTTGTGTGCATGCAGGCGTGCGAGTGTTGCGTGCGTGCATCTGTACATTTCAGTGTTGCATGCATGTCTGCGTACGCGCCTGTGTTCATGAGTGCATGTGTACGTGTCAGTGTTGCAAGCCTCCATGCGTGCGTGTGTTCGTTAGGGGTACGTGTCAGTGTTGCATGCCTGCATGCATGCATGTGTTCGTGCGACTGTTGCGTGCGTGCATGTGTACGTGCGGGGTGAGGCTACACGTTAGTTGACTAACTTTTTCATCTCCGGACAATCAATTTTCCAGCCGTCGGATACGAAATCAAGGTCCTGCAGTTTATCTTCAACCTCCACCCCCCTCAACCGCCATCCACCACCGGCCGAACCGCCGGCCCCCGACGCCATGACCGGCCCGAGCCGCCCACCGCCCGAAACCACTCCCCACCGCCGCCCCGGCCATCCCTCTAGGGCCCCCCGCGCCGAGCTTTTTCTTCGGCGATCCCCACGCCACCGCCCAATCACCACGCCCTCCCCCCACCGCCGGCGACTACCAACCAGAGGTCTCACGACTTTGAATCCCCACCGACCACAAATTTATTACTATTTCTGTCTTTCATATACGCGCTGACGGGTCGGCCCTATGGTAATGTGCACTACTGAATGTGGACCATTTGACTGGTCAATTGATTGTGTCATCGACAAATTACGGAGCTGTGTGGTGAGCCAATGACCGTATGATCACCCTAACTTGTATTTTAACATAGTACAGACTCAAACAACCATTTCTTTCTTTCATATACGCGCTGACAGGTGGGCCCCATGGTTACGCGCCCCGATGGTGCAACACTAGTTGCGTCACGTGGAACGTTTGACTAGTCAATTGATTGTGTCATCAACAAAATATGGAGTTGTACGGGTGAGCCAGTGACCATATAATCACGACATGTATTTTTTTAACACGGTACAGACGCAAGCGCTCATATATATATGCGCAAGCACTCACCGCTATAAGTGCACACACGCAGACCCTACCCCTATGAGCACCTTTGAGAGAGTGAGCCAGCATATGATCTTGAGATTTACGAAGTCACCATAGGTGCCTAGTAGTCGAATGGAACGTCTCCTCCCACTGAATGCACATCGCCAGAAAATACTGAAATTAACCCAGGATAAATGCGAGCATCGGGACTTTAACCCTGGTGGGCTCAGGAAACCACTATCCTCCTAACCATCCAACCACAGGTTGGTTAGCACCACAAAATGTATGTTGTGACCGTGATGACCTTATTCTAAAGTCCAGTGACCATATCATGCTTTCGCTTCAAATACAACGATCGTAAGTGTCGTCAACAAAATACAGAGCACGCATCAAATACAATGTCCGTTAGTGTCATCAACAAAATACGAAGACGTATCGTGAGCTAGATACCGTATGATCACCACGAGAATGTATACGGTGACCGTAATGAGCATATTCTGAAGTCCAGTGACCGTATAGTGCTTTCGCTTGAAATACAGTGACCGTCACGCGTGAATGTGTCAGGGGCATGCATACTTTTAGAGGGCCGAGAGATAGTTTGTGTGCGTACGTGAAAGTGGTGTAGAAAGAGGGGGTGTCCGGTGGAGACAAGGAGAGATATGTCCTTCGTTTCTTTTTCCCATGACTAATATTTTAGGAGAAAATATAAACATTCACAATCTAGATCAAATATTTTTGTTTTTGGATGCACCACGCAATTAACTTACATGTATAATATTGCACTATTGTATATGCTTATTTTCTTAGTGGCCGATTGCGTGTGTGATGTGGTGGGCACATCATTTCTAGTTCGGGTGGGCACATCATTTCTAGTTGTGGTGGGTCAACATGAGGACTCATGGGTCGGTTCCATCCTGTGCCACATAGGTTGGACCGAGATGCATTATACGAAGACCCATGTGGAGGACTCGGCGTACAAGACGAAGCTACCAGAGTCGTGGAGGACTCTATCCCCACTGGTGATAAGCCGACTATATATGATTTGTAACCCTAGGCCCCGAGTATGTTATAGAAGCCTGGGGGCTAGTTAGTTGATAGTATACACACACGCCCAATGCATGGTATTCACATGTACTTTGTACACACCCCTATCACTAATATACAGTACCAGGAGTAGGCTTTTTCCTCAACTACAAGGGTCCGGACTTGGGTAAAACTTTGCCTCGTATTACCATCCAGCCTAACAGTTAGGGATATCCTACCGAATGATCTGATGGAATCATATCTGCCAACTACTAACAGAGAGGTGTGTCTGTGGGGGAGGGGGACAATGTGTGCGAGAGAGGCCTAAATATAATGTGCGTACGGTAGACATGTAGGCACATATATGTGCGTATAGAGGGCCAGTAGAGACCGTGCGTGTGTATATATGCATGTGAGAGAAATAGTGTTTTCCAACTAAGATTAATGAAAAGAGTGGTACATAGTAGTCAGAAAGAGAGAGGGAGATATAGCGAGAGTGTGTGCGTGAGACACCCCGACACCCTGGGAGAGATTGTTAGCATGTGTGAAAGAGAAATGCCGATGTATATAAAGTGTGTGCACTTTTCCGTTAGATAGAGAGATATATAGCGCGTGTGTGAGAACGGGCTGAGGAATAGTGCATCTATGTGTAAAAGGTGGTTCTATGCATTAAATTAAAATATAAAAGGCATTATTGCTTTTGGATGAGATCATGAATTTTGCAATGTGTGTATGAAGGAAAATCGGTCTATCAGACACCCATACGCTATTGAATTCTAGCATGTGCATGTGTTTATTTCATATTATCAATCCATAGAGTGAGAGCGGTTTGAAATACAGGCAATGCATTGCTTTTGCAATTCATATATAAACATTAATTAGTGCACCCCATGTTGTTAGTGTGAAGCACTTTATACATTTTTCACTTACATGGATACATTCCAAATTGCTAGCTACGAAATAGAATACATGTTGAATTGAACATAAAGGGGGTTTCGAAGATTCGAATTCATAGGAAGTGCATTCATCTATTTGAATCCGAGATAATGGCATTTGTAAATCAGATCTAAAGGGGCATCAATCTTTGTTGTGCGTTTGAACATGCTATATATTCATACGCATGTCTAACTATTTTTTTGCAACCAAGGAGATTATATCTGGAACCATGCATGAACTGAGGTAAGTTGCATATTTTTTAATATATACTCATGTACAATGTATATTCAAATGTACCCCCTCCATTCCAAAATAATCATAGTTTTAGGATTTTCAAGAGTGAAGATTTGTGAAGTTTGACAAATCCTGAAAGTTCAATTCAAGAGAACTGAAAACGTTAGTGCTTCTGCTCCCAAATATTGAACGAAGCGCCAATAAGACTTTGGTCAAGCGAAACCGCGTGAGACTAATGTTTGGTGGTAGGAAATTAATGTCCTGACTCTCGCCCGTGTAGCCTCTCGGCTAGATGTCCAAAGGTCTAAACCGGGGCAGGTTAGTAACTTCACCAAGACGCCAGTCACAACCGCCTTCGAGAAGCATTCATACGCCGTGGGCGCCTAACACCCATGCGCTCGGCCGAAATCTATCCCACCCACCATCTAGAACACCTGAGAGTACTGTCCTACCCCCAACCCGCAATATGTCCAAAATTTTAGATGGGGGCAAAGTTTGTAACTTTCCCCAAATTTCAAACAAGCGCGTCCCAAACCGAAACATTGTTCCCCCTTAGTTCCCCCTCCCTCCCGTTTCCCAATTCGTACTCCATGAACGCCAAAATGCCCTCTCCACCAGCCGCAAAACCCCAGCCTCCTCCGTCCTCCACCCCATCACGCCCAATCCACCGCCGCCCTCCTCCATCACGCCGGAGCCGGTACCCCGACGTCATCGTCCAACGCAACTGCAACCGCAACGCCCTCAAGGACTTAGCAGCTGAAACCGAGGCAGAGCTGCCTCCACGACACCGACGCCGACGTGCGCCGTACCAGAACCACTTCGACCATGCCGTCCTGCGCCTCACCTCTGCCGCTGCACTGTCACAACCATCCATGGCACCGGAGCTGTTCCCGCTACGCTGTCGTTCGCTGCCGCGGATCTGGTTCCCCACCGCCGACGGACGACCACCGCACCACACTCAACAACTTGTCCATGGGTTCGTCCAAGGCTCCACCGTCCTCCACAACTTCTCGTTTCCAGCAAACCACAAGAAGATCATTGGAAAAACAGAAGGAGGACACAACACTGCCAGTAGAAAGATGTACTCCTCTTCCCTTATTTGTGCAAATCTTACGTCTCTGCTCACACTGTATTCATCCCACGAAAGAAACTAGTTGAGTGCTTCTTACTGCATCTTCTTCGTGATACTAAATGCACAAGGTTTCCTCCCATTTACTATTTCACCTTGGCTAGATGTCAGTAGCCCGCCTGGATTTCAATTCAGGGTCAGTTGAATCGCAATTAAAAGAAGCAGCACCCGCTTAGGCGTGCAGAGCAGCTAGTCCGCCTGTTCACCAGGGAAGCGGCGCATCGGTGTCTATCATAGGGGTGTGGGGCACAGGAGCTGCTTGCGCCCGATCTAGAGGTCGGCGGGGCTTGAAGGGATGGCCGGGGGGCGGTGCCAAGCACGGCGGTGCGGTGGGGTCGAGGGGAGGGCGGAGGCAGGGGACTGGGCCGGTGGTCGCTGGCATTTCGAGGAATATCGTAACACTGACTAGCTGGAGGTAGATGAAGGCGATCTGCCCGTTCTTTGTACATGCACAGTGCAGAAAAAATGGAGTGACCTATTTGTTTTTAGTCGACTGTTATTTTCATAGGACCACACCTTGTGGTGTGCCGTAGGAGCATCTACATTTCCCAACCATCCCTGTGCTCATATTTCAAAATCCTAGAATCTAGTAATTTCGTGTGCCATGCATGTTGTAGAGCTATCATATCTCTCCTGTCATTTATTTCTCACCGACCTGCTATCTGCTACCTTTACACTGTACTACTTGTGCACACACTTCACCCATACTCACACTATTGTTTTTTTATGCACGGATATTTCAGACTCTTACGCAGTGTTGATGAATACAAAAAAGAAAAGACAGAAGTCGCTCCAGTGTAATTCGAAGATAAGCACTAAGCGTTTCAACGCTCTAAAGGGTGCAGTGTCAGCAGATGGAGACAGTAAACGTAGCTCTGCAGTTGATGATCTCAATTGCCACACACAACCATCCTAGGTGCTTGCTTTAACTTCGCGCTGTCAAATGTGGTTGCATGTTGCATATGGTGTCTCGCTTGTATTGCTTCCAATTTGGTTAAATTGCATCTGCTTATTTTACACATTACACCTTTGATAATGACATGCCTTCATGTTTTTGATGCATACTACATATGTCTATTAACCATGTTAGTACATCAAACTAATGCTATTTTGTATCCCTCATCAATCACTTATGATGAGACAGTCACCCCAGTGGGTTACTATGTGATGCGCTACTCGTTTAAAGAGTGCAGTGTCATCCTCCCCACATGATTCTCAAGAAACAGCAAGGCTGAATGAAGATAGTCAACATAGCTCTCTAGTTGATGATAACAATTCCCCCATGATACGTCTCCAACGTATCTATAATTTTTGATTGCTCCATGCTACTTTATCTATTGTTTTGGACTATAATGGGCTTTATTTTCCACTTTTATATTACTTTTGGGACTAATCTATTAACCGGAGGCCCAGCCCGGAATTACTTTTGGGACTAACCTATTGCCGTAACCTATAAACGGAATGAAACCTTCGAAAACGTGATTTTCTCACCGAACGTGATCCAGGAGACTTGGACCCTACGCCAAGGAACATCGGAGGCGGTCACGAAGGTGGGGGCCGCCCCCCTAGGGCGCGCCCCCTACCTCGTGGGCTACCTGTTGCTCCACCGACGTACTCCTTCCTCCTATATATACCTACGTACCCCCAAATGATCAGAACAGGAGCCAAAAACCTAATTCCACCGCCGCAACTTCCTGTATCCACGAGATCCCATCTTGAAGCCTGTTAGGAGCTCACGAGGGGGCATCCACCACGGAGGGCTTCTACATCAACACCATAGCCTCTCCGATGAAGTGTGAGTAGTTTACTTGCAGACCTTGGTCCATAGCTAGTAGCTAGATGGCTTCTTCTCTCTTTTGGATCTCAATACAATGTTCTCCCCCTCTCTCATGGAGATCTATTCGATGTAATCTTCTTTTTGCGGTGTGTTTGTTGAGACCGATGAATTGTGGGTTTATGATCCAGCTTATCTATGATTAATATTTGAATCTTCTCTGAATTCTTTTATGTATGATTGAGTTATGTTACTTAAGTCTCTTCGAATTATCCGTTTGGTTTGGCCAACTAGATTGATAGTTCTTGCAATGGGAGAAGTGCATGGCTTTGGGTTCAATCTTGCGGTGTCCTTACCAAGTGACAGAAAGGGTTGCAAGGCACGTATTGTATTGTTTCCATCGAGGATAACAAGATGGGGTATTTATCATATTGCATGAATTTATTCCTCTACATCATGTCATCTTGCTTAAGGCGTTACTCTGTTTTTAACTTAATACTCTAGATGCATGCTGGATAGCGGTCGATGAGTGGAGTAATAGTAGTAGATGCGGAATCGTTTCGATCTACTTGTCTCGGACGTGATGCCTATATACATGATCATACCTAGATATACTCATAACTATGCTCAATTCTGTCAATTGCTCAATAGTAATTTGTTCACCCACCGTAGAATACTTATGCTCTTGAGAGAAGCCACTAGTGAAACCTATGGCCCCCGGGTCTATTCTCATCATATCAATCTCCATCACCTTTACACTTGCCTTGTTTTTACTTTGCCTTTTACTTTTCACTTTGCATCTTTATACCAAAAATATTATCTCTATCAGATCTCACTCTCGTTAGTGACCGTGAAGGGATTGACAACCCCTAATCGCGTTGGTTGCGAGTAGCTATCGTTTTGTGCAGGTATGAGGGACTTGTGCGTGGCCTCCTACTGGATTGATACCTTGGTTCTCAAAAACTGAGGGAAATACTTACGCTATTGTGCTGCATCATCCTCTCCTCTTCGGGGAAAACCAACGCAAGCTCAAGACGTAGCAATAAGGATTTCTGGCGCCGTTGCCGGGGAGTCTACGCAAAAGTCAACATACCAAGTACCCATCACAATCCCTATCTCTCGCATTACATTATTTGCCATTTGCCTCTCGTTTTCCTCTCCCCCACTTCACCCTTGCCGCTTTATTCGCCCTCTCTTTCCCAATCTCCTCCTCTTTTTCTCATCCGCTTGTTTTCTCGTGTGTTGGATTGCTTGTTTGTCGCAATGGCTCAAGATACTACCAAATTGTGTGACTTCACCAATACCAATAATAATGATTTCCTTAGCACTCCGATTGCTCCTCTTGCCAATACTGAATCTTGTGAAATCAATACTGCTTTGTTGAATCTTGTTATGAAAGATCAATTTGTCGGCCTTCCTAGTGAAGATGCCGCTACTCATCTGAATAGCTTCGTTGATTTATGTGATATGCAAAAGAAAAAAGATGTCGATAATGATGTCGTTAAATTGAAGCTATTTCCTTTTTTAAGCTTAGAGGTCGTGCTAAAGCGTGGTTTTCATCTTTCCCTAAAAATAGTATTGATTCTTGGAACAAGTGCAAAGATGCTTTTATCTCTAAGTATTTTCCTCCCGCTAAGATTATCTCTCTTAGAAACGATATTATGAATTTTAAGCAACTTGATCATGAACATGTTGCACAAGCTTGGGAGAGAATGAAATTAATGATACGTAATTGTCCTACTCATGGTTTGAACTTGTGGATGATTATACAAAAAATTTATGCGGATTGAATTTTGCTTCTAGAAATCTTTTTAGATTCGCCATGTAGGCAATTTTATGGAAATCACTCTAGGGGATGCTACTAAACTCCTAGATAATATTATGGTTAATTATTATCAATGGCATACTGAAGGATCTACTAATAAAAAAGTGCATGCTATAGAAGAAATCAATGTTTTGAGTGGAAAGATGGATGAACTTATGAAATTATTTGCTACTAAGAGTGTTTCTTCCGATCCTAATGATATGCCTTTGTCTACTTTGATTGAGAATAATAATGAATCTATGGATGTGAATTTTGTTGGTAGGAATAATTTTGGTAACAACGCGTGTAGAGGGAATTTCAATCCTAGGCCTTATCCTAGTAATCCTTCTAATAATTATGGAAATTCCTAAAACAACTCTTATGGAAATTTTAATAAGATGCCCTCTGAATTTGAGAGTAGTGTTAAAGAGTTTATGAATTCACAAAAGAATTTTAATGCTTTGCTTCAAGAGAAATTGCTTAAAGTTGATGATTTGGCTAGGAACGTTGATAGAATTTCTCTTGAGGTTGATTCTTTAAAGCTTAGATCTATTACTCCTAAGCATGATATCAATGAGTCTCTCAAAGCTATGAGAATTTCCATTGATGAGTGCAAAGAAAGAACCGCTAGGATGCGTGCTTCCAAAGATGCCTTTATTAAAGCGTGTTTTAATTCCTATGAGAATCAAGATGAACATCTAAAAGTTATTGATGTGTCCCCTATTAAATCCTTGTTTTGCAATATGAATCTTGATGAAACTGAGTATGATCTTCCTTTACCTAGAAGGCGTTCTAAGAATTTGGAGTTTTTAGATCTTGATGATGAAATTGATAAAAGTGGGATTGAAAGAAATAAAAATCTAGATGTTTCTAAACCCACTATATTGGATCTCAAGGAATTTAATTATGAAAATTGCTCTTTAGTTGATTGTATTTCCTTGTTGCAAACCGTCCTAAATTCTCCTCATGCTTATAGTCAAAATAAGGCCTTTACCGAACACATTGTTGATGCCTTGATGCAATCTTATGAAAAAAAACTTGAGTTGAAAGTTTCTATCCCTAGGAAGCTCTATGATGAGTGGGAACCTACTATAAAAATTAAAATTAAAGATCATGAGTTTAATGCTTTGTGTGATTTGGGTGCTAGTGTCTTTACTATTCCCAAAAATTTGTGTGATTTTCTAGATTTCCGTGACTTTGATGATTGCTCGCTAAACTTGCATCTTGCGGATTCCACTATTAAAAAGCCTATGAGAAGAATTTATTATTTTCTGATTGTTGCAAATAGAAATTATGTGCCCGTAGATTTTATCGTTCTTGATATAGATTGCAATCCTTCATGTCCTATTATTCTTGGTAGACCTTTCCTTAGAACAATTGGGGCAATTATTGATATGAAGGAAGGAAATTTTAGATTCCAATTTCTATTAAAGGAAGGCATGTAACACTTTCCTAGAAATAAAATAAAATTACCATGAATCTATTATGAGAGCCACTTATGGATTGCCTACCGAAGATGGCAATACCTAGATCTATCCTTGCTTTTATGCCTAGCTAGGGCATTAAACGATAGGGCTTGTTGGGAGGCAACCCAATTTTATTTTTAGTTTTTTAGTTTTTGCTTCTGTTTAGGAATAAATAATCCACCTAGCCTCTGTTTAGATGTGGTTTTATCTTTTAATTAGTGTTTGTGCTAAGTTAAACCTATTGGATCTTCTTGGGTGATAGTTATTTGATCTTGCTGTAATTTCCAGAAACTTTGCACTCAGTGCCCGAATTGTTAAAAATCACCAGCATGCTATAAAATACTGATTCCAATTTCTGCTGATCAATAAAAAACTTTTCCAGGTCTTCTAATATTGGTAGAATATTTTGAGTTCCAGAAGTTTGCGTTAGTTACAGATTACTACAGACTATTCTGTTTTTGACAGATTCTGTTTTTCGTGTGTTGTTTTCTTATTTTGATGAATCTATGGCTAGTAAAATAGTTTATGATCCATAGAGAATTTGGAATACAGTAGGTTTAACACCAATATAAATAAATAATGAGTTCATTACAGTACCTTAAATTAGTCTTTTGTTTTCTTTCTCTAACGGAGCTCACGAGATTTCTATTGAGTTTTGTGTTGTGAAGTTTTCAAGTTTTGGGTGAATTCTTTTGATGGATTATGGAACAAGGAGTGGCAAGAGCCTAAGCTTGGGGATGCCCATGGCACCCCCAAGATAATCCAAGGACACCAAAAATTCAAAGGTTGGGGATGCCCCGGAAGGCATCCCCTCTTTCGTCCACTTCCATCGGTAGTTTACTTGGAGCTATATATTTTATTCACCACATGATATGTGTTTTGCTTGGAGCGTCTTGTATTATTCGCGTCTTTGCTTGTTAGTTTACCACAATCATCCTTGCTGTACACATATTTTGAGAGAGCCATACATGAGCTGGAATTTGATAGAATACTCTATGTGCTTCACTTATATCTTTTGAGCTTGATAGTTTTGCTCATAGTGCTTCACTTATATCTTTTGAGAGTGATAATTTTTCCTCTGGTGCTTCACTTAGATCTTTTAGAGCACGGTGGTGGATTTGTTTTAAAGAAACTTGATCTCTCATGCTTCACTTAGATTATTCTGAGAGTCGTTAATAGCATGGTAATTTGCTTAATGTTAATATACTTGGTATTCAAGATATGTGAAACTTTCTTTTGAGTGCGTTGAATACTAAGATAAGTTTGATGCTTGATAATTGTTTTGAGATATGAAGATGGTGATATTAGAGTCATGCTAGTTGAGTAGTTGTGAATTTGAAGAATACTTGTGTTGAAGTTTGTGATTCCGTAGCATGCACGTATGGTGAACCGTTATGTGATGAACTCGAGCATGATTTATTTATTGATTATCTTCCTTATGAGTGGCGGTCGGGGACGAGTGATGGTTTTTCCTACCAATCTATCCCCTAGGAGCATGCGTAATCACGCTTTCTTTGATAACTTCTAGATTTTTGCAATAAGTATATGAGTTCTTTATGACTAATGTTGAGTCCATGGATTATACGCACTTTTTCCCATCCTTCCACCGTTGCTAGCCTCTCTAATACCGCGAACCTCTCGCTGGTATCATACACCCACCATATACCTTCCTCAAAACAGCCACCATACCTACCTATCATGGCATTTCTATAGCCATTCCGAGATATATTGCCATGCAACTTTCCACCATTCCGTTTATTATGACACGCTCCATCATTGTCAAATTTCTAGCATGATCATGTAGTTGACATCGTATTTGTGGCAAAGCCACCGTTCATAATTCTTTCTACCTGTCACTCATGTTTCATTGCATATCCCGGTACAACACCGGAGGCATTCATATAGAGTCATAAAAAAAGAGAAAAATGAAAAAAAGAGGCCATAAAAAAAAGAGAAAAGGCCCAAATAAAAAAATGAGGGAAAAAGAGAGAAGGGACAATGTTACTATCCTTTTACCACACTTGTGCTTCAACGTAGCACCATGATCTTCATGATAGAGAGTCTCTCATTTTTTCACTTTCATATACTAGTGGGAATTTTTAATTATAGAACTTGGCTTGTATATTCCAATGATGGGCTTCCTCAAATGCCTAGGTCTTCGTGAGCAAGCGAATTGGATGCACACCCACTTAGTTTCTTTTGTTGAGCTTTCATATACTTATAGCTCTAGTGCATTCGTTGCATGGCAATCCCTACTCACTCACATTGATATCTATTGATGGGCATCTCCATAGCCCGTTGATACGCATAGTTCATGTGAGACTATCTTCCCTCTTTTTTGTCTTCTCCACAACCACCGTTCTATTCCACATATAGTGCTATATCCATGGCTCACGCTCATGTATTGCGTGAAGGTTGAAAAAGTTTTGAAAATGTTAAAGTATGAAACAATTGCTTGGCTTGTCATCGGGGTTGTGCATGATTTAAATACTTTGTGTGGGGAAGATGGAGCATAGCCAGACTATATGATTTTGTAAGGATAACTTTCTTTAGCCATGTTATTTTGAGAAGACATAATTGCTTAGTTAGTATACTTGAAGTATTATTATTTTTATCTCAATATGAACTTTTGTCTTGAATCTTTCGAATCTGAATATTCATACAATGATTAAGAAGATTTACATTGAAATTATGCCAAAGTATCACTCCGCATCAAAAATTCTTTTTTATCATTTACCTACTCGAGGACGAGCAGGAATTAAGCTTGGGGATGCCTGATACGTCTCCAACGTATCTATAATTTTTGATTGCTCCATGCTACTTTATCTATTGTTTTGGACTATAATGGGCTTTATTTTCCACTTTTATATTACTTTTGGGACTAACCTATTAACCGGAGGCCCAGCCCAGAATTACTTTTGGGACTAACCTATTGCCGTAACCTATTAAACAGAATGAAACTTTCGGAAAAGTGATTTTCTCACCGAACGTGATCCAAGAGACTTGGACCCTACGCCAAGGAACATCGGAGGCAGTCACGAGGGTGGGGGGCGCCCCCCTAGGGCGCGCCCCCTGCCTCATGGGCCCCTGTTGCTCCACCGACGAACTCCTTCCTCCTATATATACCTACGTACCCCCAAATGATCAGAACAGGAGCCAAAAACCTAATTCCACTGCCGCAACTTCCTGTATCCACGAGATCCCAGCTTGGGGCCTGTTAGGAGCTCACGGAGGGCATCCACCATGGAGGGCTTCTACATCAACACCATAGCCTCTCCGATGAAGTGTGAGTAGTTTACTTCAGACCTTCGGATCCATAGCTAGTAGCTAGATGGCTTCTTCTCTATTTTTGGATCTCAATACAATGTTCTCCCCCTCGTGGAGATCTATTCGATGTAATCTTCTTTTTGCGGTGTGTTTGTTGAGACCGATGAATTGTGGGTTTATGATCCAGCTTATCTATGATTAATATTTGAATCTTCTCTGAATTCTTTTATGTATGATTGAGTTATGTTTGCAAGTCTCTTCGTATTATCCATTTGGTTTGGCCAACTAGATTGGTAGTTCTTGCAATGGGAGAAGTGCATGGCTTTGGGTTCAATCTTGCGGTGTCCTTACCCAAAGGATGTAAAGGGTTGCAAGGCACGTATTGCATTGTTGCCATCGAGGATAACAAGATGGGGTATTTATCATATTGCATGAATTTATTCCTCTACATCATGTCATCTTGCTTAAGGCGTTACTCGCTTTTTAACTTAATACTCTAGATGCATCTTTGGATAGCGGTCGATGAGTGGAGTAATAGTAGTAGATGCGTAATCGCTTTTGATCTAATTGTCTTGGACGTGATGCCTATATACATGATCATACCTAGATATACTCATAACTATGCTCAATTACATCAATTGCTCAACAGTAATTTGTTCACCCACCGTAGAATACTTATGCTCTTGAGAGAAGCCACTAGTGAAACCTATGGCCCCCGGGTCTATTCTCATCATATAAATCTCCATCACCTTTATACTTGCCTTGTTTTTACTTTGCCTTTTACTTTTCACTTTGCATCTTTATACCAAAATATTATCTCTATCAGATCTCACTCTTGTAAGTGACCATGAAGGGATTGACAACCCCTAATCGCGTTGGTTGCGAGTAGCTATCGTTTTGTTTAGGTACGAGGGACTTGTGCGTGGCCTCCTACTGGATTTATACCTTGGTTCTCAAAAACTGAGGGAAATACTTACGCTACTGTGCTGCATCATCCTCTCCTCTTCGGGGAAAACCAACGCAAGCTCAAGACGTAGCACCCCACACCACCACGCAGGTGCTTGCTCTTACTTGGCAGTGTGATATGTGGTTGCATGTTGCATATGGTGTCTAACTTGTAATGCTTCTAATTAGGGTAAATTGCATCTGCTTAGTTAACACATTATACCTGTGAATATGACATGCCTTCCTTTTTTGGTACATACTACGTCTTTCTATTAACCATGTTCTTACATCAAACTACTTTTCTTATGTATCCCTCATCAATCACTTCTGACGAGACACCTTCAAGTTGACAGTGTAATATTGGTTGCATCTTGCATATCATTTCGAACATGTATTGCCTCTAATTTGTTGAAGTGCCACTTATAATGAGACACATCTAACTTGGTAGAGTGATTTTGGTTGGATCTTTCATATGGTGGTGTCTAGATTGCATTGCTTCCAATTTGTCCAATGCCTTCTGCTTAGCGTTTTTCGTACATATTCCATCCTCCTACAATGTGATTGCCATACATAAAAGTTGTGTTCGTCAGTATCATGCATCAACGAATTTGGAAGTGTGAATTTCATTCCTTTTTCTTGTGTGTTTACTTGACAGGGCATAATCTAAAAGGACGAAGGCTCGGAATGATGGTGGTCCTCTGGAGCAACCAAAACAGATGATCTATGCAGATTCTCTTGCTACTCCTACTACAGTGCAAGTTCCAAATCTCATCTCCCCTACTCCACAACCCCAGGTGTTTGCTCTAACATGGCAGTGTGATATCCGGTTGCATGTTGCATATGGTGCCTAGCTTGTATGCTCCTAATTTGTTAAATTGCGTCTCCTTAGCTTACACATTATACCTTTGATAATGACATGCCTTCATATTTTTGATACATACTACATATGTCTATTAACCATGTTCGTACATCAAACTACTGTTCTTGTGTATGCTGGATCTATCGCTTATGATGAGACAGTCACGCCCGTGGGTTAGTATGAGATGCGCTACTCTTATAAAGAGTGCAGTGTCATCCTTTGCACATGATTCTCAAGAAATAGCAAGCCTAAATGAAGATATTGAACGTAGCTCTGTACTTGTAGACCGCACTTCCCCTACACCACCATCGCAGGTGCTTTCTCTAACTTCGAAGTGTGATATGTGGTTGCATGTTGCATACAATGTCTAGCTTGTAATGCTTCTAATTAGGGTAAACTGCATCTGCTTAGTTTACACATTATACCCATGAATATGACATGCCTTCCTGTTTTTGGTACATACTACGTCTTTCTATTAACCATGTTCTTACATCAAACTAATTTTCTTATGTATCCCTCATCAATCACTTCTGACGAGACACCTTCAAGTTGACAGTGTAATATTGGTTGCATCTTGCATATTATTTCAAACATGTATTGCCTCTAATTTGTTGAAGTGCCACTTATAATGAGACACATCTAACTTGGTAGAGTGATTTTGGTTGGATCTTTCATATGGTGTCTAGATTGCATTGCTTCTAATTTGTTCAAATGCCTTCTGCTTAGCATTTTTCGCTCATACTCCATCCACCTACAATGTGGTTGCCATACATAAAAGTTGTGTTCGTCAATATCATGCATCAACGAATTTGGAAGTGTGAATTTCATTCCTTTTTCTTGTGTGTTTACTTGACAAGGCAAAATCTAAAAGGACGAAGGCTCAGAATGATGTTGGTCCTCTGGAGCAACCGAAACAGATGATCTCTGCAGATTCTCCTGCTACTCCTATTGAAGTGGAAGTTCCAAATCTCATCTCCCCTACTCCACAACCCCAGGTGCTTGCTCTAACATGGCATTGTGATACTTGGTTGCATGTTGCATATGGTGCCTAGCTTGTATTGCTCCTAATTTGTTCAATTGCATCTCCTTAGCTTACACAGTATACATGTGAATATGACATGCCTTCCTGTTTTTGGTACATACTCACTACAAAAAAAAGACACATCCGTGACATTTTGGGCCAAACGGAAAAAAATTATGTCATACATATGATACTTCTGTGACGATAATTGTGACAAAACCCGGTATCATCATAGATATGGTGGGCTCCTACTTCTATGACAAAAAATCATGACAGAAAATGGGCTTTTCGTCCTGGGCGGGCCGGAGACGCAGATGCATGACATTCTGTGGGCCGTCCATGACGGAAAAACCATGGTAGAAGCGAGGGCGAGGAAAATTTCAGGGAGTTGCCAGTTACAGTGGGAGGTCGGGGGCCGAGCGATGCACGCTTATCTCGTACACGTACGCGCGTGTGTGCGAGGCGTTCTAACTGAACCCGAGCGAGGCGTTGGGCTCTAACTGAACCCGAGCGATTACCGCAGGCTACAGCGTTATCGAACCCGGCGATCGATCGCCGCTAATCAAGCCGATCGATGTTGCCTCTGGGATGAACAGTGAGCGTTGCGGGGGGTTGGATGAGCGGTGGCGGTGGCGTTGCCTCTGGTTGAACAGGACCCGTGGTGTGGTGGAGGGCTGGATGAACAGATGAAGCGGTGGAGGGATGCCCGTGAAGGGGTGGATGAACAGGACCCCGTGGTGTGGAGGGCTGGATGAACAGTAGACGGTGGAGGGGTGCCCGTGGAGGGGTGGTTGAACAGGACCCCGTGGTGTGGAGGGCTGGATGAACAGTAGACGGTGGAGGGGTGCCCTGGAGGGGTGGTCGAACAGGACCTCGTGGTGTGGAGGGCTGGATGAACAGTAGACAGTGGAGGGGTGGTTGAACAGTAGCCGGTGGAGTAGCGCGCGGTGGAGGCTGGATGAACAGGAGCCCGTGGAGGCTGGATGAACAGGAGCCCGTGGAGGCTGGAGGAGGTCGATGGTGGAGATGAACAGTATCCCGTGGAGTCCCGTTTTGCGGTACGCCACACCCCTCCCGATGAAGCAGGACCCTGTTTGACCGTGGCGCCCAACACAAATCCGTTTCCTCCGTTTTGCGGTACGCCACACCCCTCCCGATCAACAGGACCCCCGTTTCCACCGTAGGAGGTCCGTTTCGTCCGTTTTGCGGTACGCCACACCCCTCCCGATCAACAGGACCTCCGTTTCGACCGTAGGAGGTCCGTTTCCTCCGTTTTGCGGTACGCCAGACCCCTCTCGATGAACAGGATCCCGTTTCGAACGTGGCCGGTCGAACACAAGGCCGTTTCCTCCGTTCTGCGCTACGCCAGGCCTCGTTTCCATCGCATGTTCCTTCCAAGCCCTCCCGATGAACACGACCACGCATTCCGTTGCCTCCCCATGAACATGACGACGACGCTGTTTCTCCGTTCCGAACCAGCCATGTACACGAGCCCTCGCCATACGTATGCGCGAGTAGGCGTTCGAGACCCCGCCCGTATGTACACATAAGTGGCCGTATTTTCTTTCTTGCACCCTGGTCGTTGTACGTACGTGTACATGCTACGTGCGCGTCTCTAATACGACATGTATGCGCCTCTACTACGACACGTGCGCGCCTCTACATCCACCAGTATATATGTACGTACACGTTCGCGACCAGAATGACAACGCTACGTACGCTTCGAGCGGTGTGGGTCCCGATCGCCGTGCACTTCCTTGCGTGCGAAGATGTAGCTGGTGGGTCCCAGCAGTCAGGGGGAAATGTTTTTTTCACGAAATACGGTGGCCCGTCCGGTGGGTCCCCGCTGTCAGGTGGAGGAATAATTATTTTGCACGTAATAAGGAGGCACTTCCTTCTTTGCGGCCGTGGACCCGGTATCGGCCTCTCCACGTCTGATCCACGTCCGATGGAAGCCATTCCTTGACCACGTTGACCACGCCGCGCCGAGAGCACCAGGGCGGTGGACGACGGCGAGGCCTAGGAAGGGGATGACGCGGAGCCGGGGAAGACGCGGCAGTGGATGCCCACGCGTAGAGGAGTACGAGGGTTCACTGGTTTGCTGCGGTGTGACGTTGCTGTCGCCGTAGAATAACATGGGGTGTGGGTGAGTAGAGGGATGGCCTGGCCAGCGGTGGGAGTAGTAGGGGGCGGTGAGGCCTCCATCGCATCGTAGCCAACCACGGGTGGGAGGAGCACGAGGCACGACCGGCACTGGTTTGGGCGGCTGGAGCAAGAAGACCAGAGGTTGAAGAAGCACTACGGCCGTTGGATGGACATCGTACGGTCACTGGAGCTAGAATCGTGCATATTGACTAAGTTGACAAAGCCCTCCGTCCCGTCAACTTAGTAGGCCCACAAGTCAGCCTGCCACTATACTGGGTCCCAGCTAACAGGGGGAGTATTCATTATTTTTGTGCGCAATATTGAGGCACTTCCTTGCATGCGAAGATATAGCTGGTGGGTCCGAGCTGTCAGCGGCGGTAATGTTTTTTTCGCGAAATACAGAGGCCCTTTCGGTGGGTCCTTGAAGTCAGGTGGAGGAATCATTACTTTGTGCGTAATAAGGAGGCATTTCCTTGCATGCGGCCGTGGACCCACCTGTTGATCTCTCCATGTACAGTCCACTTCAGATGCATGTCGGTCATTGACCATGTTGACCAGGCCGCGCCGAGAGCACCAGGGCAGTGGACGATGGTGAGGCCTAGGAAGGGAATGACACGGAGGCAGGGAAAACTCCGCAGTTGTTTCCCACACGGAGGGGAGTACGATCAGACGAGGGTTTAATGCACGTCTCCGTCACGGAGAATAATGATAGATGTGGGTGAGTAGAGGGATGGCTAGGCCAGCGATGGGAGTACGATGGGGCGGTGAGGCCTGCGCGGCAGCACAGCTAGCCGCGGGGAGGAGGGAGCAGGCAGTCCCGCCGGCGCTTGTTTGAGCGGCTGGAGCTGGAAGAGCAGAGATTGAAGAAGCACGACGGTCGTTTGATGGAAATCCAACAGTCACTGCTTGTGCGTCAACCTTTTTTTTAGGAAAGCCTCAAATCTGTGGAAAACAGCATGCAGCCCATCTGCCGTTATTTCTAATAATTTACAGCCCATTAGCTAATTCTTAAGGTTTTTTTGGAGCCCATATTCTTTTTGTTAGCATTACAGCCCATATTGTGTCCACGGTTAAAAAATTATAGTACGAAATTTTGCATATTTCGGTGCGGTCCGAACTGCTTTTAATCCCGAAATTTTGACTCACATTCAAACTGATTTTAAAAATAAATGTATATCGATATAAAATCCAACAAATTCTCCGTGCATAAAAATTAATGTAATTTAAAATCTCGAAATGAAAAAAAGGTATTTGAAACTAATTGCCGGTTTGATGTGTTTGAAAAATGTACAACCCATTTCTCATTACTGATAGGCCATTTTCTCGGCCAGCCGAATGAAGCTCTCCACATTTTGAAAGATTTGCAGCCCAACAGGCCTGGCAAAGCGACTTACTTGGCAAATCGCAAAAAAACTGGGTTGTGGCCGTGGACCCGGTATCGGCCTCTCCACGTCTGATACTCTTCCGATGGAAGTCGGTCGTTGACCACATTGACCACGCTTGGCCGAGAGCACCAAGGCGGTGGACGACAATGAGGCCTAGGAAGGGGACGACGCAGAGCCGGGAAGACGCAGTGATGGATGCCCACGCGGAGAGGAGTACGAGGGTTCACTGGTTCGGCTGCGGCGTGAGGCTGCCGTCGCCGCAGAATAACAGGGGGTGTGGGTGAGTAGAGGGATACCATGGGCCAGCGATGGGAGTAGTAGGGGGCGGTGAGGCCTCCGCGGCATCACAGCCGTCCACGAGAGGCAGGAGCACGCGACACGACTAGCGCTGCTTTGGGCGGCTGGAGCAAGAAGACCAGAGGTTGAAGAAGCACTATGGCCGTTGGATGGACATCGTACGGTCACTGGAGCTAGAATCGTTCATATTGACTAAGTTGACAAAGCCCTCCGTCCTCGTCAACTTAGTAGGCCCTAAGTCAGCCACCCACTATGGTGGGTCCCAGCTAGCGAGGGGTGTTCATTTTTTGTGCGTAATAAGGAGGCACTTCCTTGCGTGCGAAGATATAGCTGGTGTGTCCGACCCGGTCAGCGGGGAACATTTTTTTGCGAAATCTGAAGCCCTTCCCACGCATAAAGTGCACGACAAAGGCGTAATAAGGAGGAACTTTCCTTGCGTGCGACCATGGACCTCGTGGGTCCCAGCCATCAGGCTCTCCATGTACAATCCTCTTTCGATGACTCTCGTATGTTGACCATGCCGTGCCGAGCGCACCGAGGTGGTGGACAACGGCGAGGCCCCAGACTGGAACGACCCGGAGATGGGGAAGACGCAGCAGTGGAGTCACAGACGGAGAGGAGTGGGAAACTTGACTGGTTCGGGTGCGGGGTGGGCCTACACTCGGCAGAGAATAACATGAGGTGCGGAGTGGAGGGATGGCCTGGCCGTCGGCGGGGTAGCATTTCGCTGAGGAGCGCAAAACAACGCCGCTGGACGCCGAAGGCTGGAGCAGGCGGTTCCGGCAGCGCTGGGGGAAGAAGGCTGGAGCAGGGGTCGATGATGGTCTCAGCGAGGTCAACCACAGAGTCCTTCTCCTTCCCGTTGCTGATGATCTTGTATTGCTTCTGGATGTCGACAAGCTTGTTGCACCAGATGGCCGAATCGTCGCGTTCTTCCTTCTCTCCACCGTAGTGAAGGTGCAGTCGGCGCTGCCGATGAAACGGGCGAATGCTCCAGAACCTGGTGCAGCCATATGACTGAGGCGAGGCAGAGCTTCACCGAGTCCGTATCATTGGTGTACAGCACATTCAACTTGGTGCAGCCATAGGATTGAATGGTGAACTCAAAGGGGAACTCCTTGCTGAAGTCCATATCCAGCAGGCTCACCCCTCGGATCGCCATTGGAGTCTCTTCGAGTGAACGAGTGTGTAGGCAGCGGCAGTAGTTCGTTTTTCAGCTCTTGGAGAACTGGATTCAACAGTAACATGAGTGTGTACAGGCGACAACAGTTACTACCCCTCCCTCGTCCGTTGCACGCCCGGCAGAAGATGCACCACGGCCTACGTCGGTTCACGGCGGGTGCATGTCGGTACTATAATAACAGGAGTTAGTGGTCACTTTACTTAAATTTAATTAGCTTTAATAGAAATTTATACTTAAAACAAGCAATGCATTCGCTCGTTCTATCGGTGCCACAGGATCAACATGCACAACAATTAGAATTATTATTCTCGGGGCCTTTACGATCGACAATTTGCGAACTTTCACAAAGATAATACTACCAGGTTTGAACTGTTTGTTATGATTGTTGTCATATGCATAATCATGTCGTGTTTCCCAGCATGCAAGATTCAGAACCAACAAATAAGATCCAAATAATAAGTACAACAAAGATGCCTACACATCTCATTGATTGCCAGCTTGCAAGATTCAGAACCAACAAATAAGATCCAAATAATAAGTACAACAAAGATGCCTACACATCTCATTGATTCCTAGCTTGCAAGATTCAGAACCAACAAATAAGATTCAAATAATAAGTACAACAAAGATGCCTACACATCTCATCGATTCCCGACTTGCAAGATACGTAACCAACCCATTAGAGCCTTTTGATAAAGTGAATATCGGGATTAAATCCATCTTCGCTAGCCATGTCATACAATCGAAGAACTTGGCGAATGCTCTTGACCGTCACAACATCTGTAGTTGAGTATTCCTGTTTGCACAACACAAGCAAGGAGACATGAGAGCATGATTTCGCTTTAATAGTGGCCTCCTTGAACTCAACCTCCAGCTCTACTTGGACGAGGTCGGCCTGGAGTTCCATGATTCAATCCATGCGCCTTTTTCTGCAGTTCACATGAAATGAAGCAAAGATTGCATCATTCAGCTAGCAAGTACTTGCTCTTGTGAGCTGGTAGGTTCTTCTTTAGTAGTTGCACTAAAATTGAGGAACATTAAGGTTGGCTGTCCGGCTCATGTAAGGTGCAACTATAATTTTCTTATCCTTTTGTGCAGTTCCACTAAAATAAAGTGCCATTGTGGTGACAAAGGATGGCGGCTCCATCTTGCAAAGGCTAATAAAATGTTGCACGAGATTACCAGCAAAAACTTGACGGGGATTTTGGAAACTCCAATCACCATTTTGTGCAGTTCCACCAAAATTGGGAGATGTTGCCTTTTTAGTTGAACTGCACAAGACACTCATTCCAAAAAAAAAGTGTTTTGTGCAGTTCACCAGAAGGTCACAATAGCAACAAGGTGAAATGGATATCCCTATCTGCACAAAAACATAGAAAGTAAATAGTTGTTGGTCAATAAGAATATATTAAACATATACAAAATGAAAAGAAGCATCTTAATTATGTTCATGGCAATCACGCAAGGACAGTAGAAATTTTAAAACATCAACAATGCTTCATGTTACCCGAAGCATTACGATCAACAATGAGATTCCTCAAATATGGGATTACTTTAATGGTGGCATTGCTTGTTTACCAGACACAGTAAATCAACAGCAGCTAAAGAGTTGGTTTAAGGGCATGGGAGCATAGGGACACCAGGACACTCAGCAGCGTAAAGGAGCAACTTACTTATCATCTTTGGGGAAAACAGCAGAGTGCCATTTGTAACACAGTTTAATTGCATCTTATCACTAGAGGCATTAGATTAACAATACCTTTGGTTAGACATGTCCCTAAGGTGACAGTGTGATCGCTTCATTTTACATGCGCCCTTACATTAACAACAAACAAAAGGTTGGTATAAGGACATCCGATGGTGTCGGCACAATGTACCTACAAGGAGGCATAAAGTGGTGATGTCGAGTTTGTTCATGCTATGTGAGGGCAGCAAACCTAATCCTGGAGACCTTGTACTATGTGAGGGCAACAAATCTAATCCTGGATACCTTTTACTATGCGAGGGCAGCAAATCTAATCTTGGAGACCTTTTACTATGTGAGGGCAGCAAATCTAATCCTGGAGACCTTTTACTATGTGAGGGCAACAAATCTAATCCTTGAGACCTTTTACTATGTGAGGGCAGCAAATCTAATCCTGAGACCTTTTACTATGTGAGGGCAGCAAATCTAATCTCGAGACCTTTTACTATGTGATGGCAGCAAATCTAATCCTGGACATACTCTGTTGACTTGTCCACCAGCCGCCACTTTCTATCCTTTTTTCAACCAATAATAGATATGTTCCTTATCCAGTTTGTACTCTGTTTTCCCCTTATTTCCCTTTTCAACCAAGAGACCGGATGGGTATCCGGTCTCTACTACTTTCACCATATTATTTCCTCTTTGAATCAAGTCCTAGATTCATGCTACAACTTTCCCCCCTTTCTTCGTTGTTTGAACAAAGCCCTAGATTCGAATGCATGAAGTAGCTTTACCTCTAATAATACTAAAATTTAGGTGGCTTTGGAAGAGCTGATGGGAGTAGAAAAAGATGCACATGCAGACACAAGGGGAGCTGGGGCAGTAGAGCAAGGCCGCTTTTGAAGAACTTATACCTGAGGGTCGCCGGGATGTCCGTGGCGGCAGGTCGGATCTGCGGACAATACGGCAGGGAGGAAGAAGGGTCGGAGGACCTCCCGAGCCGGCACTGTGTCGGAGAGAACGGCACGGGCAGAGGATCGGGTCCCTCCGGCAGCTGTGGGTTTCCTCCCTCAGCGGCGATGACCGCGGGAACGATGCACCTTTTAGTCCTCTACACACACTGGCCGAAGGGATCCGGCCGGGTCTGTGACCAGCGGTGAGCAGAGAGAAAATGTCGCTACCGTTGTCTTGTTTATATCTGGAGAGGATGAGAGAATGAAGAGAGAAACCCTAGTAAAGCAAGCGCTCAGGCCCCTGCGTCCATATATAGTGGAGTGATTATCTTTTTTCTCTCCACAACAAGCGTTTCAATTTGTGTATGTGGCATTAAAGAAAAGAAACTCTCTATTAAAGGTGACTACTGTACGACTCCTACTTACTACTGGTAGTACTATAGTATTTTTCACTTGTGCTCCCCGCCCCTCCATTCATTGAACAACCCCACGGGTGATAAACATACAGTAAGTACTGTATTTAGATAGAACGAATAAGCTTGAACTATTTTCGCATAGTTAAAAGTTGAGGGCGGGGCTTTTCCCGGGCAGTACACGCGGCAGTTTTCGGGTAGGCGGTTTGACAGAGAGGCGAGGAGGGTGAGCGAGTGGGGCTATACGATTTGATGGCGCGTTACTACTGGAAAGACTTGTGATATGACCACTTACTATAGTCATGAATTACTGGCGCTCCGACCGGGGTGATGCCCCCCTTCCGTTCCGCGCTCTAATCTGGTGCATGACACGTCGACCCGGATGCTGGCTCTCCCACATGTCGGAGTAGTAAGAAGGAGCAAAGAATGATGCGGTATATACTAGTAATATACTACTCCCTCCGTTCCTAAATATAAGTCTTTGGAGAGATTTCACTAACGACCACATACGGAGAAAAATGAGTGAATCTACACATAAAATGCATCTATATACATCCGTATGTGGTCCACAGTGAAATATCTACAAAGACTTATATTTAGGAACGGAGGGAGTACTACTCAGTCGGAGGAGTGCGAACCACGACAGCCAGTGAACCAGCGGTCACGAACCACGGTAGCCCAATGAACCAGCAGATGAAAACAATGTGGTGATATGGCCATAAAAACAATGTGCTACGGTCCACACTTTGTAGCATGTACAACACTCCTCTTTGTTTGGATCCACGAGTTAGAGCTAGTTTGGGTTGAAATGGCCTCAAATTATCGAAACAAGAGGGGTTAGTTTGAGCTAGTTTGCTCTAACCCGGCTAAAAAACTAGCCCGGTGGAGAGGTTCTAATTGGGTTAGTTATCCTCAGGCCCACTAAAAGAGAACTAAAAAAATCTTCCCTGCCCGCACCAGATCGCTCCCCCCTCTCGCACGACTCCTCTCTGTTCCCCATAGGGCCGCTCGCCCTTTCTCTCCTCCGGCCGCCCTCTCCTTCCGGCCTCCGCCGCCCTACTCCGGCCGCCCTCTCCCTCCGGCCTTCGAAGGTCGCCCGCTCCCCTTCACGGTCGTTTTTCTCCTTACGTCGTGCTTGGCGGCTATCTACCAGGAGGTCGCGAGAGGGTGAGTTTGTTCGTTCCTTCTACATCTCACGGCCATATCATTGATCTTGCTTGCTCTAGCACTAATTTTTATTTGGAAAAGTAGATCCTGATCAAACTTGGTATAGATTTGTGGTGCACACATGGAATTGTTTGATGCTGCTTGAGGAGGTAATAAATCTTTCTAGAGGCCCAAAGATTCAGGTCACCTTTCTAGGTATTTCAATTTCAGGCTTGCATTATTTCTAGAGGCCCAAAGATTCAGTTCACCTTTCTAGGTATATCAATTTCAGGCTTGCATTATTCTAGAGGCCCAAAGATTTAGTTCACCTTTCTAGGTATTTCAGTTTCAGGCTTGCATTATTTCTAGAGGCCCAAAGATTCAGTTCACCTTTCTAGGTATTTCACTTTCAGGCTTGCATTATTTCTAGAGGCCCAAAGATTCAGTTCACCTTTCTAGGTATTTCAGTTTCAGGCTTGCATTATTTCTAGAGGCCCAAAGATTCACTTCACATATCTAGGTATTTTAGTTACAAGCTTGCATTATTTCTAGAGGCCCAAAGATTATGTTCTCAGTCGGCGGCAAGCGGCCCTGCTACCCATGCCGGTGTCGACCTCAACTCGCAAGGGCCGGCGTCGGAGGGGTTCCCGGGGCTTGGGCTCTATAGCCTTCCTCCAGCAACGATGGCGAGCTCCTCCCTCGGTGCGTGAGGGGCTCCGGGCTCCCTCCCTATCGTGAATGACTTCCGTGATGAGTTAGCTCATTCTTTGCTTCATGAAGTGTTTTTTTATTTTGTGAAGCTTGATTGACAACTTGTATGTTTAAGTGGGATATCTCATTTGTATGGACAAAGTAAAAAATTATCATGTTTTGCATGCTTGATTTGTATAGATGGTTCGTTTATGTCAATTGTGAGCGGGAGGAGGCCATAGAAGAGCCGGCCACACCAAGAGGGTGCTTGGATCCAAGGGACTTATTTTAGTCGCACTAAAAATAGTCTCTTTAAGAGGCTAAAGTTCCAAGCACCCCTGACTAAAGAGGGGCTAAAACTAGTCTTGAGACTAAAAAAATTTAGTCAGGGGTACCCCTACTAAAATGTGGATTAGTCCTCTCTCTCCTCATTTAACTCCTCTCATTTAACATAGGCGAGTTCTGGATTGGAGGGTTTGGAGGATAATAGATGCTCATTAACTTGATTTTAGTCTCTTTAGTATTTGGATCCAAGCATGGGTGAGGCTAGCAAGTTTTAGTCCCACTACTTTTAGTCATGGAACTAAAACGTATCCAAGCACCCTCCAAATCTGGCGGAAATAGGGTCCAAAGTAGTCAAATGATTGAGATAGAGCATTTATTGTCAATCTAACCCTGCCATCCATACACCTCTTTGGTTTAGACTTAGTTCAGGGTTAGAATCTAACTCTAACCTCTAACTGAGTTAGAGTTCTCGTCGTCTCGGTTCATCGCCATCATACTTTCCCCATTCCTGTGTTTTCAGTATCCTGCGAATCAAAGAGGCCCTTTTTTCTCTCGGGAAAAATCAAAGAGGCCCTTAGAATGGTTTCGGTCTAGTCATTTTCTATAAACGTGTTATGTCCAAAATATAATGAGCGTGCTCCGGTTTCCACGAAAATAATCCGGTTTCATGTAGTAATTCATTCATTTATTTATTCTTCTGCGGGGGGTTTGCATGTAATTCGTGAGGTCTGAAATGTAAAGTACCCCGGCATATGCTCCGAGTCGTGCATGCACTACGACCCAGATGCTCTATGTCCCACATGTCGGCGAATGGGAGCACGTGGAAATAGCCTAGGAGTACATATAGGAGGATAAATGTGTGAAATAATATGTACTGTGAAGCGTAGCCGCGGTTCGAAAAGGAGACCTAAAGTGATGACAGCTATAGGTCCCACGCACCCAACTAGAGGTACTAGACATACGACTAATTTTTCTGTAAAAAAAAAGAGGCACGAGTGCTCAGTACTCCTATTATATAAACACGAGTCCCATCTGACAACATCGTCCGTGCTACAGCTAGCTCTCCTCCCTCGTTTCTCTCTTCTAATTCTAAACTTCGAGGCGGCCTTGGTGGGCGAGTGGGTTTGCTCAAGCTGCGGCCCCCACCTCACGTGAAAATGTTCTTTGGAATAAAAATGCCATATACTCCCTCCGTTCATAAATATAAGCCTTTTAGATACTATTTCAAATGGAATACAGCATCTGAGATGTATGTAGACATAGTTTAGAGTGCAGATTCACTCATTTTGCTCCGTATGTAGTAGTCACTTGCTGGAATCTTTAGAAAGACTTATATTTGGGAACGGAGGGAGTACTATACTAATAAAACATTAAGGCCACGAGGAGATGCAGTGCTGGTTACATGAGGCAAGAATAAGAGATGCATCCATCGACGACGTCCACCTCTTCGACTTAGGACGTCGGCCCACCGAACGGCGCCTAAGTAGCAGCGGCTTTTGTGGCCAGATCGACGTGCTTCTGAACAATGGCGTCCAAAGATTCCAGCCGCTGGAAGAAGGCCAACGTCTTTCTGTCCTTGCTTGCCTTGTAGTGGCCTATGTAGACGATTTCCTCGTAGACGTGGATGTGCAGGTCGACGGTTTCTTGCATGGCGAGGCGCTGCGCGGCGAGCGCGGCTTCGAGGTGCACATTCTTCGTCGCGACCTCCGGCACCTGCAGGGCCACCAGGGCTTGAAAGAGTTCGTCACCATGGCGGACGATGAGGGTGGCAGGCAATGAGGAGCCTGGGCGCGCGGGCTGGAGCAGTACGACAAGGTCGTCCGCGCGCTTCTTGACGGCGGTGAACTTGCGGCTGGAGTTGACCATCATGTCGTCCATGCGAGAGGCGAAGCCGGCGTCGGCGAGGGCTACGATGCGTGTGGTCGCCAGCACCGTCTGGAAAGGCTGGGTGGTGCGGGGCCGTATGCCGGCGCCTTGGATGATTTGGCACAGCCGACTGCCGCTCGCGTCCATCGCCTCCATAGGTGCTTGTGGCTTCTGGTCACTTGGTCTTGGATTGGAGTGAGCAGTGTTGCGCAGAGACTTGGGAGTAGATGGATTGGAGTGGTGGGGTGCCTTTATTATATGAGAGTCCAAACTCTGTTGCACTCACATCATGCTGGCTCTATTCTGCTTCTCCAATTAATTCCCTCTGCATGTAATTGAGGATGCATCATTGACCGTTCAACGTCTCAGGAACCGCTACCTCTCCCTCCTTGGCATTCAAGCACCTATGGACCCGTCGACGACGAGGTGCCTATGGTGACTTCGTAAATTTCAAGATGATAGTGTCGTGCATGTGTGCTTTCATAGGGGTGAGTGTATGCGGCGTGTATATGAGCGCGTCTGTCTTGTGTAAAAAGCGTAAATGCGTGTCAAAAAGAGAGACTAGTCGGTATACTCAATATTGTGCACCTCGGAGAGGAAAGCGATAGAACTGAATGCGTATTTATTTACGGTGCAGATTCACTCATTTTGCTCCATATGTACTCCGTCTCGGTGTAGTCTAGTCACTTGTTGAAATCTCTAGAAGGGCAAATACTCCTTTACGGTATACAGGGCTATACTAGCAAGTAGTTGTACGTACTAGTACAATAGTGGGCTCACATAGCAATTTTGTCTCATGCAAGAGCCTGGCTATATGCATGCTCCAATGTTCGCAACTGCAACATTCGGTTTGCACTTGGCTCTTCGCCTCTTCGAGAAGATGAACAATGATGTTACTACTACTGTTTCTACAGTGTCGAATCCATTGTTACATGTTCGTCCACCGCGAGCGGGACGGGTAGCTTGTTGGAGAAGTACTACTAAGCAAAAGCATGTCCTCGTTTGCCAGCAACCGCGCACATGGGTGAGGGAGAAGGCGTGTAGTAAAATCAAGCTTCTCCTCGTTGTACGAGTTGATGCGACACATGATAGCACTAGCCCCACATGCTTGCCTCTAAACTTGGCTGAAATACCCGCAGTGTACAATATATTTGCTGCAACCTCTAACATTTACCCACCACAAATTAAAATATATGTGGCCGTATGCATCGTTCTGATGCAGAGGCCGGGGAGTCCCCCCTTTTCGAAAAAAAACAAATTAAAATATATATTCCTGTCTTGACCAGATGAGCGTGCAAACTACAATCACCAGGGTGTCAGGTAGGGCCAGAAGACTATTTTAAATTTAAAAAAAACTTCGAGACGACCACATAGCATGGAGCCGACCCCAATGATTTTAAGCTTACAGGCACAGTACACGCTATCCTAGACTACTCTACACATGAAACTGCCACACGAGCGTCTGGGCTGCGCTTGGCTCTTCGCCTCTTCGGGAAGTCGAACAATGATGGAGTACTAGTACTGCATTGGAGGAGTACTACAGTATGCTTCTGTCCATCTGACACCGATTAAACTGCTGCATGTCCACCGCGTGCGGGAGGGAGAGCGTGTAGCGAAAGCTTCTCCTAGTCTTGCCAGCCACCACGCTCATGGGCGAGGGAGGGACGCTCCTGCCTTTGCGTGTATAACAGGTGGGCCCGACAGGTGTGTGGCCAACCTGTCATACAGCCAAAGGCAGGTGCAGTTAAGTCCGCGAGGGAGAGGATAATCAAACTTCTCATTGATGTACGAGTTGACGCGACACCTCAAAACACTCCAGTCGATATATTTCAATAATTAGTGTTTACTGATGCATTAATTACAACGCATGCATGCATTCCGTGACTTTCCTTTTGATACTTGCTTTGTAATACCCCGGCCCAAGTCGAGAGATGGTTGTGCACGAGGAGGGCGAGATCATGCAGACCGAACAGGACTCGACGATGGAGCTCTCTAAGGTCTCGATGGACCTCACCGTGCTCCATTGCCCCTTGTGCCTCCGCCCCTTGACGCCTCCAGTGTATGAGGTTTGAATACACCTCGTCCGTTCGGCTGATTGAGCAAGGTGCAGGTTTCTTGATTGATGTGATGTTCGATTGATTTCTGCAGTGCAAGGGAGGGCACCTGGCCTGCGCGGACTGCCGCGTCGAGCGCCCCGGGAACCAGCAGCAGTGCCAGAAGTGCGAGCGCGGCGGTGGCTTTGACGTGCATAACACGGCGGTGGACTCCGTCCTTTCGTCGGTGAGGGTGGAGTGCCCGCACGAAGGTTGTGGGCTCTACGTCACTTACCACAAGCTCGCCGATCACCAGAGCGTGCGTCGCTTCGCGCTACCGCAAATGCCCCATGCCCGTCTGCGGCTACGAAGGCCCACCGCCGGCGCTCTACCACCACATCAGCACCGCGCATCCCATGCCCGTGCACAGGATCCAGTACGGCAAGGTGCTCCGGTACCAAGTGCCCTTTGCCGAACCCACGGCTCTTGCTATTCGTGGAGGAGGACCGCCGCGCGTTTTGCTTGGTCGGCGGCGTGCTCGACATCGGCGCGCCTATCGCCGTGTCGGTCATCTGCATCAGAGCGGGGGCGTCCCCACTGTCGCACTACGTGGCCAAGCTGTGGGCGAACGGCCCATCGGGGGAGCCCGAAGGCACGACCGATGCCGTTGAGGTGGAAATGGAGGTGACAAGCAGCAAGGATCCCGGCGACGTCGACGTGCAGGAGCTGACCTTCTTGACAGTTCCGCCCAAGCTGCTGGCCGGGGTTGACAAGCTCACGTCCTAAAATGTTTCTACAGTGCCTTCTGTTTATCTTAGTAATATGCTAATATAGGGATTACCTTGGTCTACTTTAGCTTAAGAAATGGTGGGTTTTGGTGGCGATGCAGCAATTACTTTGACATCAGATCAGTAATCTCCAACAATCGAACGGATATTTTGTGTCAGTTGGATATAAAGTTCCTTTGGGTAAGAACTACTCAAAAAATTATGTTTATCAATGCATTAATTGCAATGCGTGAATGCATAAAGTACATGCATTGGTCAATTTTCTCTTAATACTTGCATGCAATGATTTAATGCACCTTGGAATCTGAAAATGTGTTGGGGAACAACCAAATTGATCCTTATAAAATGGAAAAACTAAAATTTTGAGATAAGCCCTATAAAACCAGAAAGGAGGGAGTAGAAAAAGAAGTACTCCATCCGGGAATAGTGCCGCACTTCGAAACTAGAACCGTCAATAAGTTTTGAGCTTGCGTCTCGTCACATTCCAAATTACTCCACGCTATATTGAATTGCAAACCTATTCACACCGATCACAACCTAAACGGTTTCCCACTTAGGAGCGTACTAGTACTCGGTTATAAATACTAGTATGCCAAGATGACTGCACATTCCTCCTCAACTCCTCATCCACAAAAACAAACAAGTCATTCAGCATCCTTCCCTTGCGTGCGCCATGGCCAGCGTGAGTTACAGGTCGAGAGATTGCCACCAGGGAGAGGCGAGCATGGAAGCGGAAGCACGAGAGATGTCCCGCCTCGCTGCGAGAGCAGCCGACATGTCCCGCCACGCGGAAGTAGCAGCACAGAGATCCCGCCGCGCCGCTGAAGCAGCACGGAGGTCCCGCCGCACCGTCGATGCAGCAGACTGGTCCCATCGCACCGCGGAAGCAGCAGAGTTGTCCCGCCGCGCCACGAATGTAGCAGAGATGTCCCGCCACGCTGCGGTGGACTGGGAAAATTTCTCGAGCGGCGGCAGCTATTCTGGCGCATGCATGCGATCGTCCATAGCCAGATGGATTAGATCTTCGGCTGTACGAGGTTGCAGGACGACATGAAAGCCTCATTTGAATAGGTTATTGGCATACTAAGGGAGGGCAATGAGAGGCTCCGGGCCGAGTGCGACCTGCTGAGGGAGAAGATCGTCCGAAGTGCAGACCAGCAGGAGGAGACCAGTGCCTTGTTGAAGAGGACCGGCGTCATCGTCAAGAAACTTATGGACGATAATGACATGCTCCGCAACAAGCGCCAAAGGCTGGTGGAGGAATCCGTGGATGTTCTCAAGTAGCGTCTTGAGGACACGAAAGAGCTCATCGCTGCTCGCCGCGGAGACTAGTTCCCGCGGCCTGCAGCAACGCATCAAGAAAGTAGAGATCAGCGAGCCAGATCCTTGTCTTCCTTCTTATTTTGTCCTTGTGTATTTCAGGCATAGCCGCATGTGGCATTTTTAATTATCTTTCTAATTATGTAAGACAATTAATCGTCCTTATCTTTCTGTGGAAGATCAATGTTGCAAGGCTGGAATGAAGAAAACTCTTGCTGTGGCGACCACGGCGTTCTTTGTTCTTCTAGTTCTTTGTTGGGCTTCCTTGATTCCTGGTTTCTTTTGATGTAATAATCGGTTTAGGATGTGGATTGTGTCGTCGGTTGTGAAATGTTGGGTTCTAGCGCGGATGTTTGGCCTTTGTTGGCCTCTTGGGATGTTGCGATTTCAATCTGGTAGCTTTTAGTCCTTCGTGTTAGGCTGGAGTTGTGCTGAACTTTTTGTGAATTGTGCTGGTTTTCAGTAATGAAAATCGGAAGGGGCAAGCCCTTCTTTGATCAAAAAAATAATCGTCCTTATATATTCATCGGTCTTGTTATAAGTCGCGATAGATGCTATATAGGTCCGTCGGATCTTACATCAAGATCCGTGCTTTCAGATTTTCTTTTCTCTCTTAAATCTCGGTCGAGTGAGACATAGCCACGCCATTAAGCAGGCTCGGCGCCATTAATGTAGACCTTGGGAGAGAGGTGGACGGCAGATGGAGGTCAAAGAGCTCTCCTCCCGATAAGCACGCGCAGGGGTCTGATCGCACGCCTCTCGTACTCAAATAGCTACCCTGCACGGCGCCTCCTAGCTAAGAAAAAATGGGGACTCGTGGCGGCACGTAAATGGTACTAGTAAGTAGAACGCCCACGGTTTCAATAATACTTGTGTTTCCGATTGTAACGTGATAGCACTTGTTCCAAAATGACTTTGTTGATTGTTAATGTGTGCGCCTTCGCAAATCGAACTGCAAATTTACCACAACATGTTGGTGCCATGTCATGGAACCAAGCCAAGTTTCATTATTTTCATGCGTGTTTTGGATTTACAGGAATTAAAAAACTAGGTTTCTCAATGTTTCCAACCCAGCCACGACGCCCAGAATTTTGAATTTCATTCCCATTTTTTGCATGGAACCTATAAATTTACCAGAGGACACACATGTGATTTTTCAACCAACTTTGGTGCCTTTGGAACATGTGCTTGTATTTCAAATTTGAATTATGCACACAAAGGTGACACGTTCCTCCCGAACCACGAGCCTTCTTGAGAGAAGCTACGATTTGCAAGAAGCTTATACCAAAATTTGTTCCTATTCGGCCAATTTTTAACCACGACATGGTACTACCATGACATGACACCATGCCAAGTTTCATGATTTTAAAACCAAGTTTCTCAATGTTCTCGGTGAGCCACGATGCCCGGATGTTTGAGTTTTATTCTCATTTTTGCATGGGACCTACTCCCTCCTTCCATCTATATAGGGCCTAATGTTTTTCAAGACATCCTTTGACTATTGACAAGATTAATAGCACATGAGATGAATACTATGAAAATTATATTATTGGAAGCTCCTTTGACATACAAATTTGAAGGTATGCTTTGTGTAAGTTGCATGTCATATATTATTGCTCTAACATTTGGTCAAAGTTAGCCTCGAAAAACGCATTAGAACCTATATAGATGGAAGGAGGGAGTAGAAATTCACCCGTGGACACAAATGTGATTTTTCAACCAACTTTGGTGCACTGGAGCATGTGCTTGTAGTTCAAATTTGAATTATGCACATTAAATGACCAAAACTCAATTGATGTGTAAATAAGGCCAAACGAAGCGGAATAATTCCAAAATTTAACAGGGCACTCATGTAGTTCTATGTTGCCTTTGTAAATAAACTCAAAGGGGACAACGTATATCGTTTTGCACTCAAAGGTGGCACGTTCCCTTTCAGAACCACGAGCCTTCTTGAGAGAAGCTTCGGTTTGCAAGAAGCTTATACCAAAATCTGTTCCTATTCGGCCAAATTTTTTACCACAACATGGTAGTACCATGACATGACATCCATGCCTTCATGATTTTCAGACATATTTTGGATTTACAAGAATTTTAAAACCAAGTTTCTCAATGTTCTCGGCCGAGCCATGATGCCCAGATGTTTTAATTTTATTCTCATTTCTTGCATGGGACCTATAAATTCACCCGAGGACACAAATGTGATTTTTCAACCAACTTTGGTGCACGAGAGCATGTGCTTGTAGTTTAAATTTGACTTATGCACATTAAATGACCGAAACTCAATTAATGTATAAAAAGCGACAAACGAACCGGAATAATTCCAAAATTTAACAGGGCCCTACTGTAGTTCTATGTTGCCTTTGTTAAGAAACTCAAGGGGGGCAGCGTATATCGTTTCACACTCAAAGGTGGCACGTTCCCTCTTAGAACCACGAGATTCCAAATCGGCCCAATTTTTTACCACAACATGTTAGTGCCATGACATGACACCATGCCAAGTTTCATGATTTCCAAGCGAGTTTTGGATTTACATGAATTTAAAACCAAAGTTTCTCGATGTTCTCGGCCGAGTCATGACGCCCAGATGTTTGAATTTCAGTATCATTTCTTCCATGGGACCTAGAAATTCAACCAAGGACACACATGTGATTTTTCAACCGACTTTGGTGCACCGGAGCATGTACATGCAATTCATATTTAGATTATGCACATTAAAAGTACAGAAACTCAATTAATGTATAAAAAGGCCAAATGAACCCAAAATAATTCCAAAATTTAATAGGGCACTCATATGGTTCTATGTTGCCTCTGTAAATAAAATCAGGGGGGAGGCAGCGTATATCGTTTCGCACACAAAGTGACATGTTCCCTCTCGGAACCACGAGGCTTGTTGAGAGAATCTCCGGTTTTGCAAGAGGCTTATACCAAAACTTGTCCCAATTCAGCTTATACGTATGAAAATAGGGTTTATATTATCCCAAACATCTCCCTACCTAGACCAATAATGTACTATGATTTTAATTCAACATAAAATGGATACAAATATTTGAATTGGAGAGCGTATGGTACATATAGTTCATAGTGAAATATGATTACTGCTATATGTATGTTTTTTGTTATCAAGATAATATTTAAATTATTGTATAACTTGACAACAATCGTATTCAAATAAGGAAAATTGATTCAAATTTAGTCCATATGGTATACGACAATATATATGTCCACATGGTGGAGTAAAATGTTCATATATGATGGAAGATCAAAATGTACGACTACATCAATTAGAAACTGCAAGGTCACCTAACGATATATTCGAATTCAACATAACGTGGATTCAAAAATTGAAATTCGATATCATGGCATCTGTAATCATATAAAAAAGGGACATTACTCTTTCTTTGGTGGGAATTAATTTGTTTTTTGTTGTTGTTGAGCGAAGTGCGAATCGATTTAGTCTTGTGGGGTAATCTTGTTCTCCGATTTTTTACATTTTTCTTGTAGTTTTTTCAATGGCATCTATAGCAATATAGTAAAAGGGGACATGACTCTCTTGCGTCTTGTATGAATTGTTTTTTTACACATTAAGTTTGTTCTGCCGAACAAAGAATCCGCGCCTTGTTATCCCGAAATTTTCAAGCTCGAGTATCTTTTGTCTCACCTGCTTTGAAACTCCTGCTTCTTCAACCCGCGCCGCGCCTTGTTATCCCGAAATTTGGAAGCGCGCGAGAACTCCCTCCTCATCCGACATCGCTCCCGTAGCCCAGACACGCGAAATCCCCCTTCTACCCCTCGGCTGGAAATGAAGCTCCACGTCGCGGTGTCAAAACCAGTGGGGGTGCGCTGGTAACTTACCCTACATTTCGGACAAGCGCGTCCCTAACCTTGGCTCCCCCCTCCCCCTTCGCCCCCCCCCCCCTTCGTACATCGAGGCCGCCAAAACCCGCGAAACCCCACGCTCCTTCGTTGGCCTCCCGACCGCCGCCTAGCCGGAGACTCTTCCCCGACTATGACGTCCACCGGAACAGCTCGTCGTCCGTCATCCGCCGCACCGGATGAGGATCCGTTGTCGATCTCGTCGTCCCGCCAGATCAGCTGCCCCGTCCTCCACCTCCAAGGAGTTGCCCCGACGTTCGCCTCGTATATTGCGCCACCTCAATCCCCACAGTGCCGTCTTGACCTGCCCCACCGGAACCGCAGCACCCTCGCCAATTCCTCCGATTAAGCCGAGGCCAACTCGGCGCCACTAAGGAGGTTCTGCACTCACCGCTGCATTTTATCTTTTATTCGATCTCACGGGGCTGCCGGTGCTCGATACCGAGCAGACATGGCGTGTCTCCATCGACAGCGCCGTCGCCGGCCACATCATCCACGGCGTCTCTCCCCCATGTCGTTGCTTCCTCGTGGCGACTTCCAATGACACTAAGCTGCGGCTGCTCGGCTCTCGCTCGTCTTTGCGGCTCTGTTCTTGCTATCGGTCGTGTTTGCTTGCTGCTCCTGCTTCGTTCGTCTTTGCTGCTCTGCTCTTGCTCTCGCTTGCTTCTTTCTTTCTTTGCCACGACCTCGCCGACTTCTGGGAGTTGCTGCTTTAGCTTTTCGCTCCGCGGTGCTCTTGCGACTTGCTCTCTGCTAGTGCGTTCCTGCTCGGCGTCTGGCTGATTTAGATCAACGCTTCTCTACTACTAGTGCTCGAACGCCCTAAACATCTATTGCAATGCTCACATTACTAGTTCAATCAGTTTCGACAGTAAAATATAGTTTCGACTATGAAGTTCATTTTCTTCAGTTAAGTTCAGAGTGAACAGTACTTATAGCATCTGTCGGAGCGGCCGTGGCGCGGCTGATGCGTTTTACATCTAGCACTTTTTGGTGATGTATTTTACATCATCTATTGCAGATGATATTAGGGTCCCACTTCAGAATAACGTTGTCTGTCTTGACATGCTTCAGCCTCGTCGCCGTACACCTTAGCGGAGCTGCTCCAACGACGGAACCGTCCATCACAGTGGAGTAGTACCCTCGGCGCCGTTTCCACAGGCCTCGGATCTTGGTCCCCGCCTCCGACAGTCACACCAGCATCATCACCATCCTCCACGTCCAACCCAATGATGTTGAGGTCCACAAGGCTATGCCAAAGAGGTTGTACACTCGTCGCATCACTTTGTTTCTCCATTCCTCTGTTCTTCCAATTCATGTGAGCTAAACACCCAGGTTGACTGAAATCCTATGTTTCCAAATGCTCTGTTTTGCAAGTGCATTCCTATCCTATTCTGTGTTTTTTCTGTCCCTGCGCTTATAGAATCCTCCAATTATAAGGAGCCCTTACAGATTTACTTCATTTTCCGATAGGCGTCAAAGAAAACTATGTGTGTTATGTCCTGCTCCTGCCGTGTCGTCATCCACCCCACCTGAGGTGCACCATCGACAGAAGCGTTCACTGCAGCAGAGATCCCCCCCTGCAGACTTCCTTTCGCCACCTCGGATCATCTTCCCGTTCTTGCAGCCACGCCGATTGCATTACCATCATCGGTGACGAGATGAACTTGAGGACTACATAGTTAGGAAGAGAGGTCATGATCTACGTGTTTGCTTACGTTATACATCGGTTATTATTACCGCTACTTTATCGTTCAATCTTGAGTTTTGAATTGCCCATGGGTCTCATATCGAGCCCGACAATGAATAGCATCATCTACTATCCGGTTCATTTGGGGTCTTCTATGTGGTTCATGTTGGGTGGGCAACAAACAATAGATGATCCATTGTCTATCTTTTAAAGCTGAAGCTATAATCTACCGCTATCATTAGTTTTGGATCCATCCACTTGTTTGCTACCATCAGTCTTGATTTTTGCATGCACCCCTTAGGCTTCTGAGAATCTAACTATTTTTATTATGCATGTCGGATATTGTACACAATCGTCTTGAACATGTAGAGAAAAATAGAAGACCGCTATGCGTCTTGAATATAATGGCATCTGACGCCGCTCCATGGTGGGCAAAATGCCCCCCTTCCTGCATTTCCAGATTGTATTCCAGAGGAAGATAACTGTTCAGATGGAGATTCAGAAGGAGCCGACAACGCCTGTTTACCACCTGAGGTGTTTGCTCTAACCTGGCATGCTGATGTTGATCATATCATGCATATGGCGCCTTGCATTGCTTACATTATACATCTTATATGTATCAGCTTAGTTTAGATTTGTTTTGTGTGAATGCCACTGTTTGGTTTCTATATCATACTCCCACCATTCCTAAATATTTGTCTTTTTAGAGATTTCAACAAGTGACTACACTCTGAGAACAAAATGAGTGAATCTACACTCTAAAATATGTCTATATACATCTGTATGTGGTAGTCCATTTGAAATCTCTAAAAGACAAATATTTAGGAATGGAGGGAGTATATGGAATTATGTAATGCCATCTTCTTTAGCCGAGGCATCATATCGTGAATCATGCAATGCCATCCTGTTTGGCCGGTCATCGTATATGTGAATTGTATCATGCCATATTTTTCCATAATGTATTCCATTTGTCAACAATGTCTATACATTCATCTACTCTTCTGTGCATCAGCCATTTGAGTCGATCATGGGAAAATGGAGTGAAAACAAGGTCTTACGAGCGATCAGTGCTACTGTCTATGCAGATTTCTTCTTTGATTCTGAGATAGCTCCTCGGAGGAGGATTCAGAGAGATGACCAGTCGTATCCCCGAGGTGCATGCTCTAACTTGGCTGGGTTATATTGCTCATATCATGCATATGGTGTCTTGCATTGCCATGCCATACTGCTTAGATTAGACATGCTTTGTGTGAATGCCTCTGTTTGCTTTCTATATCGGATATGTAATTATGTAATGCCATGTTTTTCAGCCGGCTATCATATATGTGAATTATGCACCGCCATGGAGCCGGGCATCATATATGTGAATTATCTCATGCCATCTTTTTTTCATTACGTATTCCATTTGTCGACAATCTGTGTATATTGAACTACTCTTCATGTGTATCAGCCATTTGAGTCGGTTATGGAAAAATGGAGTGAAAACAAGGTCTTGAGAGCTGCAATGGTACTGTTGAAGCATATATCTCGATGGTTCTGAGGAGCTCCTCAGAGGAGGATTCACAGACAGATGACGATCCTATATCCCACGAGGTGTATGCTCTAAGTTGCAATGTTTATATTTCTCATATGATGCATATGGTGTCTTGCATTGCTTAGTTTAGACATCATATGCACAATATTGAATTCTATCTCGCTTAGTTTAGAGATCATACATGCGAGTGCCCATTTGCTAAGTATATGAATCAATTATGTCAATTATATCATGCCATCTTGTATACTTAGACAACATGTATGTGAATTATTTCATCCCAACCTATTTTAGAAAGACATCATATAGTTTTGTCATGTCATCCTGTTTAGGTACTCATCATATGTTGAATTATGCCATTATATCCTGTTAAGTTATCCATCATATATCTGAAACTGTGTCATGCTATCCTGTTTAGTTAGGCATCATATATGTGAAATTGTGTCATGCTGTCCTGTTTGGTTAGAAAACATATATGTGAATTACCACATCTGTCTATCATACAGTGTGTGTACGTTCAATTTATTTTCTTGTTTATCAGCCATTTGAATTGGAGGGGGTGATGGCAGTATCTAATGGAGCAAAAACCCATTCTTCACAAAAGACAGTGCTACCCGTCGATGCAGATAGAACCATGGTTGTACTGGCCCACAAACTAGCCCCACCACACATAATCGAGACTCTTCCAGATTGCACACTTACACCGTTGGGCAAAGAACCAGCTACAACCCATCTAACCACAGCCCCAGCGGATAGTAACCCACTTATAGTTGACAAAGCACCATGTCCACCACAGAGTACCCCCACACGAGCAGTTTGTAAAGCTACTGCAGTGCCCAAAGCACGAATACCACCACGCCTAACCCAAACTCCACGTTTAAAGCGAGAAAGAGCAAGCATTCTCGTGTCGATTCCGTAGCTATGGTCCATACTCCTTTGCTGTTGCATCACTTTGTATTTACTCATACCAACTACTTTCAATTTGAAGGATCCAATTGAAACTCCAATGGTGCAACAGTATGTTTTAAACCTATTTCTTTAAGCTGGATTGTTGTTCTAACTTCTTGCCCTATGTTGATTTGATTTTAAGTTGTATAAACAGTTATGTTCTCATGTGATGCACATTACAAGTGCTGCCAATGGTGTGTAGTTTCTCGGACTTATATTACATCTATCTTGATGTGTCTTAAAAATATATGAGTTGTCTTGTGTCTCTATCTTGATTAGGGAACATAAACTAGAATGATATGGACAATCTGATGACCATAGTACATAGATATATGTTTGTTTCATGATGTTATCATGTCCACCTTACTCTTGAACCGGTTTACCAAAATGAGTTTCGTATACTACAAGCTAAACTTTGTGATGTGTGCGCTTGTTTCTCTTGTAGTATGCAAAGCAGAATATTGGAGAAGAGCACCCCACTATGCAATGGTAGAGAAAGTAATGCAGATAAGGTTCAAGATAGTGAGACAACCCTGTTGGTCTCCAAGAAAGGTGATAAAAGCGATCTTGTAGGCGGTGAGAAAACCCCACGATCCTGCGTTGATGTAGTGTTCGAGTTCTTGGCGATTACCAGCACAAGCTCTTCGAACTTCATTGCTGAATCACTTGGCTTCTTGATCTCAGCTACAAGCTGAAAGGCATCGATCGGTGTCTTTGCGGCAAGAAGTCAAGGGCCGAGGAAGTCCTGCGGAATTCAGATCGTACTTTCTTGTGCAACAATAAGTTTTGGAGGATTTAAGCGCCAAACAAGAGAAAGTTAATAAGCTTTCTAAGCATCTTGCGACATTATGGGTACCGGGATATTGTTTCTTGAACTCTTCTGAAGTGGTTTTAGTTCTGGACTTGTTTTGCTGCGACGTTTATATGCAGCTTTGTTCCCTATATTTGCACTGGTGGCGAACTTTGATGCCCAGTGGATGTAATATGTGTAATAGTTGTGATAGCCTAGCATAAGTTGCTTGCTTACTTATTTCCTTGTTGTCTTGTTTATTTGTTTGCTTGTAGTCAGTGCAGTTCTTTTCCACGGTTTGCTAGTGGCTGCAATAACCTATTTTTTAAAACTAGGCCACAATAACCATGGGCTAATATTTACTGTAGTGACACTGGGCCTCCTACGGGCCGTAGAAACAGTGGGCCTTCTACGGGCCGTAGAAACAGTAGGCCTTCTACGGGCCATAGAAACAATGGGCCTTCTACGGGCCGTAGAAACAATGGGCCTTCTACGGGTCGTATCATCAATGGGCCTTATACGGGCCGTATGATCGATTGGCCAAACATGGGCCAATAACAGGCCGCATTATGGCCGTAAACGGGCTAGAGTTGGAATCGTCCGTTCATGGGCCGACCATAACGGGCCATCGTTAATAGGCCATATTTGATGACACTATAAAAACAGCCCAACATATTAACGGACCACAAACGGGCCGTCTGTAACCACGGGCTGAATTTGGCCCACAAGCAGAAAATGACAGTAATGGGCCGTAAGTAAACAAATGCTGGAAATGAGCCCAAGAATAAATGGGCTCTGAGAGGGCCGAAAGATAACATGGGCTCGAAACGGCGTTCCGTTACGGTGGATGTGTTTCGACGCAACCACATTTGTGCTACTGGGCAGTGAAAATGCTGGTTGTGTTTCGTCCGGCCAATAGGCACCTATCTGATCCACTAACGAGCTCACATGTGTTTCGTCCGGCCAATAAGAATTTTACACGTGGAAATTTCACATTGGTCGGGGCTGTTAACGGGTTATCGGATCCAAAACCCGACCCGATAGCTTAACGGCGTTCCGTTACGGTGGATGCCACGTGTCGGTCACCCTTGACGAAAGAATTTCTGTGACGCGCGATTTATCGTCATGGAAGTGGACACTTCCGTGATGATAATTTTGGTAATGTCATGGAACACTTCTACGACAGCACAGGAATGACTATCTTGATTCTGTCATAAATTTGTCATGGATGTACATGCATGACAAAAAACGCGACCTACTGTGACAAACACGTGTCATCACGAAAGTGTATTTTTTTGTAGTGACTACATCTGCCTATCACACCATGTTCTTACATCAAACTACTGTTCCTGTGTATCCTGCATCTATTGCTTATGATGACATAGTCACGCCCGTGGGTTAGTATGAGACGCGATACTCTTTTAATGAGTGCAGTTTCATCCTCTGCACATGATTCTCAAGAAACAGCAAGCCTAAATGAAGATATTGAACGTAGCTCTGTACTTGAAGACCGCACTTCCCCTACACCACCATCGCAGGTGCTTTCTCTAACTTCGCAGTGTGATATGTGGTTGCGTGTTGCATACGGTGTCTAGCTTGTAATGATTCTCATTAGGGTAAATTGCATCTGCTTAGTTTACATATTATACCTATGAATATGACATGCCTTCCTGTTTTTGGTACATACTACGTCTTTCTATTAACCACGTTCTTACATCAAACTACTTTTCTTATGTATCCCTCATCAATCACTTCTGACGAGACACCTTCAAGTTGTGATGTAATATTGGTTGCATCTTGCATATCATTTCAAACATGTATTGCCTCTAATTTGTTGAAGTGCCACTTATAATGAGACACATCTAACTTGGTAGAGTGATTTTGGTTGGATCTTTCATATGGTGTCTAGATTGCATTGCTTCCAATTTGTTTAAATGCCTTCTGCTTAGCATTTTTCGTACATATTCCATCCTCCTACAATGTGGTTGCCATACATAAAAGTTGTGTTCGTCAGTATCATGCATCAGCGAATTTGGAAGTGCGAATTTCATTCCTTTTTCTTGTGTGTTTACTTGACAAGGCATAATCTAAAAGGACGAAGGCTCGGGATGATGGTGGTCCTCTGGAGCAACCGAAACAGATGATCTCTGTAGATTCTCCTACTACTCCTACTACAGTGCAAGTTCCAAATCTCATATCCCCAACTCCACAACCCCAGGTGCTTGCTCTAATATGGCAGTGTGATATCTGGTTCATGTTGCATATGGTGCCTAGCTTTTATGCTCCTAATTTGTTAAATTGCATCTCCTTAGCATACACATTATAACTTTGATAATGACATGCCTTCATGTTTTTGATACATACTACATATGTCTATTAGCCATGTTCGTACATCAAACTACTGTTCTTGTGTATCCTGCATCTATCGCTTATGATGAGACAGTCACACACGTGGGTTAGTATGAGAAGCGCTACTCTTATAAAGAGTGCAGTGTCATCCTTTGCACATGATTCTCAAGAAATAGCAAGCCTAAATGAAGATATTGAACTTAGCTCTGTACTTGAAGATCGCACTTCTCCTACACCATTATCGCAGGTGCTTTCTCTAACTTAGAAGTGTGATATGTGGTTGCATTTTGCATACGATGTCTAGCTTGTAATGCTTCTAATTAGGGTAAATTGCATCTGCTTAATTTACACATTATACCCATGAATATGGCATGCCTTCCTGTTTTTGGTACATACTACGTCTTTCTATTAACCATGTTTTTACATCAAACTACTTTTCTTATGTATCCCTCATCAATCACTTCTGACGAGACACCTTCAAGTTGACACTGTAATATTTGTTGCATCTTGCATATCATTTCAAACATGTATTGCCTCTAATTTGTTGAAGTGCCACTTATAATGAGACACATCTAACTTGGTAGAGTGATTTTGGTTGGATCTTTCATATGGTGTCTATATTGCATTGCTTCCAATTTGTTCAAATGCGTTTTGCTTAGCGTTTTTCGCTCATACACCATCCACCTACAATGTGGTTGCCATACATAAAAGTTGTGTTCGTCAATATCATGCATCAATGAATTTGGAAGTGCGAATTTCATTCCTTTTTCTTGTGTGTTTACTTGACAAGGCAAAATGTAAAAGGACGAAGGCTCGGAATGATGGTGGTCCTCTGGAGCAACCGAAACAGATGATCTCCGGAGATTCTCCTGCTACTCCTACTACAGTGCAAGTTCCAAATCTCATCTCCCGTACTCCACAACCCCAGGTGCTTGCTCTAACATGGCAGTGTGATATCTGGTTGCATGTTGCATATGGTGCCTAGCTTGTATTGCTCCTAATTTGTTAAATTGCATCTCCTTAGTTTACACATTATACCTTTCATAATGACATGCTTTCATGTTTTTGATACATACTAAATATGTCTATTAACCATGTTCGTACATCAAACTATTGTTCTTGTGTATCTTGCATCTATCGCTTATGATGAGACAGTCACGCCCGTGGGTTAGTATGAGACGCGCTACTCTTATAAAGAGTGAAGTGTCATCCTCTGCACATGATTCTCAATAAATAGCAAGCCTAAATGAAGATATTGAACGTAGCTCTGTACTTGAAGACCGCACTTCCCCTACACCAACATCGCAGGTGCTTTCTCTAACTTCGCGTGTGATATGTGGTTGCATGTTGCATACGGTGTCTAACTTGTAATGCTTCTAATTAGGGTAAATTTCATCTGCTTAGTTTACACATTATACCTATGAATATGACATGCCTTCCTGTTTTTGGTACATACTACGTCTTTCTATTTACCACGTTCTTACATCAAACCACTTTTCTTATGTATCCCTCATCAATCACTTCTGACGAGACACCTTCAAGTTGACAGTGTAATATTGGTTGCATCTTGCATATCATTTCAAACATGTATTGCCTCTAGTTTGTTGAAGTGCCACTTATAATGAGACACATCTGACTAGGTAGAGTGATTTTGGTTGGATCTTTCATATGGTGTCTAGATTGCATTGCTTCCAATTTGTTCAAATGCCTTCTGCTTAGCGTTTTTCGTACATATTCCATCCTCCTACAATGTGGTTGCCATACATAAAAGTTGTGTTCGTCAGTATCATGCGTCAACGAATTTGGAAGTGCGAATTTCATTACTTTTTCTTATGTGTTTACTTGACAAGGCAAAATGTAAAAGGACGAAGGCTTGGAATGATGGTGGTCATCTGGAGCAACCGAAACAGATGATCTTTGCAGATTCTCCTGCTACTCCTACTGCAGTGCAAGTTTCAAATCTCATCTCCCCTACTCCACAACCCCAGGTGCTTGCTCTAACATAGCAGTGTGATATCTGGTTACATGTTGCATATGGTGCCTAGCTTGTATTGCTCCTAATTTGTTAAATTGCATCTCCTTAGCTTACACATTATACATGTGAATATGACACACGTTCCGGTTTTTGGTACATACTACATCTGCCTATCACACCATGTTCTTACGTCAAACTACTGTTCTTGTGTATCCTGCATCTATCGCTTATGATGAGACAGTCACGCCCGTGGGTTAGTATGAGACGCGATACTCTTATGAAGAGTGCAGTTTCATCCTCTGCACATGATTCTCAAGAAACTGCAAGCCTAAATGAAGATATTGAACGTAGCTCTGTACTTGAAGACCGCACTTCCCCTACACCACCATCGCAGGTGCTTTCTCTAACTTCGCAGTGTGATATGTGGTTGCATGTTGCATACAGTGTCTAGCTTGTAATGCTTCTAATTAGGGTAAATTTCATCTGCTTAGTTTACACACTATACCTATGAATATGACATGCCTTCATGTGTTTGGTACATACTACGTCTTTCTATTAACCACGTTCTTACATCAAACTACTTTTCTTATGTATCCCTCATCAATCACTTCTGACGAGACACCTTCAAGTTGACAATGTAATATTGGTCGCATCTTGCATATCATTTCAAACACGTATTGCCTCTAATTTGTTGAAGTGCCACTTATAATGAGACACTTCTAACTTGGTAGAGTGATTTTGGTTGGATCTTTCATATGGTATCTAGATTGCATTGCTTCCAATTTGTTCAAATGCCTTCTGCTTAGCGTTTTTCGTACATATTCCATCCTCCTACAATGTGGTTGCCATACATAAAAGTTGTGTTCGTCAGTATCATGCATCAACGAATTTGGAAGTGAGAATTTCATTCTTTTTTCTTGTGTGTTTACTTTACAAGGCAAAATCTAAAAGGCCGAAGGCTCGGAATGATGGTGGTCCTCTGGAGCAACCGAAACAGATGATCTCTACAGATTCTCCTACTACTCCTACTGCAGTGCAGATTCTCTCTGATGATGGTGGTCATGTTGCATACGGTTTCTAGCTTGTAATGCTTCTAATTAGGGTAAGTTGCATCTGCTTAGTTTACACATTATACCTGTGAATATGGCATGCCTTCCTAGTTCTGGTACACACTACATCTATGTGTTAACCATGTTCTTACATGAAACTACCTCTCTTCTGTATCCTGCATCAATCACTTACGATGAGACACCTTTATTCGTTGCATATTGTATATTATTTCTAGCATGTTGCCATGTATTGCTTCTAATTTGGTCAAATACAGTTGTTAGGCCACCCTTTCAATTTGGCAGAGTGATATTGGTTTGATCTTTCATATGGTTTCTAGCTTGCATTGCTTCTAACTAGTTCAAACACCTTGTGCTTAGTTTACACTTTATACATCATACATGTCAATATGTCATGCCGTCACCATTTTCATACATATTCCATCCTCCTATCATGCGGCTGCCTTACATGAAAGTAGTGTTAAATCGATTATCATGCATCAATGAGTTCTGAAGAGAAAATTTTATTCCTTTTTCTTATGGGTTTGACTTGACAAGGCAAAATCAAAAAAGAGGAAGGAAAAGAGCAAGGAAGGCGATGATGGTGGTCCTCTGCAGCAATGTAAACGGAGCATCTGTACGGATTCTCCTTGTACTGCTAGTGCATTACAAGTTCCAAGTCTCCGCTCCCCTACTCCACCGTCCAAGGTGCTTGCTCTAACTTGGCAGTGTGATATCTGGTTGCATGTTGCATATGGTGTCTAGCTTGTATTGCTCTGATTAGTGTAAGCGCATCCGCTTAGCTTACGCATGAGACGTGTGAATATGACACACTGTCCTGTTTGTGGTACATACTCTATCTGTCTATCACACCATGTTCTTACATGAAACTACTCTTCTTGTGTATCCTGCATCAGTCACTTCTGATGGGACACCTTTAAGTTGGCAGTGTGATATTTGTTTGTGTCTTGAATATGGTTTCTAGCATGTAGTGCTTCTAGTTTGATGAATGCCACCTATGATGAGACAGTTTTAACTTGGCAGAGTGATATTGATTGCACCTTCCATATGGTGTCTAGCCTGCAGTGCTTCTAATTTGATGAAGTGCCTTCTGCTTAGTTACCACATCATAGATGTGAATATGTCAAGCCGTCCAGTTTTTCGTACATATTTCATCATCGTATCATGACTTTACCTTTCATCAGAGTAGTGTTCGTCAGTATCATGCATGAATGAGTTCTGAAGAGCGAATTTTATTTCTTTTTCTTGTCAGTTTGACCTCACAATGCAAAATCAATAAAGCGGAAGGAAATTGGTAAGGCGTTTTGATGATGGTGGTCCTTCCGAGCAACTGAAATGGAAGGTCTCTAAAGATTCTACTCCGCCATCCTCCCAACAAGATTCGCAAGACAACGCAAGGCTAGACAGTCAACGTAGCTGTGTAGATGATGAGCACATCTCCCCTACTCCACCATCACAGGTGCTTGCTCTAACTTGGCACTATTATATGTGGTTGGAGGTTGCGTATGATGTCTAGCTTGTATTGCTTCTAACTTTTTTGAATTGCACCTGCTTACTTTACACATAATGCCTGTGAATATGACACATGTTCCTGTTTCTAGAACATACTATCTCTGATCACACCTTGTTCTTACATCAGACTACTATTCTTGCATATCCCGTGATCACCACTTATGATAAGGCACCTTTAAGTCGCATCCTTTGTGATATTGGTTGTGTCTTGCATATGATTTGTAGCATGTCTTGCTTCTAATTTGTTGAAACGCCAGACAGTTTGAACTTGGCAGAGTGATATTGGTTGCACCTTTCATATGGTGTCTAGCTTGCAGTGCTTCTAATTTGTTGAAATGCCTTCTGCTTAGTTACCACATCATAGGTGTGAATATGTCACGTCGTCCTGTTTTTCTACATATTCCATCCTCGTATCATGTGTTTGCCTTTCATCCGAGTAGTGTTCGTCAGTATCATGGATGAATGAGTTCTGAAGAGCGAATTTTATTCCATTTTCTTATCAGTTTGACTTCACAATGCAAAGTCAATACAGCAGAAGAAAATTAGTCCGGCAGTGGATGATGGTGGTCCTTTGGAGCAACTCAAACAAAGGGTCTCTACATATTCTAGTCCGCCATCCTCCCAACAAGATTCGCAAGACAACACAAGGTTGGACAGTCAACGTAGCTGTGTAGATGATGAGCACATCTCCCCTACTCCACCATCACAGGTGCTTGCTCTAACTTGGCACTATTATATGTGGTTTCATGTTCCGTATGATGTCTAGCTTGTATTGCTTCTAACTTTGTTGAATTGCATCTGCTTACTTTACACATAATGTCTGTGAATATGACGCATGTTCCTGTTTCTAGAACATACGTGTAGATGATGAGCACATCTCCCCTACTCCACCATCACAGGTGCTTGCTCTAACTTGGAACTGTTATATGTGGTTGCGTGTTCCGTATGGTGTCTAGTTTATATTGCTTCTGATTTTGTTGAATTGCATCTGCATAGCTTACAACTTATACCTGCAACGATCACTTACCCATAAGACACATTTAACTTGGGAGTGTGATGTAGGTTGCATCCTGCATTGTCTTCTAGCTTGTACTGCTTATAATTTCTTGAAATGGCATTTACGACGAGACACTTTTTACCTGATAGAGTGATACTGGTTGCATGTTCATATGGTGCCTAGCTTTCATTTCTTCTAATTTTGTTGAAATGCCTTACTTCTTGTTTTTCATACATATTCCATCCTCCTATAAATGCGTGTGAATATGCAATCTTGTTGTCGGTGTCAAAACCGGCGGATCTCGAGTAGGGGGTCCCGAACTGTGCGTCTAGGCGGATGGTAACAGGGAGACAAGGGACACGATGTTTTTACCCAGTTCGGGCCCTCTCGATGGAGGTAAAACCCTACTCCTGCTTGATTAATATTGATGATATGGGTAGTACAAGAGTAGATCTACCACGAGATTAGAGAGGCTAAACCCTAGAAGCTAGCCTATGGTATGATTGTTGTTCGTCCCCACGGACTAAAACCCTCCGGTTTATATAGACACGAGAGAGGGCTAGGGTTACATGTAGTCGGTTACAATGGGACGAGATCTACACATCCGTATCGCCAAGCTTGCCTTCCACACCAAGGAAAGTCCCATCCAGGACACGGACGAAGTCTTCAATCTTGTACCTTCATAGTCCAGAGTCCGCCAAAGGTTCTGATTCGGCTATCCGGACACCCCTAATCCGGGACTCCCTCGGTAGCCCGAACCAGGCTTCAATGACGATGAGTCCGGTAGCAGATTGTCTTCGGCATTGCAAGGCGGGTTCTTCTCCAAATTCCGTGTACCTGTTGAATAGTGTTCGGCTTCTCATGAATATTGCGCTCCTTGGCTTCCACGCCTAATAATGGTCGTCTTCCACGTGTCAAACAAATGCGAGAAGCCAGGGTGTTTTTACATTTACCCCCCTAGCTGCGCAAATGAGCTGCCTATAAAAGAGACGAGGATTTAGATCCGAATCACACCATCTTCCCTTCGCGAGCATTCATCGAGCGCATCCACAGAAGATCCATTCCATCATGGCGGTCGATGCAGCTCCTCCTCTCGCCCTCGACCCTCGACTGGAGGTTGGGAGAGATGTTCCGTCCCGCACAGCGAGCTAGTGACGCTCCAAACCAAGGGATTCCTTCCCCCAGCCTTCATGGTCCCGGTTCAAGCTGGACTTGCCACCTATAATGGCGGAGAGCAAGCGAAGAGCGTCCCCAGTCCCTCCAAAGGAGAGCGGGTATGCCTTGTCCCTTATCTGATAAGAGGGCTCGGATTTCCAATTCATCCGTTTCTCCGGGGGCTCCTGGAGTTCCACGGCCTCAAGTTGCACAACCTTACGCATGCCTCCATATTGCATATTGCGGGCTTCGTAGCCCTTTGCGAGCTGTTTTTGGGCATCGAGGCTCATTTCGCGTTGTGGAAGAAGTTGTTCTGCCTTGTGCCCCGTTCTCAGGAGGGTCGATATATCAAGTGGGCGGAGCCGAACTAGGGTGCATCGCCGGACCGGATATCTATCCGGAACCCCAAGGAAGGCGCCCAAAGATCGGCCTTGAATGGTTTTATATAGAAGATGTCCCCCTGGGACCTGTTCGGATCGGCCTCCCGAGTTCAATAATGCGCCTTTGAAGAAGCGCCTAAGCTGGCGTCCACGGAGCCCTCGGAGGAAAAATGACAAGGACGTCCTTTACGATGAGCCGATAAGGTTGTTAGCTCATTCCGGATGACCATGATCGTGGTCATGGCCACATGCATTATGCGGGGGTGCAGCCGCTTGATATAGAGGCCACCCCATGTGGGATTTCAACGGGAGGATGATGCCACCCGCTGCGCCGTAAGGGGCCGGATCGGTTGCCGCTCGAGCGAAGATCTTGTCCGCATTGTACAAGGGAGAAGAGGAGGAGTTGCTCCACGTCAATCCACAGGGCGGATTTTCTATGAACAATCCTCCAAGCTGGGTAAGCGAACACTTCTTTTTGCCCATCTGTTCCATATTCCCATAGTTAAGTACCTTATCTTGTGATTTCGACGCAGGAACTGCGCCGGGCCGTAAAGGATATAAACAGCCCTCCTCCACAACCCGAGGATCCGGAATGGTCCCTCGATCTGGCCTCCCAAGAGGATCCGGACATATCCGTGGAGCTAATCGATGGGGTATTTCACCAACTGAGCATCGACAATGCCTTGGTGGCTATTCTGACCGATTACTGGACTGCTACTACCTCACAAGTAATCGAGACCGAAGTCCTAATACTTCGAAGATGATCCATCTGTGCTTATTTTTTATCACCGTATACCAATGGTGTTTCACATGGGAGGATCTTGAGGCGGAATGCCGAGCCTGCGACGACCAGCCAACAGGGGACCGCGAGGGCGGGTAGGCTAAAGAGACACGCAGTCCTGGTCGAGGCACCGGCGCGGCAGTAAGGCGCGCTGCCTTATTCCAAGGTATTATTCTTACGATGCATGCTAACGCACGTGCTCTCCTTTTTTTTAGGAAAAAGAGGGCTCGCCGGACTATATCCGGAGAGATTAACAATCGAGCCTCCACCAGTCAGGCTCCAAAGCCAGGTCCAGAAGCAGAGGCGAACACGAGGCGTGCATCGGACGCTCCTCATGCGGACAGACTGTCCGCCACCAATTTCGAGGTGGAGAGTGCCATGAATCACAGGCGTCGCCGGACAGTTCTTCGTGACGCTTATTTCTCCCAAGAGGCATTGGATTCCTTCAATTCGGGAGATGCGTACCTCCGTGCCGCTCAAAATGGTCTAGCCAGAGCCACAGAGCAGTATGTGAAAGACATACGGGTGAGAAAATTTGATGGTTATATATGTCAAGAGCTCCCGAGACTTGAAGCAGTTAGAATAACTGATTTAAGGATCACTTGTTATCTTGAGGATCTTACAAAAAGAATACCCAACTGTCCCAGGGGAGCCGGAAGAGTGCAAAGCCCAACTTGAGGCCGCACTAGCCGCGCAGGGGAGGCCAAGGAGACCCCTCACGGTAATATACGCTTGAAAGATAAGTATGTTGTGAAGTCTTGGCGTGTGTGTACCGTCGACAATATCATTGCAGATGGCACCGAGTAGATCCGGACAAGCAACAACTCTTGCGTCGGTTAAAGGCGGCGAGGCGTGCTTACGAGGGTGAGGCGGAGAAGAATAATCTCCAAGATGCCAACACCCAGCTGGGCGACGAACTAAAGGATGTTCATGCCCAGCTATCGGACTCCGTGAAGGAGAATCGACGGCTTCGACGCGGCATTTTTAGTAAGTGCTTGAACGAACTTTTAAAAAGAGTTCGGCGAGGAAGTCGACTAACAGATTTATGTCTGTAGGTATGCTCACAAGTCGTCCTGCAGAGGAAATGCCCGGTTCTACGGGTGACCTTCTTCCCGAGCTCTTACAAGCTGCATTTAACGAGTTCGGCAGGTGATGAAAGGCGTCGCCTGTGCCTTGTGGCCATCTGTCTCCCTGCTCAAGGCCTTGGAGAGCTTGCGAGAGAGGCTTAAGGGAGCGCGGTAGCGCTTCCGATTATGGAAGATATCGGCCTGCCGTCAAGGCGCCGAGGAGGCTGGGCCATGGTGAAGACAGCGGTACACGAAGGTGACCCAAACCACATGGCCGAGGTCGGACCTGTGGGGCCCGATGGAAGGAGATCCTGTGAGCTTAGTGTACGGCCAAGTAGAATTGGCCGCAAAGTATTCCCAACAGATTTGTAAACTAGACAGCCTATTAGATGGTATTGAGGAGGAATACACCCAGTCAAATTGACTATATAATTTAAGATGACATGTATAAATGCCTTCTAGCTGGATTGTAGATCGTTTGTCATGGCGGACCCTTTCGCTTCAACCTCGGGACCCTATAGTCCAGAGTGTGTCCGAATACCCTCGCGGTTATGTAAGAACCGGGGCATGCGTGGAGACCAGGCGTAGGGGTCATTAGTGCTTGAACAGACAAGTGCCCAACTAGTTATGTTATATTACATGGTTAGGAAGAAACATCTTCCAGGGAGAATAGTTTCGTTAGGGGTTCCTTTCCCTAGGAGGCATGCCTTAAAGTGCATGTCCGGACTACGAAAAAAGCAGAAAAGCATCGGGGGGCATGTAAGTGCATCTAGTGCCCCTTAGTGATTTTGGTGTATTGTAGACTTATAGGTTAAGGGACTAATGTGTTTATGAGTGTACACAGGTCTATAAGTATATGAGGAGTTTGATATTTACAGAGAAAGTCGACCCCTAAGAATGAAGTTCTTGTTGAAGACTTTGATATTCGAAGACCTTACGAAGACTTTGAAAGTGAAGAAATTGGTGTGACATTAAAGACTTGGTATTCATTTGAGGAACATGAAGCGTGAAGACTTTTGTTTTCGTAGTTTCGTTTTTCTCTTTCTTGAGTCATAGGAAACACCGTACTGTTAAAGGGCGTCGAGGAAATACTAAGGAAAAATTTGCATGTGATGCTCAACTCAAAATCCTACACCTACCAATCCTTCGAGTGAAGCCTTTGGAAATCTCATACAGCTCGGTCAATTTCTTGATGTAGACGAAGTTCTTCCGGTCATGAGGAATTTGTTCGACCGAGGAGTTAGGAATTCGCCAAGGCGGATTACCTACAGTGAGGAACATGATAGCCACGAGGAATTTGAGAGTCAAATTTCCGACCAGATTCTTTATCTTCTTGGCGCTAATTTGTCCCAAAATATCTTATCCACCTAACGGTCATATCATTGAAGGGCATTTATGTCTTATCATGTCGGGCTGCTCCCTAGGCTATAAATAGTCGCCCCCTACAACCACTAGCTGGTTGGCTGCTCCGAGAGAACTTGACACTTGTCATTTGAACCCATCCTCCGAGGACTTTGAGCGAAAATCATCGAGTGAGGAAAAACCCAAAAACCAAACCCGTACAAACCCAAAGTGATTGAGCATCACTCAAGAGATTGATCCTGCGTGGATCCGACGCTTGTTACCTTTGAAGACTGTGCTTCTTCTAGATGGTTAGGCGTCATGGTCTAGAGCAAACAAGAGGAATTGTGGATCGCCGAGTGACCAAGTCTGTGAAGGTTTGGAAGTCGCCTGAAGACTTACCACGAGTGATTGTACGAGGTCTGTGTGACCTTAGTTCAAGGAGAATACGGTAAGGACTTGGTGTCTGAGCTGCGTGCTTTCGGATGTTGGGTGTCCGGGACTGTGTCCTCGAGTTTAAATACTCGGCCGCTCCAACCAGACGCATAACCGAGACAACAGTTGGAACCGGTCTACCAAATCATTGTCTTCACCAACCCAACTGGTTCTATTTCCTCAACTCTTTCATTTCCTCATTACTTTGTGTTGAGTGTTCGTTCATATCTCGTGTTTGAAGACTTTGAATGAAGACTTTCTCAATTTCCTCAGTTCAATTTCTTGATCTGTTTGTCTTCATCGTGTGCTATCCTGTGTTTACGCTTTCTGTACTCTTTGATTGTCTTCATTTCATCATGATGACCATGCCCGCATTCTCTTATGTTTACTTCTAAGTACTTATTCCGCTGCAAGTAGTTCTTCACTTAGGAATTTCCTCACCGGCAAATTCCTCACTGAAGAATTCATAAAAATCGCCTATTCACCCCCCCCTCTAGTCGATATAACGCACTTTCAGGGCAGATAAATAAATAAGTGAGAAATCATCTTTAGTTCACCGACCGAATATTCCCTTAAGAACGCTAGCTTTCGGCTTCACCCAGTCTGAGGTACACATCCGGCTGACCCGGCAAGAATAATCGCAGAGGTGCTCCCTTTACCGCCTAGCCGAACAATCAGGAATGTAGGGGTAAGCACAGAGCCGAGCAACCCAGCTTGGCCAAAACTTAAGTCATATCGATGCATAAAATGTAGAATAAAAGGTACATGCGGAAGAGTGACACATGTGTTGGGCATGAAGACCGTCTAAATAAGCTTCATTAAAGAAGCCCCAGTATAATGAGCGTGGATAAGCGCGTCAATTGTGTCTTGAACAAAGGCGCGAACGAGCCCTTAAAGGCTGTAAGAGAAGTGGAGGGAGAAGGAGAGAAAGATAAGACAGCTAATATATATAAAAAATAGACAGAGGAAGTAGACGAACGCAGAGACCGGCGCTAGGCGTAGAAACTTCGTAGACGGGCTGCGTTCCGCAGGTTCGGCTCGAGTCGGTTATCCGATGCATCTCATGAGCAGTGACGCTCCACGGTCGAGGACTTGGTCAATAATAAAGGGACCTTCCCATTTGGGCTTTAGTTTGTCCTTTTTCTTGTCCGGCAGGCGTAGAACTAATTCGCCAACATTGTAAGTTTTGGCCCGTACTTCTCTGCTTTGATATCTGCGAGCCTGATGTTGATAGAATGTGGAACGGGCTTTTGCCACGTCACGCTCCTCCTCCAAGGCGTCCAAACTGTCCCGCCGATCGAGCTTGGCTTGTCTTTCTTCGTACATGCGCACGCGAGGTGAGTCATGAATTATGCCGCAGGGCAGAACTGCCTCTGCGCCATATACCATAAAGTATGGTGTGAATCCGGTCGTGCGATTCGGAGTGGTCCGCAGCCCCCAGTCTGGTCGAGCTCCTCTACCCGGTCGTGTTAGATTCCTTGAGGACTGCACTAATCTGGGTTTGATGCCGCTCATGATTAGACCATTTGCTCGCTCGACTTGACCGTTAGTTTGAGGGTGATAGACTGAAGCATAGTCGAGCTTGATGCCCATGTTTTTGCACCAGAGTTTGACCTCGTCGGCCGTGAAGTTCATGTCGTTATCAATGATGATGATGTGGGGGACACCGTAAGGTGTACGACCCCTGATATGAGGTCTATCACCGGTCCGGATTCGGCCGTCTTAACAGGCTTGGCCTCTATCCATTTGGTGAATTTATCCACCATGACCAGTAGGTATTTTTCTTGTGGGTTCCTCCTTTAAGGGGTCCAACCATGTCAAGCCCCCAGGCCGCGAAGGGCCAGGTGATGGGTATAGTTTGGAGGGCGGTGGGTGGCATGTGGCTTTGATTAGCAAAGAGCTGGCAACCGACGCATCGTTGGACTAAGTCCTGAGCATTTGCCCGGGCCGTCGGCCAATTAAATCCTGTAAGGAAGGCCTTGCTTACAAGGGCCCGGGCTGCGGCGTGGTGCCCGCCGAGTACGGCATGAGTTTCAGCCAGAAGATTCCGCCCTTCCTCTTCGGAGATACACCTTTGAAGGACTCCGGTGGTGCTTTTCTTAGAAAGCTCTCCCTCATGGACTTTATAGGCTTTAGATCGCCGCACTATGCAGCGTGCCTCGTTTTGGTCCTCGGGAAGTTCCTGCCTGGTTAGGTAGGCTAGGAATGGTTACATCCCACGGGCAATGACCGCCATTATTACGTGGGCTGAAGATGTTACTTCGTTGGCGAGCCTCAAGTTGTGTCGAGAATGTTCGGTGTTGGGCAGTGCTGTTGGGTCTGGGCTGTTATTTCCGGACTCCCCTTCCCATGATACGGATGGCTTGAACAGCCTCTCTAAGAAGATATCGGGGGGACGGCATCGCGCTTTGCGCCAATGCGTGCCAGGACGTCTGCCGCCTGATTGTTTTCCTGGGCTATATGGTGAAATTCGAGCCCTTCGAACCGAGCTGACATTTTTAGGACGGCGTTGCGATAAGCTGCCATTTTTGGATCCTTGGCATCAAAGTCTCCATTTATTTGGGATATCGCGAGGTTCGAATCGCGCACCTCTAGGCGTTGAATGCCCATGGAGACCGCCATCCGGAGACCATGTAGAAGGGCCTCGTATTCGCTGCGTTGTTGGAGTACATATACATTATCTGGAGTACGTATTAAATCAGATTCTCCTGTTGGGACGTCGAACGACGCCCCCCAGACCAGCCAACATTTTGGAACCGTCGAAGTGCATGATCCAGTTGGAATATGTGTCGTACTCTTTAGGGAGTTCGGCTTCAGTCCATTCGGCGACGAAGGCGGCCAAAACTTGTGACTTAATAGCTCGCCGTGGCTTATAGGTTATGTCGAACGGGAGGAGCTCAATGGCCCATTTGGCAATCCAGCCCGTGACGTCGCGGTTGTTTATAATGTCGTTAAGAGGTACTTCAGAGGGTACTGTTATTGAACACTCTTGAAAGTAGTGTCGCAGCTTCCGGGATGCCATAAACACCGTGTACGCTTTCTTTTGATAATGCGGATACCGTGACTTGCATGGAGTGAGGACAGTGGACACATAGTAAACTGGTTTTTGAAGGGGGAATTTGTGTCCGTCCGTTTCTCGTTCGACGACGAGCACTGCGCTTACAACTTGATGAGTTGCCGTGATGTATAATAGCATTGGTTCGCCGATGTTAGGCGCGGCCAGGACAGGGTTTGTTGCCAATATGGCTTTTATTTCTTCGAGTCTGACCATGGCAGCATCCGTCCACTCGAAGTGTTCGGTGCGCCGAAGGAGGCGATAAAGGGGTAATGCATTTTCTCCCAAGCGGGAGATAAAGCGGCTTAGAGCCACCACGCATCCTGTCAATTTTTGTATTTGTTTGAGGTCCTTTGGGATATCCAATTGTGACAGAGCTCGGATCTTGGCTGGGTTTGCTTCAGTTCCTCTACCGGATACAATGAAGCCCAAGAGCTTTCCGGGTGGTACGCCGAAAACGCATTCTTCCGGGTTAAGCTTGATGTCATATGTTCGTAGGTTATCGAATGTGAGCCTCAAGTCATCTACTAGAGTTTCGACATGCTTGGTTTTGATGACCACATCATCTACGTATGCCTCCACTGTTTTGCCGATCTGGTTTGCGGACATGTATACGAATCATGCGACGATATGTTGCGCCGGCGTTTTTGAGCCCGAAGGGCATTGTGTTGAAGCAGAATGGGCCGTATGGGGTGATGAATGTCGTTGCGGCTTGGTCAGGCTCTGCCATCTTAATTTGATGGTAACCGGAGTATGCGTCGAGGAAACACAATGAACCGTGTCCTGCGGTAGCGTCGATAATTTGATCGATGCGGGGGAGGGGGAAGGGATCCTTTGGGCAAGCCTTGTTGAGGTCCTTGAAATCGACGCATAAGCGCTAGGATTTGTCCTTCTTTGGTACCATCACCAGGTTTGCTAGCCAGTCCGGATGTTTTATATCTCTGATGAATCCGGCCTCCAATAGTTTGGCTAGCTCCTCTCCCATGGCTTGTCTTTTGGGCTCGGAGAAATGCCGAAGAGCACCTTGGTAGGCTTGAATCCTTTTAGGATGTTTAGGCTGTGCTTTCGGCCAGCCGGCGTGGGATTCTGGCATGTCCGAGAAGGGTGCCAGCAAAAATGTCCCAATTTTCGTAGGAATTCTCGTGGTCTGGCGTCTACATCGAGGTTTAATTGCGCCCGATGGAGGCCGTTTTGTAGGGTCCGTTGGATGGACTTGGAATTTGACTATTTCGTCCGCGGTTTAAAGGAGGTGGACTTGGATCTTTATCGAGTATCACGTCGTCCTGTTCACCGTGGAGTGCGGTTGTGATCGGTTCCTCGATCGCTAGGGCTTTGGATAGTGCCTCAAGGGCCGGTCTGGCTGTCTTATTTTGGTTGAGTGCTATGTCCGGGTCACTAGCAAGAGTGATGATTCCGTTGGGCGGGCATTTTGAGCTTCATGTACCCGTAATGGGGTATAGCTTGAAAAATTGTGAATGCCTCTTGCCCTAATAGGCGTGGTATCTGCTGCTGAGCGGCGCCACTTGGAACGTGACCTCCTCGGACCTGTAATTATCCAGCGTGCGAACACCACATCCGGTGTGATTTTTCACAGATAAAGACGCTTCCCGTGGGAATTATTCCTCTAATGGTTGTCTTGCTTCGCTCAATGCGGCTCCAGTCTATTTCCATTTTTGAAGGGTTTCCTCGTAAATGAGGTTCAATCATTGCACGACCGTCCATGAGTACCTTGGTAAGGCGAAAGCCGTCCACTATTGGACTGAGGATCAATGCGGCTGGTGCTCGGGCTGTTCGGAGTTTAGGTTCATCACTGGCATTAAAGGTAATAGCCGTGTCACTCCACGGGTTTATCGTTGCTACTTGGTAGACTTCGGCAAGGCTGTGGAGTGCTCGTTTCTGCATATTATTTGATGCGAAAGTCTCGAAGACTGTTAATACCGTACTGGTATCCCTGGGCTGGTGCTCTGTGGATTCTGGGGTTAGAAGGTCTTCGCCACTTTTGGCCACCTGCTGGAGTATCCAACATGCTCTAAGGCTATGAGTTGGTGTGGCGCCCTCTGTACTATGAATTTTACAAGGTCCATTAAGCCATCCCTCCAGTACGGTTCCATGCCCTATAGGGGATTTTTGTTTTTTGGTGTTTAACCCGGGTGACTGGCGATAATGCACCCTTTTATTTCGGACTGGGTTTGTATTCAGGGTCGGATTGTCCCAAAATCTTACTTCGGTTTTCCAGGCGCTTTCCATCGCACAGTACTTTCGTACTATGGACGCCAAGTCAGCAAAGCGTGTAATTTCACGGCGACCTATGGCGTTGAGGATTCCCTTGTTCGTGCAATTATTGCAGAATAATGAAACTGCGTCTTCCTCGCGGCAGAACTTTATCCTGTTCATAACTAGGAGGAATCTGGCCCAGTAATAATGTACTGTTTCCTCGGGCTCTTGCCTAATTTGGATAGATCTCATATGTTCGGGTGGGTGGGTGGAATTAAATCCAAAACCTCACCCAATCTGAGACTCAAGGGCCAAGGAGTTTCCAAACTCGGAAGTTTGAATTCTTGGATGTTGTCCAATGAATCTAGCCCGTTGCCTGACTCTAAGTTCAGGTCTTGAGTGACGTCCACCCCTCCGCGGGTATCCGGCTTGGAGGGATCGGGAATCCGGACATAGCTAGTCCTTAAGATAGATGACGGGTCGCCGCATTGTTCCTCCACCACAGCAACGTGATGGGTGACCTGGGGAGAGTTAATCTCTCTCGAGATCGGGTTTAGGCCCAATCTGATCGTGATGCAGAGCGACTCCAGGCGGCGATGCGATCCAGGAGCTCGTTTAAGGAAGAGAGCTCTGTCGGATCTAACTGCTTGGTGAGTTCCGAATTGACGTGAAGATTGCTTTTGATGACCCGAGAAGTCATCGTCGGCGCGGCGGCCGAACAGGCAGTCATAAGAAAACCGCCTAGCCGGAGAGTTTGGCCGATAGCCAAAGGTCCTTTAGCAACAGTGTCGTCTTTAAAGACGGAATGAGGCATCCTTCCTGATGGCGACGGCACAGAGGAACTCTCAATGAAAGCTCCAACGTCTGTGTCAAAACCGGCGGATCTCGGGTAGGGGGTCCCGAACTGTGCGTCTAGGCGGATGGTAACAGGAGACAAGGGACACGATGTTTTTACCTAGGTTCGGGCCCTCTCGATGGAGGTAAAACCCTACTCCTGCTTGATTAATATTGATGATATGGGTAGTACAAGAGTAGATCTACCATGACATCAGGGAGGCTAAACCCTAGAAGCTAGCCTATGGCATGATTGTTGTTCGTCCTACGGACTAAAACCCTCTGGCTTATATAGACACCAGAGAGGGCTAGGGTTACACAGAGTCGGTTACAATGGGAGGAGATCTACACATCCGTATCGCCAAGCTTGCCTTCCACGCCAAGGAAAGTCCCATCCGGACAAGGGACGAAGTCTTCAATCTTGTACCTTCATAGTCCAGGAGTCCGGCCAAAGGTTACAGTTCGGCTATCCGGACACCCCCTAATCCGGGACTCCCTCAACTGTCTTTTTTTGTATATATTCCATCCTCCTATCCTGCGCTTGCCTTACATCAAAGTAGTGTTCGTCTGTATCATGCACCAATCAGTTATGCAGAGCTAATTTTATTCATCTTCCTGTGGTTTTGACTTCATAAGGCAATATCAAAAAATAGGAAGGAAAAGAGTAAGTTAGGGGATGTTGGTGGTCCTTCGGACCGATGCAAACAGGGACTCTCTAGATTTGCCATCGCCATCGCTAATGAAGTTGAAGTCCCAAGTATACATGATGAGTTCATCTCACTGTACTCCACCATCGCAGTGCTTGCTCTAAGTTGTGATGTGATAATTGGTTTCATGTTGCATATGTTGTCTAGCCTGAATTTCTTCTATTTTGATTAAATTGCACCTGCTGAGTTTATACGTTATACATGTGCATATGACATGCCTTTCTGTGTCTAGAATACACTGCAACTATCTATCATACCATGTTCTTATATCAAAGTACTGTTGTTGTGTATCCCGCATCGGTCACTCATGATTGGATGCTTTTTACATGGCAGTTTGATAGTGGTTGCATCTTGCATTGATTTCTATGTTGTACTGCTTCTAATTTTTCAAAATGCCACTTATGACAAGACACTTTTAACTTGGCAGAGTGATATTGGTTGCATCTTTCATATGGTGTCTAGCTTGCATTACTTCTATTTTCTTGAAAATCCTTCTACTTATTTTACACATCGTAGATGTGAATATGTCATGTCGTCCTGTTTTTCTTACATATTCCATCCTCATATGGTTGTCTTACATCAAAGTATTGCTTGTCTGTATCATGCATCAATGAGTTCTGAAGAGCGATTTTATTCTTTTGTGTTGTGGGTACGGCTTGACATGGCAAAGTAAAAAAAGAGCAAGGAAAAGAATATAGTAGGGAATGGTGTTACTCGTTGGGTGAAACGGAAAAAGATCTGCCCTCGAGATCCTGTTGGTACTTATAGTGCAGTAGAAGGTCCAAGTCCACCGGCTAAATCTAGAAACATAGTATCACCTGCTCCACCAGCTGCAGCATCCGCTTCAACTGTACCAGCATCTCAATGAGTTACTCGCTCGTTTGCTCTGGAACTGGCTAGTTCCCAAGCTGCCTTCACACCTAACACTACTTCCGAAGCACTACTGACACAACAGGACTTGGCAAGATCAGATGAACCTCATGAGCATCAACAAAAAGACGGTACCTGACCGAGTCAAGTTGCAGTTGCATGCTCCTTTATATGTGCTCTCACAGTTTGATGTGCACTAACACTTTCCATATTCGTTGTTGAACTAGCACCATGGCGCAAGCGGAAACAGACATTAGGGATAATGCTTGACAGATTAACAAAATCTAAAGAAGGAAGAATGGAGATCCATTTTGAGGCAGGTTTAAAAAGGCCACATGATGCTACAGAGTCAGCCAAGTTAGTATCAGAGGCAGTCGTTCCCGTTAGGTGTCATGCACGTATCCTCCCAACGTGGATCCAGTACAGGATTGAGAAAGACAATACTCGGTTTAACACCTTCCTTGACCATTTATCCGTATGTAATGTTATTCATCACAATTTGTAATATTGTCTTGCTCTATCCCATACTTTCTAGCCTCCTCCTAATAAGACTCACATTCTTTTTTCAACAGATGAGGTTCAAGTTGGATCCGAAAGATGATGCAACTAAACAAGCATGCACTCATGTTTTTCACCGCTCTCAGGACAAAGATCGGTACCACCTTAGAAAATCTCACTTTGAAGGCAAGGCTAACAATGAAATCGCCCAAACATCTCCAGTGCAATATATTACAGATGAAGACCGGAAAGCCCTTGTTAAACACTGGTCTGATCCAAAGTATCAGGTAGGGTATATGTATTTGATCAGACCACATATTGAACTTGTATATATGTATGTGCCTTACAAGTGTATCTTCTTCTAGGCTAACTGTTCGAAGAACAAGACCAACCGTTCTAAAGTGAAATTCCAACAGACAACATGAACGTGTAGCTATATTGCACACTGCGAGGCTCTTGTAAATAGTTGCTAGTTCCTTCTTTTTTATGTGCCATATTATCGTATCTATATTGACTTGTTCCAAATATAGAGGAAAGCCCATGTGGACCAAAAAGAACCTGAACCGAATGCAGTGCAAATCTTCAAAGTTTGCTACACAAGCAAGATGAAGGGCATGAGCACACCAGTTCAAGTCGCTGTTGTAAGTCCTTACTCCTCGTGCCTTTGAACTGATTGGTAATGTGATGTGTTCATTTAACTGCTTGGTTTGCAGCCAATGTCAGTTACTCTATTCACTTTTATACACAGTTTTCTTAGCGTATCATTTCGCCTTACATGGTTTGAAAGAGATGAGGGATATTCTTTTGGTCTTGATCTGTAATCTAGTTGTGATGTTCACGTGCGCACACAATGATACAATAGCCTATTTGTTTTATATCTGTTTGCCCATGATATGAATGATGTCATACTATGTTCATCCTACTTTAAACCATGTCTCTTTATCCTTAGATGTCAACGAATGTGAGGAAATAGACAATACAAAGAGGCATGCTACATGGACATATGTTCCGAAAGTGATTTTATTATGTAGTTGGCACTACAATACATGCTAATGTATTACAGTACTTCACCAAAATAAGTTATGTATAAACGTGAAACCTACTTTGTTTGTTTTTGTCTCATTAGTAACTTACCTGGTACACTAATCTACAAGTTCAAACTTGCAGCAAGCTATGGAACAAATGATTGAACAGCCACAACCACGAAGGTGATGAGGCTACCACAGCACAATGTCACCTCTTCTTTGCGGTCGTCGGTATCTCTCCACTAATAGTGCAAAAAGCACCTTCCTGTGTAATTCTGGGTTGGTTGTCAAGGTAACCTCATCCAAATCGCCTACTGAACAAAATCTTACGGCTAGACAGAGTGATATATCTGTGCTCCAGACACAAGTCCAATCCCTAATGGACGTCATTTCAAAAACAAGAATAGTGGTTGACAAATGTCGTCAAGATTTGAATGGTTTCGAAACTAGACTATTATACGTTTGCTTCGTTGTTCAAGAGCAATGGCCGAAAAAAGGGGAAGATCGTGCTGCTCCATCAGATTCTATAGCCTGAAACATTAGCACTCAGGTCAAATGATCTATGCTTCTATACATCTGATGGTGCTTTTATCTGCAAGGACTGTAAACTTTATGCCAACAAGCCTTTTGTTGTATGGTTGGAATTTATTTTGTTGTGATACAGCATTTATGATGCCGCCAAAGGCTTGATAATTACAACGCTATTTTTGTATAGTGTAGGTTTATCTTAGTAATGTATTCGGCCGAAAGCTTCGTAGGAGCCCAACATGCCAACATTCGTCGGGCCCATTCCAATTGAGCTAAAAATGATTATGGGCCGAAATTTGCATGTATCCCACTAAAAATATCTGGGCCTAAATCAGCATAAGCTTTCATATTTTTCTGGTAGGCCTGTGGCCATAGTGGGCCTTTAACAGGCCTAAACATAATTTGGGCCCTCAGTAACAATAGGCTGTTTACAGGTGTAAATATCTTGAGCTCATAAAAAACATGGGCCTTTAATAGGCCGAAAGTGAGATTGGGCCCTGATTGTGCCAAATAACCCACTGGTCTTAGCAGGCTGAAATGGTGGCCCATTTACAATGCGGATCGTTCACAGGCCGAAATTCAGACGGTTCGTAAATGCGCCGACCTACTACACGGGCCTTTAACAGGCCGGAAGTTTGGTCAGGCTTGATTAGTGTCATCTTTATATGGGTCGTTAGTAGGCCCGATGTGACGTTGGGCCACATATGGCCGATGGATTTCGTCCATTAATAGGCCTGAAGTCACAACAGGCTGAAAGTGGCCCAAATCTATGGTGGGCCTCTAACAGGCCGAATGTCAGACATGACCGAATATGACCCAACTCCTTCACGGTCGTTTATGGGTCGAAAGTTTCAATGGCCTATAAATGGGCCCAAATGAAGCAGGACCTATAATAGGCAGGAAACACACCAGGCCGTAATTCGACCCAAATACTTAGCGGACTGTTAACGGGCCAGAAGTGACCATGGGCCGCGATGATGACAAGTTTAGGACGGGCCGTTGACGGGCCGATTTGACACTAGTCGTATGGGCCTTAACTGAGAATTGTGGGCCTTTAGCTGGGCCGGCCCATTATGGTCTGCAAAATCTTGTGGGCCTTTAGCTGGGCCGGCCCATTATGGTCCGCTAAATCTTGTGGGCCTTTAGTTGGGCCGGCCCATTTAATCTTTACGGGCCACTTTTGGGCCGGTCCATGTGTCAATATATCATAGGCGCATCTCGCCCATTGGATGAGTGACACCTGTCCCAACGCAGAGTTGACACGTGGTTCTGTCAGCCAATGAGAATTTTACACGTGGAAAATTGGCATTGGTCGTGGTTGTTAACGGGTTATCGGATCCAAAATCGGACCCGATAGATAAACGGCGACCCATTACGGTCAATGCCACGTGTCGGTCACCCTTGATGAAAGCACTTCTATGACGCGTGATTTATCGTCATGGAAGTGGACACTTCCGTGATGATAATTTTGGTAATGTCATGGAACACTTCTACGACAAAGACGGTATGACTATCTTGATTCTGTCATAAAATCGTCATGGATGTACATGCATGACAGAAAACGTGACCTACTGTGACAAACACGTATCATCACAGAAATGTATTTTTTTGCAGTGTTATTGGCATCTTCTGTCGTGGCGCCGCTATTAGTAGCACCCATATTATGCCTGCTGGGGCAGCCGTTGGTACCTTTCGGCCGTTAGCGTCAGCATCTCGAGGGATTCTTGGGAGTATCGACCATGTAGACGCCATAAGTGGATGTTTTGGCCCATCTGCCCGTATGAGTTGGGGGCATGGCTACTCTAGGTGTAATGTCGACATCTTCATCCATGTCAGTGGCCTCCTCGGATGCGTAGTCTAGCATGTCGATTAAGTCATCGATGGTGGCGACTAGGTGGGTTGTGGGTGGGCCGTAAATTTCCTTGTCATCGGCTTTAAGTCCGATCTTGTCGTAGACCAAGGTCTAGTCGTCCAAGATCGACAAGCTTTGAATGCAATCCAGCATCTCATTAAGGTGAGATAGATCCTCGGAGCCCATGGCCTGACTATAGGCTGGGCTAATTTGTAGTGTGATTTGCGAGTCACTTGACGCGACCTCAGTGTGTTGGTTGGCCTGGGTTGATCCTGGGCTGCCAACAAGGGTGATCAGATCCGAACTGGACGTAGGGTCTGTATTCAGGCTTGGATCGAGGTCAACGCACAATGAGAGGATAGGGTCCATGCCTTAGTTAAAGCTCGACGTGACGGTGATCGGTTCTTTGCTTGTGGTTGGATCCACTACGGGATCCGATCCGTAGTCTGGATCGGAGATCGGCTATGAGGTCAAACCCACGGTGGCCAGAGCGATCCGACCTGACATCCAGCAAGAAAGGACGAGCTCACCATGTGAATCCATAGTGTATTCCAAGCTCCCGAACATGACAACTTGATCCGGGGCAAAATTCTCGACATGGACGAGGTGACCCGTTGAGTTAGCGTTCAGAACAATGCTGCTGAATGCGAAGATTTGGCCGGGGACGAAGGTGTCACCGCAGCCGGCGTTGCAGTTGATCTGCAGACGACTCATTGATCCTTTTTTGATCACACAACAAAACTCTCAATGAAAGCACCAATGTTGGTACTAAAACCGGCAGACCTCGGGTAGGGGGTCCCGAGCAATGGATCTCGGATCTATGGGTAACTGGAGACAAAGGAGATAATATTTACCCAGGTTCAAGCCCTCTCAAATAGGTAATACCCTACGTCCTGCTTTGGTTGTATTGATGATGATGTATGGAGTAGAAGCTTTGATCTACCTCGAGATCGTAAGTTGCATTCTAGCCCTAAGGTTAGATGGTTGTAATTGTGACCATGGTCTCTACGGACTAAACCCCTCAGTTTATATAGACACTCGAGGGTACCTAGGGTTACACATGGTCGGTTGCCAATCTAGGAATTTACATGCCGGCAGCTGATGCAGTCCTTGGAGTACGTGTCAAGTCTTCGGCAGAGTCCGCCTTGATCACGCCGAAGTGCAAGGGCTCTGGAGTCCTTCCTTGTAGAGCAGGTGAGCCGTAAGCCTGGCCTATGGACTGTGGGATGATACGTCCATTTTGCATCATGCTTTTATATCGATATTTATCGCATTATGGGCTGTTATTTCACGTTATTTCACAATACTTATGGTTATTCTCTCTTATTTTACAAGGTTTACATGAAGAGGGAGAATGTCGGCAGCTGGAATTCTGGGCTGGAAAAGGAGCAACTATTGGAGACCTATTCTGTGCAACTCCAAGAGTCCTGAAAACTCCACGGAATATCTTAAAATAAATAAATAAAAATCGTCGCCAAAGATGAAGGCCAGGGGCCCCACACCCTGCTCACGAGGGTGGGGGGGCGCGCGATCTACCTGGTGGGCCGCCTGGTGGCTCTCCGATGCCCATCTTCTCCTATATGAAGTCTTTCGATGAGAAAAAACATTAAGCAACCTTCGGACGAGACTCCACCGCCACGAGGCGGAACCTTGGAAAACCAATCTAGGGCTCCGTGGGCTGTTTACGGGGACACTTCCCTCCTGGAGGGGGAAATCATCACCATCATCATCACCAACGCTCCTCTCATCGGGAGAGGGAAATCTCCATCAACATCTTCACCAGCACCATCTCATCTCCAAACCCTAGTTCATCGCTTGTATCCAATTCTTGTCTCCAAGTCCGGGATTGGTGCTAGTAGGTTGCTAGTAGTGTTGATTACTCCTTGTAGTTGATGCTAGTTGGTTTATTTGGTGGAAGATCATATGTTCAGATCCTTTATGCATATTATTACCCTCTGATTATGAACATGAATATGCTTTGTGAGTAGTTACGTTTGTTCCTGAGGACAAGGGAGAAGTCTTGCTATTAGTAGTCATGTGAATTTGGTATTCGTTCGATATTTTGATGAGATGTATGTTGTCTAACCTCTAGTGGTGTGTTGTGAACGTCGACTACATAACACTTCACCATTATTTGGTCCTAGAGGAAGGAATTGGGAAGTAATAAGTAGATGATGGGTTGCTAGAGTGACAGAAGCTTAAACCCTAGTTTATGTGTTGCTTCGTAAGGGGCTGATTTGGATCCATATGTTTCATGTTATGGTTAGGTTTACCTTAATACTTTTGTTGTAGTTGCGGATGCTTGCAATAGAGGTTAATAATAAGTGGGATGCTTGTTCAAGTAATAACAGCACCCAAGCACCGGTCCACCCACATATCAAATTATCAAAGTACCGAACGCGAATCATATGAACGTGATGAAAACTAGCTTGATGATATTCCCATGTGTCCTCGGAGCGCTTTTCCTATTATAAGAGTTTGTCCAGGCTTGTCCTTTGCTACAAAAAGGATTGGGCCACATTGCTGCACTTTATTTACTCTTGTTACTTGTTGCTCGTTACAATTTATCTTATCACAAAACTATCTCGTTACCACTTATTTCAAGATTACTTGCAGAGAATACCTTGCTGAAAACCGCTTATCATTTCCTTCGCTCCTCGTTGGGTTCGACACTCTTACTTATCGAAAGGACTATGATAGATCCCCTATACTTGTGGGTCATCAAGACTCTTTTCTGGCGCCGTTGCCGGGGAGTGTAGCGCCTTTGATAAGTGGAATTTGGTAAGGAAAAATTTATATAGTGTGCTGAAATTTTCTGTCACTTGTTACTATGGAAAGTAATTCTTTGAGGGGCTTGTTCGGGGTATCTTCACCCCGTCCAGTAGAGCAAAGAGTTGCTCCTCAACCTACTGAACCTATTGAAGATGAAACTCCTTTTGAATTTCCTTCGGTTATGATGGAAAAACTGCTGGCTAATACTTTTACAGGAGATGGAACAAAGCATCCTGATGAACATCTACTCTATGTGGATGAAGTTTGTGGATTATTTAAGCTTGCAGGTATACCCGATGATGTTGTTAAGAAGAAGTTCTTCCCTTTATCTTTGAAGGAAGACGCATTGACATGGTATAGGCTATGTGATGATACGAGATCATGGAACTATAAAAGATTGAAATTGGAATTTCATCAAAAGTATTACCCTATGCATCTTGTTCATCGTGATCGCAATTATATATATAATTTTTGACCTCATGAAGGAGAAAGCATCGCTCAAGCTTGGGGAGGCTTATATCAATGTTATATTCATGCCCCAATCATGAGCTCTCAAGAGTGACAATTCTTGAATTTTTATGCTCGGCTTTACGATAACAATCGCACCATGCTCGATACTTCTTGTCTTTGGCTCTTTTATGATGAAGACTATTGAATTTAAATGGAATTTATTGGATAGAATTAAACGCAACTCTGAAGATTGGGACCTCGACGAAGGTAAGGAGTCAGGTATGATGCCTAAATTTGATTGTGTTAAATCTTTTATGGATACCGATATTTTCCGTAAATTTAGCACTAAATATGGACTTGACTCTGAGATAGTAGCTTCTTTCTCTGAATATTTTGCTACTTATCTTGATCTCCCTAAGTAGAAGTGGTTTAAATATCATCCTCCCATAGAAGTAAAAGTAGCTGCACCTATTAAAGTTGAAGAAAAGACTGTCACTTATAATGATCCTATTGTTCCTACCTCTTATGTTGAGAAACCTCCTTTCCCTGTTAGAGTAAAGGATCATGCTAAAGCTTCAACTGTTGTTCGTAAAAGCAATATTAGAACTTATGCACCTCCTGAGCAAGTCAAAGTAGAACCTAATATTGCTATTGTTAAAGATCTCTTGTCTGATAATATTGATGGGCATGTTATTCAATTCTATGGTGAAACTGCTAGAATTGCTAAACCGTGTGTTAAAGATAAACATAGACCTGTTGTAGGCGTGCCTGTTATTTCTGTTAAAATAGGAGATCATTGTTATCATGGCTTATGTGATATGGGTGCTAGTGCTAGCGTTATACCCATTGACTTCTACAAAGAAATTATGCATGATTTTGCACCTGCTGAGTTAGAAGATATTGATGTTACAATTAAACTTGCCAATGGAGATACTATATCTGCAATGGGAATTGTTAGAGATGTTGAAGTCTTGTGTGGAAAAACCAAATATCCCGCTGATTTTCTTGTTCTTGGTTCTCCATAAGATAGCTTTTGTCCCATTATATTTGGTAGACCCTTCTTGAATACTGTTAATGCTAAGATAGACTGCAAAAAGAATGTTGTTACTATTGGCTTGGATGATATGGTTCATGAGTTTAATTTCTCTAAATTTAGTAAACAACATCGTGAGGAAGAATTGCCTAGTAAGGATGAAATTATTGGTCTTGCTTCTATTGCCGTACCTCCTAGTGATCCTTTAGAACACTATTTGCTAGACCATGAAAATGAGATGTTCATGAATGAAAGAAGGGAAATAGATGAAGTATTATTTAAACAGAACCTATTACGCAACACAATTTGCTGTTGAAATCCTAGGGGATCCTCCTCCACCCAAGGGTGATCCTGTTTGAGCTTAAACCGTTGCTGGTAATCTTAAATATGCCTATCTTGATGAAAAGAAAATATATCCTGTTATTATTAGTGCTAACCTTTCAGAGCATGAAGAAGAAAGATTATTGAAAACTCTGAAGAAGCACCGTGCCGCTATTGGGTATACTCTTGATGATCTTAAGGGCATTAGTCCCACTCTATGTCAACATAAAATAAATTAGGAAGCGTATGCCAAACCAGTTCGTGATCCTCAACGACGTTTGAATCCTAAAATGAAAGAAGTTGTAAGAAAAGAAATACTCAAGCTTCTGGGGGAAGGTATAATTTATCCCGTTGCTGATAGTCAGTGGGTAAGTCCTGTCCATTGTGTCCCTAAGAAGGGAGGTATTACCGTTGTCCCTAATGATAAAGATGAATTGATTCCGCAACAAATTATCACAGGGTTATAGGATGGTAATTGATTTCCGCAAATTAAATAAAGCTACTAAGAAAGATCATTACCCCTTACCTTTTATTGATCAAATGCTAGAAAGATTATGCAAACATACACATTATTGCTTTCTAGATGGTTATTCTGGTTTTTCTCAAATACCGTGTCGGCTAAAGATCAATCAAAGACTACTTTTACATGCCCTTTTGGTACTTTTGCTTATAGACGTATGCCTTTTGGTTTATGTAATGCACCTGCTACCTTTCAAAGATGCATGATGGCTATATTCTCTGATTTTTGTAAAAAGATTTGTGAGGTTTTCATGGACGACTTTTCCGTCTATGGTTCCTCTTTTGATGACTGCTTGAGCAATCTTGATCGAGTTTTGCAGAGATGTGAAGAAACTAATCTTGTCTTGAATTGGGAAAAGTGCCACTTTATGGTAAATGAAGGTATTGTCTTGGGGCACAAAGTTTCTGAAAGAGGTATTGAAGTTGATAAAGCCAAGGGTGATGCTATTGAAAAGATGCCATGTCCCAAGGACATCAAAGGTATAAGAAGTTTCCTTGGTCACGCCGGATTTTATAGGAGGTTCATTAAGGACTTCTCAAAAATTTCTCGGCCTCTAACTAATTTATTACAAAAAGATGTACCATTTGTCTTTGATGATGATTGTGTAGAAGAATTTGAAATACTTAAGAAAGCATTAGTCTCTGCACCTGTTGTTCAGCCACTTGATTGGAATTTACCCTTTGAAATTATGTGTGATGCTAGTGACTATGATGTAGGTGCTGTTCTAGGGCAAAGAGTTGATAAGAAATTAAATATTATCCATTATGCTAGTAAGACTCTAGACAATGCTCAAAGAAATTATGCTACTACCGAAAAGGAACTTTTAGCAGTTGTATTTGCTTGTGATAAATTCAGACCCTATATTGTTGATTCTAAAGTAACTATTCACACTGATCATGATGCTATTAAATATCTTATGGAAAAGAAAGATGCTAAACCTAGACTTATTAGATAGGTTCTCTTGATGCAAGAATTTGATTTGCATATTGTTGATAGAAAAGGAGCTGAGAACCCGCTGCGCATAACTTATCTAGGTTAGAGAATGTTCTTGATGACCCACTACCTATTGATGATAGCTTTCCTGATGAACAATTAAATGTCATAAGCACTTCTCGTAGCACTCCATGGTATGCTGATTATGCTAATTATATTGTTGCTAAATTTATACCACCTAGCTTCACATACCAACAAAAGAAATAGTTCTTTTATGATTTGCGACATTACTTTTGGGATGGCCCACATCTTTATAAAGAAGGAGTAGATGGTGTTATTAGACGTTGTGTGCCTGAGCATGAACAGGAACAGATCCTACGCAAGTGTCACTCCGAAGCTTGTGGAGGACACCCACTGGAGATAGAACTGCACATAAGGTATTGCAATCCGGGTTTTATTGGCCCACTCTCTTCAAAGATACCCGTAAGTTTGTTTTGTCTTGTGATGAATGTCAAAGAATTGGTAATATTAGTAGACGTCAAGAAATGCCTATGAATTATTCACTTGTTATTGAACCATTTGATGTTTGGGGCTTTGATTATATGGGACCTTTTCCTGCCTCTAATGGATATACACATATTTTATTGTTGTTGATTACGTTACTAAGTGGGTAGAAGCTATTCCAACTAGTAATGCTGATCATAACACTTCTATTAAAATGCTTAAGGAATTTATTTTTCCAAGGTTTGGAGTCCCTAGATATTTAACGACTGATGATGGTTCACATTTTATTCATGGTGCTTTCCGTAAAATGCTTGCTAAATATGACGTTAATCATAGAATTGCATCTCCTTATCACCCACAGTCTAGTGGTCAAGTAGAATTGAGTAATAGAGAGCTCAAATTAATTCTGCAAAAGACTGTTAATAGGTCTAGAAAAAATTGGTCCAAGAAATTTGATGATGCATTATGGGCCTATAGAACTGCATATAAGAATCCTACGGGTATGTCTCCGTATAAAATGGTTTATGGAAAAGCATGTCACTTACCTCTCGAACTAGAACATAAGGCATATTGGGCTATTAAAGAGCTCAATTACGATTTCAAACTTGCTGGTGAGAAGAGGTTATTTGATATTAGCTCACTTGATGAATGGAGAACCCAAGCTTATGAAAATGCCAAGTTGTTTAAAGAAAAAGTTAAAAGATGGCATGACAAAAGGATACAAAAGCGTGAGTTTAATGTAGGTGATTATGTATTGCTATACAACTCTCGTTTAAGATTTTTGCAGAAAACTTCTCTCTAAATGGGAAGGTCCCTACGTTATCGAGGAGGTCTATCGTTCCGGTGCCATAAAAATCAACAACTTCGAAGGCACAAATCCGAAGGTGGTAAACGGTCAAAGAATCAAACATTATATCTCAGGTAATCCCATAAATGTTGAAACCAATAGTATTGAAATTGTAACCCCGGAGGAATACATAAGGGACACTTTCCTGACCGTTTCAAACTCCGAAAAGGAATAGGTATGTGGTACGGTAAGTAAACCGACTCCAAAACAATTTTTAAGGCAATATTTCTCCGTTTTGGAATATTTATAAAAATAGAAAAATAAGTGGCAGTCCGGGAAGGACACGAGGCCTTCACGAGGGTGGAGGGCGCGCCCTACCCCCTGGGCGCGCCCCCCTACCTCGTGAGCACCTCGTGTGCCGTCCGGACTCCGTTTTCTTGCATGATACGTGTTTTGGTCGGTAAAAATTCATTATATATTCTCCCGAAGGTTTTGACTCCCGTATCACGCAAATATCCTTTGTTCTTGTTTTGAGTTGTTCTTCTTGCAGATTAGAGCAAGATGTCTTCTCAAGAGTCAGTCGGGGAGAGCCGGGTATCTAATCCGGCACCGGAACCAAGGGCATACAGCGATGCTGACCACTTTGGGCAAGCAACGGAGGAAGAGATGGAGGCCGACTTGATGAGGGTAGATGCCATGGAGGATCAAGAAGTAACCTCTCGCCTCCGAGCTGGGTTCACGATGGGGGAACTACAGAGCTCAGCTATTCCAAACTCGGTTATCCCTTCGAATGTTAGATTTCTTTCTTATGAAAATATGAGGAGGAGTGTCTCTTGTTCTCCCGCAGCTATGCAACACCCTTGGGTGCAAGGAGCTTTAGCCGTTACAGTGAAAGCTTCAAGAAGGAAATAATGGACCTCAAGCAGCAAGTCAATAAGCTCGAGGAGGAGAACCGTATCTTGAGGGGAATCATTGCCAAGAATATTACATCAACAACAAAGAAGGAGACATAATCACATGGGTATGGCCCCTTTGCAACTGCCAAGCTTGGGGGAGGTGCCCCGGTATCGTATCACCATCACAACTCCTATATTTACCGTTTTTCTTAGTTCGATCCTATTAGTAGTATCTTGATCTAGTAGAATAAAGTCATGGCATGATCTAGTTTTGAGTTTTGCTTTATGATCCCTCTATGTAATCGAGTCCGTGAGCTATATATAGTAAAGTTTAGTGTTGAGTCAAGGGCTTGATTGTTTTGCCATGATCTTGGGTGAATAAAAGAAGAAAAAGAATAAAAAGAAATAAAGAGTTCATATTGATCTTATTGAGAGTAATGACTTCACATAGAAAGAGTATGATGATTAAAAGTTGTTGGGAGTTGGCAAATATAGCTTTGGTCATCGTTGCAATTAATAGGAAGTAATAAGGAGATAGAGGTTTCACATATAGATATATTATCATTGACATCTTTTATGATTAGGAGCACTCATTAAAATACAACATGCTAAAGAGTTGATGTTGGACAAGGAAGAGAACGTGATGCGTTATGTTTTCTTATATCTGAGATAAAGTATGTTGTCATGGATCCTCTAACATGTTGAGCTTGCCTTTCCCCCTCATGCTAGCCAAATTCTCAGCACCAAGTAGAGATACTACTTGTGCTTCCAAATACCCTTAAACCAGTTTAGCCATGAGAGTCCACCATATCTATCTATGGATTGAGTAAGATCCTTCAAGTAAGTTGTCATCGGTGCAAGCAATAAAAATTGCTCTCTAAATATGCATGACTTATTAGTGCAGAGAAAATAAGCTTTGTACGAACTTGTTGTGGAAGTATTAAAAGCGACGGACTGCATAATAAAGGTCCACATACAAGAGGCAATATAAAGTGACGTTCTTTTGCATTAAGATTTTGTGCATCCAACCATAAAAGCGCATGGCAACCTCTGCTTCCCTCTACGAAGGGCCTATCTTTTATTATTATCCTCTACCTTATGCAAGAGTCACGGTGATCTTCACCTTTCCTTTTTAATTTTATCCTTTGGCAAGCCCAGCATGTTCGAAAGAACATGATATATTTATCTAATTGAATGTAGGGGAGCATGAATTGTTATTGTTGACATTACCCTTGAGGTAAAAGGTTGTGGGGCAAAAATATAAGCCCCTATCTTTCTCTGTGTCCGATTAAAACTCCGTAACCACAAGTATTGCGTGAGTGCTAGCAATTATGAAGGACTAAGTGATAGTTGAGTATGTGGACTTGCTTTTAAGCTCTGACATAGACTCTTTCCGATGTTATGATAAATTGCAATTGTTTCAATGACTGAGGTTATAATTTGTTGGTGCCCAATAAGGTTTCTGATTCATACTTTTGCATTGTGAAAAGATCATCACTTGAACATAAGTAATCGTATGACAAAATCTACATATGTTGCTGTTATGAGATTAATCATGATGCCTTCATGTCCGTATTTTATTTTTATCGACGCCTCTACCTCTAAACATGAGGACATATTTATTGTTATCGGCTTTTTGCTTGAGGACAAGCGAGGTCTAAGCTTGGGGGAGTTGATACGTCCATTTTTCATCATGCTTTTATATCGATATTTATCGCATTATGGGCTGTTATTTCACGTTATGTCACAATACTTATGGCTATTCTCTCTTATTTTACAAGGTTTACATGAAGAGGGAGAATGCAGCCTAGAATGCAGGCTGGAAAAGGAGCAAATATTGGAGACCTATTATGTGCAACTCCAAAAGTCCTGAAAACTCCATGGAATATCTTAAAATAAATACAGAAAAATCATCGCCAAAGATGAAGGCCAAGGGGCCCACACCCTGCTCATGAGGGTGGGCGCCCCCCGAGGTGTGCCCCCTACCTAGTGGGCCCCCTGGTGGCTCTCCGATGCCCATCTTCTCCTATATGAAGTCTTTCGTTGAGAAAAAACATTAAGCAACCTTTCGGGACGAGACTCCGCCGCCACGAGGCGGAACCTTGGCGGAACCAATCTAGGGCTCTGGCGGAGCTGTTATGCCGGGGACACTTCCCTCCGGGAGGGGGAAATCATCACCATCATCATCACCAACGCTCCTCTCATCGGGAGAGTGCAATCTCCATCAACATCTTCACCAGCACCATCTCATCTCCAAACCCTAGTTCATCTCTTGTATCCAATTCTTGTCTCTAAGTCCCGGATTGGTGCTTGTAGGTTGCTAGTAGTGTTGATTACTCCTTGTAGTTGATGCTAGTTGGTTTAGTTGGTGGAAGATCATATGTTCAGATCCTTTATGCATATTATTACCCCTCCGATTATGAACATGAATATGCTTTGTGAGTAGTTACGCTTTGTTCACGAGGACAAGGGAGAAGTCTTGCTATTAGTAGTCATGTGAATTTGGTCTTCGCTCGATATTTTGATGAGATGTATGTTGTCTAACCTCTAGTGGTGTTATGTGAACGTCGACTACATAACACTTCACCATTATTTGGGCCTAGAGGAAGGCATTGGGAAGTAATAAGTAGATGATGGGTTGCTAGAGTGATGAAGCTTAAACCCTAGTTTATGTGTTGCTTCGTAAGGGGCTGATTTGGATCCATATGTTTCATGCTATGGTTAGGTTTACCTTAATACTTTTGTTGTAGTTGCGGATGCTTGCAATAGAGGTTAATCATAAGTGGGATGCTTGTTCAAGTAAGAACAGCACGCAAGCACCGGTCCATCCACATATCAAATTATCAAAGTACCGAACGCGAGTCATATGAACGTGATGAAAACTAGCTTGATGATATTCCCATGTGTCCTCGGGAGCGCTTTTCCTATTATAAGAGTTTGTCCAGGCTTGTCCTTTGCTACAAAAAGGATTAGGCCACCTTGCTGCACTTTATTTACTCTTGTTACTTGTTGCTCATTACAATTTATCTTATCACAAAACTATCTATTACCACTTATTTCAGTACTTGCAGAGAATACCTTGCTGAAAACCGCTTATTATTTCCTTCTGCTCCTCGTTGGGTTCGACACTCTTACTTATCGAAAGGACTACGATAGATCCCCTATACGTATGGGTCATCATGGGACAACTAGGTTGGTACCCCCTAGTCCAGGACACCGTCAACGTGGTCATGATAAGGAAGGACAAGAAGACCTCAGAGATGAGCATAACCTCGGAATCGGAAGCCGACATGGAGGATCGAACTCGCCTACGAAGCCGAAGACTCAAAATTGTGAAGTTATCCCGCAAAAGCTACCCGATGTTCTCGGGTTAAAGATTAGTTCAGGGGCTACTATTGGTCTCCTAGATTAGGGGGTGATTGCCATGTCGACCGGCTGGTTATGCGCCGGGCTGAGGACCCATCGAAGACAAATCAATTGGGCCATGCAGGCCCTGACCTTCGGTGTAATCAATATGAAGATCTCCTGAAGGCTTGGCGTACATTTCAAGCATATTTCAATAATCGACATGCTTATCCCTATATTGTAACCTCCCATGTGTAAACCCTCAATGCCCCCGGTGCCTATATAAGTCATGGGCTTTAATGTATAGAGACACAATTACGAGGTTTAGAGCTTATAACTCCTTCATACGTTCTCGAGGTAGCTCATATAATACTCTGTAACCCATCAAAAGCAGGACATAGGGTTTGACCTCATCAAGAGGGTCCGAACCTGGGTAAACATCATGCCCCTACTTTTCATATTACCATCTAGCTCAGATCAATTAGTTCGGGACCCCCTAACCCAAGATATGTCGGTTTTAGCCCCGACAATCAGTATTTTACTTTTGTTTGTCTATGTACATTTTGTGGTACATTTTTTATGCTTTGTTTGTGTTCCTTTAAATCTGATGATCACATAATTGTGTGCGCCCTTAAACGAGATATGAGGCGCGAGAGCTGAAGAGTGTGATAAGATGGACAAACACATAGTTTTGTGTATATGAGTAGTATAGAAAATATCTAATTGAAAATTATCTTCTTTCCCCGTTGTTCGAGAGTAGTGAAAAGGAAGTATGTGTTGCAAACAAAGACGCATAGTATAATATATAGCAGCAAGAAGGAATCTCTCAGAATACAATAGAAAGAAAAATAAAGCGAAGTGTTAGAGATATATTTGGTAGTTCGAGATTGTCTGGCATTATATAGGAATTGTTTACATCTTATCCCTTCTAACATGTTATCAGTCTAACTGATCCAAACCCTAGCCGTCGCCCGCCACTTCTGCATTGCGCCGCCCGGGGCGGTCGATCTCCATGACCGTCACCGGGGGCGGCGCCGCCCATACCTAGGTTCGTCCGCCGGTCTTGTTGACCGGCTGCTATAGAGAGTCTTTTTTTCCATGATCTTTTGGTCTAAAATTTCCTCTCACTGATTGATTGGTCGGTGTTGTTTTTCTTCTCCAATCTAAGATCTGTTCGTGTCGTTTGCCGCCGCCCCGTCGACCCTCATGTTGGGACACACTGCATGGAAAACAAAAAAAAATCTACGCACACGCAAGATCTATCAAGGGGATGCATAGCAATGAGAGGGGAAGAGTGTGTCTATGTACCCTCGTAGATCGTAAGCGGAAGCGTTTGACAATGCGGTTGATGTAGTCGAACTTCTTCGCGTTCCAATCGATCGAGCACCGAATTTACAACACCTCCGCATTCAGCTCACGTTTAGCTCGATGATGTCCTCCACCTTCTTGATCCGGCAAGATAGCGAGGTAGTGGCTGAGTTCCGGCAACACGACGACGTGGTGACGGTGATGGTGCAGTGATCTCTCGCCTAAGCACTATGAAAATATGACCGGGGGTGTAAACGGTGGAGGGAGCGCGGCTGCAGGCTAGGCAATTATGCATTGTGTGCTAGGCGCCGCCCTCCCACATATATATAGGTGGGAGGGAGGGAGGAGGAGCCAAAGGGGGCGCCCAAGTAGGAGGAATCCTAATTGAGGTCTCTCCCAAGCCGCGCTCCCCTGCCTTATATAGGTGCAGGGGGAAGGCAGGGGAGGGTGGCGCCCCCCTTCCTTTCTCCCATGAGTGGGAAAGGCGAGAGGGGCTAGTCGTCCCCCTTTTCCTTCCCTAGGGCTGGCCGACCAGGGAGAGGGGCGCACCAACCCCCTGTGGGCTGGTTTGTCCCTCCCTTGGCCCATTAAGCCCATAACACCTACCGGGGGTGTCCGGAACCCCTTTCGGTGACCCGATGGCTACCCGATGCATCTCGAAACCCTTCCAGTATCCGAATAAAATTGTCCTATATATCAATCTTTACATCTCGGCCATTTTGAGACTCCTCGTCATGTCCATGATCTCATCCGGAACTCCGAACAACATTCGGTCACCAAATCATATAACTCATATAACATTATATCGTCAACGAACGTTAAGCGTGCAGACCCTATGGGTTCGAGAACTATGTAGACATGACCAAGACACCTCTCCGGTCAATAACCAATAGTGGAACCTGGATGCCCATATTGGCTCCTACATATTCTACGAAGATCTTTATCGGTCGAACCGTTATGAGAACATACGCAATTCCCTTTGTCCATCGGTATGTTACTTGCCCGATATTCGATCGTCGGTATCTTCATACCTAGTTCAATCTCGTTACTGGCAAGTCTCTTTACTCGTTCCGTAATACATCATCCTGTAATTAACTCATTAGTCACTCTGCTTGCAAGGCTTCTTATGATGTGTATTACCGAGAGGGCCTAAAGATACCTCTCCGATACTCGGAGTGACAAATCCTAATCTCGATCTATGCCAACTCAACAAACACCTTCGGAGATACCTGTAGAGCATCTTTATGATCACCTAGTTACGTTGTGACGTTTGATAACACAGAAGGTATTCCTCCGGTATCTGGGAGTTGCATAATCTCATAGTCAAAGGAATATGTATTTGACATGAAGAAAGCAATAGCAATAAACTGAACGATCATTATGCTAAGCTAACGGATGGGTCTTGCCCATCACATCATTGTCCTAATGATGTGATCCCGTTATCAAATGACAAGACATGTCTATGTTAGGAAACCTTAACCATCTTTGATCAACGAGCTAGTCTAGTAGGGGCTTACTAGGGACACGGTATTTGTTTATGTATTCACACATGTATTTAAGTTTTCGATCAATACAATTCTAGCATGAATAATAAATATTTATCATGAATAAGGTAATATAAAATAACAACTTTATTATTGCCTCTAGGGCATATTTCCTTCACCTCGTACGCCTCTACTTTGACATCCAAGCCGGTTACTGCACAACAGCGCCCCAGCTTCACGCATCCAGCGACGTCTGCCCTCTCATGATGTATGTTGCGTGGTCGCATATGCTCCGAGCATGGGCGTGTAGGTGCCTACACGCGCGTATGCACTGGTGTGGCTAGCCGCTGGCTCATCGTGACATGATGTTTGTTCGCTGCTGCATCCAGGAGTCATGATGCGTCCAATGCTTCTGTGCATGTACATGTGGCAATATGCATGTCCCGATCTGCGTAGCCGCCGCATACAACAAATTTTCTGAAGATTGTGAGTACGCGCACACTTCCCAAGCAACGGTTGCATCTGTGTTGTCTCTTCGAACCGCACCTTCGCGGCCCTATGGTTCTTCGGTGGCTGGACCGACCCGTGTGCTACCGCTGCGTCGTCACTTCGGGCCATAGTGTCGCGGCCCGCGGTCCACTGTTGTTCCGAGGCCGTCCACTTTAGGTCGTTCCCATGGCTGCATCGACCATCGCGTTGTTGTTGCCTCGCCCCATCAGGTCATTGCGAGCGTGGCACGCGGTCTCTGTCGTTGCCCCGTGGTTCTTCCCGCAACTGCATTCATCTGTGTGTTGCCGCTGCGTCTCCCCTTTGGGCCGTAGTGCAGTGGCCCGTGGTCCACCACAGCCCCCAGGTTGTTCACTCCAGGCCCTCCCCGTGGCTGCACCGACCCTCGTGTCATCGCTACATCCTCCCATCGGACCGTAGCTAGCGTGGCACGCGGTCCCTGCTGGTACCATGAGGTCTTCCATGTCGTTGCCCCGACCCGCGCACTACCGCTGCGTCGCCCCTTCGGGTCGGACCGCCGCGGCATGCGGTCCACGTCGTTGTCCATGCGCGTCGACGTCTGTGTGGTATGTGTCGTGCTGCCTTCCTAGGCATCGGAACGCCACCATCCGCGCTGGTCTTTGACACACTGTCGGGTTCTTCGTCACCTACTTCGAGCACCACCGCGGCGCTCCTAACCTAGCCGTCGCCGCACCTCTTCTTCCCGGTCCATGGCGACTAACTCGACACGGGCCACCCTGACTCTACATCGACCATGGTGTCCCTCGCTACCTCGACCACGGCTACACCACACAATGCTCGCAACTACCTCGACAACGGCACAAAGAGAGCTATCACCTCGTTTGAGCAACTCGTCGGCTTCCTCTACAGTCCACGCGTCCACAAAGCGACACCATCCATGACGCTTCCGTTGTGACTGTGGGGGGATGTCAGCCGGCGGCTGCTATTCTCTCCAGTCTAACCGTCTGCGATGCTCCTGTTGTTCGCAACGCTGCTGCTATGACTGCGGGTGGATGTTAGGGCATCTATTGCCACATATGACAAATAGGCACCTCAACGCCATGGACGCGCTTCCGCAAGGCCCGCAGCGATGACTGTGCACGACTCAAATTTCACTCCTTGCATCCGGACATCTCATACTAGATTCTTAAATCCATACAAAGATACGCAAACAAAATAACCTATGTACTACATCGATCACCTAGCTACTCTTCGTCGGAGATGTCGATGATCTCCGTGACCGGCTTCGGCAGCATGGGCGGCAGCTGCAGCTCCGACTGTTTCGCTCCGGCCTCCTTCTCCTCTATCTCCGCATTGAGTTCGGTGAAGAGTGCGTCAGACCCCGCCTGCTCCCGCCAGAGGAACGCCCGGTTGGCCTCCACATAGGCCTCATCCTGGATGGACTCCAGGATGGCCTGCTGCTACGCCATCTCTTCGGACTGGGCAACGGCGAACTCCGCCTCCGCCTGCTCCATGTTGAAGGACGGTAGCTGCTGCTCCGGCTCCTCCGCCTCCTCCACCTCAATCGGCGCCTGCTCCTCCTCCTCCTTCGCTTCCCCCACCTGCTCCTCCGCCTCCAGCTCCAGCGAGTCCAGAGGCAGCCTGGCAGCGATGCGGGTTGCGCGCCCGGCTTGTCTCTCCCGGATCTCCTGCTGGATCTCGGCGCGGCGCTCTGACGTGAGCATTGTATAGTACGTGATCTTAGTCCGGACCATGGCAGAGCGCCAGAGTGGGAGAGGGAGGAGGTGGATGGGCTCGTACTGGAGACACGGAGAGGGGGAGGTAGATGGACTAGGGTTAGAGGACTCCGGCCGGTTTAAATAAGCCGATTTGCTCTCGGGCGGCGCCACGCGGCGTTCACACCGCGGCGACGGAGGAGGCATCCGTCGGACCGCCGGGTTTCCGGGCGAGTCCGCGTGGGACCCCTTCATCCATCCTACATGGCAGGCATGCCCGGGCGGGCCCGGGGGCCCATATATGCCCCATATTTGGGCTGGATATGGGGGGTGCCGATCAGCCTGGGCGTTTGAGGTTGCTTAAGGAGCCCGTCTGGGTCAAAAAAATGTGACCGGACAATGACCGAGCGACCCGCCTGGGCGTATGAGGCGGGTTTGAGGCGCCCAACAGTAGATGCTCTTAGAGATATATTTGGTCGTTAGAGATTGTCTGGGATTAGATAGGAATAGTTTCCATCTTACCTAGGAGGCGTCTTTCCCTTCAAGTCTTGTACTTAATATATATTGAAAGTGCAACTAATCCCCGCGTGGTTTTGGTAATTCATAACAACATAGCTCATTGAACTAACATCCATTCAAGTTAAATATTTCATAAATTTCAATGATTGGCATGGCATGGACTCAGAATGCTAAGGAGAAAGATTGGCAAAAGCTCAAGACTCTTCATTTTCATTTTAGTGATCCAAGATCACATTGAGTCTATAGGAAAGCCAATACTACTAAAAGGGAATGAGGTGTTGCTTAATGGTCTACTTGCTCAAAGTGCTTAGTGATATTGCTCCAAACCCCTCATCCACTTTCTCATTTCCACATTTGTACAAAACCCAAAGTCAACCTCGGCCCCACCGATTTGATCTTTCTGGCGCCACTGAGTTCAGTTGACATAGCCGCTGCCAGAAACCCTGGACAATTCGGTCTCACCGATACAGATCTCGGTCTCACCGAGATGGCCTTGCAAACTCCCTGTTTCCCTTCGTAACATTTCGGTCTCACCGAAATGAGCGATCAGTCCAACCGAGTTTGCTTGACATCCTCTCTGTTTGATCTTTGCTGAAATCGGTCTCACCGAGTTCATGCAATCGGTCTCACCGAGATGAGGTTTTGCCCTTGCCCTAGCACATCGGTCCCACCGAGTTGATCATGTCGGTCCCACCAAGATTCCTAACGTTAACATTTTAAACTAAATCGGTCTCACCGAGTTCTTCTATTCAGTCTGACCGAGTTGGGTCAAATGTGTGTAACGGTTGGATTTTGTGTGGAGGCTATATATACCCCTCCACCCCTATCTCCATTTGTGAGAGAGCCATCAGAATGTACCTACACTTCCACTACTCATTTTCTGAGAGAGAACCACCTACTCATGTATTGAGGCCAAGACATTCCAATCCTACCACTAGAATCTTGATCTCTAGCCTTCCCCAAGTTGCTTTCCACTCAAATCTTCTTGCCACCATATCCAAATCCGTGAGAGAGAGTTGAGTGTTGGGGAGACTATCATTTGAAACACAAGAGCAAGGAGTTCATCATCAACACACCGTCTATTACCTTTTGGAGAGTGGTGTCTCCTAAATTGGTTAGGTGTCACTTGGGAGCCTCCGACAAGATTGTGGAGTTGAACCAAGGAGTTTGTAAGGGCAAGGGGATCCCCTACTTCATGATGATCTACCCGAGTGAGGCAAGTCCTTCGTGGGCGATGGCCATGGTGGGATAGACAAGGTTGCTTCTTCATGGACTCTTCGTGGGTGGAGCCCTCCGTGGACTCACGCAACCGTTACCCTTTGTGGGTTGAAGTCTCCATCAACGTGGATGTACGATAGCACCACCTATTGGAATCATGCCAAAAATCTCTGTGTCTACATTGTGTTTGCCTTCTCCAAACCCTTCCCTTTACCTTCATATGCAATGTTTTACTTTCTGCTACTACACTCTTAGAATTGCATGTGTAGGTTGATTGCTTGACTTGTACTAGTTGCTAAAATCTGCCAACACTTAAAATTGAGAAAATGCTAGAATTTTATTTGGTCAAATAGTCTAATCACCCTCCCTCTAGACCTACTTTAGATCCTACATACACTCGCCCTCGAGGCTCATTAATACATCCAACACATTAGAGCATCTACAGCCGGGTCTCTCATACCCGTCTCAAACGCCCGGGCAGGCCATCCGACCGGTGACCAGTCACAAAAAATTGACTCAAACAGACCTCTCAAACTGCAGACAAACGCCCGGGTTGACCAGCACCCCTCATATCCAGCCCAAATATAGGGCGGGTATGGGGCGGCACGGGCACACCCGGGCGCGTCCGCCTGATCAACAGGGACGACCCACCACGGACCCTACAAAACCCCCCCAATCCGGGCGGCGAGCTCAAAACCTAGCTCTCTCCCTCGCTCTCTAGCTCCGTCCGTCCACTCCTCTCCGTCTCCGGTTCGATCCCATCCACCACCATGAGCAGCTCCGGTAGCGACACTTACTCGGAGCTCAACTACGAGGAGAAGATGGCCCTCCGCATTGCGCTGGAGTGCTCCAAGGTGGAGACCGGCGACAGCTCCGGATTTGGAGTGTCGCCGCACCTCCCGCGTCGGTGCAGCGCGGACGCCCGAGCTGGACCCTCCCGGCCCGCGCGCAGCGACGCCTGGTCAAACAGTCCGCGTCGGCCCCGCATCGTCCCCTTCCCCCGTCGGCCGCTCCTGCATGCGGCCAACATTGGGTGCTTGTGTCCGCGCCTCCGGCCCGCATGTGCACTCCGGAGTTGGAGGCGCGCGCCGCGCACCACGAGAGGCAACATGCATGGTAGAGGGAGGCGGCGAAGCAGTCCGCGTGCCGCCGCTGCGGGACGGAGCCGTACGCCGACGAGGACGCGTGTCTCCACGTCTGGGTGTATTGTCGCTCCCTCACGACGGCGGTGACGGATGCTCGCCGCCTCCGATGGAAGAACGCGAAGATGCACCGGCTAGCCATTGAGCAGTCGGAGCGCGAGGCGAAGGAGGCAGCGGCATAGAAGGCTCGGGTGGCAAGGCTGAAGCGGGAGCAGGACAGGGTGGTCCGTCGGATGAAGGGGCTCATCGTCCTCTCCGACTCCGACTCCATATTGTACTCTGCAACCCATCAAAATTAATACATCAAAGCCAAGACGTGGGATTCTACCTCATCAAGAGGGTTCAAATCTGGGTAAACATCGTGCCCCTACTTTTCATATTATCATCTAGCTCAGATCACCTAGTTTGGGACCCCCTAACCCGAGATCTGCCGGTTTTAGCACTGACAGTCACTATTTTACTTTTGTTTGTCTATGTACATTTTGTGGTACATTTTTTATGCTTTGTTTGTGTTCCTTTGAATCAGATGACGGCATCATTGTGTGCGCCCTTAAACGAGATATGAGGTGTGAGAGCTGAAGAGTGTGATAAGTTGGACAAACACATCGTTTCTGTGTATATGAGTAGTATAGAAAAAATCGGATTGCAAATTAGATTCTTCTTTCCGCGCTGTTCGAGAGCAGTGAAAAGGAAGTCCCCGTTGCAAACAAGACGCATAGTATAATATACAGCAGCAAGAAGGAAAAACGTTCTTCCCCTACAAAGCCTAATGTCACCACCGTCCACCGTCTCACCATTTCCGTTCTGGCGCCAGAGAAGCGACGACGTGCACAACCCGCGACGGTAACGACCAGACGTGGACTAGGGCAGAGGCAGGACCCAACCGGCCGGTAGCAGCCGCTCCGCGTCTCTGACCATGCGTCGACCCCCTCTCGCCTCGGTCTCCGGTCCCCGCGCCCCCACCCAGCAGCGGGAGAAGACAGAGAACCCGTCACAACCTTGCTATACACACAACAAAGTCAAGCCGATGCTTGCACGATGATATGGTTAGAACCGTCCATGCAAAGCAGAAATTGCAGCCCAGCCGCAGATTTAGTGTCGTCCACAGATCGTTTAAGGAAAAGTCGTTTGTATAGTGGTTTCGAAGAACCCGTCCCGTGCGTGGATTGCGGCGCCGGTGGACCACCGCGCTCGTGTCGATCTTTCACCAGTTCTCCATCCATCCCCACCATGCCCCACGGAGCCGCGAGCCGGTTGGGGTTGCCCGCGATCCGTGTCCGGTACGTGCAGTTACTCCTCGTAGCCGGTGCGTTGCATGCAATTGGGCGTCGGTATCGTCGACGGACGCCCCGCTGGTCCAATCATTTCCACGAGAAGCACTGACTTCGGCCACTGATCACATCCTACGGATCCTGCGGTTCATAGGGAGTCAAGCGAGTGGGTAGGGATGGGCGACTGCTAGCCAGTAGGAGTAGTTGCATGCCTTCAACTGGGCAAGTATGCAGTTCTAGACGTCGAGGCTGGACAGTAGATACTGATAGGGAGTCAAGCGAGAGTGGGTAGGGATGGATCCATGGTTGTAGCTGCATGGCTTCAACTAGCCAAGTGTGCGCTCTAGACGTGGAGACTGGAATCAGTGGATAGTTGATACTGATACCAGAAAGTGGGCAACTGGGCAGAGAGATGCCGCTCCGTTTTTTCCCCGACCCAACCGGTACGGGAGTATAGCTATACGCACCGAGTGACGGAGTGCGCATGCAATCACGCCGTGCTGTGCAACTTTGAACAGCAGTCGTCGTTGCCGACTTGCCCGTGGAGAATCCAGCAGTGGCAACGTGATCGGCTTGATTCGAGATTGACCGGCCGGTCGTATATATCTAGCTAACCGATCCTGCGCCCAAGAGTACTCCACGGAGATGGGCAACTGACCGGCAGTACCACGTACAGGCAGTAAATCATGAAGTCAACTGCCGCCGAGATGGGCAACTGATCCTGGTCACCCGGTCCCGTCGGATCACGCTACCCATGTAAGTTCTGTCTGTGTACGGCCACATTTTTATTTGCGGGGTACGGCCACATTTCAAGCACGTAGGTGAAAATGTCAAAGTACCCACCCTCCACTTGCATGAGAGATGAGACGACGCGACGGGAGCGTGCGTGCATGCACCGAATAAGGAAACTCCGGTTCTGTGTGAACAGCGTCAACTCGGGATCTGATTACCTGAGATTTCTAGGCGTCTTCCAGAGCGGTGTCATTTAAGGATCTCCCAGCTTCCGCAACACGTGGGGAGATTTTCCACCCTGCTGACAGTACTAGCGCGACCTCAAACATCACAACTTGCACAATAAAACTAGTCTAAACTAGCGATCAAAATCAAACCACGTAACGATGGAGAATTACTTCGATTCGTCTTGGATCGTCTCGGCCGGACAATTTAGCAGCAGCCCAGAGTTGATCGACCCTTCTTCTTTCGAAAACATTGTCATCGCATGCACATATTCACGCAACGTCTATTGAAAATTGGAGTCGTGGAATTTTTAGATTGACGAAAGTTGCCATATATAGAAACATCACGTCTCATTGAAATATTTTCTGTCATAACGATACACATGCATGTTCGATCCCAGGTGGGCTAAAAAGGTACGACGTACCTTTCAACTACCACCAGATTTTTATTTAACTGGGATAGAATTCAATGTTTGATGGCTTTGGAAATGAGCAAATGGAAACTGTGCAGCCAACCAATGTGGTTTCAATATGAACTCGTACGTCTATATAATAGTTTGCGAGAGCAATTTGACAAAATGTGCACTATTTTATTTTGGCTTTGACAAATGACACATCCATACTCCCTCTGTCCATGAATAAGTGTATATACAGAAATTTAGGACAGATTATAAAGTGGAGTAAAAAATGCATTGGGAAGATGCAAATCACTACATCTCTCCTCATTAATTACCCAACCCGCAATAAGCTAAGTGTATGTAGAAATTAAGGAGACCATGTGTTGAATGTTATTGGTCTTGATTACCGTATGCTGAGAGAGAAACATTTTTCTATTTTAAAATATATTGGGAAGATAGAAATACACTCTTTTATGAATAAATTTTAAAGTCAAATGGACACTTATTTATGAACGGAGGGAGTATATATCACAAGCCTGCGCCACAAAAGTCTTCGAGCCAGTAAGCCGCCTCGTAAGTAAGACATGCCACTGCTAATCTACCGATCACACCACACTAGTAAGAATGTGACTGCAACATTCGTGAGCGCCTCGCACTTGCTAAAAGGCGGGAATCGATGTTGTGAGTGCAATCTGAGACCGTGATCCGGACTTCTGTTTCATCATCGTTGCTGGTCGACTGCCACGGTGGACGAACAATAAGCACCTCGCCGCCCAGTGGTGGAGACAAGCCTGGGGCAGTTAGGGATATACCCTGAGGCCTAGAAACAACTTTCATTGTAATATTTTCATACAAAGTATAAAAAATTATAGAAGTCTATCACTCAACATAGCACAGCTTCAGGCGTAACTTGCATCTAGCTCCGCCACTGTCACCGCCGCCATCCACCAAGAGGTGGAAGGTCGCGCACATTGTTCAGCTGCGACATGCATCTTATGTTGCCATCCTCGCTATTAATTAGACAACAACCATTGTGAGCTCTTTGGCTCCAATAGGCAATAGCGACGTCATGAGGTTGGAGTGAACGCGCGTTTGGAAGGGAGGTGTGATAACCTGGTTTAATAGGGATGATATACTACTCATGTTAATAAGGAATTCCTTTTTTTCCGAGAGCCCATTCGGGCAGAACTTCAAAGTTAAGCATGCTCAGCTTGGAGTAGTTTCAGGATGGGTGACCGACCGAGAAGCTGCTCCTAGGTGCGCACGAGTGAGGACAAAGTGCGCAGAAAAGACTAGTATTGATCTGTGGGGCCAGTCTAGATCCCGCCAGGAGTAACGACCACTGACGGGTGTGTCCGGGGCCTTACAGGAGGCCTCTCCGCTGATTTTAGAGCAACTCCAACGGGCCGACCCAAACGGACGGCGATTTTGTCCACTTTTTGTCCGTTTCGGTCGGCCAGGCGGATACGGATGTCCGCTTCCGCGTTTGGGTCGGCGCGTGCGCCCAACGCTGGCCTGACCCATTTTCACGGCGGTAGGAAAAAAAATAAATGCATGCATATTAAAAAAGCAAAAACAATATTAATTAAACATTAAAGCCAGCCACGAAGGCCGGCGAGAGTCCACGCGTCCACATTTGCATTTAAAAAAAATAAAAACAGCCTAAACTATGAGGCGGCGCGCTGCCCTAGGAGGCGTCGTCGTCGTCCTCGGGGTCCGTGAGGTCGATGAGCGTCGGCGTCGGCCCGGCCCAGGCAAACGCCGTGTTCCAGAGCGCCGTCATGTCGGGCGCAGGCTGTGCCGGAGCAGGCAGTGCCGGCGCGGGAGGGTGTGTGGCCGCCTGTGCAGCCGCGGCCTGGCGCGCCTCCTCCTCGGCCTCGCGCTGCTCCTCCTCAAGGTCGCGCTCGAGCATCTCGAGGTACTCGCCTCGCGGCGCTCCTCGGCCACCCGGATCTGGCGCCAGTGCTCGAGGTACGCCGCCTCCTGCGCCGGCGTCTCTCCCATCCAGACCGGCGGCGCGCATACCCACTCGCGCACTACTCCTGTCCAAGAGTAGCACTTGATGGGGGACGGCTTCGGCTCGGGATCTGGCTTGATAGGGGACGGCGGGGCCACCGGCGGCACCACGTTGTCGCCCGCCACGGAGAGGGCAAGGGCCTGCTTCATTGCTGCCTCGTACCGAGCCTCCTCATCCTCCGCCACCTCCGCCCTGTGCCGCTCGTCCTCCTCGCTCTCCCGGTATACAGCCGCAAGGGTCGCCTGGTAGGCGTCCTTCGCCGCCTAGTCCTCCTCGCGGACGACGAGCGCCGGCGGCGGCAAGCTCCGGTCGACCTTGTGCACGCCCCGTCGCCTCGCCTCCTCGTGCTCGAAGGCGAACCACCTCGCCCAGTTGGGCGAGTCGGTTGCGTAGACGGCCTCGCGGCTTTGCTCCGACGTCAGCAGCGCCCGTCGGCGCCGCACCTCCTCCACGTGAGCCCGAGCCGTCTGCGGCGCCGCCGGCACTGGGATCCTATCTGATCGAGATGCGATCGTCGGCGAGTCACGTCGAGATCTGAAGAGAGTGGCGGTCTTTGCCGATGCCACTCCGCTGGTGCACGCTTGCGTTCACGCGTTGCCTCTGCCGGCGAGGCGCCGGCGCCGGTGGAGGTGGGAGGAACTCTGAGGGGAAAGGGGTGGCGGGGCCTTGCACTTGGCCTTGCTGCCGCTGGTGCCGGAGAAGAGGCCCATCTCGCTGTGGTTGTGGTGGCTAGGGTTTGCCGGCGACGGGGGAGCAAAGCTTGGCAGATGTGGACGATGAGTTTGGATGAGGATGGCCCCACCGCACGGTCGGCTTAAAAAAGGATGAGCGTCGTCGCTGACCCGTGGGCCCGTGGTCATAAATTAAGCTGACCGCGTGGGCAGCTGGTAGTTGGACGGCCGCCATCTGGGGACGCGGCGGACAGCGAGAAGACGCGTGAAGCGTCCGTTCGGCGTCCGCGCCGACGCATTTGGAGCGCAAATTTGGACCGCAAATGCGTCGGCGCGGACGCGACGCGGACGTGATTTAGGTTTGGGTCGGCGCGTTGGGCCGCCACTTTTGTCCGCGCCGACCCAAACGAACACAGGCGGACGAAATGGGTCGGCCCTTTGGAGTTGCTCCTATAGATATTAATTTTGGCATTAGACTTGTGCTACTTTTGTTTACTTTGAGGGATCTAGACCCTATAAAAACAGTTGTATCATTTTGTTAAGAAATGAAACACCTATTATTCCAAAAAAAAATCTAGCCGAAGCCGAAAAAAAGGATTTCAATATACATCTGAAGTCAGATTATTAGCGTAAAAACCTGACGCCCTCGGCTACTCGGATTCCCATCGAATGCGTGGTACTTATTGAACTGTATTCTGGCTACTTTTGCATGACAGAATTAGCACAAGAAACATTTTGCATCGCAGGAACATGTACTTGGAAAACTATAACGGTGCCTTATGTGCAGATGCTATAGAAGAAACAATCTCACACTTGTTCTGGGACTGTCCATTTGCTTGGTCTTGTTGGAACTTTCTCATCCCCACTAAACAAAGAGGAATATCTTCTTATGATGAAATTCAACTCTCTATAAACAAGCTTCCTTCAGGCATTGCAATGGAGATCATTATTATGGGCTGCTGGAGCATATGGATGACCAGAAATGACAAGATCTTCAGAAGTGCACCACCTCACTATGACACATGGAAATACTCTCTAAAAGAGGGGCTTGAAGTAACTAAAATCAGAGCAAAGCAGGAAAAGGCTGATTTGATCAGTATTTGGCTAGCACAGAACTTGTAATCTCATTTATGTTTCACAAAATTGATATTGGGTGACTGGGACTTGTATTGAACTTTGTATATATTTTAATTTATGAAAATACCGTAGAACTATTGTTCTAGGATTCAGGCTCAAAAAAAACCCTAGAATACGTAGCTGGCGTAATGATGCCATGAAGGACACAAAAGTCAGTGTAAGCAACCAGTCGCCCGTTGACAAAAGTATTTCCACCGATGTCACCGCAACCACGTGTGGCAGCGACCCAGATGATTTGTTAACTAGCGGTGATTAACAAAGCTATTCGAGGACACGCGTACAGCTGGATTAACGCTACTAGCGGGTCGCGTGATCGCGTCGACCCACGTAGTAGGACTACATTTCTACTATTCTCTTCGTCCGGAAATACTTGTCATCAAAATCAAAATGAATAAAAGGGGATGTATTTAAATGTATTTTAGTTCTAGATACACCCATTTTTGTTCATTTTAATGACAATTTTTTCCGGACGGAGGGAGTATTTCCTCCAACGACTTGCACGAGAGGATGCGACGACGAAGCATGTGGAGTGTGCTATCACGTCTGTCCACGATCAATCGTACAGTCTCGCGCCAGTCTTCCCCCAAATACATATCACGTTTCCTGCATCGAAGAAGTCTAAGCAAGAAAAAAATCAACGCTGTGTATATATGGAGCTAGCAAGCTTGTAGACAAAACTGAATACGGAGTATATTCTTTTCAAAGGTTATACTAGTTCTCTCCGGAAATTGAACTGTTGTATTATTAGCTGAAGGGTTTCTAAAATGTTAGGTGGAATTCTGAATTCCAGAGCGCGGGTGTGGTTGCCCACGCCGTACGGCTAGAAAAGAAAAATGGAAGCGTCGTCGCCCCCTGGAGACGCCACCCCCTGATTGGTGGATCTGGTCTTCATGCAGTCACCTGAACGGGACTTCCTCCCTGCCGCGGCTACCCCTCGGGTCGCCGCCCAGCACATACGTACGTACGTGTCCCCATTGATTAACAGCCTAGTTAACCCCGATTAGACTAATGTTTATCTTTAGGGACTAGCATGGACAAGAAACCTGTCCTTTTCCGTCGTGGAGATAAGAAAGGAAGAGAGAAACGACGGGCTAAGCGTCTACGAGCTAGCTTAGCTGGTAGATCATAGAAAGCACGTAACTGGGCTGATTAAAGTACGTTATTATCCCATGAGATCTCTTTAATCTGCCCTCATTGACTTGCTGTAAACTGACAAAAGGAAAGTCTTCTTGCTCTCATCAGGTGCTAGGAAACTCGAGCGATGTCCATATAGAGAGAAGAGAATAACATGGTGTATAGCTAGATTACTAGCATTAGAGTAGCCTATCGGATGGTGATGTGATGGAGCGTCGAGTGATACGCCGTGTGAACTCCGGGTGATGCCGGCGCCCGCGGTACGGCCGGCCGGCCTCCGCACGTCTTCCACGGCTGATTTTTTGGACCGGCGCCTTTTTGACGCAGACGATTGAACCCGCGTAGACCGCCCAGGAAAGAAAGAAACCACCGTGTCTACTCAACAACCTCTCTCTCCCTCTCTCTCTCTCTCTCTCTCTCTCATGCCCATCACTCACGTTGAAAAATGATTAGTGGGTGCACCTAATCGGGGAACTTTGCTAACACTATTTTGTTACCTTGTTGCTCAATCTAAATTATGATATGATGAACAATCTCCTCTTCTTTCCTTTTGCGTTCTTGTGCAAGGGCAAGGGGCTGCAAAAGTAGGGGATATCTCTTTCAGTTCTGTTCCGGACCAACAGAAAAGCTCTTCTCTTCTTTCCGGAAAGGCATATCCATACCGGACACTCCGGAGTGCCTTTTCTATGTGCCACTTTATCCCCCTCGAAAGCAAGAGAAGGAGCATCTTAGACTTGACCAACACTACAAACTTGCATGAGGCGATGCCAATGTTTCGACCGACTCCAGTAATATTAATCCTCACATAATTGCATGCCATACTACGTAAACTCACGTTGCTTCTCAGTTACTCCCCATCAGAATATATGTGAATGGGGGATCCACACTAGGAGTTGGAGGAGGAGAAGCTTTTGGTAGTAGGATGATGGATGGAAGGCAAAAGAGGTTGAAGAGCGGAGACGGCATTGACCGAGATATGATTGTCCGTGCGGCGCTCTCCTCTGGTCTTCGCAACCACGTGGGCGCGAGAGATGCCAACCAGGCATGACAAACCTATCCATCACACCACTCGTCACCGAGCGACAAGGACGCGAGGAATATTGCGGAAGAAGATTGAGCAAGCCCATCGGTGTCCAGCTCTGCGCGTGTCGGCCCTGGCCACTGGACTGCTGCGATGTCCACCATTGTTTCGGGTTGGAGAAGCTTCCGGAAAAAGACAAATCGCGTGTTGGTTAAGACTTTGATTTGTGCATCAGTCTTCGTGTCTTAGAAGAGGTGAGCAACTTTGGACTTATATAAACAGATTTTTTTTCCCTGGTCTGAAAAACTCTCACCGAGTGTACACAAAGGCATATCAGTACCGAGTATACAGTTGAAAATTTTGGCTGACAATCGCGTACCAGAGAGACCTCTCGAGATCGATGGAGCGTCCAGGCCGTGAATCCACTGATTAACTGACTTTGCTACTTTCAGAACGTATCGCGTGATTCCAGTTTTCAGAGAAGATATGCAAAGGCAGTTGGCCAAGTGGTGTTTACTCATGCTAAAGTACATGCAGCCAAGACTGAAGCTGGATAGATAGTAGTGCAATTTCTGAAACTTAACTTTGTTTGCCTTACCTAAAGTAGTGATCTAAACACCCTCATATTTCTTTACGGAGGGAGTACTATATTATCAATGCCACCGGAAATATGCCTTTCTCATCATCTGCGTGATGAACAACGGCACAACAGAAAGCTGGCGCTGGATACTTTGGCTTGCTCAGTTCCTGATATTTTAGTTTTTGTAGAGCAAGCACATCACCAGCTCAGTTCCTGACATTCTAGTTTTTGTAGAACAAGCACAACACCAGCTCAATTTCAAACACAAATGGAATGTTGCTTTCGCAGCATGTGCTCTCACCCTATGGCATGCTAGGAATGACCGGGTTTTCAACTCCAAGGTTTGGACTGCAACCTACACTCGATTATATGCAGCAAATATGCTACATCTCTGGAGCAATAGAGCCCATAGTCAGATAGTAAAGGATGATTGAGGGAGTCTTGGATTAGGGGGTCCTCGGACAGCCGGACTATATCCTTTGCCTGGACTGTTGGACTATGAAGATACAAGATTAAAGACTTCGTCCCGTGTCCGGATGGGACTCTCCTTGGCGTGGAAGGCAAGCTTGACAATACGGATATGTAGATCTCCTCTCTTGTAACCGACTCTGTGTAACCCTAGCCCCCTCCGGTGTCTATATAAACCGGAGGGTTTGTCCGTAGGACGACAACAATCATACCATAGGCTACCTTTTAGGGTTTAGCCTCTACGATCTCGTGGTAGTTCAACTCTTGTAATACTCATATATCAAGATCAATCAAGCAGGAAGTATGGTATTACCTCCATCGAGAGGGCCCGAACCTGGGTAAACATCGTGTCCCCCGCCTCCTGTTACCATCCGCCTTAGACGTACAGTTCGGGACCCCCTACCCGAGATCCGTCGGTTTTGACACCGACATTGGTGCTTTCATTGAGAGTTCCACTGTGCCGTCACCGTGAGGCTAGATGGCCCCTTCGATCATCGACAACGATGCGATCCAGGGTGAGGTTTTCCTCCCTGGACAGGTCTTTGTATTCGGCGGCTTCGTACTGCGGGCCAACTCGCTTGGCCATCTGGAGCAGATCGAGAGCTGCGTCCCTGGCCATCAGGTCAGGTTTGGAAACTTGAACTACACTGCCGACATCCGCGGAGACTTGATCTTCGACGGATTCAAGCCCATGTCAAGTGCGCCGCACAATCACGACGAGCATGACTTAGCTCTGCCGTCGGACAGTGTTCAGGGGATAGCACCTGCAACTACTCCGGCCCTCGATCCGGAAAAATTGCGCCATCTGAGGACGGGTGGATAGACCCCGCCACGGAGGCCGCTCTCTCGGTGGCGATAGAGCCGAATACTGACTTAACCACCCACGAGAGCCGTGTGGCCGAACCGTTGGATTCGTCCCCGGCCACGGGCTCCGAGCCGCTTGCGTCCGTGCCTATCGAATCCGATTGGGCACCTATCATGGAGTTTACCTCCGCGGATATCTTTCAGCACTCGCCCTTTGGTGACGTGCTAAACTCATTGAGGTCTCTCTCCCTGTCAGGAGATCCTTGGCCGAACTATGTCCGACTAGATTGGGATGCGGATGACGAAGAAATTTTCTCCCCACCCACCACCCACTCAGTAGCCACTTTCGACGATTTAACCGACATGCTCGACTTCGGCTCCGAAGACATCGACGGTATGGACGACGATGCAGAGATTTAACAAGAACCACACATTGTATACCGGACTGCCACCTCATCATATGACATATACATGGTGGACACCCCCAAAGAAGGCGATGGCGATAAGACAGTGGAGGATAATCCCTCCAAGAAGCAATCCAAGCACCGACGTCAGCGGCGCCGCTCTAAGTCCCGCCATAGCAAAAGCAGTATACCGACACAAGAGACAATAACGCTCCAGATAGTGCCGAAGACGATGACAATCCCCTCCAGCCAGACCTAGAGCGGGAGGATGAACAAGCTAGCCCTCCGGAACAGGCAGCAAACGGAGAATCGGAGGATGACAATTATATGCCTCTCTCCGAAGACGAGGAGAGCCTCGGCGACGAAGAATTTATCGTGCCTGACGATCCTGTCGAACAGGAGCGCTTCAAGCGCCGGCTTATTGCCACAGCAAACAGCCTAAAGAAAAAGCAACAACAACTTCGAGTTGATCAGGATCTGCTAGCGGACAGATGGACTGAAGTCCTTGCGGCCGAGGAATACGAACTCGAACGCCCAATCAAGAGTTACCCAAAGCGCAGGTTGCTACCCCAACTCGAGGAGGAAGCATTGAAACCTACATCTCCAGCGTATGATGGGCTGATCGGCCACCTCGTGGCCGAGACAGAGAGGCGTATCAGGCCGAAGTCCAGCCTGCACCCCGCCGCCACTTAAACAAAAATACCAAGGCCCGGGGCAACACGCGGGACCTGCGAGACGTATTGGAAAACAAATCAGGACATACAAGATCGATCTACGGATCACGGGGGCGCGCCACAACGCGGGACGATGATCGTCACGCCGGATATACCAAAAGCAAATCCGGCCTGGCCGAATACAGCAGACAAGACTCATATGAACTGCGTCGTGACATAGCCCGGCACAGAGGCACCGCACACCCCCTATGCTTCACCGATGAAGTAATGGATCGTGAATTCCCAGAAGGGTTCAAACCCGTGAAGATGGAATCATATGATGGCACTACAGACCCCGCGGTATGGATAGAAGATTTCTTCCTCCACATTCACATGGCCCGCTGGGACGATCTATACGCCATCAGATACCTCCCATTAAAACTCAAAGGGCCGGCTCGGCATTGGCTGAATAGCTTGCCGGCAAACTCCATCGGAAGTTGGGAGAACCTGGCTAATGCATTCCTGGACAATTTCCAGGGCACTTATGTGCGATCACGGATCTTGACGATTTAAGTCATATATCAGCAGCCAGGGGAATCGGCCAGGAAATTCTGGACCCGGTTCCTAACTAAGAAGAATCAAATTGTTGACTGTCCGGATGCAGAGGCCTTAGCGGCATTCAAGCATAACATCCGTGACGAGTGGCTCGCCCGGCACCTCGGTCAAGAGAAGCCAAAATCCATGGCAGCCCTCACAACACTTATGACCCGCTTTTGTGCAGGCGAAGATAGCTGGTTGGCTCGTAGTAACAACACAGCAATCAAACCTGGCTCATCAGAGGCCAGGGATAGCAACGGCAATCCACGAAGCAACAAACACAAGCGTCGCAAATATGGTGAAAACGCCGAAGACACGACAGTTAATGCCGGATTCAGTGGCTCCAAATCCGGTCAGCGGAAAAAGCCATTCAAAAGAAGTACTCCGGGCCCGTCCAGTTTGGACCGCATACTCGATCGCTCGTGTCAAATTCACGGCACTTCGATAAGCCAGCCAATCACACCAACAGAGAATGCTGGGTGTTCAAGCAGGCCGGCAAATTGAATGCCGAAAACAAGGACAAGGGTCTGCATAGCGACGACGAGGAGGAGCCTCGGCCGCCGAACACAGGAGGACAGAAGAGGTTCCCTCCACAAGTGAAAACGGTGAACATGATATATGCAACCCACATTCCCGAGAGGGAACTGAAGCATGCACTAAGGGATGTCTATGTGATGGAGCCAGGCGCCCCAAAGTTCAACCCATGGTCCTCTTGTCCGATCACCTTCGATCGCAGGGATCACCCCACTAGTATCCGTCATGGCGGATCTGCCACATTGGTCCTCGACCCCATCATTGACGGGTTTCACCTCACTCGAGTCCTTATGAACGGCGGCAGCAGCCTGAACCTGCTCTATCAGGATACAATGCGCAAAATGGGTATAGACCCCTCGAGGATCAAACCCACTAAAACCACCTTGAAAGGCGTCATCCCAGGTGTAGAGGCCCATTGCACGGGTTCAATCACACTAGAAGTGGTCTTCGGATCTCCGGGCAACTTCTGAAGCGAGGAGTTAATCTTCGATATCGTCCCGTTCCGCAGTGGCTATCACGCACTGCTCGGGCGAACCGCATTTGCCAGATTCAATGCGGTACCGCGTTATGCATACCTCAAGCTCAAAATGCCAGGACCTCGTGGGGTAATAACAGTCAATGGAAACACAGAGCGCTCGCTCCGCATGGAGGAGCACACTGCAGCCCTCGCAGCAGAAGCGCAAAGCAGCCTTATTAGGCAAGCCGCCAATTCGGCGAAAAAGACCCCGGACACCTTCAAGCGAGTCCGGAGTACCCCGCAGGCGGATCGACAGGAACGTTTTGAGCTCGACTAGCAATTCGGCCTCCGTCCTAGTCCCAGTCAAGTGGCGAAATTCATGCCACGCGTACATAACTATGCACTCAAGATACCATGGGCATAGGCGGAGGCACCACTACGGCATGTCCCACAATGCGGCTCAACCGCCCCAGGAGTTGTATGATGTCTACTACACAACCTTCTTCTTGTAGACATTGTTGGGCCTCCAAGTGCAGAGGTTTGTAGGACAGTAGCAAATTTCCCTCAAGTGGATGACCTAAGGTTTATCAATCCGTGGGAGGCGTAGGATGAAGATGGTCTCTCTCAAACAACCCCGCAACCAAATAGCAAAGAGTCTCTTGTGTCCCCAACACACCCAATACAATGGTAAATTGTATAGGTGCACTAGTTCGGCGAAGAGATGGTGATACAAGTGCAATATGGATGGTAGATATAGGTTTTTGTAATCTGAAAATATAAAAACAGCAAGGTAACAAGCGGTAAAAGTGAGTGTAAACGGTATTGCAATGATAGGAAACAAGGCCTAGGGTTCATACTTTCACTAGTGCAAGTTCTCTCAACAATAATAACATAATTGGATCATATAACTATCCCTCAACATGCAACAAAGAGTCACTCCAAAGTCACTAATAGCGGAGAACAAACGAAGAGATTATGGTAGGGTACGAAACCACCTCAAAGTTATTCTTTCCAATCAATCTGTTGGGCTATTCCTATAAATGCCACAAACAACCCTAGAGTTCATACTAGAATAACACCTTAAGACACAAATCAACCAAAACCCTAATGTCACCTAGATACTCCATTGTCACCTCAAGTATCCGTGGGTATGATTATACGATATGCATCACACAATCTCAAATTCATCTATTCAACCAACACATAGAACCTCAAAGAGTGCCCCAAAGTTTCTACCCGAGAGTCAAGACGAAAACGTGTGCCAACCCCTATGCATAAGTTCATGGGCGGAACCCGCAAGTTGATCACCAAAACATACATCAAGTGAATCACGTGATATCCCATTGTCACCACAGATACGCACGGCAAGACATACATCAAGTGTTCTCAAATCATTAAAGACTCAATCCGATAAGATTACCTCAAAGGGAAAATTCAATCCATTACAAGAGAGTAGAGGGGGAGAAGCAACATAAGATCCAACTATAATAGCAAACGATACATCAAGATCGTATCACCTCAAGAACACGAGAGAGAGAGAGAGAGAGAGAGAGAGAGAGAGAGAGATCAAACACATAGCTACTGGTACATACCCTCAGCCCCGAGGGTGAACAACTCCCTCCGCGTCATGGAGAGCGTCTGGTGATGAAGAGGGCCACGGTGAGGATCCCTCCGGCAGGTCTTGGAACAGGGTCCCGATTGGTTTTTGGTGGCTACAGAGACTTGCGGCGGCGGAACTCCTGATCTATTATGTTCCCCGATCGTTTTAGGGTATATGGGTATATGTAGGAGGAATAAGTACGTCAAGGGAGCCATGAGGGGCCCACGAGGGTGGAGGGCGCGCCCAGGGGGTGGGCGCGCCCCCCTGCCTCGTGTCTCCCTCGTTGCTTCCTTGACGTGGACTCCAAGTCTCCCGGGTTGCTTTCCTTCCAAAAATAACTTCTCCAGAAGGTTTCATTCCGTTTCGACTCCGTTTGATATTCATTTTCTTTGAAACATCAAACAAGGGAAAAAACAGAGGCCCGACCTTTGGGCTCTGGGTTAATAGGTTTGTCCCAAAAATAATATAAAAGTGTTTGATAAAGCCCATAAACATCCAAAACAGATAATATAATTGCATGGAACAATAAAAAATTATAGATACGTTGAAGACGTATCAGCATCCCCAAGCTTAATTCCTGCTCGTCCTCGAGTAGGTAAATGATAAAAACAAAATTTTTGATGTGGAATGCTACCTAACATATTTATCCATGTAATTCTCTTTATTGTGGCAAGAATATTCAGATCCATAAGATTCAAGATAAAAGTTTAATATTGACATGAGAACAATAATACTTCAAGCATACTAACAAAGTAATCATGTCTTCTCAAAATAACATGGCCAAAGAAAGCTATCCCTACAAAATCATATAGTCTGGCTATGCTCTATCTTCACCACACAAAATATTTAAATCATGCACAACCCCGATGACAAGCCAAGCAATTGTTTCATACTTTTGATGTTCTCAAACTTTTTCAATCTTCACGCAATACATGAGCGTGAGCCATGGACATAGCACTATATGTGGAATAGAATGATGGTTGTGGAGAAGACAAAAAGGAGAAGATAGTCTCACATCTACTAGGCGTATCAACGGGCTATGGAGATGCCCATCAATAGATATCAATGTGAGTGAGTAGGGATTGCCATGCAACGGGTGCACTAGAGCTATAAGTATATGAAAGCTCAACAAAAGAAACTAAGTGGGTGTGCATCCAACTCGCTTGCTCACGAAGACCTAGGGCATTTTGAGGAAGCCCATCATTGGAATATACAAGCCAAGTTCTATAATGAAATATTCCCACTAGTATATGAAAGTGACAACATAGGAGACTCTCTATCATGAAGATCATAGTGCTACTTTGAAGCACAAGTGTGGTAAAAGGATAATAACATTGTCCCTTTTCTCTTTTTCTCTCATTTTTTTATTTGGGCCTTTTCTCTTCTTCTTTTATGGCCTCCTTTTTTTCGTCCGGAGTCTCATCCCGACTTGTGGGGGAATCATAGTCTCCATCATCCTTTTCCTCACTTGGAAAATGCTCTAAACATGAAGATCATCACACTTTTATTTTCTTACAACTCAAAAATTACAACTCGATTCTTAGAACAAAATATGACTATATATGAATGACTCCGATGGTGTACCGGGATATGCAATGAATCAAGAGTGACATGTATGAAAGAATTATGAACGGTGGCTTTGCGACTAATACGATGTCAACTACATGATCATGCAAAGCAATATGACAATGATGGAGCGTGTCATAATAAACGGAATGGTGGAAAGTTGCATGGCAATATATCTCGGAATGGCTATGGAAATGCCATAATAGGTAGGTATGGTGGCTGTTTTGAGGAATATATATGGTGGGTGTATGATACCGGCGAAAGATGCGCGGTATTAGAGAGGCTAGCAATGGTGGAAGGATGAGAGTGCGTATAATCCATGGACTCAACATTAGTCATAAAGAACTCACATACTTATTGCAAAAATCTATTAGTTATCGAAACAAAGTACTACGTGCATGCTCCTAGGGGGGTAGATTGGTAGGAAAAGACCATCGCTCGTCCCCGACCGCCACTCATAAGGAGGACAATCAATAAATAAATCATGCTCCGACTTCATCACATAACGGTTCACCATACGTGCATGCTACGGAATCACAAACTTTAACACAAGTATCTCTCAAATTCACAACTACTCAACTCGCATGACTCTAATATCACCATCTTCACATCTCAAAACAATCATAAGGAATCAAACTTCTCATAGTATTCAATGCACTTTATATGATAGTTTTTAGGGCCATTTGCATTTCTGCCCCTAACTCGAACCACCTAATCAGATATACCCCTAATTCGAAAGCCTGCTCAAAAATGCCCCTCCACCGTTATGTGCACTTATAGAAATGCCCTTCCGCTCCGTTTCCGTCCGGTCAAAGGGGTTTGACCGTCTAACTGGCGTTTTTGGACAATTTGCCCTGCCTCCATGTGTCTCTTACTAGTGGGACCGAGTGAGAAAAAAATAAAAAGGAAAAACACTTTCTCTCACCCCTCACTCTCTCTACCCTCTCTCTCACTTACACGTGGGACCCCACATGTAAGTGTCTAGTTATCTTTTTTAATTAGTTTAACAGTTTTGTTAATTGGTAGGGCCTGCCAATTAGTCTCGGTAATTAGCATAATATTTAACACACGCTAGGATTAGTGCTAATATAGCTAAGGGGCCCCACATGTCATAGGAAGCCCATTAGTACTAATCGAACCACCGGCGTTAAGCCGGCGAGCACACGCCACGGCGAAGGGGGAGCTCTGTTCCAATGACCAAACGACCGGTGGAATGGTCCTTTGCTCTCCGGGCTTGCTCGCGTTGAATAGAAGTGGTAGGGCGAAGGGACGGCCAGAGTGTCCGGCATGGCGAGCGGGCGGCGGCGGTCAAAGCTAGGTGGCGGGGGCTAGAAAGCGTGGGGAGAGGGTCGGCATCGGCGTCTCACCGCGAGCATGCGAGTCTTCAAAGGGTCTGGGACGGCCGAGCATGAGCACATGGACCTCGCCACGGCCGCCCGAGCAACGCGTCGTGGGGAGGCGGCTGGACGAAGAAGAGCTCGTCGGCGACATGTCCGGCAGTTCCGCAACACCATATGGATCTCCTGTACGATAAGGGAGCACCGAGGGACCACGTATGACAGCAAATCGAAGATGGCGGCCGGTGGGCAGAGGTGGCGGTGATCTCGTCGGTTGCGTAGTTGCAAGGCACCCAAGGTCCAGATCTACGGTGTGGTGATGCTCTATTCTACGGCGGGCCTTGCAGAACCACGGTCCGGCTTCTTGCCGTCGTTAGCCCACGTTAACGAAGGCAGCGGCGACGGTGGCGCTCAGACAGGGGAGAAAGGGAGAGGGAGGGAGGAGAGGGAGGGAGGGAGGAAGGGAGAGGGGAGGTGTGGAGGAAGGGGTGCGGCGTGGGGAGCTAGCGGCGGCGGCGCACGGTCCTTGGGCAGCCGGCGCTCGCCGGAAGTGTGAGAGAGAGGTCGTGAGGTAGGGGAAGAGAGGTGGGAGGTGAGAGAGACACCGTGAGGGGGCCACATGTAAGTGTGGTAGAGAGAGGAGGTGAGAGAAAGAGATTTTTCTTTTATTTTTTCTTGAGCGGTCCCACATGTAAGTGATACATGGAGGCAGGGCAAAATGTCCAATAAACGCCTCAGAGACGGTCAAAGCCCTTTGACTGGACGGAAACGGGACGAAAGGGCATTTTTGTAAGGGCACCTAACGGCGGAGGGGCATTTTTGAGCAGACTTTTGAATTAGGGGCAAATGTGAGTAGTGGGTTCGAGTTAGGGACACAGATGTAAAAGACCCAACCCTAGTTTTTATTATACCCATCTTGGATGCCCATCATATTAAGACTAAATTCATAACCAAAGCAAATTACCATGCTGTTTAGGACTCTCAAAATAATATAGGTGAAGCATGAGAGTTCATATATTTCTTCAAAATAAATCCACCATTGTGCTCTAAAAGATATAAGTGAAGCACTAGAGCAAACAACAAACTACTCCGAAAGATATAAGTGAAGATCAATGAGTAGTTGAATAATTATGTAACTATGTGAAGACTCTCCCAATTAATAATTTCAGATCTTGATATTTTATTCAAACAGCAAGCAAAACAAGATAAAATTACATGACGCTCCAAGCAAAACACATATCATGTGGTGAATAAAAATATAGCTCAAAGTAAAGTTACCGATGAACGAAGACGAAAGAGGGGATGCCTTCCGGGCATCCCCAAGCTTAGACGCTTGGTTATCCTTGAATATTACCTTGGGGTGCCTTGGGAATCCCCAAGCTTAGGCTCTTGCCACTCCTTATTCTATAGTCCATCGAATCTTTACCCAAAACTTGAAAACTTCACAACACAAAACTTAACAGAAAACTCATAAACTCCGTTAGTGAAAGAAAACAAAACACCACTTCAAGGTACTGTAATGAACTTATTATTTATTTATATTGGTGTTAAACCTACTGTATTCCAACTTCTCTATGGTTTATAAACTATTTTACTAGCCATGGATTCATCAAAATAAGCAAACAACACATAGAAAACAGAATCTGTCAAAAAACAGAACAGTCTGTAGTAATCTGTAACCAACGCAAACTTATGGAACTCCAAAAAATCAGGCAAAATAGGAAGGCCTAGACAATTTGTTTATTAATCAGCAGCAATTGGAATAAATATTTTATCACGTTCTGGTGATTTTTAACAATTATTTTCGTGAACAGAAAGTTTCTGGAAATTACAGCAAGATCAAATAACTATCATCCAAGAAGATCCTATAGGTCTTACTTGGCACAAATACTAACTAAAACATAAAACCACATCTAAACAGAAGCTAGATGGATTATGTATTACTAAACAGAACCAAAAAGCAAGAAACTAAGATAAAATTGGGTTGCCTCCCAACAAGTGCTATCGTTTAACGCCCCTAGCTAGGCATGATGATTTCAATGATGCTCGCATAAAAGATAAGAATTGAAACACAAAGAGAGCATCATGAAGCATATGACTAGCACATTTAAGTCTAACCCACTTACTATGCCTAGGGATTTTGTGAGCAAACAACTTATGGGAACAATAATCAACTAGCATAGGAAGGCAAAACAAGCATAACTTTAAAACTTTAAGCACATAGAGAGGAAACTTGATATTATTGCAATTCCTACAATCATATGTTCTTCCCTAATAATAATTTTTAGTAGAATCATGAATGAATTCAACAATATAATCAGCACCTAAAGCATTCTTTTCATGATCTACTAGCATAGAAATTTTACTACTCTCCACATAAGCAAATTTCTTCTCATGAATAATAGTGGGAGCAAACTCAACAAAATGACTATCATATGATTGAAAATTAAGATCAAGATGACAAGTTTCATGGTTATCATTATTCTTTAAAGCATACGTGTCATCACAATAATTATCATAGATAGGAGGCATGCTTTCATCATAGTAAATTTGCTCATCAAAGCTTGGGGACAAAAATATCATCTTCATCAAACATAGCTTCCCCAAGCTTGTGGCTTTGCATATCATTAGCATCATGGGTATTCAAGGAATTCATACTAACAACATTGCAATCATGCTCATCATATAAATATTTAGTGCCAAACATTTTAATGCATTCTTCCTCTAGCAATTGAGCACAATTATCGGAATCCTTATTTTCACGGAAGACATTAAAAAGATGAAGCATATGAGGTACCCTCAATTCCATTTTTTTGTAGTTTTCTTTTATAAACTAAACTAGTGATAAAACAAGAAACAAAAATATTCGATTGCAATATCTAAAGATATACCTTCAAGCACTCACCTCCCCGGCAACGGCGCCAGAAACTGCTTGATGTCTACTACACAACCTTCTTCTTGTAGAGGTTGTTGGGCCTCCAAGTGCAGAGGTTTGTAGGACAGTAGAAAATTTCCCTCAAGTGGATGACCTAAGGTTTATCAATCCATGGGAGGCATAGGATGAAGATGGTCTCTCTCAAACAATCCTGCAACCAAATAGAAAAGAGTCTCTTGTGTCCCCAACACACCCAATACAATGGTAAATTGTATAGGTGCACTAGTTCGGCGAAGAGATGGTGATACAAGTGCAATATGGATGGTAGATATAGGTTTTTGTAATCTGAAAATATAAAAACAGCAAGGTAACAAGCGGTAAAAGTGAGTGTAAACGGTATTTCAATGCTAGGAAACAAGGCCTAGGGCTCATACTTTCACTAGTGCAAGTTCTCTCAACAATAATAACATAATTGGATCATATAACTATCCCTCAACATGCAACAAAGAGTCACTCCAAAGTCACTAATAGTGGAGAACAAACAAAGAGATTATGGTAGGGTACGAAACCATCTCAAAGTTATTCTTTCCAATCAATCCGTTGGGCTATTCCTATAAGTGCCACAAGCAACCCTAGAGTTCGTACTAGAATAACACCTTAAGACACAAATCAACCAAAACCCTTATGTAATGCACCTGCTACCTTTCAAAGATGCATGATGGCTATATTCTCTGATTTTTGTGAACAAATTTGTTAGGTTTTCATGGACGATTTTTCCGTCTATGGTTCCTCTTTTGATGATTGCTTGAGCAATCTTGATCGAGTTTTGCAGAGATGTGAAGAAACTAATCTTGTCTTGAATTGGGAAAAGTGTCACTTTATGGTTAATGAAGGTATTGTCTTGGGGAACAAAGTTTACGAAAGAGGTATTGAAGTTGATAAAGCCAAGGTTGATGCTATTGAAAAGATGCCATGTCCCAAGGACATCAAAGGTATAAGAAGTTTCCTTGGTCACGCCCGGATTTTATAGGAGGTTCATTAAGGACTTCTCAAAAATCTCGACCTCGACTAATTTATTACAAAAAGATGTACCATTTGTCTTTGATGATGATTGTGTAGAAGCATTTGAAATACTTAAGAAAGAATTAGTCTCTGCACGTGTTGTTCAGCCACCTGATTGGAATTTACCCTTTGAAATTATGTGTGATGCTAGTGATTATGTTGTAGGTGTTGTGCTAGGGCAAAGAGTTGATAAGAAATTAAATGTTATCCATTATGCTAGTAAGACTCTAGATAGTGCCCAAAGAAATTATGCTACTACCGAAAAGGAACTTTTAGCAGTTGTATTTGCTTGTGATAAATTCAGACCCTATATTTTTGATTCTAAAGTAACTATTCACACAGATCATGCTGCTATTAAATATCTTATGGAAAGGAAAGATGCAAAACCTAGACTTATTAGATGGGTTCTCCTGCTGCAAGAATTTGATTTACATATTGTTGATAGAAAAGGAGCGGAGAACCCCGCTATGCATAACTTGTCTAGGTTAGAGAATGTTCTTGATGACCCACTACCTATTGATGATAGCTTTCCTGATGAACAATTAAATGTCATAAGCACTTCTCGTAGAACTCCATGGTATGCTGATTATGCTAATTGTATTGTTGCTAAATTTATACCACCTAGCTTCACATACCAACAAAAGAAAAAGTTTTTCTATGACTTGCGACATTACTTTTGGGATGACCCACATCTTTATAAAGAAGGAGTAGATGGTGTTATTAGGCGTTGTATACCCGAGCATGAACAGAATGGATCCTCACGCAAGTGTCACTCCGAGGCTTATGGAGGGCACCACGCTGGAGATAGAACTGCACATAAGGTATTGCAATCCGGTTTTTATTGGCCTACTCTCTTCAAGGATGCTCGTAAGTTTGTTTTGTCTTGCGATGAATGTCAAAGAATTGGTAATATTAGTAGACGTCAAGAAATTCCTATGAATTATTCACTTGTTATTGAACCATTTGATGTTTGGGGCTTTGATTATATGGGACCTTTTCACCTCTAATGGATATACTCATATTTTAGTTGTTGTTGATTATGTTACTAAGTGGGTAGAAGCTATTCCAACTAGTAGTGTTGATCATAACACTTCTATTAAAATGCTTAAGGAAGTTATTTTTCCGAGGTTTGGAGTCCCTAGATATTTGATGACTGATGGTGGTTCACACTTCATTCATGGTGCTTTCCGTAAGATGCTTGCTAAATATGACGTTAATCATAGAATTGCATCTCCATATCACCCGGGGTCTAGTGGTCAGGTAGAATTGAGCAATAGAGAGCTCAAATTAATCTTGCAAAAGACTGTCAATAGGTCTAGGAAGAATTGGTCCAAGAAATTGGATGATGCATTATGGGCCTATAGAACTGCATATAAGAATCCTATGGGTATGTCTCCGTATAAAATGGTTTATGGAAAAGCTTGTCACTTACCTCTCGAACTAGTACATAAGGCATACTGGGCTATTAAAGAGCTCAACTACGATTTCAAACTTGCCGGTGAGAAGAGGTTATTTGATATTAGCTCACTTGATGAATGGAGAACCCAAGCTTATGAAAATGCCAAGTTGTTTAAAGAAAAAGTCAATAGATGGCATGATAAAAGGATACAAAAGCGTTAGTTTAATGTAGGTGATTATGTGTTGCTATACAACTCTCGTTTAAGATTTTTTGCAGGAAAACTTCTCTCCAAATGGGAAGGTCCTTACGTTATCGAGGAGGTCTATCGTTCCGGTGCCATAAAAATCAACAACTTCGCAGGCACAAATCCGAAGGTGGTAAACGGTCAAAGGATTAAACACTATATCTCAGGTAATCCTATAAATGTTGGAACCAATATTATTGAAACCGTAACCCCGGAGGAATACATAAGGGACACTTTCCAGAACGCGTTCCGGACTCAAAAAGGAGTAGGTATGTGGTACGGTAAGTAAACCGACTCCAAAACAATTTTTAAGGCAATATTTATCCGTTTTGGAATATTTAGAAAAATAGAAAAATAAGTAGCAGTCCGGGGAGGACACGAGGGCTCCACGAGGGTGGAGGGCGCGCCCTACCCCCCTAGGCGCGCCCCCCTACCTCGTGAGCACCTCGTGTGCCCTCCGGACTCCGTTTCCTTGCACGATACGTATTTTGGTCGGTAAAAATTCATTATATATACTCCCGAAGGTTTTGACTCTCGTATCACACAAATATCCTCTGTTTTCGTTTCGAGTTGTTGCTGCTGCAGATTAGAGCAAGATGTCTTCTCAAGAGTCAGTCGGGGAGAGCCGGATATCTAACCCGGCACCGGAACCAAGGGCAAACAGCGACGCTGACCACTTTGGACTGGCAACGGAGGAAGAGATGGAGGCTGACCTGATGAGAGTAGATGCCATGGAAGATCAAGAAGTCACCTCTCGCCTCCGAGCTGGGTTTACGATGGGGAACTTCTGAGCTCGATTATTCCAAACTCGGTTATCCCTTCCAATGTTAAATTTCTTTCCTATGAAAATATGAGGAGGAGTGTCTCTTGTTCTCCCGCAGCTATTCAACACCCTTGGGTGCAAGGAGCCTTAGCCGTTACAGGAAAGCTTCGCAAGGAAATAATGGACCTCAAGCAGCAAGTCGATAAGCTCGAGGAGGAGAACCGTATTCTGAGGGGAATCATCGCCAAGAATATTACGCCAACAACAAAGAAGGAGATATAGTCACATGGGTATGGGCACTCCCCTTGGCAACTTCCAAGCTTGGGGGAGGTGCCCTGGTATCGTATCACCATCACAACTCCTATCTTTACCGTTTTTCTTAGTTCGAGCCTATTAGTAGTATCTTGATTTAGTAGAATAAAGTCATGGCATGATCTAGTTTTGAGTTTTGCTTTATGATCCTTCTTTGTAATCGAGTCCGTGAGCTATATAATAAAGATTAGTGTTGAGTCAAGGGCTTGAGTATTTTGCCATGATCTTGGATGATTAGAAGAAAAAGAATAAAAAGAATCAAAGAGTTCATATTGATCTTAGTGAAAGTAATGACTTTACATAGAAAGAGTATGATGATTAAAAATTGTTGGGAGTTGACAAATATAGCTTGGGTCATCGTTGCAATTAATAGGAAGTAATAAGGAAAGAGAGGTTTCACATATAGATATATTATCATTGACATCTTATATGATTGGGAGCACTCATTAAAATATGACATGCTAAAGAGTTGATGTTGGACAAGGAAGACAACATAATGAGTTATGTTTTCTTATATCTGAGATAAAGTATGTTGTTATGAATCCTCTAACGTGTTGAGTTTGCCTTTCCCCCTCATGCTAGCCAAATTCTCAGCACCAAGTAGAAATACTACTTTTGCTTCCAAATACCCTTAAACCAGTTTTGCCATGAGAGTTCACCATATCTACCTATGGATTGAGTAAGATCCTTCAAGTAAGTTGTCATCGGTGCAAGCAATAAAAATTGCTCTCTAAGTATGCATGACTTATTAGTGCAGATAAATAAGCTTTGTACGAACTTGTTGTGGACGCAATAAAAGCGACGGGCTGCATAATAAAGGTTCACATACAAGGGGCAATATAAAGTGACGTTCTTTTGCATTAAGATTTTGTGCATCAACCCTAAACACGCATGACAACCTCTGCTTCCCTCTGCGAAGGGCCTATCTTTTATTATTATCCTATACCTTATGCAAGAGTCACGGTGATCTTCACCTTTCCTTTTTCATTTTATCCTTTGGCAAGCTCAGCATGTTGGAAAGAACATGATATATATATCTAATTGGATGTAGGGAGCATGAATTATTATTATTGACATTACCCTTGAGGTAAAAGGTTGTGGGGAAAAACTATAAGCCCCTATCTTTCTACGTGTCCTACTAATACTCCGTAACCACAAGTATTGCGTGAGTGTTAGCAATTATGAAGGACTAAGTGATAGTTGAGTATGTGGACTTGCTTTTAAGCTCTGACATAGACTCTTTCCGATGTTATGATAAATTGCAATTGCTTCAATGACTGAGGTTATAATTTGTTGGTGCTCAATAAGGTTTATGATTCATACTTTGGCTTTGTGAAAAGATCATCACTTGAACATGAGTAATCATATGACAAAATCTATTTATGTTGCTGTTATGGAAATAATCATGATGCCTTCATGCCCGTATTTTATTTTTATCGACGCCTCTACCTCTAAACATAAGGACATATTTATTGTTATCAGCTTTTCGCTTGAGGACAAGCGAGGTCTAAGCTTGGGGGAGTTGATACGTCCATTTTGCATCATGCTTTTATGACAATATTAATTGCATTATGGGCTGTTATTTCACATTATGTCACAATACTTATGGCTATTCTCTCTTATTTTACAAGGTTTACATTAAGAGGGAGAACGCATGGCAATTTGGAATTCTAGGTTGGAAAAGGAGCAGATATTGGAGGACTATTCACAAGAACTCCAAAAGTCCTGAAACCCCACGGAATACCTTAAAATAAATAAAGAAAATCATCGCCAAAGATGAAGGCGGGGCCCACACCACTCACGAGGGTGGGGCGCGCCCCCCAGGCGCGCCCCTACCTCGTGGGCCCCCGGTGGCTATCCGACGCCCATCTTCTCCTATATGAAGTCTTTCGATGAGAAAAAATAGAAGGCAACCTTTCGGGACGAGACTCCGCCACGAGGCGGAACCTTGGCGAACCAATCTAGAGCTCGGCAGAGCTGTTGCCGGGGACACTTCTCCCGGAGGGGGAAATCATCACCATCGTCATCACCAATGCTCCTCTCATCGGGAGAGGGCAATCTCCATCAACATCTTCATCAAGACCATCTCATCTCCAAACCCTAGTTCATATCTTGTATCCAATTCTTGTCTCCAAGTCCGGATTGGTGCTAGTAGGTTGCTAGTAGTGTTGATTACTCCTTGTAGTTGATGCTAGTTGGTTTATTTGGTGGAAGATCATATGTTCAGATCCTTTATGCACATTATTACCCCTCGATTATGAACATGAATATGCTTTGTGAGTAGTTACGTTTGTTCCCGAGGACAAGGGAGAAGTCTTGCTATTAGTAGTCATGTGAATTTGGCATTCGCTCGATATTTTGATAAGATGTATGTTGTCTAACCTCTAGTGGTGTTATGTGAACGTCGACTACATAACACTTCACCATTATTTGGGCCTAGAGGAAGGCATTGGGAAGTAATAAGTAGATGATGGGTTGCTAGAGTGATGTAAGCTTAAACCCTAGTTTATGCGTTGCTTCGTAAGGGGCAGATTTGGATCCATATGTTTCATGCTATGGTTAGGTTTACCTTAATACTTTTGTTGTAGTTGTGGATGCTTGCAATAGAGGTTAATCATAAGTGGGATGTTTGTTCAACACTTCACCATTATTTGGGCCTAGAGGAAGGCATTGGGAAGTAATAAGTAGATGATGGGTTGCTAGAGTGACAGAAGCTTAAACCCTAGTTTATGCGTTGCTTCGTAAGGGGCTGATTTGGATCCATATGTTTCATGCTATGGTTAGGTTTACCTTAATACTTTTGTTGTAGTTGCGGATGCTTGCAATAGAGGTTAATCATAAGTGGGATGTTTGTTCAAGTAAGAACAGCACCCAAGCACCGTCCACCCACATATCAAATTATCAAAGTACCTAACGCGAATCATATGAGCGTGATGAAAACTAGCTTGACGATATTCCCATGTGTCCTCGAGCGCTTTTCCTATTATAAGAGTTTGTCCAGGCTTGTCCTTTGCTACAAAAAAGGATTGGGCCACCTTGCTTCACTTTATTTACTCTTGTTATTTGTTGCTCGTTACAATTTATCTTATCACAAAACTATCTGTTACCACTTATTTCAGTACTTGCAGAGAATACCTTGCTGAAAACCGCTTATCATTTCCTTCTGCTCCTCGTTGGGTACGACACTCTTACTTATCGAAGGGACTACGATAGATCCCCTATACTTGTGGGTCATCACACCTAGATACTCCATTGTCACCTCAAGTATCCGTGGGTATGATTATACGATATGCATCACACAATCTCAAATACATCTATTCAACCAACACATAGAACCTCAAAGAGTGCCCCAAAGTTTCTACCGGAGAGTCAAGACGAAAATGTGTGCCAACCCCTATGGATAAGTTCATGGGCGGAACCCGCAAGTTGATCACCAAAACATACATCAAGTGAATCACATGATATCCCATTGTCACCACAGATACGCACGACAAGACATACATCAAGTGTTCTCAAATAATTAAAGACTCAATCCGATAAGATTACCTCAAAGGGAAAATTCAATCCATTACAAGAGAGTAGAGGGGGAGAAGCAACATAAGATCCAACTATAATAGCAAAGCTCGCGATACATCAAGATCGTATCATCTCAAGAACACGAGAGAGAGAGAGAGAGAGAGAGAGAGAGAGATCAAACACAGAGCTCTTGGTACATACCCTCAGCCCAGGGTGAACTACTCCCTCCTCGTCATGGAGAGCACCGGGATGATGAAGATGGCCACGGTGAGGATCCCTCCTAGGTGAGTCTTGAACAGTGGTCCCGATTGGTTTTTGGTGGCTACAGAGACTTGCGGCGGCGGAACTCCCGATCTATTCTGTCACGATCGCTTTTAGGGTATATGGCTATATAGGAGGAAGAAATGCGTGGGGAGCCACGAGGGCCCACGAGGGTGGAGGGCGCGCCAGGGGTGGGCGCGCCCGCCTCGTGCCTCCCTCGTTGCTTCCTTGACGTGGACTCCAAGTCCCGGTTGCTTTCCTTCCAAAAAATAACTTCTCCGAAGGTTTCATTCCGCTTCAATTCGCTTTGATATTCCTTTTCTTCAAACATCAAACAAGGGAAAAACAGAGGCGGCACTAGGCTCTGGGTTAATAGGTTAGTCCCAAAAATAATATAAAAGTGTTTGATAAAGCCCATAAACATCCAAAACAGATAATATAATTGCATGGAACAATAAAAAATTATAGATACGTTGGAGACGTCTCACTGTATACCTTCATCATTTTCTCTTTCATGACCTTACTCTCCGGAAGCCCTTTTTGGCAGTCTGATTGCTGGACGCACTACGGGAAGGAAATACCAAGGAAGCAAGAAGCTCTGACGTACAAGGGAATCCCCTGGTGGTCTCTGGTAACGATCGAAATACCTGTTTTAAATACCCATACACAGCTTGCCCTTGGATAGGACATGTCAAATAGTCCTATTTTTTGCTTATTGCACTACTTGTATCCGTACGCTTCGGCGCACTATTTGATAACAATGCATAGCGTCAGCCTATTATTGCATTACCCGCTTATTTACGACCCTTTTTCCCTCTTGTCTGCTTATTTACGACAGATTGCAGCCGTACATTCTGGTACGACTAGTACGCCAGGGGCTTCAGTATACCCCACAACATGGCGTGAGAAGTCCGAACACTTTTGACAGTGCGGCACCCCGAACTTATAGCATTATATGCATCAGCTCCGAATCATGTCTTGGGTCAATAGTTGGGTTTGCCCGGCTCCCATGTTTTGGTACCTTACGTTCCGCAAAATCGGCTAAGGTAGCGCTGGGAGAACTACTGCGATTGTGTCCCGGTTCTTCCGGACGAGCACCTCAATAGAGAAAACTGAAAACTAACTGTCATGATGAGGCGAGAGCTGGTCGCTGTTCGAGAGGTCTCAAGTCCTTAAAGACTTTCTCCCTTCGGGCGAGGAGTCGGCCTTGCCCGACTTAGGCGTATATAGCGCCCCAAATTCGGCCTTCCGAATACTAGGGCTTCGCCAAAATTTAAAATTATAGACTTCTATGGCTAAGTGAGAGTGATAAAACTTTATAGTCTGATTGCCTGGTTCGTTGTGTTGAACACCTCCTTCGAAGGACCCAAAATTGTGATAAAGAGTGCTCAGGTTTATCCCGAACACCCTAGTACTAGTTACATGGGGGCAGAAGCCGACGACTGGCCAACTCTCAGATTTCATAAACGGCCACACAGAAGGTAATATTTTAAATTAACAAGCATTGCATAGCGCAAATGAACTCGTTTCACATTACAGGATCACATGAGTACATTCATTCAAATATTACATCCTTAGCACATTCCTCCGCCTCAAGGCGGGCACCCTTCAGGACACTGTCATAATACATTTCGGGGTGGCGATACTCCTTGCCTTCCGGCGGCCCCTCCTTCACCAGCTTTACGGCGTCGGCCGCCCAGATGCACCTTCGCCGGCAAAAGCCTCAAGCACCCTCGATGCAGGCGGACCACTTTATGACTTCGAGCCGTGGGCAGGCATTCACAAGCCGCCTCACCAGACCGAAGTAGCTATCAGGCAGGGGCTCGCCAGGTCACATCCGGACCATAAGACCCTTCATGGCCTGTTTGGCCGCCTTGTGGAGCTCGACCAGTTGCTTCAGCTAGTCGCTCAAGGGCATCGGGTGTTTGTCCTCAAAGATAATCGAGACCGTAACAACTTCTCCGTCGAGCTCCCCTCCTCAGCCCGGTAGAACTCCGCGGCATCCGACACACTGCGGGGAAGATCTGCGAACGCTCCTGGAGAGCTCCAAACTCGGGTAAGTAAAAGGAAAGTTTCCTTCACATGCTTGCTTTTCATAATGAATGCCTTACCCGCTGCTATCTTCTTAACCGCCTCAATTTCCTGGAGGGCCTTTTGGGCTTCAGCCTTGGCATTTTGTGCGCTTTCGAGGGCCTTCGCAAGCTCAGACTCTCGCGCCTTAGAGTCAAGCTCCAAGGACTCGTGTTTTTTGGCGAGAGCCTGGAGCTCTTGCTGCACCTCGCCCACCCGGGCTTCTTGCTTTTCTCGCTCGATGCGCTCCCTGGCCGCTTTGTCTTCGGCCTCGGATAGCGCCTTCTGCAGGGTTGCCACTTTGGTCGTGGCCCCTAGCAAAATTCATGACGATCCTATTATTCCAAAACCAAATCTTAATAATGTACAGACGGGGTATGACTTACCTTTGTTCTCTTCGAGCTGCCTCTTAGTAAGGCCGAGCTTTTCCTTGGACCGCTCAAGGTCCTGCTTCAGCGCAACTACCTCCGCAATACGCATGCGGCAGCTAGCGATGAAGCTCGCATATGCACATAGACATATTCCGATTAGACTCCTGCGGTCATTATTTGATCCTCTATTCAGCCTTTCTTCACGAACGCCAAACAGAGCATCAGGGGCTACTGTCTACGCGGTAATATTTTCTATAATTTGATTACTTACCTGAAAGCCTATTAGGAGGCTGGCACAGGCTTCAGTCAGTCCGCTTTTGGCGGACTGAACCTTCTCGATCACCGCACTCATGATAGTGCGGTGCTCTTCGTCGATGGAAGTGCCATGAAGCGCTTCCAGCAAGTTGTCCGGTGCCTCTGGATGGACAGAGGCCACCGGCACAGGCGGCTTGCCCCTCTTAGCGAGGGGTCGCCTGACAGAATCCGGAACCACTGGAGGTTCCGGTGCGATTCGGCCGGGGTCGAATTTGCTGCCTGGCCATCGGAGCCCATGGGAGTCTTGCTCCCCTTACGCCCAGTATCCGGAATGTCGCCCTGAGGCGCCTCCAGGACTACCTCCCCTTGGTTCGGTGCCCTCTGAGACAACACCTCGACGTTGTCCGTAGGGCGAGGGGAGGAGGCTGTCGGAAGTGAATCGATGTTCATATCCGATGGGTCCAAAGAACCATATGACGAAGATACGTCGATATGGGCTCGGGACGGACTACATAATCATGTTCGGCGCGATGAGAAGCAGTGCAATAAAACATATCAAGAATTATTATGGTATCCGGATACTTACGACTTCGTCAGGGGCTTGTCCCTGGGCAACCACTCGTCGTTGCTATAGGTGGCCGTCGTGGAGCAGTCCGGGAGGAGGGTCCTTCCCTTCTTGGACCCTTCGGCCTCCCCGGATGGGGCAGCCTTCCTTTTCTTGTCTCCCCCGGTAGGGGGGGGGATAACTTTCCTCTTCCTCCTCCTCTTTTTCGTGGGAGGAGTGCGCCTCGGTGTTTTCGGACGATGAGTCCGATATAACCTTGCGCCGGAGACCCTTCCGGGTCCCCGTGGCCTTCTTCTTGGCCTTCTTCTCCGACACCTCATAAGGCACCGGAACCAGCATCTCCGTTAGGAGAGCATCCACTGGATCTTCGGGCAGGGGGGCTGGACAATCGATCTGCTCCGCTGTCTCTACTCAGTCCTATTAAATGGCGTGGAGGCTCAGATCCCACGCATGGTTAAAACTGGGAAAATGAACATCTTATGAGATATAAAAGACTTACCGGATTGGCAGGGCGCTTTGCGTTGAGCCCGCGATCCTCGGTAAGGGGCGGAGGTACCTCGGCGCCCTTGAACAGCACCTTCCAGACGTCCTTGTGCGTCGTGTCGAAGAGCTCTCGTAGCGTCTGGTGCTCGGCCGGGTCGAACTCCCACAAATTGAATGCCCGTCTTTGACACGGGAGGATCCGGCGGAAGAGCATGACTTGGACCACGTTGACGAGCTTGATTTTCTTGCTCATCATGTTCTTGACGCAGGTCTAGAGTCCGGTCAGCTCTATCGAGGAACCCCAGGACAGGCCCTTCTCTTTCCAGGAGGTGAGCCGCATGGGGATTCCAGGTCGAAATTTGGGGGCCGCCACCCAGTTGGTGTCACGCGGCTCGGTGATGTAGAACCACCCCGATTACCACCCCTTTATGGTCTTCACATAGGAGCCTTCGAGCCAGGTGACGTTAGGCTTTTTGCCCACCATGGCGCCTCCGCACTCCGCTTGCTAGCCGACCACCACCTTCGGTTTAACGTTGAAGGTCTTCGGCCACAGGCCGAAGTGGGGCTTGATGCGGAGGAAGGCCTCGCACACGACAATAAACGCCGAGACATTGAGGATGAAATTGGGGGGCAGATCATGAAAATCCAGCCCGTAGTAGAACATGAGCCCGCGGACAAACGGGTGGAGAGGAAATCCTATTCCGCGGACGAAGTGGGTAAGAAAAACCACCCTCTCATGGGGTTCGGGAGTAGGGATGATCTGCCCCACATCTGGCAGCCGGTGTGCGATATCCGCGGCCAGATATCCTGCTCCCCGTAGCTTTGTGATGTTCTCCTCCGTAACGGAAGAGACCATCCACTTGCCTCCTGCTCCGGACATGCTTGGAGTAGTTTGAGAAGAAAATGCGAACTTGGGTGCTGGAGCTCGAGTGCGCAAGAATGGATGAGCAAGGAAGAAGAAGGCGTGGGTGAAAAAGAGGAATCCTTGTCCCTTTATAAGGGCGGAAGAAACTATACGCCTCCCCACTTGCCTGATAAAACCGCTTATTCCCCAGGCGTCGTAATTGATGGCGCGGTTGGGTTACCCACACCCGTATTGATGAGAATCCCGTGATAAGGGGACACGATCTCTGCTTCGACAAGACATGCCAAGAAAACCGCCTCACAATATGTGTAGTAGCTGGTTGAGAAAAACGGTTTGAATAATGACTGGGCCATGGTGTGATGTCATGCCACCGAATGTGTCAGCAGATTAGATTTATGGAAATATTATTCTCTCTACGGTGGTATGTGGAATTTGTTTTGCAGAGCCGGACACTATCCTTGTGTTCAAAATCTTCTATGGAATATTCGGAGGAGGAACCCGCCTTGTAATGCCGAAGACAATCTGCGTGCCGGACTCATCATCATTGAAGCCTGGTTCAGGGGCTACTGAGGGAGTCCTGGATTAGGGGGTCCTCGGACAGCCGAACTATATCCTTTGGCTGGACTGTTGGACTATGAAGATACAAGATTGAAGACTTCGTCCCGTGTCCGGATGGGACTCTCCTTGGCGTGGAAGGCAAGCTTGGCAATACGGATATGTAGATCTCCTTCCTTGTAACCGACTGTGTAACCCTAGCCCCTCCGGTGTCTATATAAACCAGAGGGTTTAGTCCAGAGGGGCGACAACAATCATACCATAGGCTAGCTTCTAGGGTTTAGCCTCTACGATCTCGTGGTAGATCAACTCTTGTAATACTCATATCATCAAGATCAATCAAGCATGAATGAGGGTATTACCTCCATCGAGAGGGCCCGAACCTGGGTAAACATCGTGTCCCCCGCCTCCTGTTACCATCCGCCTTAGACGTACAGTTCGGGACCCCCTACCCGAGATCCGCCGGTTTTGACACCGACAATGATATTCAGTTATGGTGCCAGAAAATAACCACTTACTCCGTGTGTGAAGTTTGAAGTGATGTAATCTCTTCCCCCTTGCCTCCTTCCTACCTTTCTGTTAAGACTCTGCTTGTGCCTTGCACCTTGGTGCACCGGCCAAGTCTTGCTTTGTATCTGTTACTTCACCAGGCTTTGCCTGTTTTGAAATATAAGGTCGGCAACCAGCCACCTTCTTTGTTTCAAAAAAAACAACGACACAACACACTGTAACCGCAGTTGAATCCTGATGCCTGAAGTGCCGACTCCGGAACCACGCGTGTTGGCAAAAGATAATATCATGGTACATTACTCAAACGACTCAGTAACTTGGTAGTTGAGAAGGAAACCAACTAACTGGCGTTGTAACCCGAAGTACCCTTCTGAGCTCAAATAAAAAATTGGCTTTTTTTATGGCGAACTTTGACAAATTTTCCAAATGTTTGCAATTTTTCATCATGAGATCGCACTCGTGGAAGGCGTGGCAAAAAAATCAATTCTTCAAAATACTTTCAAAAGTAGCATTTTCGGAACATCGATTTTGCTTCTTTTTTTGTCACGCCTTCCACGAATGTGATCTCATGATAAAAATTTGCAAGCACTTAGAATATTTGACAAAGTTTACCAAAAAAGAAGTCAGAATTTGTTTAATTTTTCTAAAAATAAATCGATTTTACTGTTCATCCAAGCTCATTTGAGCTCAAGCTCACATACTCCGCATCCCATTGTAACGTCAATCTTGATTACATCAGTCATCAGTGGCTCCACTTCGACCAAAATAACATATCAATTTAGCTATATGTCAATCAGCCGAATTTCAAATTTGGGTCAGTCAATTTCTTGGTCTTCCCTTTTTCCTCTGAGATTCATGCTATTTTTCCTCTTCTGTGTGTGGTCTGTCTTGTTTTGGGCTGTGAATAGTCTGACCACTGTTAGGATCAGTCAATCCCTTAACGGGCTGAGCCCATTGCATGTGCGACCCACCCTTCCCTCTCTACCATCGTCTTTCTCTGTTTTTTTTGTTTTATGTGTTTCACTTTTATTTTCTATTTTTATTTACAGTCGGTTTTTTTATATTGTGGGCATTTTTTAGATGTTAGGTGAGTATAAAAATATATAGACAAATACTGTACAATATGTGTGAAAAATGCATGATTATATGATTATTATTTGCATAGTACAAAAGGTGCAATTTCAGTGCAAAGTTGTGCAAGTTTTTAAATTTCTTACGTTTATTTTATTTTCTTCTCAAAAGGTACTCCCTCTGTTCCAAACTAACTTTCTACAGCTTTAGTACAAAGTTGTATTAAAGTTGAGACACTTATTTTGGATGGGGGATTAATACAAATGCCACTAATAAATTGTTCCTCGTAAAACTTCATTATTTTGATTTGTTTTAGCAATTCTTTTCTTTTATTTTTTCTTGAATGGTAATTCCAATGCCACTATTATATGCTCATTCCTACATATATTTTTATAGACATTGTGTGCATATTTTGTCATTATTTGTTTTCATTTTTCATTCTTAAATAGTAATACTAATACCACTAATCACTTATTCTTTAGAAAACTTATTTTTTTTTATTTTTTAGTATTATTTCATTTTCTTTCTTCTCAAAGGGTAATACCAAAGCCACTAATTTATTCTTTCATAGAAGATTGCACTATAATGATTCTTGTTTATTTTTTACTTTATTTTTATTCTTCTTAAAAGGTAATGCAAATTCCACTAATTCATTCTTACTTAGATTTTTTCTGATTTTTATTTTTTTTAGTTTATATTTCATTTCATTTCTTATTTAAGGGTAATACCAATGTCACTAATTCATTCCATCTTACGAAACTTCCTTTTTAAGAATATCCTATTATTATATGCACATTCTTGCATTTTATAGAAAGCACAATTTTTGTGTAACTTGTATGATTTGTTTAACATTATTTGTTTAGATAATTTTTGATTTGATTCTTCGTAAAAGGTAATACAAATGCCACTAATTCATTCTTCCTGTGAAAACTTCATTTTCAGATGTTTTATTTTATATTTCAATTTATGTTTTTCTTAAATTTCTTGCTTCTTGAAGGGTAATACAAATGCCACTAATTAATTCTTTCTTAGAATTTTTTTATTTTATTTTTAGTTTACATACCATTTTGATTTTGTTTTGTTCCAGTTTATAATTCATTCCTTCTTTGGAAACTTACTTTTTTTCCGACGATTCCACTAGATATACTTATTCTTGCATATTCATTAAATGGTGCAATTTTTATGTAAATTGCGTGCAAATTTTGACATTGTTTGTTTTAGATTATTTTTTATTTTATTCCTTTGTAAAGGATAATACAAATGCCACTAATTCATTCTCCTTGGAAAACTTCATATTTTTATTTAGTTATTGTTTTATTTTATTTTATTTCTTCTTAAATTTAATGTCAATGCCACTAATTCATTCTTATAAAACTTCATTAGTTTGATTTTGTTTTAGTTTCTATTTTATTTTCTTTCTTTTCAAGGCTTCTACCAATGCCACTAATCTAGTCCCTCTTAGAAAACTTCCCTTTTGTAAAATTTTCACTATTATAGGTGTATTCTTGCATTTATCAAAAGTGCAACTTACATATAATTTGTATGAAAAATTTGTCATTATTTGACTATTTTTATATATTTTGATTTTTTTAAGGGTGATACAATGCCGGTAGTTATTTTTTTTTCTTAGGACTTTTTTGTTCATTTATTCTGTATGGCGGCACCAGCACAAGTATTAGAACTTCAGGCGAGCCCCTTTTTCTTCTTTTGGGTTATCAGGTTAACAGCTCATTGTAATTAAATTCTTGGTAATTTTTTTTGTCTGGACCAAACATGGCCTAACTCCTATTGTTATTTGTCCCGCAAAAAGAAACTCTTATTGTTATTTGAGTCAAATGGGCTGGATGTTCCGCATGCAATAAGATATTTTGGTCGACTAGGCTGTAGCCAGTCCCAATTTTTGGGAAAACCCTATGTGACGCACGTTGCGTCAAACTGTCGAAGCTTCGCACAAGTTTCCCGAGCGACCGACGTGATTTGGGCCGGACCGTTAATACTTGCAGCGATCCGGTTTTGGGAACCTTCTAGTGGTTCCCAGATGTTTTTTTTTCGTTTTAGAACGTTCTGGATGGTTCCTGAACCTGCTTTTATTTTCTGTTTTTTTCTTGATTTTATTGTTTCTAGTTTCTTTTTTTTTTGCTTTTCCCTCCTATTTGTTGTTTTTGTTTCATTTTTTTCTTTTTTTGCTTTTTTTCTTATTCCAATTTTTTTATATGTTCGTGTTTTTTGAAAAATATTCGCAAATGTCAGAAAAATGTTCGTGTTATAAAAAATCGGTCATGTTTTCAAATTTGTTTGGCAGTTTCAAAAAATGTTTACGTTTGCAAAAAATGTTCGTTTTTTCAAAAATTGTTCGTAATTTTCAAACAATATTCGCAGTTTATGAAAAATGTTTAATTTTCTAAAATTGTTTGTGTTTCGCCAAAATGTTCATAATTTTTAAAATATGAGTGTTAATATTTTCCTTAAATTCAAATTTCTTTCAGGATTTTAAAAAATTGTTCGTGTTTCTTCGGTAATTTTAAAAATTATCATGTTTTCAAATATTGTACTTAAATAAAAAAATGTTCAAGATGTTCACAAATTGTTCGTGTTTTTCAAAAATTGTTCGGAATGTTTTGGTTCTAAATTTCTCAACTTTTCAAAAAATGTTCAGAATTTCAAAAATGTTGCCCTTTTAAAAAACTGTTCACTAATTTAAAAAAAGTTCTTGTTCAATTTTTTCTTGGAGTTTCAAAAAATGTTCTAGTATAAAGAATTGTTCGCAAATTTCAATAAAGTGCTCAAAAATGTTTTGCGTTCAAAATTATCACAACTTTTCAAAAAATGTACTCATTTCCAAAAATTATTCTTGATATTATAAAAAGGTTCCTGTTTCCATTTTTCAGGATTTTCAAATAATGTTCCTCTTTCAAAAAAAATTTGAAATTTTGAAAATGTAAATGTTTTCAATTTTTGTTCGGGAGTTTAATTTTTTCACCTTTTGAAATTTTTTTCTGGAATTACAAAAATTTCCCCGTATCAAAAAATTGTTCATGATTTTCGAAAATGTGGCAGTTTTTTAAAAAATTGTTCATGGTATTCAAAAGTAGTTGCGTTTCACAAAACATTCGGGTTGTTTTTTGTTTTGAAAAATGCGTTTGAAAGTTCAAAAAAATCGGATCTGTGCTCGGTAGTTTGTTCTTAAAGGTTTGCGCTGTATTGTGAGTATTAAAGCTTGCTATGTCTGCTGGTAGTAGCGCATTGACGCTAGGACGAGATTCTCGGTACAATCCCAGCTTGGCGCTTTAATTTTTTAGCTACAGTTCTCGATCGGGTCTTTATTTTGGACCTACAGTTCTCAATCGGGCCGGCCCAATCATAGACCCCCTGTGCGTGCGAGCGACGACCTGCCGCAGAGAGCGGCAGGTAGGAGCTCCCCAATTTCTGAGCAGATCTGTTAGGTTCCTGCTGTTAAGTGGACGAATCGATCCCGGTTCCTTTGATAGGCTCTTCCATATGCCCATTTGGACAAATGGATGTTTTTTCTGCCATGTGGTGTGGAGCCTGACTTGAAAATTTTGGTGCCCGGCAGAACCATTGATTCTTGAGAACACAAAGCAATTTTAGTACTTTACCAAACATGAAGTAAAAGTGTAAAACATGAACCACCTCGCACAACAAACAGACGCGCCATACCTACTCTGCGCTGTGGAAAAATGTTTTACAAAACACACACACAGTACAGTTGGGAGCTTGTTAGGATGTTCGAACACTTTACCACTAAACTACTCATCACGCGTATTTCCCTGCTTAACAGCTTATACTCGTACTTCGAACAACACCGACCCCGCCCTTAAAAAGCCATCTAACCCCTGTAATTAACCTCCACAAAGGACGTGCAGAAGCACACACAAAAATAATCTTTTTACCATGGGCATGGCCACCGCAGCCGCCGCGACGACGGCCGCTCCGGACAGGCTCCGGCAGCCGTGCAGGCCGAGGCCGGCGGCGCAGATCTCCTCCTCCAAGAACCGCGCGCCCAAGGCGCCCGTGGTGATCGCGCACGAGTGCCCCAGCGCGATGCGCGCCCACGTCCTGGAGGTCCCCGCCGGGCGCGACGTCCTGTCGTGCGTCGCGGCGTTCGCGCGGCGCGGGCGCTGCGGCGCGCTGGTGCTGGGCGCCGCCGGGCACGTCGCGGACGTCGTGCTCAGGGAGCCGGCGCTGGTGCTCCGGGGCACGACGGAGATCCTGAGCCTGGCAGGGTGCTTCTTCCCGTCTCCCTCTGCGTCAGCGGCGGGCGTCGCGGTGTTCCTGGCCGGCCCGCGAGGCAGCGTCCTGGGCGGCGCCGTCGCGGAGGGAGGGCTCGTGGCCGCCGGTCCGGTGGTGGTGATGGTGGCCACGTTTGTCGCGGCTGCGATCGACCGGTTGCCGCTGGTGAAGGGGGACGAATCCTCCAAGGCGGACGGGAGCGACGTGCACGGCGTGGCCGGACAGTGGCGGTGCGGAGGTCAGCCGCTGCAGCAACAGTGCGGGTGGGCGCCGCTGTGTCGGAAGCTGGGCGCGAAGAGCTGAACCGTATGCACCGAGTGGAGAATATAGATTGGGCCGTCATATTGTTCGTTGGCAAGCAGGCCGAAGTGGAGTTTTGGTCCAAGCTTTGAAAACAAAATCCATGTCCTGCTTTTATCTTCTTTGGCTGTGAGACAACAGAAACTTTTCAATGTCTCAAAAGAAACACAAACTTTTCATGAAGATACTCCTTCCGGTCCTTTTTACTCTGTATATAAGATTTGTTTAAACTCAAACTTTGTCAACTTTGACCAAATTTATATACCAAAATATCAACATCTACCATGTTAGAGTTATACAATATGAAAATTGAATTCATGAGGCATCTAATGGTATTGATTTCGTATTATGAATGTTGATATTTTTTCTATAAAGTTGGTCAAATTTTAGAAAGTTTGACTTCAGACAAATCTTATATGCAGACTAAAAAGAACCGAAGGGAGTACAGTATTAAAAATACTCCCTACGTCCACAAACATGAGATGTTTTGGATATTTCAACATGGATTATATATAGACTAAATGAGTGAACGTACATTTGATTGAGAAAAAAGGTAGAACATCTTATATTTGTGAACAGAGGGAGTAACATATAAGGTGCAATCTTGCATGGTAGCTGCAAAACATCCTAGAGCATTTTGTTAACTAGTGCCATGAATATCCCAACCATTGTCTTCATCCAGATGTTTATGCATTTATAAAATTCATCGAGAGAAAAAGGACAACATCCAATGTGATTCTAAAGCTCTCCTACTTTTGCGAGGAATGTCAATGCATCAGAAGTGCCAGCATCAGTAACCTTACCCAGCAAAGTTCCCTTGTAACTTGTTTTCAGTACCTTCTCTTTCTCTCACACCTAAACATCTTCCGATCAGCAAAAATGCAGCTTTCACCAAACAGCTCTAAAAGAAGACGTTTTGGCTCTCCAACTATCAAACTGACACATGCTCAAGGTCGCTGAAGATGTCGCAACAAGATCGGGTACCACAACTCACAACGTTGCACAGAAAAGTAAAGATACATATATAATACTCCCTCCGCCCCGAATTACTTGTCTTAAATTTGTCTAGATAGATACTAACGCTAGCTAGCAGCCAAATCCAAGACAAGCAATTTGAGAGGTACTACTAGCAACCAAAGCCCAAAGGCTATTATTGAGTATACTGATCAGTTCTGGAACAAACAGCATTAATCTGAAGAAGAGAATGTCATGCAGATAATACAACTCCCACGTCAGGACTCCTACTACAATGGCACCACCAGCAGGCATACACCCTATTAGAGCTAATAAAACAGCGCAGGGTTCATCAACCCCTCCTGCGCTTGCCGGGGACCTCCATCTGCTGGAAGATGAACCTCAGCACCTCTTTCATCGTCGCCTTACGGTTTTTCCTGAAATTCCACAGCTCTGACACCACATACCTTCCGCTCGGGTTGTACTCGTTTACTTCGCTCAGAGCGGTCTTCACTGCATTGCACACATCGTCACCATATTCGATCCACAATTGCTTCAGTCTTGGGTCCTCATCATTTACAACTTCCTGCATTACCCGAGGATTGTTATGAAAAAACAGTAGCCTCTAACAATACAAAGGGGTTGAATGTAGATAAACTTAGTAGATACCTTGTCACTTCCGTCTTCAGCCTTAACAAACTTATAAGGATGCCAGGCTGGCTTCTTTATCTCCTCCTGCCAACTCGAGACCAGCTCTGCTGCCCTTGTCTCATAATCATCATTTCCATATTTTCTCTTGCATGCATTCTGAAAAGGTCTTTCATCAAGTTCGCCCATCCTTTTGATACCGATAGCTGTCCGTCCACTGAGTATGTCCTCCAAACCCTGCTCATGGTGACAGTAACTATTCAATGAAAGAAAGCCAATTCATCAACTAATTTAAAATTCAGGTGCAAGGAAATTTCCATACGCCGCAGAGAAAGGAGCAGTACCATTATCAATTCTTTTCGGGCCTCCTGTAACTCATCATTACTTTCACGCTCTTTCCTCACCAGCTCTCCGCTCAGCTCTTCCAGGCGTTTCCTTTCATGCTCTAGCTTTTCACTAAGCTTCTCCATCTTGTCATGAATATCCCCATCATCGTCTCCTTCCAAATGTTTCATCACTTGGAGTGTGCCATTCAATCGTGTCACTTCGAGCTCAAGTTCTCGTTTCTCATGCAGCTCCTTTTCCAGCTCAAGCATTCTTGCGAGGGCATCCTCCTTTTCCCTCTGTTGTTCCCACGATTAGTTCTCATGTCCAGGTCGAGCACCGATCTAGGAAATAACATAAGTAAAGAAAGGTAGCAAACCTTCTGGTCCTCAACTAGCTTCAAAATATCTTGATCATTCCTCTGCTGCTCTATACTTGCCAGCTCAAGTTCACTTTTATCGTCTTTTGCCTGTAGAAGGGGGATCAAGATAGGAATATATCTTAAATTACAGTATGCACTTGTGCAATCATATCATATATTTCACGTTTAGAAGTGTTCAATACCTTGAAAGTGGCAACTGTAGCTTTATGGGAAATAGAAAATTATTCAGCGTTACTCTTATGCTGTAGAAAGAAATGAGCCACTATTTAAGCTGCCCATAAACTAAAAGCTAAACAATACTCCCTCCGTAAACTAATATAAGAGCGTTTAGAATACTAAAATAGTGATCTAAACGCTCTTATATTAATTTACAGAGGGAGTAGCATATAATTTAGACAAACAAGTAACAGATACCATGTCAAAATGAAATTATTGTCATGTTATATATCCCACTAAATGACTTGGTACAAATTTAACATAAAATGTAGAAGGCAGCAGGTAAAACAATCTTGATTTCATTTTGAAGTTAGCAAGTCAAAAACATAAACAGCAGTTGATATCCTGAAAATTCATAGTAGTGTATCATTTTGAAGTTAGTCACTAAAATAGTATAAAAAAAGTCGATGTCCTGAATATTCCTAATGTGTATCGTAGGCATGATAGGAGACACTATATTCGCATAGCTTAGTACCTCACACACACAGTTCTTTAGTTTACCTTTTGCTTCTCATCAGAAAGTTCTGCAAGTTTTTTCCTGTCATTGGCATTCTCAACTGACAACTTCTCCAGCTGCTTAGCACGCAAAATCATTTCTCTCTTGTTATTTTCTATTTCAAGCTTCAAATTTTCATTGTCCTGGAAAATCCTCAGAGCATTGTCACGAGCCTTGCGATGCAGCTTGCGCATTTCTGAAGGGGAAAACATAAAACTCATTACGATGCTGCATATTGGTGTGTGGTAGAGCAACACTACTTTAATTATTTTGCAATGGCAAAAAAAACTATGCATTGTAAAACGTAACCAACATTATCTCATAGTATTCAATGTTAAAGCAGACAAGAGACAAATGAAGAAATTACATCCATAATGATAGGCCAACAAAAGCCCTGGTTCTGCACTCCTGCTGCCTGTATAATCAACAAAGAGCACTATTTCTCCAAATACTGCATTCATAAATAGATAGAAACTCACAAGAGTTGATCATTCAGGGATCTTAACATTCAGTTAGAAATGATTTTTTTAGCAATTAGTTTAAGACAGAAATACAAGGTACCGACTGAATCACTGGGTTTCATCAAGTTTCAGTAACATTAGTAGCCAAGTGACACATGGGTAAATGATCTTCTGCACCATCAGGCAGAGGCACACGACCAGAAACCACGTAAAGAAAGGTACATCTACAGAAAATGAAGCAGCACATACCTTCATTATATGCCTCATGCAGCCTCCTATTGTCCTCCTCAAGCCTTGCAATGGAGAATTCTGTTGCATTCTTCTTTGTCTCCAGATCCTGCAAGTCTTGGTTCTTTGCCTCGAGCTGAGTTGCCAATGCTGCCACAATCTTCCCCAATGGCTCCCTCTGACTCTTGGTAATCTCATCTATGGTCTTAATGTCAGTGTGCTTCCTCAAGTATCTTCCCACCAAACCCCCAGCAGTGTAGTCCACCTCTCGGGCAACCCAACCATAAACCTTAACCTCACCATTCTCGTTCTCCTCGCCGTCCACAGCACCTCCACAACTGCTCCTTGCCTCCCATTCCTTCTTCCCAAGCTTATTTACGCTGAATTGGTTCTCAAGTGCGAGAGCGTCACTAAATCCACCCCAGCCAGGACTAAACCGCACAATTGCAAAGCATTCCGAGTTTTCTGTGTCATCGAAAACTAAAGGCACGATGTCTTCTGGACTAAACATGGCCACTCTATCTGCAAAGTTTTCAGCATTGAACCCTGCACCGGCTGCAAGAATTCCACACCATGGCCAAGCAAACTTCTCTTCGCCATCCTGTGGTGGTCCCTCAGTCACTGCCACAGCACTGGATCCACTGGTGTGACCATTGGCAACGGCCTTTCCTTTGTCAGTGGCATCTGCATTAGCAGTAGCAGTTACAGTGGCACCGGGAATCCCAACTATAGTGGAGAGCTCCTGCGCAAAGGACGGCTCGGCGCGGACAAAGCGGGCAAAGGCACGGTGGAAGGCACGCTCCCGGCCGTGGCGGCGGTGCTTGCTGGAGACGCCGATGCCGTCGGCGTGCTGGAGGAGGTCCTTGAGCTTGTAGTCCTGCTTCTTCTTGCCGGGGCAGAAGGGGCAGCGGAAGGTGCCGTCCGGGTTGCGCACCCGGTGCTTGCCGGACTTGAGAAGGCCGTAGGACTCCTCCTCGTAGTCGCTCTCGGCCTCCGAGTCGTCCTCGCCGTCCGACTCCTCGTCCGCGGATGCGGCGCCTGGGCCGGTCACGCCGGCGGCTTCCGCGGCGGCCTCGGCCTCGGCCTCCTCGTAGGGGTCCATGTAGTCGTCCATGTCGAGATCCATTGTCGGATCAGAGATTCAGCTCGCTGCAGACTGGCAGGATTTGAGGAGGGGAATCCATAAGATTGGAGAGTGAAATCACCGAAAGAGGAACGAAAAGGAGTACTCACCTTTCCCACAACCCGGACCAGAAATCCACCCAGATTCCAGAATGGCACGACGCTGGATCAAATGGGACGTCGAGAACCTCAGAGTGGATCAATCGCACCGAACGAGGCTCCCTTGGCCGGATTTGCGGTGGCAAGGAGCGGAATCGCCGAGAGGAGCAAGGGATTTAAGGACAGGCCAACTGCATTTACAGGGTTTTTGGCCTTTTGGGGGCGCACCTGACCGGAGGCAATGCCAGTAGTGACGGGGAGGAGGACGAGGTGCGTGGCCCCACCAGTCAGTCGCGTGGCACCGTCCGTGCGACCGTCCTTCGATTTCGTGCAGATTTTCTGCGCGCACGGCGCACGAGATGCAATACGTAAAGAGTAACATAGGTAGTAACATAGATGCCACATAAGCAAAAATGATGATGTGGCAAGTAGTTAATGAAGAGAGAGGCAAATAGAGTAACATAATATGTTACCATCACATAGCGCTTTCCAATGCATAATGAGTCTACAAAGTAATAAATGAAGGCAACTACGTTACCACGCATATGACACTATCCACTATGAAGGTAGTAACATAGGCTAGTAACATATGTATGTTACTAGTCTAAGTTACTCTCCACTATGACTAGTCTAACCGGAGACAGGACTAGTGTTGATTAGGGATGGCAATAGGTACCCATTACCCGCGTACCCTGCGGGTAAAAACCCTATTAGGGTAAGGGTATGGGACAAAATTTTACCCATAGGTACTTAATTGGGAAATTATCATATCCATCGGGTAGAGAGGGTACGGGTATGGGATCGTATAACCCATGCCCGCGTACCCATGTACCCATGTAAAATGTTCACAAGTGGGTGTCCTTCAATATCCTAATGTATTAATTTTCCCTCCTAATCACGCTTAGGTAAAAACTATAATGTGTAGTTAAATTATCTCTATAATTTATCATGATTTTGTGAACTTAAAGTGTATGCCTATGTGTTATTATTTATGATTATGTGTTAGTGTTTAACATTTTAATGTGTCGCTTTATAGGCAAGTATTTTCGTTTATAAGAATGTGATGTTGTTACAATATGTTGTTGTACATTGTTGTTTAAAATGTGTTGCTATTAATAATTTATGATTATATGTTTCTTTTTACAACTATTTTCTACTCAAGTGATGTGTTGTAAACGCAGGTATTTTTATCCGCGGGTACCCATGTACCCTGTCGGGTGACGGGTATGGAAAAAAATTATACCCTTGACGGATATGGGTATGGGTGATGGGTAAGTTCAGTGTGGACGGGTAAGGATATGGGGTGGCTCCACCCATACCCATACCCTGCGGGTGCCATCCCTGGTGTTGATTTGACCGATTTGCCCTGGCTCTTGAAACAATTTTAGAAATAATTTAGCAACTGTAACTACGGCCAATAAAATGTATTGCACCTATTTTTAGGATGCCTTTGCCCGTGCCGTTGCCACTTCTTTACTAGTACTCCGTTCGTTCATTTTTGTAAGTCATTTCAGACAACTCAAAATAGGTTGTTTTGCACATTATCTGAAATCTCTTCAAGGTCTTATAAAAGTGGACAGAGGGAGTAGTATGTTCCTGAGCTTCACCGGCCCTTTTTTCTATGCTAATCCTGCAATATTTTTCTCTTTTTGCGGTATTATACTCTTTAACTAGTTATTATATCTCCTCTATATTCCGCTCCTCTTGCTTCCCACCTCCTTTATTCCTGGTTTTATCATTTCTACAAAACTGACAGAAAACCTAGAGCGACCCAACCCCACGCACGATAGCAACAATTTTTACCCTCTCACATATACTCCTGTCATGTCATCCAGCGGGCATGAGACTAGTGAGACGAAGGTGATTAGGGTTCTTGCCCGCCGCCAGCCTATCCCCGATCGACCTTCTCATGCCCGTTGACAAGAGAGGCCAAATTGGCCGACCACACAGGGCCCCCAAATTTTTGGAGCCTCTAGTCCAGGAAAAATTATGTGTATATATGTGAGAAAAAGGGCCCAGTAAACCAACACTCAGGCCTTGCAGCCCATTCTAGCAACCAAATACATGCACGCACGCAACCTCGCAACCTGCCTGTTGGTTTGCCCTAACTCCCGATCGCATCGCACGCACTTTCCAGTTTATCCCTGGTTTAGCGATCGCTAGATCGAGGAGAGGTCTCTAGAAGCGCAAGGGGGCGGCCGGCCGGGCGACGGCAGCCGCAGCAAGGGCGGCAGGAGAAGGAGACGTCGATGCTGTCAGCCGCCGGCTACGCCCACAACACAGATTAGGTCTTACAACCGCTATGGGCATCGTCCTTGCCAGCGTAAATGTAAGTGCATCTAGTGCCACCCCTAGTTGGTTTTGGAGTATTGACGACAAACCTGGTTGAGGGACTAATGTGTTTGTGAGAATTGCAGGATAACACAGGTAGTAGTCCCTCATTGATACGGTTTACTCACCGGAGACGACCCTAAAAATGTATGAAGACATTGAAGACAAGTGGTGGTATATGAGTATATTCACATTGAAGACTATGACATGAGAAGACATTGAGTGAAGACTATGGAGCGAAGACTTAGATGTTTCATTGTTTCATTTTCTTCTTTGTTGAGTCATAGGAACCAATGCATCGTTAAGTGGGGTCTAAGTGAACAAAGTCGAGTGATCAAGTGATGCTCAACTAAATCCTATGTCTTCGAGCGAAGACAATGAGAGCAAATCTTATCCAGAGCTGGATGAGTCAGCCTTTGCTTGTAGCCCAAGTAAAGTTGCTGCAGGTGTTTGAAATCGACCCGTTAGAACACGTGTCAGCTCCTTAGTGACCCAGGGTCATTTCGGACAAATCAGGTCGGGTTGCCTAGTGGCTATAAATAGCCCACCCCCTACACCATAATTGGTGGCTGCTCAGAGTTAGTGCACGGCTTTTGTCGTTTGAGAGCAACCCACCTCCGAAACTTTTGAGAGAGAGAAATCCTTGCGAGGACAAAGCCCAAACACCCGTGAGCCAAAGAGTGTTAGGCATCACTAAAGTCTTTCCGTCTGCATGACACGAAGACTTGTTACACTTGAGGACTGTGAATCCTCCAATCGGTTAGGCGTCACGCTCGAGCATCCAAGAGTCATTGTGGATTGCCGGTGAACGAAGTGCATTAAGGTTTGGAAGTCTACCTTGAAGACTTACCAGAGTAATTGGGCGAGGACGGGGTGTCCTTAGCTCAAGGGGAATAAGGTGAAGACGCGGTCTTCTGAGTTGAATCTCAGCCTCCCCAACCAGACGTACAGTTGTCACAGCAACTAGAACTGGTCCAACAAATCATGTGTCCTCAACAAGTGACTGGTTCTATCCTCTCTGAGGGAGTCCTGGACTAGGGGGTGTCCGGATAGCCGGACTATCATCACGGCCGGACTCCAAGACTATGAAGATACAAGATTGAAGACTTCGTCCCGTGTCCGGATGGGACTTTCCTTGGCGTGGAAGGCAAGCTTGGCGATACGGATATGTAGATCTCCTACCATTGTAACCGACTGTGTAACCCTAACCTATCCGGTGTCTATATAAACCGGAGGGTTTTAGTCCGAGGACACAACAACAATCATACCATAGGCTAGCTTCTAGGGTTTAGCCTCTACGATCTCGTGGTAGATCTACTCTTGTACTACCCATATCATCAATATTAATCAAGCAGTGAGTAGGGTATTACCTCCATCGAGAGGACCCGAACTCGGGTAAAAACATCGTGTCCCTTGTCTCCTGTTACCATCCGCCTAGACGCACGCTCGGGACCCCCTACCCGAGATCCGCCGGTTTTGACACCGACATTGGTGCTTTCATTGAGAGTTTCTTCCGTGTCGTCATCGATAGGCCCGATGGCTCCTTCGATCATAAACAAGGACGCAGTCCAGGGTGAGACCTTTCTCCCCGGACAGATCTTCGTATTCGGCGGCTTTGCACTGTGGGCCAATTCGCTTGGTCATCTGGAGCAGATCGAAAGCTACGCCCCTGGCCATCAGGTCGGGTTTGGAAGTTTGAACTATACGGCCGATATCCGCGGAGACTCGATCTTCGACGGATTCGAGCCGCAGCCTAGCGTGCCGCACTGTCTCGATGGGCATGATCTAGCTCTGCAAATTTAACAAAGGCCTCGAGGCCGCACCAACATCCGGCCCGACTTTAATTCGAGCCGGATTCCCGATCGAGGACGAGTGGTTGGACACCGCTGGGGCTACAATCTCTACGGTGATTGAGCCGAACTCTATCCCCGCCCTTTGCGAAGACCTTGACTCTGTGGTGCCGGACTCCTCTCCGGACTCAACCCTCCGCATACCGCCAATCGAATCCGATTACGCCGGTTATGGAGTTCATTGCCGCGGACATCTTTTCAAGACTCGCCCTTTGGCGACATCCTGAATTCACTAAAGTCTCTCTCTTTATCCGGAGAGCCTGGCCGGACTACGGCCAGAGGGTTGGGATGCGACGACGAAGAAATTCAACGCCCACCCACCACCCACTTCAGAGCCACCGTCCGAAAAGCTTACACGACGTGCTCGATTTTGACTCCGAAGACATCGACGGTATGGACGACGATGTAGGAGACAACAATGAACCAGCACCTGTAGTATGTTGGACAACCACCTCATCTCATGATGTATACATGGTGGACACACCTAAAGGAAATGAAGACGAGGAACAACGGGACGCTACGAAGGATAAATCCCTCGAAAAGCAGTCAAAACGGCAATGTAAACGCCGGACCAAGTCCCGCCTCAACAGAGACCCAGCCATAGAGCAGGGCGAACCGGTGGATGACGAACATGCTATCGAGCAATCATCCGAACAAGACAACTTGGATAAACAACCCGTCCCCGGCGAAGACAACAGTCCGGACGACCTCACGCTGGACAAATTGTTGGAGCAAGATAACCTCCAGAAAAGGCTCGTCGCCATCGCTGTAGCCTGAAAAAGCGTAAGCGGAAGCTCAAAACAGCGGAAGATGCACTTTAATCGATGGAGCAAAGTATTCAACACCGCATAAATACGGCAACAATGCCGAACAAAGAGCTACCCAAAAAGAAAGCTATCGCCGAGTTTGACGAGGAGGCCTTAGAGCCCCACAATCAAAAAATAAGAAGGCCACCGTGTCGGATGGACGAATTACGGCAAAAAGAGAGCAGCAAATGGCGCCACATTAAAAGCTAGTATGCGATCCGCATAAGGATTCACATCAAAAGGATGGCCCGGTTAGGTCCATCTATGGGCCAAGAAGGCAAGCTCTTCAAAGCAATGCAACAGGCCAAAAATCCGAACATCACGGCACACCCAAATATAGGGGCGCCGCACACCCCCTATGTTTCACCGATGAGGTGCTGGATCATGAATTTCCAGCGGGATTCAAACCCGTAAACATAGAGGCATACGACGGAACAACAGACCACTGAGTGCGGATTGAGGATTACATCCTCCACATACACATGGCTAGAGGAGATGATCTCCACGCCATAAAATACTTACCCTCAAACTCAAAGGGCCAGCTCGGCATTGGCTTAAAAGCCTCCCGAAAATACCATCTAAGCCGGGAAGAGCTCGAGGATGCGTTTGGGCAAATTTCAGGGGACCTATGTCCGCCTCCGGATGCGTACGATTTAAGTCACATAACTCAACAGCCCGAGAGTCAGCCCGAAATTGGAACAGGTTCCTTACTAAAAGAACCAAATAGTCGATCGTCCGGACGCCAAGCCTTAGCAGCTTTCAAACACAACGTCCGAGACGAATGGCTCGCCAGACACCTCGCCAAGAAAAGCCAAGAACAATGGCCGCATTAACAAGCCTCATGACCCGCTTTTGCTGGAGAGGATAGCTGGCTAGCAAGATGCAAAGACCAGTGACCCAAGTACATCCAAGTCGGGGATGGAACGGAAACCATGGCGCAACAAGGACCAAATACCGGATTAAAGGGAACGGTCCAAAGAGCGCGGCGGTCAACGCCGGATTCAAAAGCTCACGGCAGAACAACAAAAAACTGCCCCTTAGGGACAATAGCGATGAGCTATCCAACTTCAATAAAATCTTGGACAAGATATGTCAAATCCACAAGACTTCGGGAGGCTCGCAAACCATACCCACGTAAATTGTTGGGTCTTCAAACAGTCCGCAGACTCAACGCCGAACACAAGGGGCTCGACACACCAAGTGAAGATGATGACGAGCACCACAAGTAGAGCCCCGGAAAACAAAAGAATTTCCCACAAGAGGTTAAAACAGTAAACTCACTTCACGTGATCAAAGGGAAAAACAGAGCGGCGCCCACTCAAATGCGCGCCGCACACTGGTTGTCAAAACCAATCACCTTCGACCATCATCACTATTCCGAAAGTATCCAAAACGCAGGATGGACTGCCTTGATATTGGATCCTATAATCAACGGATTCCAATTTACACAAGTCCTCATGGATGGCGGCAGTGACATAAACCTGATATATCAGGACACAATCCGCAGGATGGGGATAAACCCAACCAAAATTCGCCAGTAGCAACACCTCCTTTAAAGGAGTAATGCCAGCCCATATGCCCATTGTATGGGCTCCATATCGCTAGAAGTTGTGTTCGGTTCATCCGACAACTTCCGTCGTGAAAGGTTAATCTTCCATGTCGCCTGCTCAAAAGTAGCCATCAAGCACTATTGGGACGCCAAGCTTTCGCCCGCTTTAACGCATAATACCGCATTATGCATCTCTCACACTTAAAATGCCCGTCCACCCGGCATCATCTCATGCCAAGGGTGTTTTAAGTGTTACTTGAGCCCGGAGGACCGTGAGACTGCCTTGACAGCCCCACACCTATCTGGCTCCGCTATTCAAAGAACCTGACTTGGTCATTCAAACCCCGAACACGGCTAGACGAGTACGGCGCCTACTAGCGGCGGACCCCCATACAAGGGGCTGCATGCATATATCACAAGAGACAATAAAGCTCAATCTTATCCACTTCTTCGACTCGTACTCTGTTTATTTAATATAAAGTACATCTTTCGCATGATCTTTTTTTTCTTTTTTAAACTAAGTTCCTCTCTTTTACAGATGAAAACATGCTACACCCGTCCAGGATACGGCACAACGAAGACACAGGTGCAGACGTGCAGTAGGGACCCGTTGCAAGGATTCTTTTCAGATTAAGACCCTGCGTAAACCTTTTTTACTGTCTCTTGTTGATATATATCCCCCGGTTTCTTACTATAACCAAGGAGGAGGCTGGCGTTTTGGCATTGGCCGCACCAGAATTTTTTTGCGTGCACGGACACGTGGGCTTAGGGCATTATTACGCCTGCTTTTATAAAGACCGAATACCTTAGGGAGTGTTCGGCGTCTCGAGTTAGGCCTTATATGCATCAGCTCGGAATCATGTCTTTGGTCAAATGTTGGGTTTGCCTGCCCCGTGTTTTGCTGCCTTATGTTCCGCTTTTATCGGCTAACGCGGCACTGTGGAGAACTATCGCGATTGTGCCCCGTTCGCCGGGCGTAGCACCTCAAGAGAGAAAGCCGAAAACGGACTGTCATGATATAGCGAGAGACCGGTCAACCACTCGATGACTCACTTTGGAATGTTTAGGATTCCTCCGCATTAACGAAGGACCGGTTTTCGGTCAGCACATACGCACCCGAATTCGGAGAGTGCGGTGCCCTGTGGGCTATATAGTAGCCCCACCCTCGAACTCCCATGGCTAAGTGAAAGTGATAAAGCATTATAGTCCGGTTGCCCAGTTTGCTACGCTATCACCTCCTTAATAGGACCAAGACGTTGGATTAAGTGTGACAAAGCGCTTCCTTTGCAAACACCCCCGCACTATGTGCGTAAATGAAGCCAAGGACTGCAATCTTTCGAGTTATATATACATATACATAAACGGCAGCACAGTGAGTAGTTTACTACTTGAATGCACAAGTATAAAAAGCTCTTATATTATATTGAAACTTTGTTTTCACAAATCATACATTTCATTTAAACATAATATCCTTCGAGCATCGCGTCTCTATTAAACGAGCGCCCGCCAGACTTCCTCAAAGTAGTGCTCGGTGTATTCGGCTTCCGTCTCAATCTTGGGATGCAACATCGGTGGCCTTCATATCCGCCAAAGATGTCTTGACACGGGCAGAGCCATCCGCACTCCTCAATACATGCCGACCGCTTTATTGGCCGACACGCTGTACCGCACCAAGGAACCGCTGCACTAAACCAAAATAACTCTTCGGGGTCCACCCGCCACAAATGAGTCATGACATGCTTCATGGCAAGTCCGGATAGTCGATTCAGCTCGGCCCATTCGGCCAACCGATCGGTCAACGGAAGAAGACGCTCCAGACTATGGAATTGCGACCAATATAGCTCTTCCCTTCTGTGCCCCTTCTGGCCTCGGAAGTGCTCAATCGCGTACGCAATGCTCGCCGCTAAGTCCAGATAAGCATCCTCCGAACTCCACAACTTGTCCAATTGAGCATACTTTGGATCCGTATATTTCCTCTGCAGCACAAACGGTTTTCCAGCTGCAATTGCCCCGGCCTGACTCAGCTCCTCCTTGGCAGCTCTCAAAGCCGAACGGGCATCCTTGGACTCGACGGTGGCCTTTTTCAGGCCCTCTTGCTCCGCTTGACGTTCTTTTTCAAGAACCTCGCAGCGATCGGCAGTATACTTCAACTTTCTGGCCATATCGGCCATTTCCTCCTTGCTTTGGCAGTGAGCAGCCCGTTCGGCTTTTAGCTCTTCGACCGCCTTTAAAGCGGCCGCATGACTAGTTCTGGCTTGCTCTTTCGCTCGGGCGAGTTCCGCCCGCAGCTCTTCCATAGCAGCGACACCATCTGCATTTAGCATACTAATAGTAAGACATGGGCATCAAGCTCCCTTACCAGGCGTCCGCGTAGAAGTCGCATACCTTGTGACTCGTCGAATCGTTTATTGACCAGCGCGATGTCCGCATCCGCCTCGTCAAGCTGCCGCTTTAGTTCGGCATATTCATCCGTCCGGCCACATCGGACGCCCGCCACCTGCTTAGGAGCGGCGATATGTTATAATCGAGATTTGATCCTCGCACGCTGTCAATTTTGACAACATACCGAGTCTCGTGGGCTACTATCTATACAGTAGCATTTTATATGCATAAGCGCCGAAGGTACATCATTTTTATGCACCTCGAACCCGTCAATAAGCTTCGACGGCTTCATGCAATCCGTTCTCCATGGATGCAATTCTTTCAATCACCGTACTCCATTAGAACACGGTGATCTTACGAGATAACCGCCGCCCGAAAGCAGATCCTTCACTCCTCCGACCGCACACCACTTGGCGCTGGACCTTCCGCCCCGCCGGACTTGGGGAACCTCCTCGACGACACCTCGTGGTCGTCCGCCTCGCATGAGGGTGCGACAGGTGGAGGCGTCTCGCTCTCCATCATCTCCTAAGAAGATCCTCAAGACGAAGCTCTGCTGAGAAGGGCTGAGATCCGAACTACAAGGTACAATTTCGGTTATCTTCGTAAATAAATACAGGGATGTTCCTTACCTACAAGACCCCTACTTTTTACTTACGGCTCGCTGGAGGGCTGATCCCCTTGGGGAAATAGTGCGGCTGGGTTACTCCCCAGCGCCGGACTCTCTGACGAAGATTTCTTCCTCCTCTTCGAGGCCTTGACCTCCAGATCTTCCGAAGCGGTCCTCTTCTCTCCTTGGAGGGTGAGATTTTTTATCCCTCCCTCCTCAAAGACCTCCTTCGCGGAGGCAGTTGCCTCCCGCCTCCTCGCCTTCTTTAAAAGGCGCGGCCTTCAACATCTTAGCCAAAGATGGGATTGGCGTGTTCTGGGAGGGAGCCGGACACCTTATTAACTTTGCCTTGGCTATCCACTCCTATTCAAGAAACGGCTCCTTTAAAGGGCATGTATATATGATAAATGAATAAACAACTTGTCCATTTACAGGACTACTTACTTGAGTATCTGGGCGATTGCAGCTTAGTCCTGCGTCCTCAGTCAGGTCTGGACACTTCTCTTGTGATCCGAAGAACAATTTATACATCTCCACGGGCGTCGAGCCCATAAAATTTTGGAGAGCTTGTGGTCCCTCCGGATTAAATTCCCACAGGCAGAGGGGGCGACGTTTGCAGGGCAGGAGGCGCCGAATCAACATAACCTGCGCCACTGCAACCAGATTGATCTCTCTTTCTTAAAGGTCTCGAATACGGCCCTGCAGCAAAGGAACGTCCTTGGACGGCCCCCAGTCGAGCCCCTTGTTGACCCATGACGCCAGCCGCTGTGGTGGACTCCGAGCGGAAGGCGGAAGCGCCACCCATTTGGTGCCCCTAGGAGCGGTAATATAAAACCACTCCTGCTGCCACAAACCAATCTCCTTTTGAAAAGAGCCCTCGAGCCACGGAGCATCAAGACATTTGCTTATGACCGCCCCTCCACACTCGCTTGCTGCCCCTCGATCATCTTTGGCTCCACCTTGAAGGTCTTGAGCCACAATCCAAAGTGAGGGGTAATATGGAGGAAGGCCTCACATATGACAATGAATGACGAGATATGGAGGATGGACTCCGGATTCAAGACATGGAAATCAAGCCCATACTAAAACATTAGCCCCGCACAAAGGGATCCGTCGGAAGCCTAAACCTCAAGGAAGTGGGACACGAACACCACATTCTCGCCGGGCTCAGAGTGGGAATGACCTGCCTGGCGCAGGCAGCCTATGCGAGATCTCGCCGGTTAGATACCTGGCGTCTCGCAGCTTTAGCACATCTTCTTCTGTGACGGAGGAAGACATCCATCGGCCGTGCTGGTCGGAACCGGACATCGTCGAAGGTCCGAAGCGCCTGAATTTGAAGCTTTGGGTGTTGGAACTCGAAGCGCGAGGCGAACTCGATGGAGGGTGTAAAAAGAAGAGGGCCTTGGTCTCGTTATAAAGAGGTTGAATACCAAGAGCCCACCCCGTGGTCGATTAGGACTCGCCTTTGATAGAGGAGGCGTGCCAACGGGCACGGTTGGGTTACCCACGTCCGTATTGATGAGAATCCCAGAATAAGGGGGCACGATCTATGCTTTGATAAGACGTGCCAAGGAAACCGCCTCGCTAAACGCGCTAAGGTGGAACGGTAAAAAACGATTCATATAAAGGCCTGGCCGTGGTGTGATGTCACGCCGCGGAATACGTCAGCAGATCTGTGCAAAATTTATTCTCTCTACGGTGGTATGTGGAACTTGTTTTGCAGAGCCGGACACTATCCTGGTGTTCAAAACCTTCTATGAAGTATTCGGAGGAGGAACCCGCCTTTGCAATGCCGAAGACAATATGCGCGCCGGACTCGTCGTCATTGAAGCCTGGTTCAGGGGCTACTGAGGGAGTCCTGGACTAGGGGGTGTCCGGATAGCCGGACTATCATCACGGCCGAACTCCAAGACTATGAAGATACAAGATTGAAGACTTTGTCCCGTGTCCGGATGGGACTTTCCTTGGCGTGGAAGGCAAGCTTGGCGATACGGATATGTAGATCTCCTACCATTGTAACCGACTGTGTAACCTAACCTATCCGGTGTCTATATAAACCGGAGGGTTTTAGTCCCAGAGGACACAACAACAATCATACCATAGGCTAGCTTCTAGGGTTTAGCCTCTACGATCTCGTGGTAGATCTACTCTTGTACTACCCATATCATCAATATTAATCAAGCAGAGTAGGGTATTACCTCCATCGAGGGGCCCGAACCTGGGTAAAAACATCGTGTCCCTTGTCTCCTGTTACCATCCGCCTAGACGCACAGTTCGGGACCCCCTACCCGAGATCCGCCGGTTTTGACACCGACACTCTCCCTCTCATTACTTACCATTTGTATTCGTGAAGTCATTGCCTGATTGTTGTACCTGTTTGACTTCATTGCTTGACTACTATTATTGTTTGGCTTCATACCGTCTTCCATTTTGATCCTTTCTACCTAGCTGCTATTAGTCTTCGTGCTTTCACTTCATTGCATACTTGACTATGGCTTGCTTAGTGTAGTTCACCTTCCGCTGCAAATTAATAGGGTCATTTCTATTGTTTGTCTTCGAAACTTCCATGTTTTGAAGACTTTCATAAAAATCACCTATTCACCCCCCCCTCTAGTCGATTACTAGCACTTTCAATTGGTATCAGAGCAAGGTACTCCCTTGTTCTGTGTGATTCGGTTTAACCACCTAGAGTTTTAGCTATGTCGATTGCAGGATAATCAAAGTCTCCGCTATGCGTGCCCTGTCTTTGATGGTCATGATTATCCCAAATGGAAGACTATGATGAGGAAGCTTACCTTGCAATAGACAGTGAGCTTTGGACAGTCACTGAGATTGGCCTCACTGACTTATGCAAGATGGCGCATGCAGACGATATTCAGAAATTCACTCTGCTGGACGCCAAGGCGAAGGACATTATATGCTCATCTTTGTCCAGAGATGAGTTCAGACGCATCATGCATCTCTGCAATGCAAAGCTTATATGGGATCGGATCTCTGATGTTTACGAAGTTCATCGAACATGTCAGGATCCCTGGTTCCTCGAATTCAAGGAGTCACTTAAAACAATGTCTCCCGAACCCGAACCCGAGCCATCTACTCCCACCTACTGCTTCATGGCACGTGGTGCCAAGGTAAAATCACGCGATGCTTACTTTCAAACATCAAGTGAAGATGACTCTGATTGTGAATCCAAACCCAGCTACAAAACACTTGCTAAAATTGCAACTGAACAACAAAAAGCTATGGAACATACTCAAAAACTGTTAGACAAAAGCGATGACCTGTTGGATGCGAAAATGAGCCGTTCACAGTCCTTAGTTGAAGACATAAAAAATCTTCATGCTAAGTACCAAGAACTTGAAAGTCGTCATGAAACGCTCTCAACCACGCATCAAAAGCTCTCCTATGATTATCTTCAAAGGAAGCAAGAGCTCGAGAAATTGAGAGCGGCTCATGAAGATCAGAATGAGTCACTTCGCGCTCAATAGATCACTCCCGCTCAGGATGGATTTGAACCACCATGTCTAAAATGCCTTGAGCGTGACAACGCTACCTCTGTTGCTGAATGTTCTATTCTGCCATCGTTGCATTGTCTTCAACTGTTGATGTGGTAACTAACCCCTCTCACGAGGATACCACTCATTGTCGATGAAAATGCTAGGTTGAAGGCATTGCTTGAAACAGGGATGTACAAAAGTGCGAAAGGGCATCGACATCGTATGGCGATGTCCTCAAAAAGCAGATTCTGAACCGAAACCCTAGGAAAGAGGGTGTTGGGTTCGAGAGGAAAATGAATATTGATGGTTCCTACTGAAAGCCTGAGCAGTACCCCAAAACCACATGGGTTGCTGCAAAGGGACCTTAAGTGGACCCATCCACCTTATCTGGCTTTACCTGTGCTAACACTATTGTCATTGATGAATCCTTTGATGCAAACTATAAATTGTTTAAGACTCAGAATGGTGAAGTGTTTGCCAGGTATATTGGTACTAACTGTCGGAATGGGCCACCTATGAAGAAGATCTGGGTTCCCAAAAGCTGTCTTGAGAATCTTCCAGTGAATGTCATTATGACACCACCTGGGAAGAAGACAAACCCTGTGCCTAAGGCTTCATATGGTCCAAAGGCTTCATCTGACAGAGGACTCACCGAGTCACCCTAACGCCAATGTTTTGCGGTGGAAACCATACTCGGACTTATGAATATGAGCGTATGTCTTCAAACCGATATGTTCATAGAACTAAGAACTTTTCTGCTTATTCATATGAGTATCGTTCTTCTCCTGCAAGGCTATTTGCTAGGGCTCCAAAGCCAAAGTTCTCAGATGCTACACTTAGACTCATTGCTTCTAAGCCACCCCTGAATATGTGGGTGGTTAAGAAGAATTAACTTTCTTTTGCAGGGAAAGGTCTCCAACCGGAAATCAAAGGCGTCTGATGCTATTGCTGGGGACCTAAAACATCTTGTAGGGCACAAGATAAAATGCCCAAATGGCCTCACTATGTATGATGTTCCTGAATCGTTTGCCATTCATCCTATCAGTCCTAATCTTGATCTGAGCTTTAATAATCCTCTTGCCAGTCAAATGTTTATGCTTCACACATCTCTTGGTGAGGCCTATCCTCGACTGCATCAGTAGGGTATGACACCTCATGCTTCGTAATGGATTATGGATAGCGGATGCACTAATCATATGATCGGTGATCGAAATCTTCTCATGGACTCAACTTTACGTCCATCCGATAAGAGTCACATCACATTTCTATTAATCGGTAAAAGCAAGGTATTGGGTCTAGGTAGAGTTGTAATCTCAAAGGATCAACACATGGATAAAGTGATGCTTGTTGAATCCCTTTGGTTTCAACTTAATGTCCATCTCAATGCTTTGTGACTTGAACATGATTGTGATATTTGGAAAATATCGTTGCCTTGTACTAATGGAATCTGACAAGTCTCTAGTCTTTGAAGGGTACCGGAAAGATGATCTATACATGGTAGATTTCTCAGCAGGTCCACAGCTTGCCGAATGTCTTCTTGCAAAAGCTTCAGAGTGCTGGCTCTGGCATCGGAGCCTAGGGCATGCTGGCATGAGAAACTTACATACCCTCGCAAAGAAGAAGCATGTCATAGGCATCGAGGGTGTCAAGTTCAAGAAGGATCATTTGTGCGGTGCCTGCGATGCTGGAAAGATGACTAGGGCCAAGCATCCCTCGAAGACAATCATGACGACATCTCAACCCTTCGAGCTGCTACACATGGACTTATTTGGCCCTACTCACTACTCTACACTCACAACAACTGCTTGTCTCTATGGCTTCGTCATTGTTGATGATTACTCAAGATATACGTGGGTGCACATAGTTCTCTACAAGACTGAAGTGCAGGATGTCTTCAGACGCTTCGCCAACCGTGCCATGAATAACTATGGCGTCAAAATCAAGCATATCAGAAGTGACAACGGCACTGAGTTCAAGAACACCGGACTTGATCTTTATCTGGATACAATGGGAATCACTCATGAGTTCTCAGCTCCATACACACCTCAGCATAATGGCATCGTGGAGCGCAAGAACGGAACCCTTATTGAGATGGCTCGAACAATGCTCTATGAATACAAGACACCAAGAAAATTCCGGCCTGAAGCTATTGACACTGCATGCCATGTCATCAACCGTGTTTATATTCACAAGCTTCTGAAGAAAACATCCTATGAAATCCTCACTGGCAAGAAGCCAAATGTCAGTTACTTCAGAGTATTTGGTGCTAGATGCTGGATCAAGCATCCACATCACAAATAAAAATTTGCAACGAAAGCACATGAAGGTTTTATGCTCGGTTACGGAAAGGACTCGCACTCCTACAGAGTTTTCAACCTCTTTCTCTATAAAGTTGTTGAAACTGTGGATGTACGGTTCGATGAAACCAATGGCTCGCAAAGAGAGCACTTGCCAAATGTGCTAGATGAAGTTCCACCTAGTGAATCAATCAAGCTAATGGGAACTGGTGAAATCATGCCGTCTGAAGCACATCCTGAAGAGGAACTTATCATTTCTGCACCTAATCAACTTGAAGACAATGCTCAGCCCGAAGACAATCCTCCCAATGATGACAATGATCAGCAAGAGCAAAATCTTTGTCCAGTTTATCCGCGTGTTGCAAACTAAGTACAGATTGAGAAGATAATTGATAGCATAAATGCGCCTGGTCCACTCACTCGATCAAGAGCAACATAGCTAGCAAATTTCTGTGGGCACTTTGCTTTTGTCTCAATATCTGAACGCAAGAAAGTTGCTGAAGCCTTTATGGAACCTGAATGGATTCAAGCTATGCAAGAAGAGCTTCAACAGTTCAAACTGAACAATGTCTGGGAACTGGTCAAGCGTCCTGACCCTCGCAAGCACAACATAATAGGCACAAAATGGATATATCGCAACAAGCAAGATGAGCATGGTCAAGTCGTTAGAAACAAGGCTCGTCTTGTTGCTCAAGGATATACTCAAGTTGAAGGGATTGACTTTGATGAAACATTTGCCCCTGTGGCTAGGCTTGAAGCTATTCGCATACTGCTAGCCTATGCAAACCATCACAACATCTTGCTATATCAAATGGATGTGAAGAGTGCATTTCTCAATGGCAAGATTGAAGAAGAAGTGTATGTTGCACAACCTCCTAGCTTTGAAGATCCAAAACATCCTGATATGGTGTACAAGCTAAACAAAGTGTTGTATGGCCTCAAACAAGCTCCTCGCGCTTGGTATGACACACCCAAAGACTTCCTGAAGAGCAAAGGCTTCAAACCTAGTTCCCTGGATCCCACACTCTTCACGAAGACATATGATGGTGAACTGTTTGTATGCCAAATATATGTGGATGACATTATCTTCGGCTGCACCAACCAGAAATACAGTGATGAGTTTGGACACATGATGCAAGAGCAATATCAGATGTCCATGATGGGTGAGCTGAAGTTCTTCCTTGGTCTTCAAATTCGTCAGCAAAGAAATGGCATCTTCATATCTCAAGAGAAATACCTCAAAGATTGCCTGAAGAAGTTCGGAATGCAAGACTGCAAAGGTTATACGACACCAATGCCAACAAAAAGTCATCTGGGTCCTGACCCCAATGGTAAAGAGTTTGATCAAAAGGTATACCGCTCCATGATTGGTTCTTTACTTTATCTATGTGCATCTAGGCCGATATTATGCTTAGTGTTTGCATGTGTGCTCGATTCCAAGCGGCACCAAAGGAATCACATCACTTAGTCCGTGAAGCTTAATTCTTTGATATTTGGCTTACACCCCAACATTAGGATTATGGTATCCAAAGGGCTCGAGTTTGATCTGGTTGGATTCTCGGATGTCGATTATGCCGGTGACAAGGTGGATCACAAGTCTACATCAGCACATGTCACTTTCGGGATGATCACTTGTCCGTTGGTCTTCAAAGAAGCGTAACTGTGTTTCACTCTCCATTCTTGAATCTGAATACATTGTCATTGGATCATCTGGCGCTCGGCTTCTATGGATGAAGCAAACTCTCAAGGACTATGGCATCCATCTGAAACAAGTACCACTCTCATCGCGACAACAAAAGCGCCATCAAGATTGCCAACAACCCGGCCAAAGACTCGAAGACAAAGCACACTGAAATTCTTCATCACTTTCTCAGAGATCATGTTATGAAGGAAGATATTGATATCATACACGTCAACATTGAAGAGCAACTGGCAGATATCTTCACAAAGCCCTTGGATGAGAAAAGGTTTTGCAAGTTACGGTGTGAGCTAAATATCTTGGAATCCTCAAATGTCTTATGATCAGGCACACATCCTAACACTTATGCATGTTGATGACTTAGATGTGCAACACATGAAGTAAAGTATATGTTCAATCAATGAAGACTTACATTCTGAGTGTGAATACATTAACGTGGAATTTGACTTCGGAGCGCCACGATAATTTTGCACCATGTCTGGGTCTAATACTTCCTATACGGTGGGTAACGCCACCACCAAATTCTTCTGTTTGAAGTGTTTTTCTCATGGCGTTACTTTTGCTATGTCTTCACATTTGGTTTGTCTTCGATATCATCGTGTCTTCTTGATTATCTTCACTATGTTGATTTGGTTGTATTCTGATATATATTTGAAAGTGCAACTATCCCTAGGTGGTTTTGGTAATTCATTACAACATATAGCTCATTGAGCTAATGCTATTCCAAGACTATTATTTCAGGAAAGCTCAATGAATGGCATGGCATGGATGATGAAAGTGGATCCCTCAAAATACTAAGGACAAAGGATTGGCTCAAGCTCAAAAGCTCAAGACCCTTCATTTTACATTTTAGTGATCCAAGATCACATTGAGTCTATAGGAAAAGCCAATACTATCAAGATGGGATGAGGTGTTGCTTAATGAGCCTTTTGCTTCATGTGCTTAGTGATATGCTCCAAAACCCTCAACTACTTCCCCACATCCACAAATGACCTAAACCTAAAGCCAAAATCGGTCACACCGATTCTTCCTATCCGGCGCCACCGATTCCAAAAGTCATAGCCATTGCCACAAACCCTAAGCAAATCGGTCTTACCGATAGGGATCTCGGTCTCACCGAGATGGGGTTGCAATCTCCGCTTCCTTCAGAACGCTTCGGTCTAACCAAGTGAGCGATCGGTCCCACCGAGATTGCAATGTAAACTCTCTGCTTCCTTTTGTAACATTTCGATCTCACCGAAAAGAGCAAATCGGTCCCACCGAAGTTTACTCGACCAACTCTCTGGTTAGCTAATTACCAAAATCGGTCTCACCGAGTTTGTGTAATCGGTCTCACCGAGATTACGTTATGCCCTAACCCTAACCATATCGGTCTCACCGAGATACATGTCAGTCCCATCGAAAATCACTAACGGTCACTAGGTTTACTAAATCGGTCCGACCGAGTTTAAGGATTCGGTCCCACCGAGTTTGGTAAATTGTGTGTAACGGTTAGATTTTGTGTGGAGGCTATATATACCCCTCCACCTCCTCTTCATTCGTGGAGAGAGCCATCGACCGAACCTACACTTCCAACTTACCATTTCGAGAGAACCACCTACTCATGTGTTGAGGCCAAGATATTCCATTCCTACCATATGAATCTTGATCTCTAGCCTTCCCAAGTTGCTTTCCACTCAAATCTTCTTTCAACCAGATCCAAATCCTATGAGAGAGAGTTGAGTGTTGGGGAGACTATCATTTGAAGCACAAGAGCAAGGAGTTCATCATCAACACACCATTTGTTACTTCTTGGAGAGTGGTGTCTCCTAGATTGGCTAGGTGTCACTTGGGAGCCTCCGACAAGATTGTGGAGTTGAACCAAGGAGTTTGTAAGGGCAAGGAGATCGCCTACTTCGTGAAGATCTACCGCTAGTGAGGCAAGTCCTTCGTGGGCGACGACCATGGTGGGATAGACAAGGTTGCTTCTTCGTGGACCCTTCGTGGGTGGAGCCCTCCGTGGACTCGTGCAGCCGTTACCCTTTGTGGGTTGAAGTCTCCATCAACGTGGATGTACGATAGCACCACCTATCGGAACCACGACAAAAACATCCGTGTCTCCAATTGCGTTTGAATCCTCCAAACCCTTTCCCTTATATTCTTGCAAGTTGCATGCTTTATTTTCCGCTGCCTATATACTCTTTGCATGCTTGCTTGAATTGTGTGATGATTGCTTGACTTGTCCTAAAGTAGCTAAAATCTGCCAAACTATAAAATTGGGAAAAGGTTAAGTTTTTATTGGTCAAGTAGTCTAATCACCCCCCCTCTAGACATACTTCAAGGTCCTACAATATTTGTTAGTGTTCTGTCCTCTATAGCATTCACTTATAGCTATGTCTTCTCAGTTGAATCTTTTGAACTAAGTGAATGTGATCAAACCCTAACCTCTCTATGCTTTCTACCTCAAACTCTATCTATCCAAATCATATGAATTCTGTTGAAACTGTCGAATGTCTTCCCTGCGTCTTTGTCAGTAGAAGATACAGAGACAAACATTAAATCTGTTTTAAATGCTCTATTCTTATTGCCTGAAATCCAGAGAAACCGGAACGACCACCCGACAATCCAGGCGGCCGTGGGAACGTGGGACAAACCCCAATGTGTTGCATGTACGCCCCGTGTCCCTCAAATGTGAACCGCCAGGGGCACCTGCGTAATTGCGCTATGCCGTCCCTTTTTCTATAAATGCAAGTCCAATCGCTGTCAAAATCTTTCTTCCACCTCTCCACCTCGCCAAACCCTAGAGCCACCGCTAGCTCCCGACGACACCGGCGACGAAGCGCTTAGCTGCCGCGACTTCTCCGACACCGTCTTCACACCGGCCGCGAACATCGACCTCTTCGCCGCCGCCGTAGGTGTCTTCCGTCGCCAAGTTAGGGCATGGAAGATTGAACTGCTCGGCCTCCACTTCTTCTCCGTCTAGCAGTTCTTCATGTGGTAAATAAAAACCCTCTTTTTACTATCTTTTTGATCCTATAGATTCATCCTTTTTGTCAAAAGTGGTTTCTGCCTCCATAAAAATTGGATCTATCCTGGCTGCATCTCATACAATGCCTAGTATATTCACTTATGCTTCACACATAGTTAGATTCCTCACTTGTACTTATTCTTGGATTCATACAAATCTGGAACCAACTCTCAACATATAAGAGAATGTCTTCGCGCTATGAGGTCAATGTCTTCTAAACTGATTTATCTTCAAAATCTTACGAGAATGCATATGACCTCTTCCCTTCCTCGTGATCTGTAATGTCACAGTACATGTCCATGGGAGAATCCTTGGTTCTCATAGTTTGCATTCATTTGCGTAATTCTTACAAAGATCACATCAATTCTCCCGAAGCCAGCTCTTGTCTGACCAGCAGACGGAAGCCTTTGACTGTATTGAAGCCTTTTAGTTTAAACTTCATGGCAACAGAGAAATCAGCTAGGAAGGGTGGCACACAGCGCCGTGGGGGTACATCAATGGATCTGCCCGAAGATCTATATGAACTATACAAAACTGATCCCCTGATATGTCTCCAACGTATCTATAATTTTTGATTATTCCATGCTATATTATCTACTGTTTTGGACCATATTGGGCTTTATTTTCCACTTTTATATTATTTTTGGGACTAATCTATTAATCGGAGGCCCAACCCATAATTGATGTTTTTGCCTATTTCAGTGTTTCGAAGAAACGGAATATCAAACGGAGTCCAAGCGGAATGAAACCTCCGGGAACGTGATTTTCTCAACAAATACGATCCAGGAGACTTGGACCCTCCGTCAAGAAAGAAGAGAGGAGGTCACGAGGGTGGAGGGCGCCCCCCTAGGGCGCCACCGCCTCGTGGGCCCCTCAAGCTCCACCGACGCATTCCTTCCTCCTATATATACCTACGCATTCCCCAAACGATCAAATACGGAGCCAAAACCTAATTCCACCGCCGCAACTTTCTCAGATCCACGAGATCCCATCTTGGGGCCTGTTCCGAGCTCACCGAAGGGGAATCCACTACGGAGGGCTTCTACATCATCACCATAGCCCTCCGATGAAGTGTGAGTAGTTTACTTGGACCTTCGGGTCCATAGCTAGTAGCTAGATGGCTTCTTCTCTTTTTGGATCTCAATACAATGTTCTCCCCCTCTGTCGTGGAGATCTATTCGATGTAATCTTCTTTTTGCGGTGTGTTTGTTGAGACCGATGAATTGTGGGTTAATGATCAAGATTATCTATGAGCAATATTTGAATCTTCTCTAAATTCTTTTATGTATGATTGGTTATCTTTGCAAGTCTCTTCGAATTATCCATTTGGTTTGGCCAACTAGATTGGTAGTTCTTGCAATGGGAGAAGTGCTTAGCTTTGGGTTCAATCTTGCGGTGTCCTTTCCCAAAGGATGTAAAGGGCAGCAAGGCACGATTGTATTGTTGCCATCGAGGATAACAAGATGGGGTATTTATCATATTGCATGAATTTATCCCTCTACATCATGTCATCTTGCTTACATGTTACTCTGCTTTTTAACTTAATACTCTAGATGCATCTTTGGATAGCGGTCGATGAGTGGAGTAATAGTAGTAGATGCAGGTGAGTCGGTCTACTTGTCTCGGACGTGATGCCTATATACATGATCATACCTAGATACTCTCATAACTATGCTCAATTCATCAATTGCTCAACAAAGAATTGCTCAACCACCGTAGAATACTTATGCTATTTATTTATGCCACTAGTGAAATCTTTGGGCCCTGGTCATTTCTCATCATATCAATCTTCAATCACTTTATTATTGCTTTGCTTTTTTAATTTGCCTATTATTTTACCTTGCATCTTTATATCAAAAAATACCAAAAATATTATCTATCATCTCTATCGATCTCACTTTCGTAAGTGACCGTGAAGGATTGACAAACCCTGATCGAGTTGGTTGCGTTGAGATAATTGTTTTGTGTAGGTACGATGTACTCGCGCGTGGCCTCCTACTGGATTGATACCTTGGTTCTCAAAAACTAAGGGAAATACTTACGCTACTTTGCTGCATCATCCTCTCCTCTTCGGGAAAATCCAACGCAGTGCTCAAGAGGTAGCAGCCACCACCGCCCACCGACCGAGGATTGACCTCTTCTTGAAAGTGCAACTATCCCTGGGTGGTTTTGGTAATTCCTAACAACATATAGCTCATTGAGCTAATGCTATTCCAAGATGAATATTTCAGGAAATCTCAATGATTGGCATGGCATGGATTAGAAAGTGGACCCTTCAAAATGCTAAGGACAAAGGATTGGCTCAAGCTCAAAGCACAAGACTCTACATTTTCTATTTCAGTGATCCAAGATCACATTGAGTCTATAGGAAAATCCAATACTATTAAGAAGTGATGAGGTGTTGCGTAATGAGGCTCTTGCTCAAAATGCTTAGTGATATGCTCCAAAATCCTCCACTACTTTCGCATATCCACATATGTCCTAATCCAAAAAGTCCAACTCGGCCCCACCGAAATTTCATATCCGGAGCCACCGAGTTCAGTTGTCATAGCCACTGCCAGAAACCCTAATCAATTCGGTCTCACCGATAGGGATCTCGGTCCCACCGAGATGGGGTTGTAATCTCTCTGTTTCCTTTTCGTAATGTTTCAATCAAACCGAGATGAGCGATTGGTCCCACCGAGATTGCAATGCAAACTCTCTGTTTCCCTTTCGTAATGTTTCGGTCCAACCGAGATGAGCGAATCGGTCCCACCGAGTTTGCCTGACCAACTCTCTGTTTGACTATTACCAAAATCTGTCTCACCGAGTTTGTGTAATCGGTCACACCGAGATTATGTTATGCCCTAACCCTAATGATATCGGTCCCACCGAGTTGACGTGTTGGTCCCACCAAAACACCTAACGGTCACATTATGAACCAAGTCGGTCTGACCGAGTTCTCTGAATCGGTCCCACCGAGTTTGGTGATTTGTGTGTAACGGTTAGATTTTGTGTGAAGGCTATATATACCCCTCCACCCACTCTTCATTCGTGGAGAGAGCCATCAGAACATGCCTACACTTCCAATACATATTTTCTGAGAGAGAACCACCTACACTTGTGTTGATGTCAAGGTATTCCATTCCAACCACATAAATCTTGATCTCTAGCCTTCCCCAAGTTGCTTTCCACTCAAATCTTCTTTCCACCAAATCCAATCCTATGAGAGAGAGAGTTGAGTGTTGGGTAGACTATCATTTGAAGCACAAGAGCAAGGAGTTCATCATCAACACACCATTTGTTACTTCTTGGAGAGTGGTGTCTCCTAGATTGGCTAGGTTTCACTTGGGAGCCTCCGACAAGATTGTGGAGTTGAACCAAGGAGTTTGTAAGGGCAAGGAGATCGCCTACTTCGTGAAGATCTACCCGAGTGAGGCAAGTCCTTCATGGGCGACGACCATGGTGGGATAGACAAGGTTGCTTCTTCGTGGACCCTTCGTGGGTGGCGCCTCCGTGGACTCGCGCAACCGTTATCCTTTGTGGGTTGAAGTCTCCATCAACGTGGATGTACGATAGCACCACCTATCGGAACCACGGATAAAAAATCTCCGTGTCAACATTGCGTTTGCTCCTTCAAACTCATCCCTTTACCTTCATATGCAATTGTTTTACATTCCACTGCTATACTCTTAGAATTGCATGTGTAGGTTGATTGCTTGACTTGTGCTAAGTTGCTAAAATCAGCCAAGAACTAAAATTGGGAAAAGGCTAGATTTTTATTTGGTCAAGTAGTCTAATCACCCCCCTCTAGACATACTTCCGATCCTACAAGTGGTATCAGAGCTTTGGTCTCTCCATTTGCTTTGATTTACATAGCTTTTGGTGGTCATAGCCTTGGTTTCACAACCTAGGAGAGTATGGCGTCTAGCGAGGGAAATTACCACCATAGAGGTCCTTACTTTGATGGTACTAATTTTGCTAGTTGGAAGCATAAGATGAAAATGCATATTCTTGGACATAACCTCGCTGTTGGGCTATTGTGTGTATTGGCTTGCAAGGTGAATTCTTTGATGGGAGAGAACCGAACCGTGAAGCTATCGCGGAAGAGTTGAAGATGCTACAATACAATGCTCAAGCTTGTGATATTCTCTTCAACAGATTGTGCCCCGAAGAATTCAACAAAATCAGCCGTCTTGAGAATGCAAAGGAAGGATGGTGAAGGTGTCGCTGAAATGTACTCTAGGCTTGCTCTCATCACAAATGAGATTGCCGGCTTAGGAAGCGAAGAGATGACCGATAGATTCATCATCAAGAAGATCCTAAGAGCCTTGGATGGAAAATATGATACCGTGTGCACATTGATCCAAATGATGCCCAATTACAAAGATCTCAAGCCAACGGAAGTCATTGGAAGAATTGTTGGTCATGAGATGTCACTCAAGGATAAGGAAGAGCTTCACGACAAGTCAAGTGGTGCTTACAAAGCCTCGTGTGATGCTCCCACATCATCAAGTGAGAAGCAAACCTTCGATGAAGAATTGAGCTTAATGGTGAAGAACTTCAACAAGTTCTACAAGAGTAGAAGCATAGAAAGAAGCTCCAAGTCAAGGTCCTACAATAACAAAAGATCTTCTAGTCGTGAGCGAAATTGTTACAATTGTTGAAGACCCGGACACTACTCCAATGAGTGTACGGCCCCCTACAAAAGAAGAGAAGATTCTCCCAAAAGAAGAAGTAAAAGAGAAGAATCACCACCAAGAGAAAGGAGGAGTAGTGATGATCGTTATGAACGAAGACCCTCTCGGAGAAGCAAGGATTCAGAAAGGAAGGAAAAGTCATCAAGGAGCTACACAAAAAGAAGGCATCAAGCTCATGTTGGTGAATGGGTATCCGGCTCCGACTCCGACAATCACTCCGAAAGAAGTTACCACTCCGACTCCGAATATACTCAAGATGAAGGTGTTGCCGGTCTAGCACTTGTGTCAACCAACTCCTACGACATATTTGACTCATCAAATGAAGGAATTGGAAGATGCTTCATGGCCAAAGGTCCAAAGGTAACACATCGAGAGTATGTTGATTTCAATAGTGATGAAGATGATTTGCTAGGTGGTGATGATTTACTTGTTGACAACTCTAGTGATGAAAACTATGATGAAACGTCAATTAATCATGCTAATCAAGATAAAACGAATGATGATGGTAAGAAGGAGATTGAGCGTCTAACTAAAGAACTAAATACTCTTAAGTTAGCTCATGAAACTACCTAGGAAAATCATCGAGAACTTTTAAAGACTCATGACAAGCTACGCTTTGAAAAGCTCAACCTTGAGCAAGAGCATGAGTTTTTAAAGGCAATCAATGATGATCTTCGCAAGAAAAGTTCTTCTTACATTGCCAAGCGTTTACTCTTGTCTACTTGCATGCCACAAGTTAAATCTAGCAACAAGAACAAGAAAGATTCCTCATCTAGTAGTAACAACAATCATGCTAAATCCAATGTTGTTGCTTCTAGTAGTTCTCTTGATTCCACTGATGATTCTCTTAGCCAAGTTACACTTGAGCAAGAAAATAGCTTATTGAAGTGAATCATAGAGAAAGGTGTTTACAAGAGTCTTGCCGGAAGTAAGCAATTTGAGGAAATTGTGCGCAAGCAAGGAAGACACCGGAAGAATCAAGGTGTTGGTTTTGAACGAAAGTTCAATGCCAATGGAGTTGAGTGGGAAGAAGATCAATACCCCAAGACGAAGTTTGTTCCTCAACAAGAGAAGTATGATCTGTTGGAAATATGCCCTAGAGGCAATAATAAATTAGTTATTATTATATTTCCTTGTTCATGATAATCGTTTATTATCCATGCTATAATTGTATTGATAGGAAACTCAAATACATGTGTGGGTACATAGACAACACCATGTCCCTAGTAAGCCTCTAGTTGACTAGCTCGTTGATCAATAGATGGTTACAGTTTCCTGACCATGGACATTGGATGTCGTGGAATTGTCACGTCAGATGTCCTAGTGTTAGGACTTAGTCGCGAGGCCAACGCCTTTATGTGGTAGCTTGAGAGGGGTTGAGCGGAATCGAGAGACGCAACACACAAGACGAGGATTTAGACAGCTTTGGGCCCCAGGAAACATCATCCGGTAAAAACCCTACATGCTGTTTGAGGCTAGATCTCATTATCATCATGAGGGAGTCGCCGTAAACCGACTCTCCTCTTTGTGTCTAGCCCTAAGATTGTTCTTCTTGCTTGTAACTTGTCCCTCTTTGGGGAGCCCTGCCCCTCCTTATATATGTTGAAGGGGAGGGTTACATGTGGAGTCCTATTAGGATTATGACTAGTCTATCTCTAATACAAACCGGATACAAGTCGTGTCTTAACTCCTTGTAAGACAAATATTCCTTATGCCTTTCCTCTAAAACCGCCCATCATAGTATGAACTGCCTTCATGAACCGCCTCACGGGCCACTGTGTCTTGTCGCTCCTCGCACTCGCCTGCCGGATTACCAATGAGTCGTGAACCGCCAGGTCCAAACGGGTCGCCGGTGAACCGCCAAGTGTCAGCGGGGTCTCATATAAACCGCCAAGTCCGACCGGGTTATACTTCCGGCCAGTTTACGCCGCGGGGTATATCCCCGACATTAGCCCCCAGTTTAATTTGGATTTATCCATGTTAAACTGATCCTGTGAAATAAACACAACAAACTTGACAGATTATGCTCCGGGTTAAGAATTCTTGTAAACCGGCATCTGATCATCCTTAAATCCTTGTCATTTCCTCCTTCTAGAAAATACGAGTCAATAGACCAGCTTCGTAATCAATTTGCTTGTAGAAAAATATTGTAAATAAAGAATCCATTTGAATTGGCCTTCAATGCTCAGAGCCCCCAAGTCTTGAGCGTAACAAAGTGATGGCTTAAGACTTGCTTAAATATAAATACCGCCACTTAAGAAGAAATCCATGTTGTTCATCCAGTCACTTAGTAAAAACTGAATACTCCATATTATGTAGCCCCCAAGTGTCGGGTTGTCATGCTTGGCAAAGAACTCGGGACTTGTAATTGTCTTATACTCATAAAAACTTCAACCAAAGTGTAGCCCCTAAGGGCCGGGTCATTATGCAATAATGAGCAGGGACTTTGTAGGTATAATCATGTAGATTTGAGCAATGATGTGTAGCCCCAAGGGCCGCTCAAGAAGATAATATTGAGCTGGGACTTAATATATACTTCAATGAAAATAACATCATATGATGTAGCCCTCATCATGGGACTTGAATCCACGTCCACAAGGATAAGAGCCTTGTGCTTTACCAACCGAAAGCAAAGGACTCTTCAATATAATGAATAAAAGCTTTGTACCTTCAATCACCGACAGGAGCAATTGGTAGCCCCCAAGGGCCGACTCATTATAATGTGATGAGTCGGGTCTTCAATAATATGAGCAAAAAATTACTTTGCATTAGCCCCCAAGTGTCATGGTGCATGCTTGCAGCAACATGAGACTTGTGTATTTGATGTAATTTCAACTGAAATAATGTAGCACCCAAGTGCCGGGTCGTAAGCCAGCAGCAACTTGGGACTATTCCTTTCATTGTAGAATAAATCATATCCATTGATAATATGATAGCCATTGCGCTAAAGCGACTTTGAAAACCTTAATCATAATAATCGGTTATTGATAACCAGAAAAAATCCAGCCATGTTGGCTATTCAAGATAATATAATCCGGTATGAAAAACCTTATTCATTCAATATCATAATGAAAATTCAGCCAAGTTTGGCTATTTGAATAATATAACCCAATGATTTATAGCGCATGATTCCAATGGCGCAATCCAAATATGTACTGGCGACTTATAGTCCAAAGCCGTGCCGAGTTAACAAACACCGGATAATTTCTCATCATATACCGGCGACTTATCGTCTTAAAGCTAGGCCGGTTTAATAAACACCGGATAATTTATCATCATGCTTTATTCAACCTGTTTACGCATACAACAATTTTAAAGTGTCTGGCGGTTTATCACGGACGGGTCATAATGCCCAACATATAACCTGTGTTTATAACCAAGGCTGCACTTAAGAATAATCAAATATGAAATATATCATACCCGTGACATTGAATCACATCATTGGTTTACCAACTTTTTGTAGTAAGGGTGATAACCCCAATCTTGATAATGATAACTCCTTTCATATCGTGTCGGTTTATGATAAAACCGTGCAGGGTTGTGATAAACACCGGTTTAACCATATATAATATCTGGCGACTTCGTAGTCAAACCAGACCCGGGCGGATAGTCTCCGGATTATGATTTGATCATGTCTTGACAATTTGTAATTGAAAGTCAAGCCGGGTTAATGAACACCAGTTTACTCCATAATAAGATGGTACCATAAAATCAAACCGGCGAGATAGTCTCCTGATTAGGATTTGACCGTGTTCCGCCAATTTGTAATTGATGCTTGAAGCGGATTAACAATGTCGGTTTAAAACGCAACAAAAACCAAATAACAGCTATGAAAAATATGGAAGCAAAGGCAATGATAAGACCATTTGCAAAAAGAGGCTTTACTGAGCCGATCAGATGGTGTTACCATGGTCGGGCACGACCAAGCTCCCAATAAGGTGTAGCTATGGTTCAAGTCAGCCAGGTCCCCAACTGAAACCGTGGCATTATGCCGATCAAGTGGCGTGGCAATGGTTCGGGTTCGACCAAGCCCCCAAGTGACTTTATAGCCTTAGGCCGATCAAGAGGCGTGACTGGTTCAGACTTGACCATGTCCCCAAGTGATCTGGTGGCTTTCGCCTATCAAAAGGTGTTGCATTGGTTCGGACACGACCAAGCCCCCAAGTGATATTGTGGCACTAGGCGATCAAGAGGCGTGGCTATGGTTCGGATCTGACCAAGCCCCCAAGTGACCAATAATATGATAAGCCAATAAGGCATGATACCCATGTTTGGACCGCGCATCATGGCAGCAAGTCTTCTTTGGCACCCTTTAACTTTTGCAAGAGATAAATCCTTCTTGAACCGGATTTTGAACCGGATATTGAGAGCTTCAAAGCTTTGTGGGAGACATCTTTCCCTTGAACCGGATTGTAAACCGGAATCTTCATTTTCACCGGAAATTTTACGATGGCCTTTCAACTCGAACTTGCGAGAAGTTAATTCCTTTTGAACCGGACATTTCTAAACCGGATTTGAGCGCTTGAGAGCTTTGTGGGAGAATATATTTCCCTTGAACCGGATTGTAAACCGGATACTTGAGAGCTTCAAAGGAGACCGACTTCCCTTGAGCCGGATTTTAAACCGGAATCCTTTACGATGATCCGGAACTTCTTCATTGAGCCGGATTTTGTAACTGTCATATACTTACTAAGCCGGAAATTTTCTCGACGGCCTTCAAATAACAGTAGCCTCCGGGACCGGGTTATCTTTCCCTCCATCGCCCCGGGTTCTTAAATTTCTTGGCAAGATTTGCTTAGTCATGTCATCGTAGCCCCGAGTCTCAAGGTGACTCGAGGAGTTGGCTTGAAACTCTCCATATTTGACCGTGATATAAACCGCATAACTTGTATATCATTGGTGTTGATAACACGATGTGAATCCACGAAGGTTGTGATGATTGCGGCGGGTTATAAATGATCCCGTATGAGCCGTGTCAAGACCTCGGCCAATGGTTCCTTCCAACCGGGCGATTTGAAATTAACCAAATTGTAGTGGCGGTGACTTGTGCGCTTGCTCATTGAGCCATCCAAAGGTAGACGGCGGTTGATAGTATATGATAATTTGCCTCCATTTTGAAAGAAAACCGGGCTACCCAAGCTGTGACTTGCTCATGCGCATAAGTGCGGCCTGGTATGTTGATGTAGACCAGGCCGCAATAAATGGAAGGTAGAGACGTCCACGATATTAGAGGTGGCTTGGGCAGATGAACCGCCACGGTGTTGTAAACCGGTTCGGACGGGCGAAGTCAAACACGAGCACGGTCCCGCAAGCCGATGTAAACCGGGCCGTAAGGGCGGCGTCTTGCACGCGTCCATTCACCGTGTAATGTGGCACGGACGAACACCGGGCGGGGCGTTGCCGGTAGCGTGCTTCGTACTCCATGGTATAAACCACGTGTATAATGAATAATTGTCCCGCATACAATATTGCGAGACCAAGGCAAAGATAAACTGCTCTTTGACAAAAATAATATGCACTAATAAAATATATTTTAGATGGATATCACCGATGTGTTAGGCCAGAAATTATCCGCCATGGAGTTGATGATCACCACGGTGATGCTAAAATTAATTACGGCCGAGTCGGCGACGAAAGCGAGCGGATGGTCCGCCGCGGTGTTGTAAACCGGACTACGGGCGACGGTTTGTGTTCCTATTTATCGATGTGATATACACGAGATGTCGGTGTAGAACAGCTAGCGCAAGGCCGTCCGCAAAGAGGGGCATCACTTTTATAGTGAGCACTTGTCTGTATAAAAGATATAGGCGAGTAATTGTTCTTTGATAAAAACAATGTGTTAAGAAAAATAGATGGATATCACCGGTTCGTGCGGATGACGGATGGAGTCTTACAAACACCGAGTTAATCGCCGCCCAAGGCAACGACGAAACGGTGCACCACAGCAGTGAAAACGGCCCGAGGTGAAACCGTGGATGATGAAGTAGAGGCAGCCCACAACGGACGTGCAGCGACTCGGAACAACGTTGCTGCGGCGGCTTGTGTAGGCAGGTCCGCTGGCCGTGGTTACAACAACGATAAAAAACGCACCGACGGCTTGGAATGGTGCGGCAGCCCCGCGAAGAGGTGAAGCGGCGCGTGGATCGCCAAGGCCAATCAAGGGTCGAGGCGCTGCAATGGCCGCAGCGGCAGTGAAACGAATCCACGCCCACGACCCCATCCACTCCGGATCGTGGTTTTTTTTTACCTTACCATGAGGATGATCCTGTAGTAGCACTTGCCTCCTTCCAATTCGGATGGATGTAGTCATTAAAGACATAACACGTCTTGATCTAGTACTAGTACTCAAGTAGTATTAGCCCTCTTCCCAAAAAGGAAATAATTGATGTTGGCTTTCACGTGACAAAGTACTAGAAGTACTGTAGCGGTTTGACCGAGAGTCCCTGCCATGACCTGCCCGAATACAGAGAGTCACTTTTTCCCTGATCTTCACGTGCTAACCCGATCCGGCTTCCGGCAATCATCTCGGCAACTCCCGCTTGCAACAGCGGCGACTCGGTGAATCAGACGGAAATAACAGTATTTTGATGATCTTGATCCGTACTGATGAAACCTCCTTTGCACTTGGCTTTTTGCGGCGATGCAATGTAAAGTGATACGGCCACGACGGATCGCTGGCCGCCGCTTGACGGGTGCACATAGACGCAATCCGGCTCTTCTCATCCGAAAATTATGAACTTCTCCATCCTTAGAAAGATCCCTCCAAGAACTCAACACCACCGTGCGCAAGCCCCACGGTGGGCGCCAACTGTCGTGGAATTGTCACGTCAGATGTCCTAGTGTTAGGACTTAGTCGCGAGGCCAACGCCTTTATGTGGTAGCTTGAGAGGGGTTGAGCGGAATCGAGAGACGCAACACACAAGACGAGGATTTAGACAGCTTCGGGCCCCAGGAAACATCATCCGGTAAAAACCCTACATGCTGTTTGAGGCTAGGTCTCATTATCATCATGAGGGAGTCACCGTAAACCGACTCTCCTCTTTGTGTCTAGCCCTAAGATTGTTCTTCTTGCTTGTAACTTGTCCCTCTTTGGGGAGCCCTGCCCCTCCTTATATATGTTGAAGGGGCGGGTTACATGTGGAGTCCTATTAGGATTATGACTAGTCTATCTCTAATACAAACCGGATACAAGTCCAGGTCTTAACTCCTTGTAAGACAAATATTCCTTATGCCTTTCCTCTAAAACCGGCCCACCATAGTATGAACCGGCCTTCATGAACCGCATTTGGGCCACTGTGTCTTGTCGCTCCTCGCATCCGCTTTGCCGGATTACCAATGAGTCGTGAACCGCCAGTCCAAACGGGTCGCCGGTGAACCGCCAAGTGTCGTGAGGTCTCATATAAACCGCCAAGTCCGGCCGGGTTATACTTCCGACCGGTTTACGCCCGCGGGGTATATCCCCGACATTGGATGTCGTTGATAACGGGATCACATCATTAGCATAATGATGTGATGGACAAGACCCAATCCTAAGCCTAGCACAAAGATCGTAGTTCGTATGCTAAAGCTTTTCTAATGTCAAGTATCATTTCCTTAGACCATGAGATTGTGCAACTCCTGGATACCGTAGGAATGCTTTGGGTGTACCAAGCGTCACAACGTGGCGGGTGGCTATAAAGGTGCACTACAGGTATCTCCGAAAGTGTCTGTTGGGTTGCCACGAATCGAGACTGGGATTTGTCACTCCGGTAAACGGAGAGGTATCTCTTGGCCCACTCGGTAGGACATCATCATAATGTGCACAATGTGACCAAGGGGTTGATCACGGGATGATGTGTTACGGAACGAGTAATGAGACTTGCCGGTAACGAGATTGAACAAGGTATCGGTATACCAACGATCGAATCTCGGGCAAGTATAATACCGCTAGACAAAGGGAATTGTATACGGGATTGATTGAGTCCTTGACATCGTGGTTCATCCGATGAGATCATCGTGGAACATGTGGGAGCCAACAAGGGTATCCAGATCCCTCTGTTGATTATTGACCGGAGAACGTCTCGGTCATGTCTGCATGATTCCCGAACCCGTAGGGTCTACACACTTAAGGTTCGATGACGCTAGGGTTATAAAGGAAGTTTGTATGTGGTTACCGAATGTTGTTCGGAGTCCCGGATGAGATCACGGACGTCACGAGGAGTTCTGGAATGGTCCGGAGGTAAAGATTTATATATAGGAAGTCTTATTTTGGTCAACGGACAAGTTTAGCGTTATCGGTATTGTACCGGAGTGCCGAAAGGGGTCCGGGGTCCACCGGGGTCCACCTGCGGGGGCCACATGGGCTGTAGGGGTGCGCCTTGGCCTATATGGGCCAAGGGCACCAGCCCCAAGAGGCCCATGCGCCAAGATATAAGAAAAGGGGAGAGTCCTAAAGGGGAAGGCACCTCAGGGTGCCTTGGGGAGGATGGACTCCTCCCCCCCTCTTGGCCGCACCCCTTCCTTGGAGGAAGGGGCAAGGCTGCGCCCTCCCCCCTCTCTTGCACCTATATAAAGGGAGGGGAGGGAGGGGTGGCCGCACTTGAAGCCCTGGCGACTCCCTCCCTCCCGTGACACCTCCTCCTCTCCCGCAGGTGCTTGGCGAAGCCCTGCAGGATTGCCATGCTCCTCCACCACCACCACGCCGTTGTGCTGCTGCTGGATGGAGTCTTCCTCAACCTCTCCCTCTCTCCTTGCTGGATCAAGGCATGGGAGACGCCACGGGCTGTCACGTGTGTTGAACGCGGAGGTGCCGTCCGTTCGGCACTAGGATCTCCGGTGATTTGGATCACGGCAAATGCGACTCCATCAACCCCGTTCACTTGAATGCTTCCACTTAGCGATCTACAAGGGTATGTAGATGCACTCTCCTTCCCCTCGTTGCTGGTTTCTCCATAGATAGATCTTGGTGACACGTAGGAAAATTTTGAATTTCTGCTGCGTTCCCCAACAGTGGTATCAGAGCTAGGTCTATTGTGTAGATTCTTTGCACGAGTAGAACACAAAGTAGTTGTGGGCGTTGATTTTGTTCAATATGCTTACCATTACTAGTCCAATCTTGTTTCGACGGTATTGTGGGATGAAGCGGCCGGACCGACCTTACACGTACTCTTACGTGAGACAGGTTCCACCGAATCGACATGCACTTGGTGCATAAGGTGGCTAGCGGGTGCCAGTCTCTCCCACTTTAGTCGAACGGATTCGATGAAAAGGGTCCTTATGAAGGGTAAATAGCAATTGGCATATCACGTTGTGGTTTTGCGTAGGTAAGAAACGTTCTTGCCGTAAACCCATAGCAGCCACGTAAAACATGCAAACAACAATTAGAGGACGTCTAACTTGTTTTTGCGGGGTATGCTATGTGATGTGATATGGCCAAGAAGAATGTGATGAATGAGATTGATCATGTTCTTGTAATAGGAATCACGACTTGCATGTCGATGAGTATGACAACCGGCAGGAGCCATAGGAGTTGTCTTAATTCATTGTATGACCTGCGTGTCACTGAACAACGCCATGTAATTACTTCACTTTATTGCTAATCGGTAGCCATAGTGGTAGAAGTAATAGTTGGCGAGACAACTTCATGAAGACACGATGATGGAGATCATGATGATGGAGATCATGGTGTCATGCGGTGACGATGATGATCATGGAGCTCAAGATGGAGATCAAAAGGAGCAAAATGATATTGGCCATATCATGTCACTATTTGATTGCATGTGATGTTTATCATGTTTATGCATCTTATTTGCTTAGAACGACGGTAGTAAATAAGATGATCCTCATTAAAATTTCAAGAAAGTGTTCCCCTAGCGTGCACCGTTGCGAAAGTTCGTCGTTTCGAAGCACCACATGATGATCGGGTGTGATAGATTCTTACGTTCACATACAACGGGTGTAAGCCAGATTTACACACGCGAAACACTTAGGTTAACTTGACGAGCCTAGCATGTACAGACATGGCCTCGGAACACAAGAGACCGAAAGGTCGAGCATGAGTCGTATAGTAGATACGATCAACATGAAAATGTTCACCGATGATGACTAGTCCGTCTCACGTGATGATCGGACACGGCCTAGTTGACTCGGATCACGTAATCACTTAGATGACCAGAGGGATGTCTATCTGAGTGGGAGTTCATTAGATGAACTTAATTATCCAGAACATAGTCAAAGCCCTTTGCAAATTATGTCATAGCTCGTGCTTTAGTTCTACTGTTTTAGATATGTTCCTAGAGAAAATATAGTTGAAAGTTGTGATGGCGATTATGCGGACGGAAGAAAGCTTATGTCCTTAATGCACCGCTTCGGTGTCTTTGAACCCCAAAAGTAAATGCGTGGATGTTGCGAACATCGGACATACACGCTTTTGATAACTACGTGATAGTTCGGTTAAGCGATTATAGAGTTGAGGCACCAAAGACATTTTTCGAAATGTCGCGAAACATATGAGATGTTTCGAGGGCTGAAATTGGGATTTCGGGCTCGTGTCCACGCCAAGAGGTATAAGACCTCCGACGATTTTCTTAGCCTGCAAACTAAGGGAGAAAAGCTCAATCGTTGAGCTTGTGCTCAGATTGTCTGAGTGCAACAATCACTTGAATCGAGTGGGAGTTGATCTTCCAGATGAGATAGTGATGTTTCCCCAAAGACATTGCCACCGAGCTGCTAGAGCTTCGTGATGAACTATAACATATCAGGGATAGATATGATGATCCTTGAGGTATTCGCGATGTTCGACACATGAATGTAGAAATCAAGAAGGAGCATCAATTGTTGATGGTTAATGAAACCACTAGTTTCAAGAAGGGCAAGGGCAAGAAGGGTACTTCACGAAGCGGCAAATCAGTTTGTCGCTCCAGTGAAGAAACCCAAGGTTGAACCCAAACCCGAGACTAAGTGCTTCTGTGATGAGAGGAACGGACACTGAAGTAGAACCACCCTAGATACTTGGTAGATGAGAAGGCTGGCAAGGTCGATAGAAGTATATTGGATATACATTATGTTAATGTGTACTTTACTAGTACTCCTAGTAGCACTAGGGTATTAAGATACTGGTTCGGTTGCTAAGTGTTAGTAACTCGAAATAAAAGAGCTACGGAATAAAGGGAGACTACCTAAAGGTGAGCTGACGATATGTGTTGGAAGTGTTTCCAAGTTTGATGTGATCAAACATCGCACGCTCCCTCTACCATCAAGATTAGTATTAAAACAGAATAATTGTCATTTGGTGTTTGCGTTGAGCATAGACATGATTGGATTATGTCTATCGTAATGTCTGATTATTCATTTAAGGAGAATAATGGTTACTCTATTTATTTGAATAATACCTTCAATGGTCTTGCACCTAAAGGAATGGTTTATTGAATCTTGATCGTAGTGATACACATTTTCATGCCAAAAGATATAAGATAGTGATGATAGTACCACTTACTTGTGGCACTTCCATGTAAGTCATATTGTTATAAAACGCATGAAGAAGCTCCATGTTGATGGATCTTTGGACTCACTCGTTTTGAAAAGTTTGAGACATGCGAACCATGTCTATTGGTGTATACGCATGATGAAACTCCATGCAGATGGACCGTTTGGACTCACTTGATTTTGAATCACTTGAGACATGCAAATCATACCACATGGGCAAGATGACTGAAAGCCTCGTTTTCAAAGAAATGGAACAAGAAAGCAACTTGTTGGAAGTAATACATTTTGATGTGTGCAGTCCAATGAGTCTTTGAGGCCTGTGATGGATATCGTTATGTTCTTACTTCACGAATGATTTGAGTAGATATCTTGAGTGTATTTACTTGATGAAACACAAGTCTGAATTATTGAATGGTTCAAGTAATTTCAGAGTGAAGTTGAAGATCATCGTGACAAGAGGATAAAATGTCTATGATATGATCATAGAGATGAGTATCTGAGTTCGAGCTTTGGCACGCTATTAAGACATAGTGGAAATTGTTTCACAATTAATACACTTTGGAACACCATAGTGTGATGGTGTGTCCGAACATCATGGTTGCACCCTATTAGATATGGTGCGTACCATGATGTCTCTTATCGAATTACCACTATCGTTCATGGGTTAGGCATTAGAGACAACCGCACTCACTTTAATAGGGCACCACGTAATTCCGTTGAGACGACCTGTTTGAACTATGGTTTGGAGAAACCTAAGTTGTCGTTTCTTAAAAGTTTGGGGTTGCGACGCTTATGTGAAAAAGTTTCAGGTTGATAAGCTCGAACCCAAAGCGGATAAAATGCATCTTCATAGGACACCCAAAACATTTGGGTATACCTCCTAATTCAGATCTGAAAGCAATAGGGATTGTTTCTTGAATCAGGTCCTTTCTCGAGGAAAAGTTTGTCTCGAAAAGTTGAGTGGGAGGATGGTGGAGACTTGATATGGTTATTGAACCGTCACTACAACTAGTGTGTAGCAAGGCACGAGGAAGTTGTTCTGTGGCACCTACACCAATTGAAGTAGAAGCTTATGATAGTGATCATGAAACTTGGATCAAGTCACTACCGTACCTCGTAGGGTGACAAGGATGCGTACTGCTTCAGAGTGGTACAGTAATCCTGTCTTCAAGGTCATGTTGCTAGACAACAATGAACCTACGAGCTATGGAGAAGCGATGGTGGGCCCATATTCCGACAAATGGTTAGAGACCATGAAATCCGAGATAGGATCCATGTACAAGAACAAAGCATGGACTTTGGTGGACTTGCCCGATGATCGGCAAGCTATTGAGATAAATGGATTTTAAGAAGAAGACGGACGTGGACGGTAATGTCACCGTCTATGAAGCTCGACTTGTGGCAAAGAGTTTTTCACAAGTTGACTACGATGAGATTTTCTCATCCGTAGCGATGCTTAAGTCCGTCGGAATCATGTTAGCATTAGCTGCATTTATGAAATCTAGCAGATGGATGTCAAAACGAGTTTCCTTACCGGTTCCGTAAGGAAAGGTTGTATGAGATACAATCGAGAAAGGTTTTGTCGATCCTAAGGATCTTTGAAAGGTATGCTAGCTCCAGTGATCCTTCCATGGACTGGAGTAAGCATCAAGGAGTTGGAATATACTCTTTGATAAGATGATCAAAGATTTTGGGTTTATACAAAGTTTATGAGAAACTTGTATTTCCAAAGAAGTGAATGGGAGCACTATAGAATTTTTGATGAGTATATGTTGTTGACATATTGTTGATCGAAATGATGTAGAATTTCTGGAAAGCATATAGGGTTATTTGAAAAGTGTTTTTCAAGTGAAAACCTGTATTAAGCTACTTGAACATTGAGCATCAAGATCTATAGGGATAGATCAAAACCGCTTAATGGTACTTTCAAATGAGCATATACCTTGACATGATCTTGAAGATGTTCAAGATGGATCGATCAAAGAAGGAGTTCTTGCACGAGATGTAAGGTATGAAGTTAAGACTTAAATCTCGACCACGGCGGAAACAGAGAGAAAGGACGAAGGTCGTCCCCTATGCCTTAGGCGTAGGCTCTACGGTATGCTATCTTTGTGTACAAGACCGGAAGTGTGCCTTGCCATGAGTCAGTCAAGGGTACAAGAATGATCCAGGAATGGATCATTGGACAGCGATCAAAATTGTCCTTGGAGTAAATAAGGACATGTTTCTCGATTATGGAGGTGATAAAGAGTTCGGCGTAAAGGGTTACGTCGATGCAAGCTTTAACACCTATCCGAATGACTACGAGTAGCAACGGATACGTATAGTGGAACAACCATTTGGAATAGCTCCAAGTGGAGCGTGGAAGCGATATTTACAATATGACCTAGAGATTTGCGAAATACATACGGATCTGAATGTTGCGGACCCGTTGACTAAAACCTCTCTCACAAGCAAAACATGATCAAACCCCGTAACTCATTGAGTCTTAATCACATGATGATGTGAACTAGTTTAATGACACTAGTAAACTCTTTGGATGTTGGTCACATGGTGATGTGACCTGTGAGTGTTAATCACATGGTGATGTGAACTAGATTATTGACTCTAGTGCAAGTGGGAGACTGTTGGAAATATGCCCTAGAGGCAATAATAAATTAGTTATTATTATATTTCCTTGTTCATGATAATCGTTTATTATCCATGCTATAATTGTATTGATAGGAAACTCAGATACATGTGTGGGTACATAGACAACACCATGTCCCTAGTAAGCCTCTAGTTGACTAGCTCGTTGATCAATAGATGGTTACAGTTTCATGACCATGGACATTGGATGTCGTTGATAACGGGATCACATCATTAGCAGAATGATGTGATGGACAAGACCCAATCCTAAACCTAGCACAAAGATCGTAGTTTGTATGCTAAAGCTTTTCTAATGTCAAGTATCATTTCCTTAGACCATGAGATTGTGCAACTCCCGGATACCGTAGGAATGCTTTGGGTGTACCAAAGCGTCACAACGAATCGGGTGGCTATAAAGGTGCACTACGGTATCTACGAAAGTGTCTGTTGGGTTGCCACGAATCGAGACTGGGATTTGTCACTCCGGTAAATGGAGAGGTATCTCTGGGCCCACTCGGTAGGACATCATCATAATGTGCACAATGTGACCAAGGGGTTGATTACGGGATGATGTGTTACGGAACGAGTAACGAGACTTGCCGGTAACGAGATTGAACAAGGTATCGGTATACCGACGATCGAATCTCGGGCAAGTATAATACCGCTAGACAAAGGGAATTGTATACGGGATTGAATGAGTCCTTGACATCGTGGTTCATCCGATGAGATCATCGTTGAACATTTGGTAGCCAACATGGGTATCCAGATCCCGGCTGTTGGTTATTGACCGGAGAACGTCTCGGTCATGTATGCGCATGATTCCCGAACCCGTAGGGTCTACACTTAAGGTTCGATGGCGCTAGGGTTATAAAGGAAGTTTGTATGTGGTTACCGAATGTTGTTCGAGTCCGGATGAGATCCGGATGTCACGAGGAGTTAGGAATGGTCCAGAGGTAAAGATTTATATATAGGAAGTCTTATTTTGGTCATGGGAAAAGTTTAGCGTTATCGGTATTGTACCAGAGTGCCGAAAGGGGTCCGGGGGTCCACCGGGGGTCCACCTGCCGGGGGCCACATGGGCTGTAGAAGTGCGCCTTGGCCTATATAGGCCAAGGGCACCAGCCCCAAGAGGCCCATGCGCCAAGATATAAGAAAAGGGGGAGAGTCCTAAAGGGGGAAGGCACCTCCGAGGTGCCTTGGGGAGTATGGACTCCTCCCTCTTAACCGCACCCCTTCCTTGGAGGAAGGGGCAAGGCTGCGCCCTCCCCCCCTCTCTTGCACCTATATAAAGGGAGGGGAGGGAGGGGTGGCCGCACCTGAAGCCTTGGCGCCTCCCTCCCTCCCGTGACACCTCCTCCTCTCCCGCAGGTTCTTGGCGAAGCCCTGCAGGATTGCCATGCTCCTCCACCACAACCACGCCGTTGTGCTGCTGCTGGATGGAGTCTTCCTCAACCTCTCCCTCTCTCCTTGCTAGATCAAGGCATGGGAGACGTCACCGGGCTGTACGTGTGTTGAACGCGGAGGTGCCGTCCGTTCGGCACTAGGATCTCCAGTGATTTGGATCATGACGAGTACGACTCCATCAACCCCGTTCACTTGAACGCTTCCGCTTAGCAATCTACAAGGGTATGTAGATGCACTCTCCTTCCCCTCGTTGCTGGTTTCTCCATAGATAGATCTTGGTGACACGTAGGAAAATTTTGAATTTCTGCTGCGTTCCCCAACATGATCCTACTTCTTTCAAAGGAACACAAGCTCAAGATGATCTTCCACCACAAGACCACAAGCAAAAAGGCAAGGACAAGCTTCAAGAGGAAATTGATGCATTTGAAGAAGCACCTAAGGCCTTGGTCAAGTGGGTTCCCAAGACTACATCAAGTTCTACTTCATCAAGCACAACTACGATTCCAAGGATTCCCATCAAGATGATGTGGATCCCAAAGAAGAAGAACTAGAGAGTTCTTGAGGGTGACTCCGCCAACATACTTCACTCTTATCATTTTGGCGAGGACAAGTGCAAACAACTTCCATATCTTGCACTAGTTCAAGGAGTCACAAACCCTCTTGTTGGTAAGACAAGGGACAAGGTAACCTAATGCTTTCATGGACATCATCTTGTGTATGCATCACTCTATGTATATGGATAACCTTGTTCGTTCCTTGTGGGACTAACCCGTGTAGGTATTGAAAGTGCAACTCACTCCAAAGGATTGCTCCGAATGATCTACATCAACATTGAGCATCTACATCTTCAACACCTACATGAAGTCATCATCGACAAAACCCAAGGTTAGTTCATCCCTCTTAGGGGGATATCACATCTAGGGGTAGCTTTACTCAAATCAATGAGCTAAAGCAACTCTAATGGTGTGATCACAACAATGCTTTATGTAAAAGTGGTAACCCCACTTGTGCTTAAACGATGAGTATGACCTATGATCAAGTGTTCTCATTTGACTCCTATGTCAATATACTCATATATAGATGACCTAGTCATCGCCAATTGCTTGATAGATGCTAGAATGTTTGTGCATGCTTTGTCACATATTTCATTTGCCATTTTTATTGTGTGAGCATGTTGGTTGCATATTTTACTCATTCGAGGACATCCATTTGTTGCTTTGATTGTTTGGTTTTTTCTCTTTTTGCCAAATTGATCGTCAGAATGCCTAAGAACACCCTCTAGCTATCTATGCTTTTCTCGTCTCAAACTCTATTCATGCTACATCACAAAGTTTGATCAAGTCAGATTCGACCACTCTGTGTGAGGAGCACTCGGAGATCCCGATTCGTCATAGACTTAAACCTCCAAAACCTCTTTGTGCATCTCGGACTGGCCGATTCATCCTTTTCGGTCCTACTGAGTCACCAAGTTGATCTAGGGTTTTCAATCTCGATGCAACCGATTATAACTTTTCGGTCACACCGAGTTGCAGTAACTGCTTGCAGTTTTGCATCTCGGTGCCACCAAGTCATTCCACTAGGTCACACCGACAGGGTCAGGTTATATATACCGCCGGTCAAATTTTGGAAATTTCTCCGAACCTCTTCGCCCGCGCGTAACCTACTCTACCTCCTCTGGTCTCCGGATCATCCTCTTGTCGCCAGCGACCTCCCGCTGCTGGTCTCCGCCATTAACGGAAATCTTCACCGCCCGTTGCCGTCAGAAAGTTCGTCCGCTGAACTAGGGTACGAACTTGATCATTGTGCTAATCCTTAACTCCGATTCTTAGCACATTGCTTTGCCATGATTCTTGCCATGATTGAAATCATCGGCCCAGCAGAATCATCCCGTAGATTAGTTTTGATTTGAAAATTTAGGGTTAGGTCTCCATGAACTCATCTCGGACCGACCGAGTTGTAGAAATCGGTCTCACCGATTTTGGCTTAGGCCAGAGCACACGCATTTTCGGTCCGACCGAAAAATGCAAATCGGTGTGACCGAGTTCGATTCTCTGTGAAACCCTAGCAATCTCGGTACCACCGAACTGTGACTTGGTCTGATCGAGTTCACTAGTTCAGGTTCCAAAAGCTGCTTCGGTATCACCGAGTTTACAAATCGGTAGATCCGAAATGCTTTCTGTGAAGAACTAAAACTAAGTTTTTAAGTCATCCTTTTTGCAAAAACTCCTATACTTTGTGATGCTCATCTACTCTACCTCATCTATAACCTATTCACAGGGTCTGCTGACAGTTTGCCTGCAAGATGTCTAACCAAAGTGACAGCCAGAACAAGTCAGAGGAACATGTTCAGTTGAGTGAGGGCACGAGTCCCTCTAGCAGCTAGGATGAAGGCAGCAGGAGCACTCCAAGCAATCTGCCAAAGGCTGCCACCAGGACAAGAAAGAAGAGAACTTGTGACTCTGAAGATGAAGATTATGCGGCTGTTGAAGATGAAGCCACTTCAAAGAAGAAAGGGCTGAAGAAAGAGTATGGCTCATCTGCTGCAACTAAGCCAGGTCTGAAAACAAAGATGCCAGCAAGAAGACAACCCATGTCTAAGCCAAGAAAAGTTGCCACAGGAGAAACAATGGAGTTCACTCTTGAACCCAAGGAAACTGGAGATGGGAAGAAGATAAAATAAAGGGTCAAGAAGACCATTGCCAGAGTTATTGGGAAGCCATCTATGATGAGAGATTCTGAAGAAGAGGAAGAGGAAGAGGATGATGCACCAGCACCCAAAGCTCGAAAGCTTATGGGAGATGCAATCAGATCAGGGGATGCTCCATCTAAGCCCAAAGCTGCTACTCCAGCTCCAAAGCCAAAACCCAAGAGGAGCACTTGGAATACCTGCTGAGGAGAAAAACAAGGCCCCATTGCCTCAAGCTGCCGAAGAAGAAGATGATTCTATTGTTTTGAGAAAGCTGAAGCCCAAGATCCCTGATCACAATGATGCACACCCAGTTGTATAGAATATGAAAATCAGGGAGGATTCAGGATTGAGACTATGGAGAGAGTCTGATCCATATGCTACCAGGAGAAGGACTGCTGTGGACTACAGATTCCACACTAAGGAACAACAGGACTTCTATGAGACAATTCTTCTTGACAAGAAGCCCATAGTGTGTGACATGAGATGGGTTGACTGGGAGTTCATCAAGGAGAATGTGGATCACTTCCCTGGTGTATATGACAGCTTCAAGGCATGTGGAGTTGATAAGTTTGTGGCTCAAAAGTTCACCAAGTGGAATGATGAGCTCATTATGCAATTTTACTCCACTGCACACTTCTATCCAGATGGAAGGATTGTGTGGATGTCTGAGGGTACTAGGTACCAGTCTACAATTGAAGAAAGGCTCAATTGATCAATTCTCCTGAAGAGCATGAGGATGACTTGGATATCTATGCAAAGAAGAAGAAGGACCACAACTCTATGGCCAACATGTACAAAGAGATTCCAGATGCTGCTTGGATACACATAAGTTTGGATCTGTACACTATTTGTTGTCTGGTCTGCCAACTATCAATTGGATTCTAAGGCACACACGGCTACCCAAGTCAGGGGATCAAAAGATGATCAGAGGACTACAGCTGATCAGAAGAGAAGTTGTGGATATGCCCCACAAATTCAGGAGCTAATCAACTCGAAGATGGGCAAAGGCAAGTACATTTTGGATAAGGAGCACCTACCCATCTACCCTGAATTTGAGGACAACACAGTTGTCATGACTGAGAATGAACCATCATCTGTGCAAGCACAAGAAGAGAGAGAGAAGGCTAAAGCTGAGAAAGCTGCAAAGATGCCAACTGTGGAAGAGGCATCTCAGGTATTCTTGAAGAGCAAGCTAGACCAGGTTGGATATCTGATCCAATCCACTCTGAGGATTGAGCAGGGCTTGACCACCCTGACCAAGAACCAGGAGAGCTTGGAAAGGATTATTGAGACAAAATTATATGACCTTGATGTCAAGGTAATCGAAATCAAACTGCAGTTGAGCAACTTCAGGAGGAAGCAGAGGAGAAGAAGGGCAAGTCTACCACAGATGCATTTGCTAGAGTGCCCGGAGAGGAGAGATGCACTTTCTGATGCGATGGATCGACACTAGAGCTACAGCTACAACTCCAGTTCCAGCTCCAGCAGCTACTCCACCAGCTCCAGCTACTTCATCAGAAGCCTTCATCCTTGGAGTCCTCTCAACGCCACCTCCGAAGATCAAGACTGAGAGTCGTTTAGCACTATGCATTTTCAAACTTTTTGGTAACTTGTTGCCAAAGGGGGAGAAAAATGTATAGATCATAAACTTTAGAGAGAGAGTGTTGGTTTTATCTCTCTTTGCACTTATTTGGTTTGGTTTGAAACTTTATTGCGTGCTTGTGTGATACTACTTTGTGTCCTTGTGAGATACTTGTTTGATCATGTGTTTGATCATATGCTACCCTTAATGCTTGTTGGATAATGCTATCTTTCATATGCTATTATGATCATTCACTTTGCTTGGTGATGAGTGCATGTTTTTAATCTCTATCATTTTGAGCGCTCCACCAAGATGTATGTGACATGGAAGAGTAACTCATGATCCTAATCGATTGTGCATTTGCATTCAAAAGCAAATCTTAAATAATGCACAAATTTAGGGGGAGCTCTTGCTTATCACATACTTCTCAAAGCGACGATGTTTTTCAATCCTATTTATCATTTGTCGAAGCTTTTGATCTATATGTTGTCATCAATTACCAAAAAGGGGGAGATTGAAAGTGCAACTATCCCCGGTGGTTTCGGTAATTCCTAACAACATATAGCTCATTGAGCTAATGCTATTCCAAGATGAATATTTCAGGAAAGCTCAATGATTGGCATGGCATGGATTAGAAAGTGGACCCTTCAAAATGCTAAGGACAAAGGATTGGCTCAAGCTCAAAGCACAAGACTCTACATTTTCTATTTTAGTGATCCAAGATCACATTGAGTCTATAGGAAAAGCCAATACTATTAAGAAGGGATGAGGTGTTGCTTAATGAGGCTCTTGCTCAAAATGCTTAGTGATATGCTCCAAAACCCTCCACTACTTTCTCATATCCACATATGTCCTAATCCAAAAATTCCAACTTGGCCCCATCGAAATTTTATATCCGGAGCCACCGGGTTCAGTTGTGATAGCCATTGCCAGAAACACTAATCAATTCGGTCTCACCGATAGGGATCTCGGTCCCATCGAGATGGGGTTGTAATCTCTCTGTTTCCTTTTGGTAACGTTTCGGTCAAACCAAGATGAGCGATCGGTCCCACTGAGATTGCAATGCAAACTCTCTGTTTCCCTTTCGTAACATTTCGGTCCAACCGAGATGAGCGAATCGGTCCCACCGAGTTTGCCTGGCCAACTCTCTGTTTGACTATTACCAAAATCGGTCTCACCGAGTTTGTGTAATCGGTCACACCGAGATTACGTTATGGCCTAACCCTAGTGATATTGGTCCCACCGAGTTGATGTGTCGGTCCCACCGAAACACCTCACAATCACATTATGGACCAAGCCGGTCTGACCGAGTTCTCTGAATCGGTCCCACCGAGTTTGGTGATTTGTGTGCAACGGTTAGATTTTGTGTGGATGCTATATATACCCCTCCACCCACTCTTCATTAGTGGAGAGAGCCATCAGAACATGCTTACACTTCCAATACATATTTTGTGAGAGAGAACCACCTACACTTGTGTTGAGGTCAAGATATTCCATTCCAACCACATAAATCTTGATCTCTAGCCTTCCCCAAGTTGGTTTCCACTCAAATCTTCTTTCCACCAAATCCAATCCTATGAGAGAGAGTTGAGTGTTGGGAGACTATCATTTGAAGCACAAGAGCAAGGAGTTCATCATCAACACACCATTTGTTACTTCTTGGAGAGTGGTGTCTCCTAGATTGGCTAGGTGTCACTTGGGAGCCTCCGACAAGATTGTGGAGTTGAACCAAGGAGTTTGTAAGGGCAAGGAGATCGCCTACTTCGTGAAGATCTACCCGAGTGAGGCAAGTCCTTTGTGGGCGACGGCCATGGTGGGATAGACAAGGTTGCTTCTTCGTGGACCCTTCATGGGTGGAGCCCTCCATGGACTCGCGCAACCGTTACCCTTTGTGGGTTGAAGTCTCCATCAACGTGGATGTACGATAGCACCACCTATCGGAACCACGGATAAAAAATCTTCGTGTCAACATTGCGTTTGCTCCTTCAAACTCATCCCTTTACCTTCATATGCAATTGTTTTACATTCCGCTGCTATACTCTTAGAATTGCATGTGTAGATTGATTGCTTGACTTGTGCTAAGTTGCTAAAATTAGCCAAGAACAAAAATTGGGAAAAGGCTAGATTTTTATTTGGTCAAGTAGTCTAAGCACCCCCCCTCTAGACATACTTCTGATCCTACACTTCTCCTATAGCCGTTGCCTAGGCCACCGCCACCATCTCTATATGTAGAGCGGCTGTTTTTTTACGGATATCCGTGAAGCGGCTGTTTACATGGTATCTCACCGTAACTCAATTATATGGACAGGGTAGTACATCACATACGGTTATGTAACAGGAACCGTGTCTAACCTACGTTGTCTTCTCACACGGTTTGGTGTGGAAATCGTGTGTGACATTGTAATACCTAACACAAACGACATGTACAAACAGTGTGCCGTATACAACATATATATAGTGTCATTAGTAGTTCTTGACCGTTAGCTTATCTCCACAGTTTCCCCATTTCCCCCAAATCCCTACATAGCCTCCAAATTCCCTCGTGTGGCACTGACATTGGGGGAATGCGGACGAGTGGTGCTGATGGTTTCGGTGCGGCTGCTCCTGCTCGTATCGCCTCCGACGGCGGTTGCCGCCGAGCACTTGCCTAAGGTCATCAGAAGGCAGGTGTACTACGGATCCGAATCGTCCTGTGAGGTTCCAATCTATCCTGATCTTTTTTAGCATGTCCAAAGTATAGCTCCTTGTTGAATCCATCCTGACTGACCCCCCCTGTGAAAGCGATTTGTCACGGATCCGGAGCTTGACTCAGGACTCCCGCAACACGAGTTCGACTCAGTTTTGTGCCACCGAGAAGTACCAAAGCTGAGTTGTGTGCACGGGCACACTTCCGCCGGCGTGTATGCACGGAGGATTCGACATTGGCAGGCGGTTTCTCAGTTGCCCCTTAGAGGTTAGTGCTAATTAAGTTCATCATTTTACTTCAGTTAATGCCACCGCTCATCCAGAATACTATTTAACATTGGCAGGGATATGAGGCTTGTGCCTTTGTTAACTGGCTGGATGAAGAATGGCATGGCAGGGCTCGGAGTGTTATCACCAAGCTCGCAGAAGATACTGTAAAGCTGAAGAAGAAACCGGCTGATCTGGAATGTAAAATCAGTACAATGAAGCAAGAAAGAATCAATCACAGGCAATAGATGAAAGCAAGAGACAAGAAGGAACTAGCATGTGTAGTTGTGGTTGTCGCATTAGCCATGTTCTATGCGTTGTTTGCAATGATGATTAGGGGTTTTTGTTTGACAGTATTGCTAAAGACGTCTAAATGTGCTCTAAGTAATGCACATCTAGGTCCTATGCCATTGATGTTACGCGAAGATTCATGCGGATATTTTTCTTTGTCTTTTTTCTTTTCCTTTCTAGTTTGATTATTAGTGGCTTTATCATTAAGAAGAGATCAATGTATTTCTTGCCAACTGTCCTACTCCGTTCGTACCGGTACCGGTGCATAATCCCAAAACTCGTTCCTTGTTTTTGCCCCGAAAAAGGAAACCAGCCAAATAGCCAATAGGAGTCCTGCGCAACCCCGGGAATTTGGAGCGACTAGGTACAAATAATTGCGGTTGATTATATCAGCGGTTAGATAATACGTCACCCCCCGCTTCAATTGGCAGTTCCTCTTCTCTGCATACCCCGCTTAAGTGTCCACCATCTTCATCATCCCCGGCAGGCTGCGCTACACACTGGCACACACTCTATAGCCATGTCGAGCGACAACGAGGACAACAGTTCGGACAGCAGTCTGGCGCCCGATGATAGGTCAACATCGGAATCATCCTGCTCATCTTCCATGAGTCCGACGTCGAGCCCAGACCTCAATTATATCCGGTTCATGGAAGGGACGCCGCCTCCGGAGTCGTCAGACGACAACCAGATGGACGAGGAGCCGTCGGAGGACGAAGAAGAGGACAACGATGATGATGAGGAGGAATGGTCGAACGAGGAGGAGGACGATGACGACAACAACGACGATGATGACGACGGCGCCGATGAAAAGACAACGGTCAGCGGCAAGAAGCGTCCTCGCCAAGATGATGTCGCGGGGCCATCCAACAAGAACAACGAGAAGAAGAAGGACTAAATTAAGCAGATTGTATATATCTCTGTTTATCCTGTCAATCTCATCGCAGACGGTTAGAAATATGTATTCGATAGAGATCTTCTACATTATCGCCAACAGGTTGGTTTGTTGAACTGTGTGCCTTGATGAGCACACAATTCACAAAAAATAGACCGTATGGGCTGTCTATAATGATCGCACACAATTCTAATTACCGACCTGTTTGCCGGGTATCACACACATCTTGTTACGCCGAATCATTTGTGTTCACCTCACTCATCGCAAACGGTTCATCAGAGTGAACTGTATGCCGTATATCGCACACACCTTGATCTGGCTGCCCGTTTCTGTTGTTCTATCTCATTGCAAATAGTTCGTATGGATCAACCGTGTGCCCCTCATCGCACACGCAACTAAAATCCGAATCGTGTTTGATGTATCATTCATCGCAAACGTTTTGCATCTTTATTGATGGTTTTTTACATCACCGTTTGTGATTAATGCATCGCACACAGTTTCATCAAAGGGTCTCTGATCATAGTGTCGCGTTAGCAACATCCTGCAGTAGTGTAAGAAACCTAAGCTATCGTTGATGAGGACATAGACCTGGGGTAGGGTAATAGGCTGACCTATACGTCCTATCCACGGTCACTATCTTAGAAGCAAAGAGGCTCAAGAGACAACAGGGAGGGCCTAACAAAGGTGTCGAGTGCAATCCACTCGACCTACCAGTCACTCGGAGACCCCTCCTTCCTTAGGTCACTCGACCACTTGATCATTCGACCATGCAAGAATCCATTCGACCTATTTGAAGACCGGGAGTCATCCAGAACAGCAACGGGCAGGCGTCCACTCTGTAGTCTTTAAGGCCATTAAGGCATTTAAGGCTGGCGTTACCAGTAACGCCACCTCTTTATGTACATTGAACTCTTGGTAACGGAGGATGGCCGGGGTCCTGGCGCACTCTATATAAGCCACCCTCCTCCTCTGGCACAAGGGTTCGCACCCCCTGTAACACACACACACGCATAATCCAGTCGACCGCCTCCGGGCACCAAGACGTAGGGCTATTACTTCCTCCGCGAAGGGCCTGAACTCGTAAAACTCGTGTGTACAACTTCACCATAGCTAGGATCTTGCCTCCTCATACCTACCCCCATTCTACTATCAGTCCTAGATCCACGACAGCTGGCACCCACCGTGGGGCAGGTGTCTTAGTGACTTGTTGGTGAAGTTGCGATTTTTCCGATTCCCATCATCATGGTCTCCGGCGGTGGATTGGCTGAGGGCCACGAGATCCATCTCGGCGCGCTAGTCTTCGTCGCCGAAGACTCTGCCTGGCTTCAAGAGGCTCCACTCGACATCGAGACGCTCGCCATCCACGGGGTGACGCACTTTCGTGCGTGCGTCCGCGGCGTCCTTCTTCGGCAGCCGTCGACTCAGTATCGGTCAGCTCCTGTGGCGTCCTTGCTCCCCGCTGTTCGCCGGTGCAAGCGTTCCGATCAGTCGCGGCTCCAGTGGTGGGTGAGGCATGCGGTGGCCCGCCAGTCGGACACCCCACAAGTCGCGGCAATCGAGCCCGGCAAAACACTCTACGGCCTGTTCGACTGGCTCCGTTGAGACCGCATCCGAGTGCGACAGCAGTGACCTCGCGGCGGAAGTCCTGATGGTCAATGGACCATGCAGTCCTCCTGGCTTCCCCCGCGACAATGGTGGTGATGGCGGTGGCGATCCGTCGCGCGCTCACGAGGAGTACCGCCCCGAGCCTCTTTCTTCGCACTAGAGGGAAGAGCTCCGCCGCTGCAATATGGATGCACTTCACACTCCTATCGTTGGGGAAACCCCCGAGGCCCGGGCCTTGGAGGAGGTGCGCCTGGTCAACTTGGCTGAGCGCACACGACTAGAGAACCTCCAGCACGCACTCGACGAGCGTGCTCGGCAGCGGATTCTTGAATCCAGTCGACGACAACTTTTTCCGCCTCCAACTCAGGTATACCGAACTCCGATTCAAAATCTCACAGCTGCAGCCAGAATAGCAGAGTCAATTCAACCCTCCCAGTCGGAAGCTGGCAGAGGTTTGATGCATATCCGGGCTTTACTCAGGGCGGCACGAGAGCAGTACACAGCAGTATCTCAGTCGCGGAATAGAATCCATAGCAGATCTGTGATGGCAGACACAGTTCAGTCGGCTCACAGCCCAAGATCGCCCCCGCGGGTGAGGGACGTGGGGACCGGCAAGATTAGTATAGAAACCGTGAGCAGTATGATCACCAACTCGACCACGATGACCGTCGTCGAGTGCCCATGCCTCCCCCGAGGAGTGGGTCATATGTGCCTCGGCAAAGACGATGACGATGACGCCCTCACAAAGTGGCGGCGAAGAATTCCAGTCGACCCTGTGGAGCCGGGCTTTGATGCGAGATCTATTCTCGTTCAAGGTGCAGTTGATGTGAACAGAGCACACAGAGAGGGTCTTGACAGAGATCACCCGACTGGCAGCAGAGTGCATGTTTCAGGTCCAGAGTGCTTCAACAGAGCCATCAGGGCTGCAGTGATTCCTCCCAACTTCAGGTTGGCGACTGGAGTTAGCAAGTTCACTGGTGAGTCCACGACTGACCCTTGGCTTGAGGATTACCGAGTGGCTGTACAGATCGGTGGCGGTAATGATGAAGTGGCCATGAAGCACCTTCCTCTGATGTTGGAAGGCTCGGCCAGAGCATGGTTGACTCAGTTGGTACCTGGCAGCATATCTGATTGGGAAGAACTTACGAGTGTTTGTTAGAACTTTTGAGGGTACTGCAAAACAGCCGGGTGGTTAACGAGCGAAGTTTAATGAAACCCTGAGGGACTATATCCATAGATGGATCACGTTGCACCATACAGTGGAGAATGTGTCAGATCACCAAGCGGTTTGTGCCTTCAAGGAAGGCGTTAAGTATCGAGAGTTGAATCTGAAATTCGGTCGAACAGGGAATATGTCCCTGACTCGGATGATGGAGATTGCCACCAAATACGCTAACGGTGAAGAGGAAGACCGACTCCGGAGTGATAAGCACAAACAGTCGCCCAGGAATCCGGAGGAGGGAATTCCAATCGAAAACAGAAGCGCAAGGCCGAGCCAGTTGCTCCTGGTGAGGCTTTAGTTTTGGCTCAAGGAAAGTTCAAGGGGAAGCCCAAAGGGCCCTGGAACCCCAAGAAAGTGAAAGATCAAGCCGGAAATGATGTGTTGGATTTACCATGCCACATTCATACAAAAAAAGATGAAGAGGGTAATCTCATTTACCCTAAACACACCACTCGACAAAGGTCGACTCTCGATCCAAATAGCCCGAGAGAAACAACCCAATGAGAAGGAAAATGAGTCGGACAAGGGTGAGGATAAGGAAGAAGATGATGATGGTTTTCTCAACGTCAATTCCACTCTGATGATTTTTGCTGATGTTGAGAGCAAAAGTCGATTGAAAGTTATCAACAGAGAAGTGAACATGGTTGCTCCGGCAACACCAAGTTATTTGAAGTGGTCCCAGACCGCCATCACATTCGACCAGTCTGACCATCCAGCACGTATAGCCACCCCTGGGAGGCAAGCGCTGGTGGTCGACCCAGTTGTTGAAGGCACTTGACTGACTAAAGTGCTGATGGATGGTGGTAGTGGCCTGAATATCCTGTATGCTGAAACCTTGAAGGGAATGGGCATTCCGATGTCCAAGCTTAGTGAAAGCAATATAAGTTTCCATGGCGTTATACCTGGCAAGAAGGCTAAATCACTCGGCCAGATCGCCCTTGATGTGGTTTTCAGTGATTCCAGGAATTACCGCAAAGAAAAGTTGACATTTGAAGTAGTGGATGTCCAGAGTGCTTATCATGCTATTCTGGGTAGGCCTGCCTATGCACGTTTCATGGCTCGACCATGTTACGTGTACCTCAAATTGAAAATGCCTGGTCCCAGAGGAGTGATCACTATCACTGGCAATCGGCAGAAGGCAGAAGAGTGCTTCCAGAAGGGCTCAAAAATCGCCGATGCACAAATGGCAGCAGTCGAAATGCAAGAATACCAGAAGAACGCGGATCCGGGTGATTTGTTGCGCTCCAAGAAGCCTGCCACTGATTCTGCATTTCAGTCGTCCGGTGAAACCAAGCCGATTCATATTCACCCGACTGATCCTAATGCTGCTCCTACTCATATTTCAACTTCACTCGACAACAAATAGGAAGAAGCGCTCATCTAGTTCCTCCGTGAGAACTGGGACATCTTTGCATGGAAGCCTTCTGACATGCCGGGTGTACCCAAGGGACTGGCTGAGCATCATTTGCGAGTCGACCCAAAAGTAAAACCAGTCAAGGAACATCTTCGACGGTCCGTCGTACAGAAGAGAAAAGCAATTGGTGAGGAAGTGGCTCGACTCCTGGCAGCTGAGTTTATCCGAGAGATTTACCACTCTGAGTGGCTCGCCAATGTTGTCATGGTCCCCAGGAAGGACGACTCACTTCGCATGTGCAGTGACTTCAAGCATATCAATCAGGCCTGTCCTAAAGATCATTTTCCTCTCCCCCGCATCGACCAAATCGTCGACTCGACTGCAGGGTGTGAGCGATTGTCTTTTCTGGACGACTATTCTGGGTATCATCAGATCCAACTGTATGGACCCGATGAGATAAAAAAACGGCTTTCATCACTCCATTTGGATGCTTCTGTTATGTCACCATGCCATTCGGCCTGAAGATCGACTCAAATCAGTTGGAATGTGGAAGCATACATGGATGACATTGTGGTCAATTCACGTAAGGGTTCCGACCTGTTGTCCGACCTTGCTGAAACCTTTGCCAACCTCAGAAGGTATGATATCAAGCTTAATACATCAAAGTGCACATTCGGAGTTCTTGGCGGAAAGTTACTCGGCTTCCTCGTTTTCGAACGAGGGATCGACGCTAACCCAGAGAAAGTTGGTGCTATACTCCGGATGAAACGCCCTGTGCATGTACATGATGTCCAAAAGCTTACTGGTTGTTTGGCCGCCTTGAGTCGATTCATATCTCGTCTCGGTGAAAAGGCCTTGCCTCTTTACCGACTGATGAAGAAGTCTGACAAGTTCGAGTGGATGATGAAGGCGATGCAGCTTGCAGAGCTCAAAGCCCTGCTTTCCACCCACCGGGTGCTTGCTGCCCTAATCTGAAAGAGCCTTTCTTGCTTTATATTGCAGCCACAGGACAAGTTGTCAAGATAAAGACTCACGGTCGAAAGCGGAAGAAGAAGGAAAAGCCTATAAAGTTCAGCGCCCAATATACTATGTTTACGAGTTACGACTCCATCCAAGCAAAGATATCCACATTATCAGAAGCTTGTTTATGGAATTTACATGACCACGAAGAAGGTTGCTCACTATTTCTCTGATCACTCCATTACAGTCGTCAGTGACGCACCATTGTCAGAGATCCTGAACAACAGAGATGCAACTGGTCAAGTGGCAAAGTGGGCAATTGAACTCCTTCCCTTGGATATCAAGTTTGAGGCAAAGAAAGCTATCAAGTCCCAAGCAATAGCAGATTTCCTCGCCGAGTGGATCAAACAGCAACTTCTGACTCAGATTCACTCGGAGCATTGGACCATGTTCTTTGATGGATCCAAGATGCTAAATGGTTCCGGTGCTGGGGTGGTATTGGTATCCCCCAAGGTGACAAACTCAGCTATGTTCTCCAGATTCATTTTGACTCCTCCAACAATGAAGCTGAATATGAAGCACTTCTGTACGGGTTGCTTATGGCCATTTCGCTCGGCGTCCGTCGCCTCATGGTCTACCACGACTCAGATTTGGTGGTTAATCAAGTGATGAAGGAGTGGGACGTCAGAAGCCCGACTATGACTGGCTATTGTAATGCAGTGAGAAAGTTAGAGAATAAGTTTGAGGGGTTAGAGCTCCATCACATACCACGACTGAAAAATCAAGCAGCCGACGATTTGGCAAAGATAGGTTCCAAGAGGGAGGCCATTCCCAGCAATGTGTTTTTGAAACTTATTCATTCACCTTCAATTCAAGAAGATCCTTTCACTGAAGAACCCCCACAACCAAAGAGTGCTACCGATCCGACTGAAGTCGAAGTCCCAGCCGTGGTCGACTTGATCATGGAGGTTTTGGTCATCACTCCCGACTGGACAGTGTCGTATATCACGTAAATTCTTAGGAGGAACTCCCAGATGATGAAGAAGAGGCTCGATAGATCATCCGTCGATCCAAAGCATTTACTGTGATAAGAGGACAGTTGTTCAGAGAAAGTGTGACTGGAGTCTGCCAGAAATGCATAACACCAGAAGAAGGTCGAGTGATTCTTAACGACATACACTAGGGGACCTGTGGTCACCATGCATCCTCTCGGACCATTGTGGCCAAAGCATACCGAGCGGGATTTTATTGGCCACGAGCAAATGAGATGGCAAAAGAAATAGTCGACAAATGTGAAGGTTGCCAGTTTAACTCCAACATGTCTCACAATCCTGCATCAGCCGTGAAGACCATTCCACTCATCTGGAACTTTGCTGTTTGGGTATTGGATATGGTTGGGCCTCTGAGGACTGGCGGGAGTGGCTTCACTCATGTGCTCGTGGCAGTTGACAAGTTTACCAAATGGATTGAAGCCAAGCCGATCAAAAATCTTGAAGCCAATACTGTTGTCAGCTTCATCAGAGAGTTAACATTCAGATATGGTGTTCCGCACAGCATCATCACTAACAATGGGCCGAACTTTGATTCTGATGAGTTCAGAGCCTTCTGCACTTCCCAGGGCACTCGAGGCGACTATGCTTCAGTCGCCCATCCCCAGTCAAACGGACAAGCTGAAAGAGCAAACAGATTGATTCTCAAAGGACTGAAACCCCGATTGATGCGTGATCTCAAGCACGCAGCAGGCACCTGGGTGGATGAACTTCCATCAGTGCTTTGGGGATTGAGGACAACTCCCAATCGGTCGACTGGCCGAACTCCATTCTTCTTGGTCTATGGAGCTGAGGCTGTACTTCCGAGTGATTTGCTTCACAATGCACCCTGAGTCGAGCTTTTCTTAGAAGATGAAGCAGAACAGGCACGACAAGATGTAGTTGATCTCCTGGAAGAGGAAAGAGAGATGGCCCTGATCTGGTCGACCATCTATCAGCAAGACCTGCATCGATTCCATGCCAGAAACATGAGGGATCGAGCATTTCAAGAGGGAGACTTGGTTCTTCGAGTGGATCAGCAGAAAGCACACAAGCTTGCTCCTGCTTGGGAAGGCCCTTTCATTGTCACCAGAGTGCTCCACAACGGAGCGTACCACCTTTACAACGTCGATCACAAGAAAGACGAGCCATGCGCTTGGAACGCGGAGTTGCTCCGCCCCTTTTAGACTTAAGCATTCAGACTGTTGAGATGTAATAAGAAATACCTTCTAGTTTGATTATCAAAGACACAGTTTTACAGTCTCCTAAATGTTTGTTGTTTCCTTTTTATATGTTTCAAATCCCCCAGTGGGTGCCTTAGATGCTTAAGTATAAAAGGGGCAATCCATTTCGCCTAAGTTTGAAAAAAATCATGTCGGGTGAAGAGCAATCCTCTCACTCGGAGGCTTAGTTGCGAATCCGTTTCGCCTAAGTTTAAAAAATCCTATCGAGTGAAGAGCAAGCCTATCACTCGGAGGCTTAGCTGCGAATCTGTTTCGCTAAGTTGAAAAAATCCTACCGAGTGGTGAGCAAGCCTCTCACTCGGGGGCTTAGCTGCAGTCCAGTACTCGCCTAAGTTTGTAAAATCCTACCGAGTGGAGAGCAACCCCCCCACTAGGGGGCTTAGCTGCAGTCCAGTACTCGCCTAAGTTTGAAAAAATCCCACCGAGTGGTGAGCAACCCTTCCACTCGGGGGCTTAGCTGCAGTCCAGTACTCGCCTAAGTTTGAAAAATCCTACCGAGTGGAGAGCAAGCCTCCCACTCGAGGGCTTAGCTGCGGTCCAATACTCGCCTAAGTTTAAAAAATCCTACCGAGTGGTGAGAAAGCCTCCCACTCGGGGGCTTAGCTGCAGTCCAGTACCCGCCTAAGTTTGTAAAATCCTACCAAGTGGGGAGCAACCCTCCCACTCGGGGGCTTAGCTGCAGTCCAGTACTCACCTAAGTTTGTAAAATCCTACCGAGTGGTGAGCAACCCTCCCACTCGGGGGGCTTAGCTGCAGTCCAGTACTCGCCTAAGTTTAAAAAAATCCTACCGAGTGGTGAGCAATCCTCTCACTCGGAGGCTTAGCTGTAGTCCAGTATTCGCCTAAGTTTGAAACACGTCCCGATCCGCAAGGACAACGAGGTGCAGGTGGACTGCAACCTTCTCTTCGGAGTTGCGCCACAAGTATAACGTGCGCTCCATCCTGATCCGCAAGGACGACGAGGTGCAGGACGACTGCAACCTTCTCTTCGGAGCTGCGCCACAAGTATAATGTGCGCTCCATCCCGATTCGCAAGGACGACGAGGTGCATGTCGACTGCAACCTTCTCTTCGGAGCTGCGCCACAAGTATAATGTGCGGTCCATCCCGATCTGCAAGGTCGACGAGGTGAAGGTCGACTGGAATCTCCTCCTCAGAGCTGCATCTCAAGCACAAAGATTATTCTGAGTGAAGAGCAAGTTCCACTCGAAGGCAAACACAAGCATATTCAGAGATAAACCAAGTTCAGATAAATCCTAAGGTTCCGGACCACGGATCAAAAGTACTCGAGCATCAAGCCCGAAGAAGTTTAATGATTACACAATCACTCGGCATTCCGAGGTAAATAAAGGTGGAGCATAATGTTTTTTGGTCATTTGTTGGGAGAAGGACTAGCTGGGTCGCAGAAACTGTCAAGGTCTATGCTGTCTGCGATGCGAGTGGCGGCGTCAAGGAAAGTGTCCATGAAAGACTAGAAAGTGTGCTTTTTTGTGTTAGCAACCTTGAGCTCCACCAACTTGTCTTCTTTGACATCCTTGCAGTGCACTCAGACCAGAGACAGGGCGACATCAGCGCCGCAGCGAGCAGACGACTTCTTCCATTCTTGCACTCGGTCAGGTATTTGATTCAGTCGAGCCATCAGGGATTCGAGGTCTTGAGACAGTTCCGCCTGAGGCCAGAGTTCAGCATCAACCCGAGTCATCGCCGCCTTCAGACGGGCAAGATAAGCAATTGCGTTGTCCATGCGGGATTCCAATGCAGCACATTCATCACGACGTCATCTTTGACTGGACAGTTTATGGGATCGAAATCCGTCTCCGCCCGCCCAGTTTCTGCTTCAAAGTCCTAGAAAATTTCTACGCAGTCGAGTAAACAGTGAGTCGACAATACAGTAAGATCAATCACTCGACAGCAACAAGTCAGTCAAACAACAATACCTTCAAGCTTTAGGACCAGTTTTGCAGGAAGCTGGCCCAGATAAGATTCTAACTCGCCCTTCTTAGCCTTGAGGTGTCCAATCTCGTCGGTCATCTTGTCCTTGTCTTTCTTCAGTTGCTCGACCTCTCGATTGGCATCAGAGACAACGGTCTTCAATTTGGAATTCTCTTCTTCTAACTTGCCGACTGAAGCAAGCTTCTTGTTAGCAAGTGTCATTTTCTCTCGCGTCTCCTTCTGGGCAGCAGCAAGATCCAGATCCTTCTTCTCTAGAGCCTGCTTCATTTTCTCTAAAGAAACAACATTCTTCAGACGACTTGGAGTTGACGGTTTTCACTACGCACATCTGTTCGAGTGAAGCCACCCGGTTCAAAGTAAAAAAACACGGAAAAGTTCCAGGCGTAAGATAGACAGTTGACAATTGGTTACCTCCCATGGCAGTTACTTCGTCACGTGCAGTTTTGTGGTTCTTCTTGGCCAGTTCCAGATCAAGACGGAGGCTGATTTGCTGCTTATTCAGTGCAGAAAGTTGAGCCCCAAGATCACAAGATTTCTGCAATCAATATATAAGACATATCAGTCGACAGAAACAAAAGAGCATCACAGTGAAAGTTACTCTAAGACTACCGCCAAATCAAACATTCAACGATAGTCTCGGGAACTACACCCAGTGGGTGCACTTAGTGTACCCCCACTGGTTTGATTCAACACTCGGTGTCGTGGAATCGTCACGGCAGATGTCCTCGTGAAAGGACTTAGTCGCGGGGCCATCGTACGGGTTAACCTAGAGGGGTTAAAGCGGACACAAAGACACGGGAGTTATACTAGTTCGGCCCCTTCGATGAAGGTAAAAGCCTACGGCTAGTTGTGATGGGATTGATGTGATTCGGCGCCTAGGGAGCAATAGCCTCGCCTCAGCCTCGAATCCTCTGTCCTTAACTCGCCGCCGGGTCGTCCCCTTATATACACGGGTTGACGCCCGGCCGGTCTACAGAGTCCCGATCCGGCTCATACAAGTCTCCGGCTCGGTCTCTTCTCTCTTATCTTACTGACTCAAGTTACAAGACTAAGGCGGTTTACATGAATGGATCCTAATCCGCCTCTGGGCTTTGGGCCTCCTCCGTGGGCCCTGATCATGGATGAGGGTAACCCGGCCCCTTCAGGGTGGTTTACATTCAGTAGTTATATCCCCAACATTAGGCCCCAGATTGACTTGAACCGGTTCATGTGAATCTTCAACATCTCCGTAGAACCGCCATTTGCTTGAACCGCCCGTGGACGTCATCCTCCGACCACCGCAGCAGGCGCCTTTGACGTCAGCTTTAATAAAGGAATCCAAACAGCAAGATTCCCTTTTCATTTAATGCTATCTCGGAAATCGAGGCGACACGCGCTTGGGTCCGCCGCTTTGACTCCTCGATTCTCGCTTTGTTAACTGCCCCGGTCCCTTATAAATAGACCGGCAGCCCTTTCTTCTTCTTCCGCTCTTCTTCTTCCTCGCGACGTTACGCCTCGAAGCTCGCCGCCGCCGACCTTCGACCGCGTCAGCCCTGTGCCAGATCGCCTCGACCGACCAAGCTCTTTAGTGCTCCTTCGCTCGCCAAGCACTGTAAGGCTCCTCTTCAACCCTAGATCCGCATCTCAAGGTCCCTGTTCCTTCAGTAGTTCATAGGTGTTCATCGTAGTGTCCTTATACCTGTCCCCGCCAGAGCCGTATGATTCGGCCGTGGTACACATCTGTCGCGGCGGCCGCCCGCCATCAGCTTTTACTCCCTGTTCATCTTTTATTTTGCCCAGATCTTCTTGTTTAGGGGCCTTACGAACATTCCTGCCCTCTACGAGGCTTGCTAGGTCGCAAAGATTTTCTTCACTGAACCTTCGGTAGATCTAAATCACTTCCATTCGCGTGTGAACCCTGTTTCTGTCCATACTTAGTAAAGTTTTCAAGTCTGTCTCTTTCGGCGGTTTAACTTTTTGATAACTAACCCGTCACTCCATTAGTCCTCAGTTAAATCGGAATCAGAAACTGGCTGCCGGATTGCCGGTTTAACATTGTATAATGCGCCTGAACCGTTTTAACGGTGAACCGTTTTTCCCTTTCGTAGTCTTGATCTTCCGGAATGGCCCCGCAATTCGCAGCGTGCAATTGGGTCCGGTCTAAGGCCACCGAGATGCAACTCAACGGATACGTCACCACCGGCGCTTTGGCTGCTAAAAACGTCCTCCACTGGCGGGTTCGGATGGCGAATGTCCTCCCACTCCGCAAGAAGGAGAAGTAATTGTATTTGTGCAGCACTTAGATCGGGGATTCTGCCCACCCGGATCAAAATTCTTCCGGGATGTCCTTGCCAGTTTTCAACTCCATCCACAGGACATTGGTCCCAACTCTGTGTCAAACATATGCAATTTTCAAGTGTTCTGTGAGGTCTATCTTCAAGAAGAACCCTCTGTGGAGCTGTTCCGGGATTTCTTTCACTTGAACCGTCGTACGAAATTTTCGGATGGTCCCAACACAGAGCTGGGCGGTGTTTCAATCCAGAAGAGGAAGGAAGCGGACTTTCCCCACGCCAAACACCACAGCCATCCAAAAGATTGGAACCAAACCTGGTTCTACTGCCGGAACACTGCTCCTGCCAACGAGAATCCTTTGCCGGGTTACCGTCCTCACCGGCTCAACAACAATCATCCGCTGCCTTCACGCTTAACCGCCATGAACGGAAGAACTTTGCACCTCGGATCATTAAACTCCGGGCTCTAATGGCCAATGGACTAACCGGTGTGGACCTTGTGCGATCTTTGGGTTTCTTGGGGCATCTTGCCCTTAAGCCGCCGCCCGGATTGATGCATCGAGTATCTTGGCAGCCTCAACGACCCTCAAAGATGTCACGAATTACCAATAACTGAACTTGAGGTCACAGAGGCTGTAAAGAGGATGCTTGATGAACCAATCTCCGTCTGCTGACCCTAACCGGGTTGGCTCCGCTCGTGTTGCCAACCAACCGCTGCGTAAGGCTCTGCTCACCGCTTTTCGGGCCTTTAATACTTTGTTGATGTTCATTAATCCTTGTTACCTCGCAAGCTAACAGCTCATACGGAGGTGGACCAAACCGCCCGAGCTCGCAGATAAAGTCCAAGGCTACCAAAAAGGTTGGCAAGAAAACCGCCGGTCTTGATCCGTCGGAAGATGAAGAATCCGAAGCTGAGGTAAAACTTGATATCCTTACGAGGGAGCCGCCGTAAACCGGCTCTCCACCTTGTGTTTCTTCTTATAGTTTGTCCCCTTTTATTCTTCCCTTTACTGACAAATTTAATTCCCAGGATGATGCTGAAGCCAGCCATGCCGACCATTTTGAGGTAATCCTTCTTTCTTCCGACCCCGACCTCGTGCCGGTTAAAAGAATTAAATCGCGCCCGTTAGGAAAGTGAAAAAATCTCATTCCTATGCTTATTTGAAGACACAAAGAGCTAAAGAGCCCGTACAACCCGGCACAGTGGTCAACAGATTCTCTCCTCCGGTTTACCAGATACACCACCCCGGAAGCGTCGTCTAGAGGTGACTTGTTCTCCTGAAAAACGTTATCCCTTAAAGGGTTTCTTCCAATATCCTCTCAATTCGTCGACCAATTATCGGGCCTCTTCCAACTCCTCCGGCGGTTCATCAACCACGAATCGCCTCCGCTTAAAGTTGCTGCAGGTAAGTATCATACCTCTGTCCCGCCAATTCGGTGTATAGTTGCGTTGGTCGATTTATCTTACTCTAATTCCGAACACTGCAGCACCAAGGCTCGCTTGAGTAAAAAAGCAAAAACTCTTGAGCCTACTGCAGATGCTGATCCGGAAGAGACCCCAGAGCAACGGGGCGAAAATCCTGAAGTCGCTAAGAATAGCTCTGGCGAGTTATACCGAGACGATATTGCTGATCCGCCAGAAACTGAACCGGAGGCCCAAGTGGAAACCTCGCATCCTCGCTCACGAGTCCGACCACAGAGCGGGTCGTAACTATTGAACCGCCGAGCCAGAGCATGAAGGCACCAAGCCGAAGAAGATCACGATCCGCCAGCCCGCCAAAATGATGATGTTATTGTGACGGGCACTGGCTACACCACCCCTAGCCAACCGGTCGCTTTAGCAAAACACAGCGCCAAGGGAGAGTCTGCCACTATGAGCAAAGATAAGGGGAAAACTGATCTGTCAGCTTATGACAACTTCTCTGCCCAAGAACTTCACTCCGGCTTTCTGAACCGTCTCTACACAAGCCGTGACCTTGAAGCCGGTCTGGTAAATCGCATGAAGGACCGTTATGAGGTAAGGATTTATGCATGTCTTGTATCTTTGCTGCGTAGTAGCCCCCAAGGGTCGGTTCAACTTTAGCATAGTTAAACCGGGACTTAATTTTTGTATCCCATACCGAACTGTGATCAATTAGCCATTAGCCCCCAAGTGCCAAGTTGAATACTTGTATTGAGCTTGGGACTTTATAATAACACAACTAACGTGCTCCCTTTGTTATCAGAATGAGATATATCAAGAAACCGTGCAACTCAAGGACCTTCGTGCCAACTTGGAAACTCAACAAGCGAGAGACCACCAAGGCCAAGGACGAATTGAGAACTGCCTTGGCCACTATGGAACAGCTAAAGGAGGGATATCGTCCGAAGCGGGCCAAATGGGACACCGAGAAAGCCGGTTTGACAAAACGGGCAGAAGATCTTGAATCAGCTCTTAAACCGGTGACGAAGAGCTTACCACATCGAAGCGCCAAGTTCATGCCATGACCTCTGCCATCTTTGGTAAGAAAAAATTTGCACCGAATACACCTGCTTTGATGTTGCCGCCGGTTTAACTTGAGCTATGCGAACTGGTGCGAGCAAGCGTATTGCTCATTTGTGCTCGACGCATGGAAGAAGCTCAAGGCCACTTACACCACGATCGAGCAGCTGTATACGGCGCCAATGAGTCATATGTGCCACATCGTACGACAACACAGCTCCGTCCTTGATCAAAGACACACTGGACCGGCTGTCCATGATTCCGGCGCAGCTTGAAGAGTTGAAACGGTCCGCGGCCCGGGCTGGCACTCTACTGGCTTTGACTCGCGCCAAGGCGTGGATAGCAGACCTTGATCCGGCTGATATAGCCAAGGGTTTCCCCAGCGCTCAAGAGAACGGTGAAGCCTTTGATAATGACGCTCTGAAACGAGTAACAAAGGAGATGCGTCATTGGCGAAGTCAACCGGCAATGAAGCCAACTCGGCGGTTTACCGCTTTTTTATGATGCAAACAACAAGCGGGTGGAGTTTGTCATTCCAGAAGTGCAGCCTTGTTCCTCCAATCCGTAAGCACACTTATGCCCTCGATGTTGATCCGGCTGAGCTTATAAGTGAAGAGGCTGTCTTCGTGCCTTAACCCGGATTGACTGGTCTACCAACGACTTCCGGGCTTTGGGTGATGAAGAAGAAGAAGTTGAACCGACGCCAAACGCCCCCTCTTCCTCACGTCAACCCGGCGAAGAAGCTTAATCCGTCGAGCCGGGTGATGTGTCAGAAGCTGCTGGCCATAACGTCATGCGAACCACTGGGCCTTGGACGGCTTTGTAATAGACTAGCTAGCACTTTGTTCTTGAACCTGTTTTTATACCCTCCATCTGTAACTTTTGTGCGGCGGTGCTGATACTTTGGTTTGAAGTATTTGAAACCTTCAATGTATTTTGCCTGCAATCACAAATTCTTAAACCGCCACTGACTTGCATCTCTAGCCGCCTAGGACGCCTATATATTTACATAAGTATTGAGGTATATGATCGAAACCTTGTGATACCAAAAATACACCTTGACGTTGGGCATGCCGTTGGCCTAGCCAAACTTGGGGCGGAGGTTGTATAAACCATTACCACAAAGGAGAACAACTCATGTGTATAATACCGGTTTACCGTGTAAACCGTGTCGGGTCATGACAAGCCCTGTTACTCCATAATGGGATGTTAACAGAAAAAATCAAACCGGAAAAAATCGCGGATTAAGAAGGCAAACAAAAGTCAAATAAGCGGTATGCAAACCATATGGAAGCAAAGGCAATGATAAAAACCGTTTGCAAGAGGAGGCTTTATTGAGCCTGATCAGATGGCGTTACCATGGTCGGATAGGACCAAGCTCCCTATAAGGTGTAGCAATGGCTCAAGTCAGCCAGGTCCCCAACTGAAATCGTGGCATTATGCCGATCAAGTGGCATTGCAATGGTTCGGGTTCGACAAAGCCCCCAAGTGATTCTATGGCCTTAGGCCGACCAAGAGGCGTGACTGGTTCAGACGTGACCATGTCCCCAAGTGATCTGGTGGCTTTACCGCTTTGTCAAAAGGTGTTGCATTGGTTCGGACACGACCAAGCCCCCAAGTGACAAAAACTTATGAAAAGCAAGACCAAGGGTTAAACCGGAGGCTGCTTTACGACAACATCTCCATGTACCCAAACCGGACTTGTTACAGAAACAGATACCCCGCTTTAGCCGAGGATCCGGTTTATTGCCTTTATTCATAATATATACGTTGTCTTAATATGTACATAAGCGGAGCCGATGGCTCAGGCATAATAAGGCCGAAGATGAGCTATGTTCCATGGCCTGTTGGTCTCCTCCTCTGACGTGCGTGAGTCCTTTCGCTCTCGAACATCAATCAGATAGTACGACCCATTGTGCAGATTCTTGCTGACCACAAAAGGCCCTTCCCAAGGTGGGGATAGCTTGTGCATATCTTTACGGTCTTGAATGAGCCAAGCACCAAGTCTCCTTCCTGAAAGGTTCTGGTTTTAACCCGCCGACTGTGATACCGACGAAGATCCTGCTGGTAAACCGCCGAACGAGCAGTTGCCATATCTCGCTCTTCATCCAGTCGATCCAACGCGTCCTGCCGTGCCGCCTCGCTATCCGCCTCAACATAAGCTGCCACCCGAGGTGAGTCGTGACGGATATCGCTGGGCAGGACCGCCTCCGCTCCATAGACCATAAAGAACGGCGTGTATCCAAAGAGATCTGTTAGGGGTAGTGTTGATGCTCCATATCACCGATGGAAGCTCTTCCACCCAACAACCCGGCATCCTCTCTAAAGGGACCATAAGCGGGGCTTGATACCTTTCAAGATCTCTGATTAGCTCGTTCCGCTTGACCATTGGACTGCTGGTGGGCCATCAAGAAACGTCAAGCGGATATGCTCTCGCTCACAAACGCCTTCATGACTCCCTTGGACAAATTGGTGCCATTGTCCGTGATGATACCGTGGAAACCCAAACCGAAAATCACCTTTTGATGAATCGAACCATCGTGGCGCATCACACTTGCTAATGTGCTCGCCTCCACCCACTTTGTAAATTTGTCGACCGCCACCAACAGTTGGGTCTTCTTGTCCTTGGACCTTTTGAAAGGTCCGACCATATCCAGCCCCCAAGTCGCAAAGGCCAAGTAATTGGAATCATCCTCAATTCTTGGGCCGGTACATGAGCACGTCTGGAAAACTTTTGGCAACCATCACATCGTCGGACGGATCTTACGCATCGGCAAGATGGGCAACAACCAATAAAAAACGTGGCGGAACGCTTTGGCCACCAAGGACTTTGAACCGGCGTGGTGACCACAGTCCCCTTCATGGATCTCTCGCAATATCTCACAACCCTCCTCAGGGGACACGCAACGCTGAAACGCCCCCGACACACTGCAATGATGCAACTCGCCGTTAACAATGGTCATAGACTTAGACCGGGAACTATCTCGCCGCCAGCGTCTCATCTTTCCGCAACTCGCCCGGTTCATGTATGCCAAATAAGGGAGCGTCAATCCGGAATGACATGCAAGGCCGCCACCAACCGAGCCTCCGGATCAGGAATAGCTAAATCAACTTCATCGGGAAGCTTAAGCGACGGATTGTGCAAGACATCAAGGAAGGCGTTGGCGGACTGGTTTACGTTGAGAGCCCGGCCGGCTTAAAGCATCACCGCCGTTCTTCCGACGATCCACATGGTCCACCTGATATCCTTTAAAGTACCCTGCGACAACATCCACCTCCCGACGGTATGCAGCCATGAGTGGATCTTTGGAATCCTGTGTACCGATACTTCTTTGGGCCACCAAGTCCGAGTCACCAAAGCATTTAACCCGGCTGAGATTCATTTCCTTTGCCATCCGGAGACCATGGAGTAAAGCTTCATACTAAGCTGCTTTGTTATTACAAGGGAACATTAAGCGGAGAACGTATCTGTACTTGTCACCTCGCGGGGAAGTTAATACGACTCCGACCCCGAGCCCTCCAATTGCTGGACCCATCAAAGTGGATGGTCCAATAGGTATGACCGGCTTTTCTTCAGCGCTTGCAACTCCGTCCAATCATTAATGAAATCCACAAGTGCTCGAGATTTGACTGCCGTCCCGAGGCACATACCTTAAACCGCGGCGGCCCCAGCTCTATAGCCCACTTAGCAATCCGGCGATCGCCTCCTTGCTCACGTATGATGTCACCCAAGGAGCCGAATCGACCACCGTGATGGGGTGCCCTTGGAAATATTGCTTTAGCTTCCGGCTTGCCATAAAGACCCCATATACCAGCTTACGCCAATGTGGATATCTCTGCTTAGACTCAATGAGGACCTCGTGATGTAATAAACCGCCGTTGAACCGGATACTCCTTCCTCGCTTCCTTCCGCTCCACCACAATGGTCACGCTTAATCGCTTCGGCATTAGCGGCAACATATAACAAAGAAGCTCTTTGTCAATGGGAGCGGCGAGAACCGCGGTTGGCTAACCGCCGCTTCAAATCCTCCAATGCTTCATCGGCTGAACTCTGCATAAACCGATCCGTCTTCTTCAAAGATCTCGGTACAAAGGAATGGCCTTCTCGCCTAGGCGGCTGATAAACCGGCTTAGCGCAGCAATCCGGCCTGCCAAGCGCTGGACATCATTGATGCACCTTGGCTTAGCCAAGGAGGTGATAGCCGTAATTTTGTCCGGATTAGCTTCGATCCCCCTGTTGGACACGAGAAAGCCCAATAACTTGCCTGCCGGAACACCAAAGACGCACTTGGCCGGGTTGAGCATCATCTTGTACACCCGCAAGTTGTCAAAAGTTTCCTTTAAATCCTCAATCAGCGTTTCCTTCTTCCTTGACTTCACCACGATGTCATCCACATAAGCGTGCACGTTACGACCGATCTGTTCGTGCAAGCAATTCTGTACGCAACGCTGATAAGTTGCTTGGGCGCTCTTGAGCCCGAAAGGCATAGATACATAGCAGAAGGCTCCAAAAGGGGTGATAAACGCCGTCTTCTCCTGGTCCTTGACCGCCATCTTAATCTGGTGATAACCAGAATACGCATCCAAAAGCTCAAACGCTCACAACCCGCCGTAGCATCAATAATCTGGTCAATGCGGGAGGGCGAAAGGATCTCGCTGGACAAGCTTTGTTAAGATCTGTAATCCACACACATGCGCCAAGTGCCATTCTTCTTAAGGACCAACACCGGATTAGCAAGCCACTCTGGATGAAAGACTTCAATGATAAACCCCGCCGCTAAGAGCCTAGCAACTTCCTCTCCAATGGCCTTGCGCCTTTCCTCATTAAACCGGCGAAGAAACTGCTTTACCGGTCTGTATTTGGGGTCAACATTAAGAGTGTGCTCAGCGAGTTCCCTCGGTACACCTGGCATGTCAGAAGGCTTCCATGCAAAAATGTCCCGATTCTCACGGATGAACTCGATGAGCGCGCTTTCCTATTTAGGATCCAAGTTGGCACTGACGGTGAACTGCTTGGACGAATCGCCGGCACAAAATCAACAAGTTTCGTCTCAGCCGATTTGAACTTCAAATCCGGATTGTGCTCTGTAGTTGGCTTCTTTAAAGGGGTCATATCCGCCGGGTCAACATTGTCTTTATAATACTTTAGCTCTTCAGTGGCACAAACCGACTCTGCATAAGCCGCATCACCTTCCTCGCACTCCAAAGCGATCCGGCGGCTCCCATGAACCGTTATCGTCCCTTTGTGACCCGGCATTTTCAGCTGCAAATAAACATAACAGGGCCGCGCCATAAACTTAGCATAAGCCGCCGCCCAAGAGGGCGTGGTAAGGGCTTTGAATTTTCACCACCTCAAACGCCGACGTTTTCGATCCGAGTCATGTTCGTCCCCAAAGGCCACTTCGAGCTATCTTACCGATCGGGTATGCCGACTTGCCGTGCACCACGCCGTGAAACATCTGGCTGGACGGCCTAAGATGCCTATCCGTTAACCCCATCGTCGGAAGGTCTCGTGAGTACGTGATGTTGATCTTGCTCCCTCCATCCATAAGCACCTTGGTAGCTTGTATCCTCCTACCGAGGCGCCACCACCGGGGCTAATCGACCCGGATTGTAAACCCGGGGAGGATGGTCTTCTCTGCTCCATACGATAGGTTGCTCTGACCAGCGTAGGTAATGCGGCGCAGCCGGTTCAACAACACTGACCGCCCGCTTCTCAAGTTTTCGGTCTCGTCTGTCCAAGCTGGTGGTAAAGACGTGGTATCGCCCACCGCTCAACTGCTTTGGGTTAATTTGGTAACCCGATTGCTGCTGTTGTTGATTGTAACCCCTTGGTTCCGATTGCTCGATTGTTACGATTACTCGATTGTTACGATTACTCGATTGCCTTGCCTTGGGATTACCACCGAACCTCGGGCCGGAATTTTCTCCACCGTAACCCGGGGCGGACCCTGAACCGCCGCCGGGCCCTTGGTCATACCGGAAAGAATTAGAGTTTTTGAACTCCTGCATAATATAACAATCCTTCCAAAGGTGGTTTGTCGGTGCCTCCTTCGTCCCGTGCTTCGGACAAGGTTGATTCAATATGTAATTCAAACGATCCGGATTGTGACCGCCCCGGTTTGACTGCTTACCCTTGCGCCGCTGGCCCTTGTCTTGCGCGTTGGTGTTGGCTACAAAGCCCATGTTACCGTTTGCTTTACGCTTGTTTCCTCCATTGCCTGCCGAATGATGCCGGCCTCTGGAGTTGTTGTTCGCTTTTCCCTTCCCCACTTCGTCATCCTCGGACTCGGGATCCTTGGTACTATCGTAATCAGCATACTTTACCAAAACGCCCATTAGAGTGCCCATGTCATTGCAAAATGCTTCATGCGACCCAGCTTCAATTTCAATGGTTCAAACCGCAATTGGCTTCCAAGGTTAAGATCGCGGAATCAGGGTTGATCCGTGCGAAGAATGTAAAACTTCCAAACGCTGGCGCACCCAATGGGTTGTGGATTCTCCTCCGCTTGGACACAAGCCGCTAAATCCACCATGACATGGGCTGCTTACAGTGTCTTTGAAATTTTGAATGAACCGGGTCCATAATCGGGTCCATGAACTGATCGAATTAGGCGGCAAGTTCTTCAACCAGGTCCAGGCCGTACCTTCCAACATCATTGTGAAATACTTTGCACACGCAGCTTCACCCACATCCAGCATCTCCATGGCCATCTCATAGCTTTCTATCCATGCTTCTGGAGCCCAATCGGCAGATAATTGGGCACCTTGCGTGGTCCCTTGAAGTCCTTGGGCAAACGCCGCTATGCGTAAAGCGAGACGAGGCAAGGCACCCCAAAGAACCAGACGTGACCCTGGTTCAAGATGGTCAGACGAACCGGGCGCGAGCCGATGATCCTCGATTGTGCGCTAACTCGGCCTCCCTACGCGTGCTCGGCGCGTCCATCGCCACTTGAGCATCTTGAAGCCACCCTGGGTTGTTGCCGCGAGGCGGACCACGCTGCGCATTGCTTGACACGGCCGGTTCGTGTTGGCGCCCGGCTGTAGCTCCGGCTTGGGCGGGGGTAGAGTGGATCCGATCCCGATCGTATGAATACGCTTCTGTTGAGCGGGGCCGCCCCGAGGAGCTCCTTAACCCGGCGTGTCTCCACCGCTGTGGTGAATCACCTTCAATTGAATCGCCTCCAACCGTGCCGCAGCGCGACAAGGTTATCCATCGGGTTGGAGTAGTGGCCCGGAGGTGTCCGCACCGTGCGGGCGCGCCCAGACGATGGTGAGGCAGATCTATCACACGGGCTGAACCGGCGCGTTGCCCCAGTGCCTCCGCCGGTTTACCACCGGGCGGCGGATTCTTGGTCCTCGCCTCGGGTATTGAAAAGCTCTCTTCCCTCGAAACCGAAGGTAAACGGGATCTGATTTCCTTTTCATGACTTCATGCGACGCGCTGCGATCTAGCATGAGCCTATAAGCTGCGCATCCAAAGCGGCCTGCCCGCCGCCATCCTCACGTCCGCGGCTGCCAGGTCCGCTTTAGCTCTAGTGATCTGTTCCCTCACCTTTGCAATCTCCGCATTGTGTAGGTCCTGATCCGGCGGATTAGCCTCTGCCATGAGCACAGCCAATGCGTCGAAAAGCTCTGATAAAACTTGAGCCGGCGGGCGCACAGGGCCTCCTTCCCCGGCTGCCATCACCGCTGTTGAACCGGCGTCCAGGGGCGCCACGGTCGAAGAGTGAAGCGCCGCTATGCATCGCCATGAAGATTCCAACCGGTTGGGTAGATCAAAGGTCCGGAATACTCTCACCGTCGGAACAGCCCCGATCCGCCATCCGGCACCGGTACAGACTCAGTTTCTCCGGCTGACGACTCGTCGCCAGAGTAGACAACGGTTTCGCCGCTAGATGCTGATCCGTCCTCGTAGTCTCCGTGGACGACTCCCACGAAAGCACGCCTGACCGCCGGTTTAGCCAGGGCAGGACTCTTCTTCGCCCGTTGAGCCGTCTCGACGAGGTCGGTGCAGATGTCCGGCCCAGGCCCTGGCTCGCCGATCTTGCCGATGAACACGTGTATGCAGCCAAAGGGGACCCGGTATCCGTACTCAACCGAGCCGGCCTCGGGGCCCCAGTCCGCATCGTCGATGTAGAGCTTGCCGCGATGACTCTTAGTCATCCGCCCACAAGATAGCCTTCGAGTCCTTCGAACTTGCCTCTAAGATCATCAAACCATCGCGGCGATAGCCCCACGGTGGCGCCAAGCTGTCGTGGAATCGCCACGGCAGATGTCCTCGTGAAAGGACTTAGTCGCGAGGCCATCGTGCGGAGTTAACCTAGAGGGGTTAAAGCGGACACAAAGACACGAGAGTTATACTAGTTCGGCCCCTTCGATGAAGGTAAAAGCCTACGTCTAGTTGTGATGGGATTGATGTGATTCGGTGCCTAGGGAGCAATAGCCTCGCCTCAGCCTCGAATCCTCTGTCCTTAACTCGCCGCCGGGTCGTCCCCTTATATACACGGGTTGACGCCCGGCCGGTCTACAGAGTCCCGATCCGGCTCATACAAGTCTCCGGCTCGGTCTCTTCTCTCTTATCTTCTGACTCAAGTTACAAGACTAAGGCGGTTTACATGAATGGATCCTAATCCGCCTACGGGCTTTGGGCCTCCTCAAGTAGCCACGATCATGGATGAGGGTAACCCGGCCCCTTCAGGGCGGTTTACATTCAGTAGTTATATCCCCAACACTCGGCATGGTCTGCCCAGCTCGAGTCAAAAAAAATAAAAAAATAGCGAAGAAAGTTGTTCTCAGACCATAGTCGACTGCCCGCAGTCCACCACGGTCTCGGGGACTACACCCAGTGGGTGCACTTAGCGTGCCCCCACTGGTTCAGACTTTCACGGCACGATCCGCCTGTGCCGAGTGAGAAAATTCAGATTCTCAGGACCACGGCCGATCGCCTGCATCCAACTATGGTCTCGGGGACTACACCCAGTGGGTGCACTCAGCGTGCCCCCACTAGTTCAAAAATTCAATCGACTCTATCCAAGTCGACTCAAGTGGAAGGCCTATACAACTATAAGGCAGACAAACCCCAGTGGATGATCGGATGAGAAATAAGATCAGTCGGAAATCAACTAACCTGGAAATTGGTCTGCAGAGCAGCGCCGACGTTGAAGGCCACCTGACTGGCCTCGTGCACCACTTTCATCTGACCCATCACAAGGTTCAACTGGAGAAGAGCTTCCTTGGCGGCACTCGGTGGGCCGTTTGGAGTTTGGTACGCAATGAAAAGTGATACGTCTCCAACGTATCTATAATTTTTTATTGCTCCATGCTACTTTATATACTATTTTGGACTATATTGGGCTTTATTTTCCACTTTTATATTATTTTTGGGACTAACCTATTAACCGGAGGCCCAAATGTAATTGTTGTTTTTTTTCCTATTTCAGTGTTTCGAAGAAACGGAATATCAAACGGAGTCCAAACAGAATGAAACCTTCGGGGACGTGATTTTCTCAACGAACGTGATCCAGGAGACTTGGACCCTGCTCCAAGGAACAAAAGAGGCGGTCACGAGGGTGGGGGCGCCCCCCTAGGGCGCGCCCCCTGCCTCGTGGGCCCCCTCTTGCTCCACCGACATACTCCTTCCTCCTATATATACCTACGTACCCCCAAACGATCAGAACGGGAGCCAAAAACCTAATTCCACCGCCGCAACTTCCTTTATCCACAAGATCCCATTTTGGGGCCTGTTTCGGAGCTCCGCCGGAGGGGGCATCCACCATGGAGGGCTTCTACATCATCACCATAGCCCCTCTGATGAAGTGTGAGTAGTTTACTTCAGACCTTCGGGTCCATAGCTAGTAGCTAGATGGCTTCTTCTCTCTTTTTGGATCTCAATACAATGTTCTCCCCCTCTCTTGTGGAGATCTATTCGATGTAATCTTCTTTTTGCGGTGTGTTTGTTGAGACCGATGAATTGTGGGTTTATGATCCCGATTATCTATAAATAATATTTGAATCTTCTCTGAATTCTTTTATGTATGATTGGTTATCTTTGCAAGTCTCTTCGAATTATCCGTTTGGTTTGGCCAACTAGATTGGTAGTTCTTGCAATGGGAGAAGTGCTTAGCTTTGGGTTCAATCTTGCGGTGTCCTTGCCCAAAGGATGTGAAGGGGCATCAAGGCACGTATTGTATTGTTGCCATCGAGGATAACAAGATGGGGTTTTTATCATATTGCATGAATTTATCCCTCTAAATCATGTCATCTTGCTTACAAGCGTTACTGCTTTTTAACTTAATACTCTAGATGCATGCAGGATAGCGGTCGATGAGTGGAGTAATAGTAGTAGATGCGTGCAGAGTCGGTCTACTTGTCTCGGACGTGATGCCTATATACATGATCATACCTAGATATTCTCATAACTATGCCCAATTCTGTCAATTGCTCAACAGTAATTTGTTCACCCACCGTAGAATACTTATGCTCTTGAGAGAAGCCACTAGTGAAACCTATGGCCCCCGGGTCTATTCTCATCATATCAATCTCCATCACTTTAATACTTGCTTTGTTTTTACTTTGCCTTTTACTTTTCACTTTGCATCTCTATACCAAAAAAATACCAAAAAAATTATTTATCATCTCTATTAGATCTCACTCTCGTAAGTGATCGTGAAGGGATTGACAACCCCTAATCACGTTGGTTGCGCGGAGCTATTGTTTTGTGCAGGTACGAGGGACTTGTGCGTGGCCTCCTACTGGATTGATACCTTGGTTCTCAAAAACTGAGGGAAATACTTACGCTACTTTGCTGCATCACCCTCTCCTCTTCGGGTAAATCCAACACAGTGCTCAAGAGGTAGCAAGAAGAATTTCTGGCGCCGTTGCCGGGGAGGCTCACGCAAGAGCAAGTCAAGCACCATACCAAGTACCCATCACAATCCCTATCTCCCGCATTACATTATTTGCCATTTGCCTCTCGTTTTCCTATCCCCCACTTCACCCTTGCCGTTTTATTCGCCCTCTCTTTCCCAATCTCCTCCTCTTTTTTCCCGTTTGCCTTTTCCTCGCTTGCCTTTTGTTTGCTCGTGTGTTGGATATGACTCAAGATACTACCAAATTGTGTGACTTCACCAACACCAATAATAATGATTTCCTTAGCACTCCGATTGCTCCTCTTGCCAATACTGAATCTTGTGAAATCAATACCGCTTTGTTGAATCTTGTTATGAAAGATCAATTCGCTGGCCTTCCTAGTGAAGATGCCGCTACTCATCTGAATAGCTTCGTTGATTTATGTGATATGCAAAAGAAAAAAGATGTCGATAATGATGTCGTTAAATTGAAGCTATTACCTTTTTTGCTTAGAGATCGTGCTAAAGCGTGGTTTTCATCTTTGCCTAAAAATAGTACTGATTCTTGGAACAAGTGCAAAGATGCTTTTACCTCTAAGTATTTTCCTCCCGCTAAGATTATCTCTCTTAGGAACGATATTATGAATTTTAAGCAACTTGATCATGAACATGTTGCACAAGCTTGGGAGAGAATGAAATTAATGATACGTAATTGTCCTACTCATGGTTTGAACTTGTGGATGATTATACAAAATAATTATGCCGGATTGAATTTTGCTTCTAGAAATCTTTTTAGATTCGCCGCGGAGGCACTTTTATGGAAATCACTCTAGGAGATGCTACTAAACTTCTAGATAATATTATGGTTAATTATTCTCAATGGCATACCGAAAGATCTACTAATAAAAAAGTGCATGCGATAGAAGAAATTAATGTTTTGAGTGCAAAGATGGATGAACTTATGAAATTATTTGCTACTAAGAGTGTTTCTTTTGATCCTAATGATATGCCTTTGTCTACTTTGATTGAGAATAATAATGAAGCTATGGATGTGAATTTTGTGGGTAGGAATAATTTTGGTAACAACACGTATAGAGGGAATTTTAATCCTAGGCCTTATCCTAGTAATCCTTCTAATAATTATGGAAATTCCTACAACAACTCTTATGGAAATTTTAATAAGATGCCCTCTGAATTTGAGAGTAGTGTTAAAGAGTTTATGAATTCACAAAAGAATTTTAATGCTTTGATTGAGGAGAAATTGCTTAAAGTTGATGATTTAGCTAGGAACGTTGATAGAATTTCTCTTGAAATTGATTCTTTAAAGCTTAGATATACTACTCCTAAGCATGATATCAATGAGTCTCTCAAAGCTATGAGAATTTCCATTGATGAGTGCAAAGAAAGAACCGCTAGGATGCGTGCTTCCGAAGATGCCTTTATTAAAGCGTGTTCTTCCAATTCCTATGAAAATCAAGATGAAGATCTAAAAGTTATTGATGTGTCCCCCATTAAATCTTTGTTTTGCAATATGAATCTTGATGAAACTGAATATGATATTCCTTTACCTAGAAGGCGTTCTAAGAATTTGGAGTTTTTAGATCTTGATGATGAAATTGATAAAAGTGGGATTGAAAGAAATAAAAACCTAGATGTTGCTAAACCCACTATATTGGATCTCAAGGAATTTAATTATGAAAATTGCTCTTTAATTGATTGTATTTCCTTGTTGCAATCCGTGCTAAATTCTCCTCATGCTTATAGTCAAAATAAGGCCTTTACCGAACACATTGTTGATGCCTTGATGCAATCTTATGAAGAAAAACTTGAGTTGAAGGTCTCTATCCCTACAAAGCTCTATGATGAGTGGGAACCTACTATTAAAATTAAAATTAAAAATTATGAGTTACATGCCTTGTGTGATTTGGGTGCTAGTGTTTCCACTATTCCCAAAACTTTGTGTGATTTGCTAGATTTCCGTGACTTTGATGATTTCTCTCTAAACTTGCATCTTGCGGATTCCACTATTAAAAAGCCTATGGGAAGAATTAATGATGTTCTTATTGTTGCAAATAGGAATTATGTGCCCGTAGATTTTATCATTCTTGATATAGATTGCAATCCTTCATGTCATGTTATTCTTGGTAGACCTTTCCTTAGAACGATTGGTGCAATTATTGATATGAAGGAAGGGAATATTAGATTCCAATTTCCCTTAAAGAAGGGCATGGAACACTTCCCTAGAAAGAAAATAAAATTACCATATGAATCTATCATGAGAGCCACCTATGGATTGCCTACCAAAGATGGCAATACCTAGATCTATCCTTGCTTTTATGCCTAGCTAGGGGCATTTAACGATAACGTTTGTTGGGAGGCAACCCAATTTTATTTTTAGTTTTTTCTGTTTTTGCTTATGTTTAGGAATAAATAATCCATCTAGCCTCTGTTTAGATGTGGTTTTATGTTTTAATTAGTGTTTGTGCCAAGCTAGGCCTATTGGATCTTCTTGGATGATAGTTATTTGATCTTGCTGTAATTTCCAGAAACTTTGCGCTCAGTGCCCGAATTATTCAGAATCACTAGAACATGATAAATACTGATTCCAATTGATCCTGGTCAATAAACAAATTGTCTAGGTCGTATAATTTTGGTAGATTTTTTTGAGTTCCAGAAGTTTGCGTTAGTTACAGATTACTACAGACTGTTCTGTTTTTGACAGATTCTGTTTTTCGTGTGTTGATTGCTTATTCTGATGAATCTATGGCTAGTAAAACAGTTTATAATCCATAGAGAAGTTGGAATACAGTAGGTTTTAACACCAATATAAATAAAGAATGAGTTCATTACAGTACCTTAAAGTAGTCTTTTGTTTTCTTTCTCTAAGAGCTCATGAGATTTCTATTGAGTTTTGTGTTGTGAAGTTTTCAAGTTTTGGGTAAATTCTTTTGATGGATTATGGAACAAGGAGTGGCAAGAGCCTAAGCTTGGGGATGCCCATGGCACCCCCAAGATAATCCAAGGACACCAAAATTCAAAGCTTGGGGATGCCGGAAGGCATCCCTCTTTAAATCTACTTCCATCGGTAATTTACTTGGAGCTATATTTTTATTCACCACATGATATGTGTTTTGCTTGGAGCGTCTTGAATTATTTGTGTCTTTGCTTGTTAGTTTACCACAATCATCCTTGCTGTACACACCTTTTGAGAGAGGCATACATGAATTGGAATTTGATAGAATACTCTATGTGCTTCACTTATATCTTTTGAGCTTGATAGTTTTTGCTCATAGTGCTTCACTTATATCTTTTGAGCGTGAGAATTTTTGCTCTAGTACTTCACTTAGATCTTTTAGAGCACGGTGGTGGATTTGTTTTCAAGAAAATATTGATCTCTCATGCTTCACTTAGATTATTTTGAGACTCGTTAATAGCATGGTAATTTGCTTAATATTAATATACTTGGTATTCAAGATATGTGAAACTTTCTTTTGAGTGTGTTGAATACTAAGAAAAGTTTGATGCTTGATAATTGTTTTGAGATATGAAGATGGTGATATTAGAGTCATGCTAGTTGAGTAGTTGTGAATTTAAACTTGTGTTGAAGTTTGTGATTCCCGTAGCATGCATGTATGGTGAACCGTTATGTGATGAACTCGGAGCATGATTTATTTATTGATTGTCTTCCTTATGAGTGGCGGTCGGGGACGAGCGATGGTCTTTTCAACCAATATATCCCCTAGGAGCATGCGCGTAATACTTTGCTTTGGTAACTTCTAGATTTTTGCAATAAGTATATGAGTTCTTTATGACTAATGTTGAGTCCATGGATTATACACACTTTTTCCCATCCTTCCACCATTACTAGCCTCTCTAATACCGCGCACTTTTTGCCGGTATCATACACCCACCATATATCTTCCTCAAAACAGCCACCATACCTACCTATCATGGCATTTCCATAGCCATTCCGAGATATATTGCCATGCAACTTTTCATCGTTCCGTTTATTATGACACGCTCCATCATTGTCATATTGCTAGCATGATCATGTAGTTGACATCGTATTTGTGGCAAAGCCACCGTTCATTTGTTTCATTGCATATCCCGGTACACCGCCGGAGGCATTCATATAGAGTCATACTTTGTTCTAAGAATCGAGTTGTAATTGTTGAGTTGTAAGAAAATAAAAGTGTGATGATCATCATTATTAGAGCATTATCCCAAGTGAGGAAAGGATGATGGAGACCATGATTCCCCCACAAGTCGGGATGAGACTCCGGACGAAAAATAAAAAAAAGAGAAAAATGAAAAAAAGAGGCCATAAAAAAAAGAGAAAAGGCCCAAATAAAAAAATGAGGGAAAAAGAGAGAAGGGACAATGTTACTATCCTTTTACCACACTTGTGCTTCAAAGTAGCACCAAGATCTTCATGATAGAGAGTCTCTCATTTTGTCACTTTCATATACTAGTGGGAATTTTTCATTATAGAACTTGACTTGTATATTCCAATGATGGGCTTCCTCAAATGCCCTAGGTCTTCATGAGCAAGGGAGTTGGATGCACACCCACTTAGTTTCTTTTGTTGAGCTTTCATATACTTATAGCTCTAGTGCATCCGTTGCATGGCAATCCCTACTCACTCACATTAATATCTATTGATGGGCATGTCGATAGCCGGTTGATACGCCTAGTTGATGTGAGACTATCTTCCCTCCTTTTGTCTTCTCCACAACCACCATTCTATTCCACATATAGTGCTATATCCATGGCTCACGCTCATGTATTGCGTGAAGATTGAAAAAGTTTTGAAAATGTTAAAGTATGAAACAATTGCTTGGCTTGTCATCGTGGTTGTGCATGATTTAAATATTTTGTGTGGGGAACATGGAGCATAGCCAGACTATATGATTTTGTAGGATAACTTTCTTGGGCCATGTTATTTTGAGAAGACATAATTGCTTAGTTAGTATGCTTGAAGTATTTTTTTATGTCAATATGAACTTTTGTCCTGAATCTTTCGGATCTGAATATTCATACCACAATTAAGAAGATTTACATTGAAATTATGCCAAAGTATCATTTAGCATCAAAAATTCTCTTTTATCATTTACCTACTCGAGGATGAGCAGGAATTAAGCTTGGGGATGCCTGATACGTCTCCAACGTATCTATAAATTTTGATTGCTCCATGCTACTTTATCTACTGTTTTGGACTATATTGGGCTTTATTTTCTACTTTTATATTATTTTTGGGACTAACCTATTAACCGGAGGCCCAGCCAATTGCTGTTTTTTTGCCTATTTCAGTGTTTCGAAGAAACGGAATATCAAACGGAGTCCAAACGGAATGAAACCTTCGAACGTGATTTTCTCACGAACGTGATCCAGAGACTTGGACCCTGCTCCAAGGAACAAAAGAGGCGGTCACGAGGTGGGGTGCGCCCCTAGGGCGCCCCCGCCTCGTCCGGCCCCCTGTTGCTCCGACGCGTACTCCTTCCTCCTATATATACCCACGCATTGCCCAAACGATCGTAACAGGAGCCAAAAACCTAATTCCACCGCCGCAACTTCCTGTATCCACGAGATCCCATATTGGGGCCTGTTAGGAGCTCCACGAGGGGCATCCACCACGGAGGGCTTCTACATCATCACCATAGCCCCTCCGATGAAGTGTGAGTAGTTTACTTCAGACCTTCGGTCCATAGCTAGTAGCTAGATGACTTCTTCTCTCTTTTGGATCTCAATACTATGTTCTCCCACTCTGTCGTTGAGATCTATTCGATGTAATCTTCTTTTTATGTGTGTTTGTTGAGACCGATGATTTGTGGTTTTATGATCCGGTTATCTATGAATAATATTTGAATCTTCTCTGAATTCTTTTATGTATGATTGGTTATCTTTGCAAGTCTCTTGAATTATCCATTTGGTTTGGCCAACTAGATTGGTAGTTCTTGCAATGGGAGAAGTGCTTAGCTTTGGGTTCAATCTTGCGGTGTCCTTTCCCAAAGGATGTAAAGGGCAGCAAGGCACGTATTGTATTGTTGCCATCGAGGATAACAAGATGGGGTATTTATCATATTGCATGAATTTATCCCTCTACATCATGTCATCTTGCTTAAGGCGTTACTGCTTTTTAACTTAATACTCTAGATGCATCTTTGGATAGCGGTCGATGAGTGGAGTAATAGTAGTAGATGCAGAGTGAGTCGGTCTACTTGTCTCGGATGTGATGCCTATATACATGATCATACCTAGATATTCTCATAACTATGCTCAATTCTGTCCAATTGCTCAATAATAATTTGTTCACCCAATCGTAGAATACTTATGCTCTTGTGAGAAGCCACTAGTGAAACCTATGGCCCCGGTCTATTCTCATCATATCAATCTCCATCACTTTAATACTTGCTTTGTTTTTACTTTGCCTTTTACTTTTCACTTTGCATCTCTATACCAAAAAATACCAAAAATATTATTTATCATCTCTATTAGATCTCACTCTCGTAAGTGACCGTGAAGGGAATGATAACCCCTAATCGCGTTGGTTGCAAGGAGCTATTGTTTTGTGCAGGTACGAGGGACTTGTGCGTGGCCTCCTATTGGATTGATACCTTGGTTCTCAAAAAATGAGGGAAATACTTACGCTACTTTGCTGCATCATCGTCTCCTCTTCGGGGAAATCCAACGCAGTGCTCAAGAGGTAGCAAAAAGCGATGATGGCAGGGTAGTCAAAGCAGCCGTTGGGTCTGATGCGTGGAGTTGTATTGGAGCAGCGAAGTCGACCGGTGACCACTGATGAATGATCGGTCGGCAATGCGGGATAGCGAAAGTGAGGTTGGTGTGAGCCGGATCTGTGGATCGCTCGACCACCATCCCAGGCATCAGTGTCGATTGAGGAACCTGAACCTCATGCACTTTCTCGCTCAGTCCTTTGTCTCTCCTCCTCCTTTCCCTTAGGGGCACTTCTTCTTCGTCGTCCGGAAGCACAACAACGTCTCGTGGAGCTGCATCAAACAGAAAAAATCAGAGAAACAACTGACGAACAATCCAGTCGATCGAATAAATTAGAGTCGGGCAGACTTACTGGCTTTGGAGGTAGCTGCATCATCTGTTTCCTCGTCGTCTGGTACCTTGTTGATATCCATATCAGTCGCGGCGGAGGCCGGGCTGGAAAATTTCATCATCCACTCGGACAGGACATGAGAATCAGTCGGAACAAGAAGACACGGGAAGAACATTTACCCAGAAGCAACAGGAACGTCCATCTTGATCTTAGGCAAGGTCTTCCGGGCCTTTGAGGGATTGATCTTGGGCTACTTGGTGACTTTCTCAGCCAGTTCTGGAGTCGAAGACCAAGTGCGATTTTGAGATGGAGCGCTCGAGGCCACAACCTTACCGCGCCTGCCCGCGGGATCATGGTGCTGCTTGGATCGACGCTCTGAATGAGGCGGTGAGTCGACTATCTCCTTGTCGTCTGACTCGTCGCTCTCATCTTCGTCATCGTCGTCTGGTGACTCCCATTCACCACTCTCCTCTGTGCTATCCTCGCCCTCACGGTCCTGCTCCAGAGCTTGTTCACCATTGGGCATTGAGTACATCTTTGTGTAAATCTACAAGACAAGAAGTCGAGTGAAAATCAGTCGGATTAACAAATAGTCGGAAAACGCATCCAAATGCAATCGGTTATAGCGGCCAAACCTTGTCTGGCTGGTTGCTGTCGCTGAAAGGGTCGACTCTCCTGGTGCCCCTGGGGTTGTCCTTGTTTCTGGTGATGCTCCTCAGCCATTGGGCCACAGTTTTGGCCAACACCTCCTCTGGATGAACCCGAGCGGTGTCGCCGGCTCCGAAGTACATCCACATGGAGTGGTCACGGGCCTGGAGCGGTTGAATGCGCCGACTGAGGAACACCTCCAGCAAATCCATGCTATTGACGCCTTGGTTGATTAGTTGGACCACCCTCTCGATCAGCATGCCTGTCTCCGCCTTCTCCGCGGCGGTCACTTTCAACGAAGAGGGAGTCTGAACGCGATCAAAAAAAAGGAGGAAGTCCAGTCGACTGGCCTGGAGTCGCGACGTCCTGGCAGTAGAACCAGGTCGACTGCCAGCCTCTGACCGACTCAGGGAGAGTCATCGAAGGGAAAGAACTCCTCTTCCTCTTCTGGATACCCAAACCCCCACACATCTGGATAACGTGGGTTTTCTCGTCGTTCGAATTTGCTTTCTTCACCGTTTGGGATCGGATGGTAAAAATGTGCTTGAAAAGACCCCAGTGCGGTCGACACCCCAAGAAATTCTCGCACATGGACACGAACGCAGCAAGATATGTGATGGTGTTGGGAGTAAAATGATGGAGTTGGGCCCCGAAGAAATTCAAGAAACCCCGGAAAAAAGGATGCGGAGGAAGCGAGAAACCACGGTCGACATGGGTGGCTAGCAGAATGCACTCACCCGGCCGCGGCTGCGGCTCCGTCTCCCCCTCCGGCAACCGGGCAGCTTTGTGGACGATCAGTCCGGACTCGGCCAGCTCATCCAAATCTTCCTGCCGAATCGAAGATCGGATCCAATCACCTTGGCTCCAACTTGACGGCAGCCCCGAGCGCGACGAAGATCCCCGATTCATCTTCTTGCCTTTCGCCGCCCCCGTCGCCTTCTTCGCGCGTTCCAGCGCTGCCGTCTTTTCCTTCCCCATGGCGGCAGAGCGGCGGCATCGAGAATGGAGAAGCCGGATGCGGTGGAGGAACAAGAGGAGGAAGAAGGAGAAGGGACGCGCACAGTGTAGACGCCTCGGCCTTGCCGCTTTTAAAGACCCACTTCCGAGTGGCTGACGCATGGGCCCGGGTGATCCTGTCAAATCCCTCAACAATCGCACGCGGGATACGTGGTGAAAAAGGTGGCGCAAAAATCGAAACGTCATGTTTATCCACTCCGCTTGCTACGGTGCGCTCCGCCTGGCGCGCTTCCCCTGAAATTTCGAATCCCGTGAAATCCGGGATCCGCCATAACCGATCACGCCAAAGATTTCACGTCAAAGACAACACTCGACGGGTGACGTTCTAAAACCAATCGACAATTTCTGAATCGATCAAGGCGACTGAAACGAAGCCGAAGTTCCAACGCTGGCCTCCGTTCAGAGATGAATAGTTGAGAAACACAAGAGTAAAAGCAAGATCAACTCAACCTTCTTTTCACTCGGACCTCAATCCATTCGGGGGCTAATGATGAGGACATAGACCTGGGGTAGGGTAATAGGCCTGACCTATACGTCCTATCCAAGGTCACTGTCTTAGAAGCAAAGAAGCTCAAGAGACAACAGGAAGGGCCCAACAAAGGTGTCGAGTGCAATCCACTCGACCCACACCACCTTTCGGAGACCCCTCCTTCCTTAGGTCACTCGACCACTCGATCATTCGACCATGCAAGAATCCATTCGACCTATTTGAAGACCAGAGTCATCCGTAAAGAACGGCAAAAGGCCCACTCTGTAGTCTTTAAGGCATTTAAAATTTGGCGTTACAAGTAACGCCACCTCTTTATGTACATTGAACTCTTGGTAACGGAGGATGGCCGGGGTCCTGGCGCACTCTATATAAGCCACCCTCCTCCTCTGGCACAAGGGTTCTGTCAAGACCCCGATTCTAAGTCACACCGATCTAGCCTGTAACACCTCATATCACTTTGCGGCCTCACGCACGGTATTCCCACGGGTGTCGCCTTACCATGGCCTGGGACCGTTTGCGCCTTTTGGCTCACGTATATTATAGTGTCGCCAGCATCCATATGACAAAGAACCCGGGCCGACATGACTAGTCGTGAACCCAAAGTGGCACTAACTTACGGGACAGTATACATGAATCAACATCGAGCATGTCGGTCAGCAGCGTGCGAATCCGGGCTGTAGCACTAGGCTAACAGGACTCCGGGAACCCGGGCTGTAGCAGGCTAGGCAGGACTCCGGATGTCACCGCGTGACATTTCCCCGAAGGGACAGACACAGGAACGAAGTGAATCACATGCCGGCCAGTCAAGTGTTCCGGAGCAGTAGTCCTAGGCTAGCAGGACTCCGGTGAACCGGTCAGAAGCGGACTACTATGGCTCATGGAAGCACAAGACTACATTTCCCCATAAGAGAGGCTACCAAGGATAAACAACTAGGTTGTCGGATCCCACACATACCAAGCATTTCAATCATACACACAATATGCTCGATATGTGTAAATACAACATGGCATCACAACATAACTCTACGACTCAAGTATTTATTCATTAGGCTCCGAGGAGCGAGATATTACAAACATGGGTCTCACGACCCAACATTCAGAGCATACAAGTCAAAACACATGCGGAAGCTTAACATGTCTGAGTACAGACATCTACAAATGAAAAAGGCTGAGAAGCCTGACTATCTACCAGATCCTGCCGAGGGCACAAGATCGTAAATGAGGTATCAAGCTAAACGTCAAGTCCACACGGAACTACTAAGCGAGACCGACGTCTCTCGCAAAACATAAAATAGGCAAACGTGAGTACAAATGTACTCAAGAAGACTTACATCGAACTAGCTACATATGCATCAGTATCAACAAAGGGGGTGGTGGAGTTTGACTGCAGCAAGCCAGCTTTGACTCAGTGGCTATCCTAAACTATGACCGCAAGTAACTCTTTTGAGGTGGCGCACATGAGTCCACATATTCACCATATCAATACACCACTACGGATCCGCTCCCGTCTCCCTACGAGAAGGCCATCCATAGCACTCATGCTTATCTTGCGAGTTTTAGAGTATCCACTTTCACTTGTCTATGAACTGTACAGACAACCTAGAAGTCCTTTACCGTGGACACGGCTATTCGAATAGATGATGTTAACCCTACAGGGGTGTACTTATTCACACATGCTGTCGCCACTTACCACCATCTACACGTCGTGTATCTCGGCAACCTTCAAGCGTAAGCTTTGAGGGAGTCGGCCACGACCTGACTAACCACGCAAGTCTCTAGTCCAGGTTTATCGCCTATTCGAGTTCCATCCGCAAGGAGATCCGCCGGGGTGTCGCTCGCGGCCCCAAACGATGTGCAGGGTTCCCAAGCCCACCTCGACGGATGGATCTACGCTTGCTACACCGTGCCATGGTGCCTAGTCTGTCCCAAGCCCACCTGTACCGGGTACCACTTGGTAGACTACTAACACAACCTACAAACACCAAAAACTAGTTGCAACTCCAGGACAAAGATCAGGTTGATTAATAAGTCGAGAGGGGCACTTAAGCATTCCAATGCGTGGTAGTAGCTGTTCATGGATCACAAACACGTAACTTCGGTTCACGAGGACGGCTTCAATGAGACAACCCACCATGTACTCCTACATGGCCTCTCACCGATACCTTTACCAAATCGTGTTCACACACTTAGCTCACAACAAGAGGGACATGTTCACACACCTCTAATTAATCCCCGATTAATCATACCTGAATCAACTCTAAGCAGTAGCAGGCATGACAAACAAGCATGAATGAGTAGGCACATCATGGCTCAAACAACTCCTACTCATGCTAGTGGGTTTCATCTATTTACTGTGGCAATGACAGGTCATGCAGAGGAAAGGGATTCAACTACCGCAGCATGTAACAGTTGAATCGTTGTTGTCCTAATGCAGTAAAAGAAAGCAGGAGCGAGAGAGTGGGATTGTATCGGAATGAACAAGGGGGGTTTGCTTTCCTAGCACTTCTGAAGATAGTGTAGCTCTTCATCGGTGTCATCGAACTCATCGTCGAAACAACGTCTACTGAGGGGGAACGAACACCGACAAACAAGAGGGAACACAATCAATGCAATGGAACGATATGATGCATGATCATGACATGTCAAGAATGTTATGATTTACACTAATGCATCTAGCAACAGTTTAAATGAAGTCCATATGAACTAAGGGTTCATATGCAAACTCTCTATTTAGCATTTAAAATGCCATTAGCATGTTTTCACCTATACAGCATGTATAACTTAGTTTGACATGCATGAAAATGATACAGGTGGATAGATTGCATTTTTCTGATAATTTTTCATATATAAATTATTTCATTTGGAGTTACGGTTGATTTTCTATGACTTTTAGAAGTTTTGGCTATTTTCTGGAATTTCCTGTATAAGAATAATCCAGAAAAAGAGTTACTGCGTCAGCACTATGTCACTGTGACGTCATCAGGTCAGCGGGGTGGTCCAGATCAAATCTGACTAGTAGGGCCCACTGGTCAGTGGCACAGAGCAACCTACAGAGGCCGACAGGTGGGACCAGGTCAATGCTGACGTGGCCAAGTCAAACTGACCTGTGGGGCCACGACCATTAGCTTAAACTAAGCCGGGAGATAAACCTATGACTAATTAAGGGCGTGGGGCCCATTTTTCAGTGGCCCAGGTGGTTAGTTAGTGGGGTGATTAGCCCCTAACGTGGTTGTCACCGGTGGTTAATCGCCATGAGTACAGACGCGGGCGGAGTCGCCTTCCGCCAACTCGGCGATGGATAGATGCGTGGTGGGCTCTACGGGAAGGCGGCATCACGGCGGCGTCCGAAGGTGGCCTCGAGGAGCCCCGAGGTGGACGGTAGTGAAAGGCGACATCGGCAATGGCGCCCGGAGCTTTCGGGCGGTTGCGGGGTTGGTGTTGTGGCGTGCAAACGGCCGATCCAAAAGCGTGTGCGTTGCTCTCTGACGTCGATGAACACATCGAGCGACGCCCGGGGCCAAAAGGTCACCGGAGCCACGCCGATGTTGAGCTCGGGCGGCGGCGCGTTTCGGTCTCCGATGAATAGATGGCTACGACAAGCAATCGAGGCAGAGGAGGGAGGGGTTCGGTTCTTGAGCTCACAGCGGAGACGATGGGATGGTCAGCGTGCTCGGGGGAGGCCTGGAGGCGACGGGAAGGCGGCGGCGATCTCGGTCATCCGAGCTTGAAGATGACGACGGTGAGGTCGAAGCGGGGCTTCCGACATCAAACGAATTGGTGTGGACGACGTAGGAGACGACGGTGGCTCTCGGGGACAGGTTGGTGAGGCGGGGAAGAGGCTCTGGGCGCGGCAACGGCGAGCGGCGGCGGCTGCTGCGTTTGGTGCGTGCGAGGGAGAGAGCCAGAGGAGGGTATGGGGACGAGAGAGAGTGAGAGAGAGCCGGGGAGGGTCGCGTGGCGCTCGTCCAGACGCGTCGGGGAGGGGCAGGCAGGCAGGGAGGAGCTGGCCTCCTCGGCAGCGTCTTGATCTGTGTTGCTCCTTGGCGTGGTAGAAGGCAGGGTGTGCCCACAGGTGGGCTGGGCGCCAGTGCTTTGGCCAGTGGGCTCTTTCTACGGTAAGAAGCCGGGTAAGTTCACTTTCTGTTTTATTTCTGTTTTGTTTTGTTTATTACTTTTCCTTTGCTTTTGCAAATTCAAAGGAATTCAAAACAATGCAAAATATTCTCTGACCATTTTTATGTTGCTTTTTGGACTTCTCCAAAGCACACAAAATATATCAGAGGTATTTGGAAATATATCCCATATATATTTGGGTATATTTCCAAATTCAAATAGAGTAGTGATTTAAATTCAGTGCCCAAAATATTCCCCAAAATGTTCACTATTTTTGGTTTGGTCTCAAAGCCTTGCCAAAATTATCAAACATTTATGAAGGCATTTTGGAAACAATGAATGCAATTTAAAGGGTTCTTGCCCTTCTTTTAAATTGATTTCTGAGGCTTTCACTTTCCTCATTTCAAGTTTCTTGAAAAAAACAGGATGCATGATGCTCACTGATGCAACTATCTGCAAACAATTCTAGGGCTGTGACAGGTTCGCACCCCCTGTAACACATACACACGCATAATCCAGTCGACCGCCTCCGGGCACCGAGACGTAGGGCTATTACTTCCTCCGCGAAGGGCCTGAACTCATAAAACTTGTGTGTACAACTTCACCATAGCTAGGATCTTGCCTCCTCATACCTACACCCCATTCTACTGTCAGTCTTAGATCCACGACAATCGTTTCTTAAAGTTTGGGGTTGCGATGCTTATGTGAAAAAGCTTTAGCATGATAAGCTCGAACCCAAATCGGAGAAATGCGTCTTCATAGGATACCCAAAAGAAACTGTTGGGTACACCTTCTATCACAGATCTGAAGGCAAGATATTTGTTGCTAAGAATGGATCTTTTCTAGAGAAGGAGTTTCTCTCGAAAGAAGTGAGTGGGAGGAAAGTAGAACTTGATGAGGTAACTGTACCTTCACTCGAATTGGAAAGTAGTTCATCACAGAAAACAATTCCCGTGATGCCTACACCAATGTGTGAGGAAGCTAATGATGATGATCATGAAACTTCATATCAAGTTACTACCGAACCTCGTAGGTCAACCAGAGTATGTTCCGCATCAGAGTGGTACGATAATCCTGTTCTGGGAGTCATGTTACTAGACCATGACGAACCTACGAACTATGAGGAAGCGATGATGAGCCCATATTCCACAAAATGGCTGAGGCCATGAAATCTGAGATGGGATCCATGTATGAGAACAAAGTATGAACTTTGGTTGACTTGCCCGACGATTGACAAGCCATAGAGAATAAATGGCTTCAAGGAGAAGACAGACGCTGATGATAATGTTACTGTCTATAAAGCTCGACTTGTTGCAAAAGGTTTTCAACAAGTTCAAGAGTTGACTATGATGAGACTTTCTCACCCATAGCGATGCTTAAGTCTGTCCGGACTATGTTAGCAATTGCCGCATTTTATGATTATGAAATCTGGCAAATGGACATCAAAACTGCATTCCTTAATGTATTTCTTAAAGAAGAGTTGTATATGATGCAACCAGAAGGTTTTGTCAATCCTAGGGGTGCTAACAAAGCGTGCAAGCTCCAGCAATCCATTTATGGACTGGTGCAAGCATCTCGGAGTTGGAATATACGCTTTGATGAGGTGATCAAAGCATATGGTCTTATACAAACTTTTGGAGAAGCCTGTATTTACAAGAAAGTGAGTGGGAGCTCCGTAGCATTTCTAATATTATATGTGGATGACATATTGTTGATTGGAAATGATATAGAATTTCTGGATAGCATAAAAGGATACTTGAATAAGAGTTTTTCAATGAAAGACCTCGGTGAAGCTGCTTATATATTGGGCATCAAGATCTATAGAGATAGATCAAGACGCTTAATTGGACTTTCACAAAGCACATACCTTGATAAAGTTTTGAAGAAGTTCAAAATGGATCAGTCAAAGAAAGGGTTATTGCCTGTGTTACAAGGTGTGAAGTTGAGTTAGACTCAATGCCCGACCACTTCAGAAGATAGAGAGAAAATGAAAGTCATTCCCTATGCCTCGGCCATAGGTTCTATCATGTATGCAATGTTGTGTACCAGACCTGATGTGTGCATTGCTATAAGTCTAGCAGGGAGGTACCAAAGTAATCCAAGAGTGGATCACTGGACAACGGTCAAGAACATCCTGAAGTACCTGAAAATGACTAAGGATATGTTTCTCATTTATGGAGGTGACAAAGAGCTTGTCGTAAATGGTTACGTCGATGCTAGCTTTGACACTGATCCGGATGACTCTAAGTCACAAATCGGATACGTATTTATATTGAATGGTGGAGCATCGGTTGGTGCGGTTCCAAGCAAAGCGTCGTGGCAGGATCTACGTGTGAAGCGGAGTACATAGCTGCTTCGGAAGCAGCGAATGAAGGAGTCTAGATGAAGGAGTTCATATCCGATCTAGGTGTAATACCTAGTGCATCGGGTCTAATGAAAATCTCGTGTGACAATACTGGAGCAATTGCCTTAGCGAAGGAATCTAGATTTCACAAGAGAACCAAACACATCAAGAGATGCTTCAACTCCATCCGTGATCAAGTCAAGGAGGGAGACATAGAGATTTGCAAAATACATACGGATCTGAATGTTGCAGACCGTTGACTAAGCCTCTTCCACGAGCAAAACATGATCAGCACCAAGACTCCATGGGTGTTAGAATCATTACAATGTAATCTAGATTATTGACTCTAGTGCAAGGGGGAGACTGAAGGAAATATGCCTTAGAGGCAATAATAAAGTTGTTATTTATATTTCCTTATATCATGATAAATGTTTATTATTCATGCTAGAATTGTATTAACCAGAAACTTGATACATGTGTGGATACATAGACAAAACACAGTGTCCCTAGTATGCCTCTACTAGACTAGCTTGTTAATCAAAGATGGTTAAGTTTCCTAACCATAGACACGTGTTGTCATTTGATGAACGGGATCACATCATTAGGAGAATGATGTGATGGACAAGACCCATCCATTAGCTTAGCATAATGATCGTTAAGTTTTCTTGCTATTGCTTTCTTCATGACTTATACATATTCCTTTGACTATGAGATTATGCAATTCCCGGATACCGGAGGAATACCTTGTGTGCTATCAAACGTCACAACGTAATTGGGTGATTATAAAGATGCTCTACAGGTATCTCCGAAGGTTTTTGTTGGGTTGGCATAGATCGAGATTAGGATTTGTCACTCGGAGTATCGGAGAGGTATCTCTGGGCCCTCTCGGTAATGCACATCATGATAAGCCTTGCAAGCAATGTGACTAATGAGTTAGTTGTGGGATGGTGCATTACGGAACGAGTAAAGAGACTTGCCGGTAACGAGATTGAACTAGGTATGAAGATACCGACGATCGAATCTCGGGCAAGTAACATACCGATGACAAAGGGAATGACATATGTTGTCATTACGGTTTGACCGATAAAGAACTTCATAGAATATGTAGGAACCAATATGAGCATCCAGGTTCCGCTATTGGTTATTGACCGGAGAGGTGTCTCGGTCATGTCTACATAGTTCTCGAACCCATAGGGTCCGCCCGCTTAACGTTCGATGACAATTTGTATTAGTGGTGAGTTATGTGATTTGGTGACCGAATATTGTTCGGAGTCCCAGATGAGATCACGGACATGACGAGGAGTCTCGAAATGGTCGAGAGGTAAAGATTGATATATTGGACGATAGTATTCGGACATCGGAAGTGTTTCGGAATGTATCAGGTACATATCGGAGTACCGGGGGGGGGGGGGGTTACCGGAACCCCCCCGGGGGAAGATATGGGCCATAGGAGGGAGGCACACCGGCCCACATAAGGGTGGCGCGCCCCCCACAAGGGAGGAGTCCTAATTGGACTAGGGGAGGGGGCGGCGCCCCCCTTTCCTTCTCCTTCTCTCTCCTTCCCCCTTTCCCCCTCCGGCAAAAGGAAGGGGGTGCTGAATCCTACTAGGAGCCCAAGTAGGACTCCTCCTACTTGGGGCGCGCCTAGGGCCGCCTCCTCCCGTCTCCCTCCTTTATATACGGGGGTGGGGGTGCCTCTAACACACATCAATTGTTCCAAGCCGTGTGTGGCGCCCCCTCCACAGTTTACGCCTCCGGTCATATTCACGTAGTGCTTAGGCAAAGCCCTATGCGGATCACTTCATCATCACCGTCACCACGCCGTCGTGCTCGACACTTTGCTGGATCAAGAGTTCGAGGGACGTCATCGAGCTGAACGTGTGCATAACTCGGAGGTGCCGTATGTTCGGTGCTTGAGCGTTTGGATTGAGAAGACGTTCAACTACATCAACCGCGTTAAGCTAATGGTTCCAGGTCAACCTGCACGGGATGACACCCCAGTCAACAGATCCGGAGTGGTCGGAGTCTGATCCGCTGCCTGCCATGCCAGAGAAGGCCGGAAACCGCCGGAGATGTGCTCTGGTGGTAGAGGGGAGTGGAGTGAAATGACTAGGGTTTGCTTCGACAAGCGAATAGGGATGAATATAAGTGGGGCCAGGTGCGCCAGCATGGGCCGAGTCCGACGTGGCGGGCGTGCCCGGGCGCTCCCATATCCGCCCCATATTTGGGCTGGATATGGGGGTGCCGGTCAGGCCGGGTGTTTGAGCCCGTTTGGGGCGTCCGATTGGGTAGAAAAAATGTGACCGGTCAGTGACAGGGCGGCCCGCCCGGGCGTATGAGGCGGGGTTGAGAGGTCGAGTGTAGATGCTCTAATAGCCTATACCATGACAATGCTCTTCCCTTAAAAGATAAAGGGAATAATTTCTTTTAGCTCCATCTCCTAGTAAACCTGCAAGCTTAAATAATCCAAAAAGTTTATCTATATAAATTAAGTGCACAACAGGATGTATTGTCCCAAAATTTTAGTTTTATATAGATGACTAAAAACACATACATGCAAAGCATTTTTTAGAAGTTCATCTCTTTTTTTTTTGCACGGCTCGTAAATACTCATGTTTTTACAACAATTTTTTAAACTTACTTGCACAAGCATATATACAACAAAATTTACTTGCACATGCCTGTACACATTCTCTGCACGCGATAGAGAGAGAACCCTTGCCCATTTTTTGCACGTGCGGCGAGAAAACTACCTCGGATTTAGAGAGATCATCACAAAGCAAAAAGCCCACAAGAAGGCCCACCTGTCGGCTCCGCAAGAAAAGCCCCTGCCCTGTCACACCACCAGCACAGCCGCCCTCAAAATCAGCGCAACGCCCAAATCGATCGACCCACCCACCGAACAGATAGATAGATCCCCTTGCCGATCCGATCCGTCCCGTCCCGGCCGCCGCCGCTCCCACCTCGTCCTTACCGCTTCGATCCCATTCACGCTCCACACTCTCCACTCCCGCCCGCTTCAAATCTCTTATGTCCGCGCCCCCCATGGCTGCCAGCGCCCAGGAGCTTCCCCCGGCGCAGCAGCAGCCAGCGGCGGAGCAGCCTCCGTCCTTGGCGTTGGCGCTGGTGCCTCAGCCGCAGGCGCAGGCGCAGATTAAGCCGACCAGGGTCTCGCTGTCCTACGAGGAGATCTCCAAGCTCTTCTCCCTCCCCATCGCGGAGGCCGCCTCCATCCTAGGTAAACCACGCCCGCCCCGTCTCCTCTGACGTTGCCGGAATTCGCCGCTTTCGCTCGCGATTGCCTGGTACTGACTGGTAGGTGACCTTGCTGATCTGCAGGCGTTTGCACCAGCGTCCTCAAGAGGATATGCCGCACCCACGGTATTGTCAGATGGCCGTATCGAAAGGTGAAATCCCTGTCTGTTCTGCGGCTGGTTCGTGAAATCAGTTTCGTGCCTTGCTACTGTAGCATTAATGTTCATTTATTGCATGCTTAAGTGTACCTTTTCCCCCAGCTACATGTACCTGTGAGAACATGAATGCTTGCTGTAAACACAGGGACTAACTGAGTCGACAGATATCTTTTGATGAATGCTTGCTGTAAACACAGGGACTAGCCGAATCGGGAGATGTATTTTGGTGACTATAAGAACTATAAGAATACGAACTCACATTGCTTTTTTGTTATTTTTCTGCAGCAACACAATGAAAATATCCCAGCAAAACACCTTGATAGATTTTTATAACTTAAATCATGCCTGTGATATTGGGCTGCCTCATGCTGTTGCCAGCAATCAGTTGTTCTCGTATTGTGGAAGCTCTAGCATCTAGCACCAACAGAGAAATACTTCTGTGGAGTGATCGAACAAAACCTTTTATGTTTAGTGTAAGCTGAATACACCTCTACCACGTTCATGAACAGATTGAAAATTCTAGCTTGCTTTCCCAAATCCATATACATTCAAATAAGATTTGAGAGTCAGAGCCGGAACTTAAACCAGAACGCAGGGCAGATAAATATCACAAAATTGTGCTCAAAATCATCATAAGTACTACCTTGCCTACTCTTATCTGGTATATAGGTAGCAACAAATGATACTTGGTAGTGTGATTTTAACTCGGGATGGAGAATTGTTGACATGCTGGCACTTGTAATCAATTTATAAAACAGGGCAGCCCGGTGCACGTAGCTCTTGCTTGTTCAGGGCCTGTGAAAGGGTCCGACCAGTTTGGGTCTTTTGTACGCAGCCTTTCCCTACAATTCTGCAAGAGGCTGTTTCCAGGACTCAAATCCGTGCCCTCGTGGTCACTGGCGAAGCGTCGTATACTTTGGCCCAGTCCAGCAGCAGTTAAAGCCCACTTGTAGCAATCAGCCGATCGTTCTAGCGGAACACTAGTCCTGCTTGCTAACTGCCTGACGCATTAGTTTACATACGCATCCATGCCTCCAGCCAGCCTCCATGAGTTGGTGAGGCGACCTGATCTCTTTGGTTGTTTTCATCCTGACCTGCTGCTCCTCCTATTCTTCTTCTTGACCGGCGGTTTGAGAACCACCACACACGCACACCGGCACGCTGCATGGACGCGCCCCACGCCCGAGGTGCTGCCTGGGGTTTCTTCTTGGCTTCTCGTTGGTTGGAGCCACAACTCTTGCACGCCGGCAATGCACGCTGGCACGCAGCGCCCGATGCCCTAGACCATAGCCTAGACCCTTGGTTTTGATTAGGTATGTCCAATACACTGATGTCATGTTTCTGTTTAGTGCAAGTGCCCAAGTTCCAGTATGTCCTATTTTGAATGTCATGTGATGTATTTAGATGTTCTGGACTTTTCTTTTAGGGGAGATGTTCTGGACTTTTGGTAATCTAGATGTCCACCACATCAGTAAAATTTTGTTTTGCGGGAAACCACCACATCGCATTATGAATGATGCAGTCCATTTTAAAAAGAAAAGGGGCTGATGAAAAAGATCACGTGGAATGATGTGAAAATTTTCTTTTGGACCATATTGTGTGTTGGAGTTTGGCCTCCTCTCTTGTTTCGGTCACACTCCGCCACTGCTCATGGTCACCAGGCAACAGCTTTACCGCTGTGCCAAGGCTCCCCTTGTAATCAATGGCAAAAAAAGACTCATGGTGTTCAGGTCTTTAAACTAGAAAAATCACCAAACAAGATGATTATACGGTTATACCAAGATTGCCCATTAGTTCTTAGCATCTATCAGGTCAGCAATTCGCAAGTCGAGTATAGTAGTCCTAATCACATCAATTTCCACCATGGGGTGGTCGGTTGTCCCGTGGATTCTTTGGGATGGTATGAATTGATTGATCTGTACATATTAAAAAAAGATAGGCCCTCATGAAAGCCTTCTTTATAAAGGAGCGACAAACATGAGCTCTTTGCGGTATCCAGGGCTCGAACGCAGGTGGGCTGGGTATACACTCATGCACCTAGCCATCTGACCAAAGCCCAGTCCTCAGATCTGGATATATTTATACTTTATATAGTATAGTAGTAGTATGGATATGGGTGAACATGAATGCCTTCACGCGCTTTATTTAGTATGTTAAAAACATGTTTTATTTGTTCATTTTCACACCTTTCAGTGTTGGAAATGTCACTAAGTGAAATAGATGCCAAAAACTGTTAATATCAGCTGAGAATAACTCACAACAACGGCTCTCCGCTGCTGTAACAAAACTCAAGCAGTTATTAAGAGATGACTGGTGCTTCATACAACCTTTGCAAATAATCTTATCCAAATTTGTGCGTGGCTGGCTAGGCCGACGCACAGCCTATCAGGAGTTCCACGGTGGCTGGCGTGTGGGCCAGCGTGCTTTGGTGCGAAATTGTGTTACGTGTTTTCCATTCGATTAGGCGACTAAGTGCTTGTGTACTCTTCCCAGCTGGCGTGTGGGCCTGGTCCATGGGCTGTGGAGCAGCCACATATTTAATAACATGTCTCCTTTTTAGTTCTGGCTTTCTTGCAACTCCTACAATGTTGAATAATTTATATTATTACTTGGACCTTCATACTTGCAGATTGTTTCTGGGAAGGGTGATGACGCAAAAAATGCTGAAAGAGAGAAAGCCATGCAACTTCTTGAGTTGTCAAAAATTGCAAAACAAAAGGCTATAAGCTCTTCTGGTTCATTAGCGACGTGAGTACCTTTCCCTTGATATTCTCCATGTATAAGAACTTAATCTCTCCCTTGTAGCAGTAAATCTCTCTCAAGGTACCAGGCTCATGCATTTGACTGTCACTGAATGTTAACTAGAAACGTACACCCAGTAGCCTGAACTAGAAGATTTTCAAAAACTAATATACTACACCGAGGTATCTATTATAACAGTTTGGCTGAAATAGAAGATTTTTAGTTTATTGTAGTGCATATAAGTGTTCTATTTAAGACCCAACAAGTCCAATTTCTTGATTACTGCGAAGGAAGAATACTTAAGGTTAGAGCTTTTTATATTGCTCTGCTATCATATGTACATGGGACGGCAATTATCTGCTATGGTACATACAGATCTTGTATTACTAGAGCAATCTTGATTATTTTGGTTCAGGGGTGGTTCATGGCACCAGTGCCCCCAGTAACTCCTCTTGCCTATTGGAGATCATCCATTGCATGTCCTGCCAACAGTACTAAGGCACAGTACAATCTCTATTTGTCGCACACTACTTTTATCGACATCAGTGCCGAACCTGCCGCGGCACATCTTTTTCCATGAATATGAATAGAATTTAATCATGTATAAGATTGTACACTTAACTGATTATTAGGGTTCTTGCTCCTGATCCTGCATAACATAGAATGATTTGCGACTTTCACTGTCCACTGAGAAGATATTGGAACTGTTTTATTATTTATATTGAAGGTAGTGTTGATGGCGCATGTTTCCCTTCTTGTGAGCTGTATCTATCTGTAGTCTAAAAGCACAACCCCCTCTCAAGCTATACATGTAACTTCTATGCAATAGATTTGGATTTAGGTCCAGTTGTATTTTTCTTAACGTTATGTCCAGTTGTATTGGTTGCCTGATTTAACTCCTCAAACTCAGTGCAACTTTTACTCTGCTTAGTGTTTACTAGTGTCACAACCCTTAGATTGATTTATCAATCTTTCACCCACTTGGCAACTTTGTGTTGTAAGCACTTGAAACATGGATCCTTGTGCTAATTAATGTCAAGTGGAGATTATTCTGTGTGCCACTTGCATAAGGTGTGTTTCTTACTGGTTAATGGTTTGACTGCCCATATGCTCTCCGAGGGCTTGGATGATGGGAGCAGTAGCCTGGTTAGGTACCAGGTAAACCTGACCATGGCCACTCTGTTTAAACGGTCCCTCTACAGGACCTCCAAAGGCCAGAGCGTTTCATGTATTGTTGTTCATTTCTGAGTTTGTTGAATGATATTAATCATCTCCATTTCCCAGTTTATGGTACAATGCGGCGTCTTACAATTACTCTTAACCATACATAGACCAAATGATGATTGTTATAATGAATAAACAACTTTCATCATGTTGTCTGACCCATAATTTTGTCATATTGATAGGTCATCCGGTGCTTTCCAGGGAGTGCCAAAAGCTCAACAAGGCAGTGCGAAGGCAGGATCAGCTGTAGGTAGACAAAATGCCCCAAGCTTGTCCCAGTTTAGCCAAGCCAAAGACATCCCCACATACATGGACGATTTCAAGTACGGATTTCCATCGTCTGGCCTGTCTACTGAAACAATGAAATGGTGGGGGACTGACAGCCACACAGAGACTGCTGCTGCGAAAGACGACAACCGGGAAGGTTCCGAATCAACAAATGAGACATCAAAAGGTATGACCGATGACGAGTTAGACTGGGGAGCAGACGAACCCGAAGCTGATGCCGACGGAGTGGCTGCTGCAACTGACCCGTCGGCGCAGCTCTGCTCCCTTAGGAGAAAGGCCGCTGGCGATGGTCGCAGGCTGCTGAACGGTGACACCGGCAGGGTCCAGCAGTTGTGCCGACTGAACAAGAGGCAGAAGATAGTGCTGGCCCAGGTGTTTGGAGCTTCACTGCCAGAGCAGTGGAGGAGCAAGCTAGCCTGAATGTTTTTTTTTGCCTGCTGTTGTACCATGTGTAACTCTAGTGATTGTAGCAACCGATGTGGTGTGCCCTCTTCCTGGTGTGAGAACTGAAACCGTTGATGAAGGATGATGGATCGTTGTGGATTTTTCCTTTTGGAGGGAAATGCACCTTTTTCTCCTCTCTGTTTAAGTAGCCTTTCATTAGGCTTGACTGTACAAAATGTTATGTGTCCCCTTAAGGCTTGACTGTACAAAGTTCTGTGAGGCTTCTATCTGGCACAACTGGACGGCCCAAAGGACGACCGAAGGACTAAAAGGCTGTGCGAACTACGATCCGTTCACGACAACAACGAATATGCCGGGCCACTTTCCCAGAAGTTGACGAGCCCAGCCCGGCACAGATACAAATCCTAAACCCCATTCGAACTCGGCTCGGCCCTTTGTTGCTTGATTCCCGTTTACCCCTTTCACGGCAACCCCTAAAAAAAAAAAAACCTTTCACGGCACCTCCGCGTCTGCAGTTTTCTCAACGTTCATCGACAGGAACAACCACAACAATCTTTCTTTAAAAAAAAACCCACAACAATCTTATCCACCACCGTGTCCAGTTCGAATTCCTCTTCCTAGACGAATCCTCTCGACCTTCCCGCTGAAACCCCTATATTAACTGGATAGACCTCCGGAGCAGGAGAACACGCCGCCACGGCTTCCTCGACCCTGGTGACGCCGTCGCTGATCTCTACAGGTTTGGTAACCTCCTCCGTCCGTCTCTCTCAAGCTATATGCTGGATTAGCTGGATTCTTGGTCGGCAAGATGACCCCTCTTATCTTTTTCTGTCTAATCTTGTCGAAAGATGTCCACTTGATCCGCTGAATTTGTCATCTACAGTAGTACAGTACTAGTTCACATTACAACCTAGACTCAGAAAACCATAGTGTGTTAAAGATCTCAATTCCTTTTAATCCTTCTTTCTTACCATATCATACTGACTTGTCATTCCACAGTAAATAAGGACGAAGCTTGCTATATGCTCCCACTATAAACAAATGTTAGACGTTTTGGCAGTTTAATTTAAGCTGCCAAAGCGTCTACATTTGTCTATAGAGGGAGTATGTGCAAAGAGTACATAAATTTTTAATTACCCTGTGATACCAGATACAAGACCAGATACAAGGAAGTTACACACAACAGTATAACTTCAACCATATATACTACTCCCTCTATCTGGAAGCAGATGTATTTTTATAAATTCCACATTATGCAGTCAAACTCATTTATCTTAAGAGTTATAACTTTTTTTAAATTAAAAAAACGTAAATTAAATGCAAGTGCCTATAATTCTGGAACCGAATTTTCCCTCTGTGATGTGATGCACCCCATTATCCCTGTTCCCATGTGGGACCACACATGCTCCCGACCAAAGGGTGCCCTCGCTTCACCCAAATAGCCGCATATGGACACTTTTAAGCATTTGGGTTTTCTATATTATTGAACGTACGGTTTTTTTTCCTGACAAGGAGACTATGCCCCTAGCCTCTGCATCAATTGATATGTAGTCATCTATGTGGTACTACTTACATTAATTTACTATAATATAGAACTTGCATACATTTTTTTATCAATTTGAGATTGCTTTTACCATGCTTGCCGCGTGGTAGAACTTGCATACGTTCCAAGAATTAATTGTCAAAGGTGCATATGTGACGCCCGGATAACTAAGCTACAGTAACCCACTCCTAGTGATGCCATGTCACCTCAGTTACTGTTGTTAATCTCCCGATGACTCAATCCCGTTCAAATTCAAATTTTAAAATAAAAACTAACAACAAAAGTTTTCAAACAATAAAGCTAAAATGTTTGGGTTGTGCCAAATATTGCATAGATAATTATGGCGAAGGAACCACACTATTATAAATTGCTTAAAAACTATGAGATGAATAAAACAGTAGCAAAAAAACTATTATTTAAATACTTTAAATATTAAATAATTACAAAACTATTTTATTTTGGGTTAGCAAATTTATGAGGCAGTGGCATAATTAGTAAACATCTATTTAGGTGCCACGTTGTTAATTTACTAAAACTAAAATAAAAGGAAACTAAGAGAAAGAAAATAAAATAAAAATAGAAGGAAAGAACCCGCTTCCCCATCGGGCCCCGCCCAGCCGGCCACCCCACCAGACCGCCCAACTGCAAAGGCCAACCGTCAGCCCATCCCGTCCCACCTTATCCCCCTCCTTGACCAAACCCTAGCCCCCACTTGACCCGTCGATCCCTCGTCCCTCCTCGCGCTTGAAAGAGAGCAGAGGAGAGCGAGCCCCCCCCGCCCCCAACCCCGCTCACACGCACCCTCCTTGCCTGCCCGACCACCTCTGCCGCCACTTTGCTCCCGGACGTGAGCTCCTCACCTCGACCCTTACATCGCCGCCTCCTCCTTAGACACACGGCCGGCCGCCTCGGGACGCCCAGACGCCGTCACCGACCACAACCACCACGTCGCCGCATCACCCGCCCCTTGCCACGTCGCCTCGAAGCCGCCCCAGGGCGCTCACCGCTTCCCGCCTCTCCTTCCGTCGCTCGTCATCGTCCTCCTCCCCGAGCCAATCGTCCTCGCCTCGCCCTACTGGCTCGCCACCGCTTCGAAGCGTCGACCTCCTCCTCATCGCTCTGCCATGGCGCCCAGCCTCCCGGGCGCTCCTCGTGATGCGCCGTCTACATCAGCGCTTGATCGTCTCCGACCACCACCGACCCGCCGCCACGAACCCTGCACCCGCCGTGAGCCTCGCTCCCTCTCTCTCCTTCCAGCGGCCCTTTGCCTGCAGCCTGAGTCTTCGCGCTCGTCATCTGACCCTCGCACCTAGCCATCCCCGTGCGCTCCTCGCCACCTTGTTGCCAGCGCCAAGCATCGTCCGGCTTGCGTGCCGTGGTCACCTCGACGCCTTGGCGCCGTTGGCCGTCCATCATGGCGCCCAGAATCAGCGGTTCTGCCACAGCCATGGGCTGCTCGCCCTCCGCCTAGCCCCGGGTGCTGCCCCGACGTGGCCTCGTCGGTGCCATCTCTGTGCCCGCTGGCCCTCGCTCGGGTCGAGCACCTCCAGCGCCCCACCGCCCGACCCGCATAGGCCCCTGGGGCCAATGACAAGTGGGGACCCACCCCTGAATGTTAAAAAAAATAATAAAATAAAAAATATATAATTAGAAAAATAAATAATTAAAATATTAGTTAGTTAATTAATTAAAGAATTAATTAACTTAATTAATCCTGATTAGATTAACCTAATCACCTAGTTTAGTTAATTAATCTGCTAGGTTAGTTAACGATCGATGACATGCGGGACCCACACGTCAGATTGACCCGATCAACCCTGTTGACTCTTGGCGTCGACATGACATCATGCTGATGTCATAATTCCATTTTCGAATTAAATTAAATAATTAATTAAATTCCGAAATTAATAAAATCATTAGAAAATCATATCTTTTAATCCGTAACTTTCGGATCAAATTATTTTCAACATGAAAGTTGCTCGTAAGCGACGAGGCGATTCCGGATACGCAACCCGCTCGTCCGCCACACCCCCCTAACCTATCGAACTCGCATAACTTTCCCCTCGGCTCCTCTGCGAAAACGCAAAACGCCGGGATACTTTCCGGATGTTTCCCCTTCACCGGTATCACCACATACCGCGTTAGGGCACGCCTAGCATCACGCTTTGCTTTGTCATGCATCGTCATGCATCTGTTTGCTTAAATATTCATTGTTTCTTCCCCTCTTCTTAGCTAGACACCGAGACCGAGGCTGCTGCTTTGCCCGATTCGACTCACGGAGTTGGCGACCCCTCTCTCTTGCCCGAGCAACTGTGCAAGCCCCCTTTGATCACTAGATATCGCCTACTCTTCTCTATACTTCTTGCATTAGAGTAGTGTAGCATATTCTTGCTTTCGATTAATCCTATCTTCTTTGCATAGCTTTGTCCTTGCTACTCTTGTTGTTACCTTTACCGCTATCCTCTGCTTAGTATAGGATCTTTGGTGTTCCATCGATGGCCCTACACTCTTGTGCATGCGCCATGCTATACTCTCGGGCTGTGATCACTTGGGAGGTGATCACGGGCATATACTATATACTTTACATCGTTACATTACTCGTGATATCTTGTTAGGAGATGGGGGTGAAAGGACGGTGGCTCCATCCCGGTAGAGGTGGGCCTGGGTTCCGACGGCCCCATCGTTACTTTGTGGCGGAGGCGACAGGGCAGGTGTTGAGACCACCTAGGAGAGAGGTGGGCTCGGCCTGGTCGGCGTCATGGATACTTAACACGCTTAACGAGATCTTGGTATTTGATCCGAGTCCGCCATTTGGTCTATACGCACTAACCATCTACGCTGGAGTAGTTATGGGTATCCGCGTCGTGGTATCGGCAAGCACTTCGTGACGTCGGCCGATCGGCGCTGCTACCGGATTGGAACGTAGGCCTGCTCTTGTATTAAGGGGGCTAGTTCTGCTTCCGGCCGCCCACGCAACGTGCATGTGTGCATTGGGCGATGGGCCCAGACCCTGGCGCTTAGGTTTGAACCGGCGTCTTTGGCCTCTCATTGTGCCTAGGTGGGGCTGCGACGTGTTGATCTTCCGCGGCGGGCATGACCCAGAAAGTGTGTCCGACCAAATGGGATCAAGCGTGTTGGGTTATGTGGTGCACCCTGCAGTGAAGTTAATCTATTGAATAGCCGTGATCTTGATAATGATCGACTTGGAGTTGTACCTTGACCTTATGACAACTAGAACCGGATACTTAATAAAACACACCCTTCCAAGTGCGGATACAACCCGGTGGTCGCTCTCTCTCGGGGTTACGAGGAGGGATCGCTGGGTAGGATTATTGCTATGTGATGCTACTTGGAGGACTTGATCTACTCTCTTCTCTTGTTGCAAGGCGGAGGTTGGCGAAGCGTAGTCTTGACAGGATTAGCTATCCCCTCTTATTCGGGCATTCTGATTCGGTCCATCGATATGGCCCTTTACACATATATCCATGCATATGTAGTGTAGCTCCTTGCTTGTGAGTACTTTGGATGAGTACTCACGGTTGCCTTGTTCCCCTTTTCCCCTATCTCTACCCGATTCTGTGACCAGATGCCGGAGCCAGAGCAGACGACACCGTCGATGGCGACTACTACCCGGAGGTGCCTACTTCTACGTGCAGCCCGGCGGCGGCGACCGGGGAGTAGTTTAGGAGGATCAGGCGGAGGCCTGCGCCTCTTCGATCTGTATCCCGGTTTGTGCTAGCCTTCTTAAGGCAAACTTGTTTTAACTTATGTCCGTACTCAGATATTGTTGCTTCCACGACTTCGTCTATGATCGAGCACTTGTATTCGAGCCCTCGAGGTCCTCGGCTTGTATTATGATGCTTATATGACTTATTTTATTTTTAGAGTTGTGTTGTGATATCTTCCCGTGAGTCCTCGATCTTGATCGTATTGCTTATGCGTGTATGATTAGTGTACGATTGAATCGGGGGCGTCACAAGTTGGTATCTGAGCCGTCTACCTGTAGGAATCCCCCTTCCACACTCCTTGGCCGAAGTCGAGTCTAGACTTTACAAAACTTTTACTAACTTGGCTGTGTGGCCCATGGGCCCACGTCGCCATTGGGTGGTATTAGGATCTTTTACTCCTCGACCTTTACTCCGGGGCTCGATCTCTCCTCTATTCGGGTTAAATGAATTTTGCTAAATCTAACATTAGGATCTCGTTATCACTTTCACCGGAGAGCCCTTATTATTGATGATCGTCTGCTTTGCACGAGAAGACCACGAAGATACTCTCCATTGTTAACCCGAGAACTTGGGTTCATCGCGTTTGCAATTCCCCTTCCACCTAAACCCTTATGGATAACTACTTGCAGTTGTTATTCTTACATTCATCCCCAGTTGGTCTTGTTATTACAAGATACCCTGAAAAACTCGTCGTTGTTTCCATAATCCTTTGAGCTTACCGCCTTGTTGTTCTTTGTCACCTGAATACCCCTACGGTTAATTCTCGCACTTATCGAGTATCCGCTCATCCCCCAGTTGATCATGTATTACACAAAAGTCTTTGAAATACCATTCGGTCTTAGAAAATCCTCAAAGAACCTATTGCTCGGAATTTCTTGTTTGCTTTCATTATGATTAATCCCATAAGCATAGTAATCATATTGGCATCCTTTGTCACCATCATTTTTGAGTCCATTGACGCAATACGTTGTGAATGTTCACAATCATCAGTCGAGTCCTAGGATTATCTTTCCAGCTCAGACGTCATTTTGAACATGAGCTGGTTCTCGACCAAACTATCTGTCGTCGATTGTGCCTCCGGTATATTCCATTGATCCATCCTTGATCGTAACGTCGCCGATCCTTTGTTTTGGAAATCATAATTCCTTTGCATTTAAGCTTTGAATTATTCAGATGATTCCATAACCTGTTGCATTTGCATTCCTTTCTCTTCTGGTTGAGTATCGATACTCACATCAGATCCTTGTGGACCATCAAGTCCTTTGTTGGATTGTTATCCGACAGTGTCCTTCGCATTTGATCACTTTATGAGTTCTTCCCCTGATACATAATGCCTTTGTTAAGTTGTATCCTCTGCTTGGCCAACCATACTCTGCTTTCGGGCTTGTGTTATTTACTCTTAAAACTTGTGGTATATGTTTCTAAGAAGCCCCTATGGGTTGAACATATGCCTTCTCTAAACCGTGTGAACCCGAAAGTTTTCACGATTCATACTCTTCTGGTGCTTCGCCAGATAAAATTTCAGCACCGCAACTTCATCGAACGCGAGAAGTGAATGAAAGGTTATGCATTGGAGAAGTGGGAGTCGACCTTGAACTTTGTGTTCATGCCCATGGACACTATGTAGATCCTATTATGGAAGCTTCTTGTAACTATTTCCTGGATATAATATCCTTTGGTATCGGTGAATTGATCCTTTGCAATCATGGTTCCGACCATGTTCTCCTTTAAATACCATTTCCTGTGCAAGTTTAAGCACTTGTCTTCTATAGAGCAATACCCAGTCCAACCTCTACTTTGATCTATCGTCGAGTATTACCCCCTGGTATCTCGAGATTATCTTGGAATTGCATAATTTCTTACGAGTTCTTCATCAAGTACTACATACTCACCGATTACAATTTTTCATGGGCTCGGAGTTATTAAACACTCAAAGACACCGATAACTGAACCGAGTCCGCACTACGGTTCAACAACTCTTCAGTAAGCTTCTATAAGTATGAGTTTGTACCCGATCACGCCATTCCTAGCCTGTTTGGCTATATCATTGTCGTGATGATTCTACCTGTGCTACCTGGTCCTTATTCTCGAGCACCAATTTGCGACGATAGCTAAGCTTACGTCGATTTTCCTCGTCATACCCTTTCACCTTAAACAACAAGCTTGAGTTCGAGTTTGTGTCGTAACTGTGGTTCCAATAACCCTTCGCTTCATCATTTCTTTGACTTGATGTCATCGCCAATCGATTACATCTTCACGAAATCTCTGGACAATTGTGTCGGGGTCATCATCAACATTCTGATCTCTTCCAAGATATCTATCGAATTCTTGATGAGAAATACCACCCTTGCCCTCGATGATCTGCGTTATCATCGACCACTTTATTGCCTTCCCGCCAACACAAGCTTGTTCGTGTTTGGTGATATACCTTGAGTTCCCTGCTATCCAGCAATTGTTCTCCTTTACCTTGGAACATTAACATCTCTTATGTCATCAATGTTGTGAGAATTTCACCACCTCTTAATAATTCTTGGTATGGTGATACTTCTCACCATCACCATTCTTTCTTAGGTCCTCGTATCGATACCAACCGGGGTACCAACAAGTGAGCGGTACTTTTTGGATTCTGCCCTTCTAGCAACCCTATTGCTTTGAAGTTAATGGTCGGCCGTTCATTCTTAGACTATTGATTATTGAATCATCATTCCGACGTTGGTCGTGCAACCCAGCCCATATTTCGGTGCACCTCTCATCCAATGTTTAACTGCGTATGTTCACCTCGAGCATACACCATTTTATCATTTGATCCGACAAATGTTATCTCCTTCTTCACATAAGCTGTGGAAACCCACCTTTTGGAAATCTCGAGGATTTTCGTTGATTCCATCAGCTACCCCCTCATCCTCTCCTTGGTTTAAGGAAGAACGGTTGCTTCAAGAACCCGCTCCCATAGTTCATTTCCCGAGAATCTTGCAATGTCATTTCGTCGATTTATGTTGCACCTTTTCCTCTCGGACCCCCTGAGTCTGAGGTATTATGACACCAATTGGATATGAATCTCGGTCAGATATGATGGTTGGGGCAACTTTCCAAGGGTTATGATGTTGATCCTTTGATGACCCGGTAACATGATGTCATGCCTAGCACCCCCCCCCCCCCGGCTGGAGGACCTATCGTTATAATTTCTTTTGCAAGATAACCATTCTTCCATGAGGAAATGGTAAGACTTATTCTATAAGTTGTTCCTGATGAATCCTTCGTGTATCCAGAGTCTGACCTTTTGCTTGAAGACCATGTCAATGCTATCTCGAAGCATATGCGTGATACTCGATTTTCAACAAGAACATTTGAAGTCTAATGCTAAATGTTTCTTGCTCAATTATCCAAACACCGTTGTATGGGTAATGTCATGAAATTCCTCTCCCTACCTAAGGAGTTTTCTTCATAATATCACCGCCATGGGTATCATGCTCTGCTTGTCCTTGGGAAGGGTATACCCACAGTATAGGTGTCAAACACATTTTCCTTTCCATCGCTACATTGATCCGATGATCACATTTTCCTTTCCATTACTTTGTTTAACCTTCCTTGTGATCCATATGATCTAAGCAGTAATATTCTTACGCTTATATAAACACCTTGGTGTACAAGCTGTGTCAATAAGGCCTGTTGCATTTGTCAATAGCATCCGGCAACCACAGATGGGCGAGAACTTTGCCTATTGGTCCGCCTCGTTCAACGAGCAGGAAAATGGTTCTCTTCGTCCCTCGCCCTTGGTATCGATGTTGTTGCCGACATAACTGACAGACTACCCTCTGACACGCCTTGCTATCATGGCCATGTAAGATGTCGGCCCCTTTTCTACTTTCAACCACATGGTGGGCCCATAACCCACAGTTCCACAGGATCGAAACCTGACTCTCCAGTACACCCCCTATTCCCAAAGTTATTCCTCCCGCAGGGACTCGTACATAATTCACGAGCCACTTTCCGGGAGATCATCAATTTTGTTATCCGACACCGTACTTATTCCCGTTGCCCTGAAACCCCTCTCACCTTCTGACGAGGCATTGAACGATTACCTGGCTGCTTGAAACGTCTTATGGCACCTCCTTACTTTGCTCTCGATACTTTCTTAAGCTTTAATTCGAGAGTTAATTTTCGCCACCTTCCCTAATGTTATCTACCGGATAAGCAACCGTGCAGAGTTCCGTTCTTTCGAGTTACCCCTTATCATTTTACGTAAGTACGATGGAGTTCCCGAAGAAAGGATGCCGACTTCATCATCATGACCTGAAGCAGAGAAACGAAGACATCAACTTAATGGATCGACCTCTTCAAGAAGAGCAACCAAGACTGGGAGAACTCGCTAGAATTTCGTAGCCAGAACCTTCCCCCTTAGTCCCCCTCTTAAATATTGGGACGAGATTTCTTGTAGTGGAGGAGAATTGTGACGCCCGGATAACTAAGCTACAGTAACCCACTCCTAATGATGCCATGTCACCTCAGTTACTGTTGTTAATCTCCCGATGACTCAATCCCGTTCAATTCAAATTTTAAAATCAAAACTAACAACAAAAGTTTTCAAACAATAAAGCTAAAATGTTAGGGTTGTGCCAAATATTGCATAGGTAATTATGGCGAAGGAACCACACTATTATAAATTGCTTAAAAACTATGAGATGAATAAAACAAGAGTAAAAAAACTATTATTTAAATACTTTAAATATTAAATAATTACAAAACTATTTTATTTTGGGTTAGCAAATTTATGAGGCAATGGCATAATTAGTAAACATCTATTTAGGTGCCACGTTGTTAATTTACTAAAACTAAAATAAAAGGAAACTAAGAGAAAGACAAATAAAATAAAAATAGAAGGAAAGAACCCCGCTTCCCCACTGGCCCCGCCCGGGCCACCCCACCAGACCGGCCCAACCTGGCAAAGGCCAACCGGTCAGCCCATCCCGTCCCACCTTATCCCCCCCCCCCCTCCACTGACCGAAACCCTAGCCCCCCCACTTGACCCGATCGATCCCCTCGTCCCTCCTCGCGCCGCCAGAAAGAGAGCAGAGAGGAGCGAGAGCCCCGCCCCGACCCGCTCACACGCACCCTCCTTGCCTGCCCGACCACCTCTGCCGCCTTGCCGCTGCTCGTGGCGAGATCCTCACCTCGACCCCTTACATCGCCGCCTCCTCCTTAGACACCTGACGGCCGCCCGGCCGCCGGACGCTTCGACGCGTCGCCGACCACAACCACCACGTCGCCGGCATCACCCGCCGCTGCCACGTCGCCTCGAAGCCGCCCCCGCCGCTCACTTTGCTTCCCGCCTCTCGCCGTCGCTCGTCATCGTCCTCCTCCCCGCCGGAGCCAATCGTCCTCGCCTCGCCCTACCGCAGCTCACCACCGCCCTGAGCGCGTCGACCTCCTCCTCGTCGCTCTGCCATGGCGCCGCCGGCCTTCCCGGAGCGCTCCCTCGTCGGTCTGCTTCGTCTACATCGACGCCGTCGTCTCCGACCACCACCCGACCGCCGCCACGAACCTCAGACCCGCCGTGAGCCTCGCTCCTCCCTCTCCTTCCGTGGCCCCACCTGCAGCCTTGGCCACAGTGCTTTCGGCGCTTCGTCGCCATGACCCTCGCACCTAACCATTCCCCAGCGCTGCCGCGCCCACAGCGTCGTCGGCTTATGCGTGCCGTGGTCACCCTCGGCGCCGCGCGCGTTGGTGGCGATCCACTGACGCAGAATCAGCGGGTTCGCCACGAGCCATGGGCTGCGCCCTCCGCCTAGCCGGGTGCTGCCCTGACGTGGCCTCGTCGGTGCCATCTCTCTGGCCTCGCTCGGTCGAGCACCTCCGGCGCCCACCGCCTGACCAAGATAGGCCCTCGGGGCCAATGACAAGTGGGGACCCACCCCTGAATGTTTAAAAATATATATATATATATATAATTAGAAAAATAAATAATTAAAATAATTAAAATATTAATTAGTTAATTAATTAAAGAATTAATTAACTTAATTAATCCTGATTAGATTAAACTATTCACCTTGTTTAGTTAATTAATCGCTAGGTTAGATAATACCAATGACATGCGGGACCCACACGTCCAGATTGACCCGATCAACCCTGTTGACTGCTGACGTCGACATGACATCATGCTGATGTCATAATTCCATTTTCGAATTAAATTAAATAATTAATTAAATTTCGGAAATTAATAAAATCATTAGAAAATCATATCTTTTAATCCGTAACTCGGATCAAATTATTTTCAACATGAAAGTTGCTCAGAACGACGAGACAATTCCGGATGCGCATCCCGTTCGTCCGCCACACCCCCCCTAACCTATCGAACTCGCAACTTTCCCCCTCCGGCTCCTCTGCCCGAAAACGCAAAACGCCGGGGATACTTTCCCGGATGTTTCCCCCCTTCACCGGTATCACCACATACCGCGTTAGGGCACGCCTAGCATCACGCTTTGCTTTGTCATGCATCGTCATGCATCTGTTTGCTTAAATATTCATTGTTTTTCCCCTCTTCTTCCGCTTAGACAAGAGGCCAAGCCGCTGCTGCTTCCCAGTTCGACTACGGAGTTGACTACCCCTCTCTCTTGCCAGAGCAACCAGGCAAGCCCCCCCTTTGATCACCATATATCGCCTACTCTTCTCCATACTGCTTGCATTAGAGTAGTGGAGCATATTCTCGCTTTCGATTAATCCTATCTTCTTTGCATAGCCTGTCCTTGCTACTATCATTGTTACCTTTACCGCTATCCTCTGCTTAGTATAGGATCTTTGGTGTTCCATCGATGGCCCTACACTCTTGTCCGTCTGCCATGCTATACTCTTTGGGCTGTGATCACTTCGGGAGGTGATCACGGGCATACACTATATACTTTATTTGTTACATTACCGTGATATCTTGTTCGGAGATGAAATTTGAAAGGACGGTGGCTCCATCCAGTAGAGGTGGGCCTGGGTTCCCACGGCCCCGATCGTTACTTTGTGGCGGAGCGGCAGGGCAGGTTGAGACCACCTAGGAGAGAGGTGGGCTGGCCTGGTCGGCGTTCGCGGATACTTAACACGCTTAACGAGATCTTGGTATTTGATCCGAGTGCGGCCATTTGGTCTATACGCACTAACCATCTACGCGGGAGTAGTTATGGGTATCCCGGCGTCGTGGTATCGGTAAAGCACTTCGTGACGTCGGCCGGCCTTGGCGCCGGATTGGAACGTAGGCCTGCTCTTGTATTAAGGGGGATAGTTCTGCTTCCGGCCGCCCATGCAACGTGCAGGTGTGCATTGGGCTATGGGCCCAGACCCTTGTGCGCTTAGGTTTAGACCGGCGTGCTGGCCTCTCTGTTGTGCCTAGGTGGGGCTGCGACGTGTTGATCTTCTGCGGCCGGGCATGACCCAGGAAAGTGTGTCCGGCCAAATGGGATCAAGCGTGTTGGGTTATGTGGTGCACCCTGCAGGTGAAGTTAATCTATTCGAATAGCCGTGATCTTGATGCAGGGACGACTTGGAGTTGTACCTTGACCTTATGACAACTAGAACCGGATACTTAATAAAGCACACCCTTCCAAGTGCGGATACAACCCGGTGGTCGCTCTCTCGTGGTTACGAGGAGGGATCGCGGGTAGGATTATTGCTATGTGATGCTACTTGGAGGACTTGATCTACTCTCTTCTCTGTTGCAAGGCGGAGGCTGCGAAGCGCGATCTTCGACGGATTAGCTATCCCCTCTTATTCAGGCATTCTGATTCGGTCCATCGATATGGCCCTTTACACATATATCCATGCATATGTAGTGTAGCTCCTTGCTTGTGAGTACTTTGGATGAGTACTCACGGTTGCCTTGTTCCCCCTTTTCCCCCTATCTCTACCCGATTGCTGTGACCAGATGTCGGAGCCCAGGAGCCAGACGACACCGTCGATGACGACTACTACCCCCGGAGGTGCCTACTTCTACGTGCAGCCCGCTGACGACGACCAGGAGTAGTTTAGGAGGATCCCAGGCAGGAGGCCTGCGCCTCTTTCGATCTGTATCCCAGTTTGTGCTAGCCTTTTTAAGGCAAACTTGTTTAACTTATGTCTGTACTCAGATATTGTTGCTTCCGCTGACTCGTCTATGATCGAGCACTTGTATTCGAGCCCTCGAGGCCCCTGGCTTGTATTATGATGCTTGTATGACTTATTTTATTTTTAGAGTTGTGTTGTGATATCTTCACGTGAGTCCCTGATCTTGATCGTACACGTTGCGTGTATGATTAGTGTACGATTGAATCGGGGGCGTCACAGCATATTAGATGTTATACAAAGTATCCTCCATTTCGAAACCAAGGGGAGTATATTTTCATTATATGCTTGTAACCTCTGAGTTACAAGTATCGCTACTATCCACTTGTTAATACCATCATATCTGAAGAACTTTGTCTAGTTAATTTCAGATTAAAAATGACGAGGCATACAATTTGCAAAAGAACATCCTCAAACCATATCCACGGGAAACCAATCACGAATGCAAGATCAAACATTAAATTGGAAGATGTAACGACCCGACCTCAAATGGTCAAGCCTCTGTGTATCTGTGCCATCCCTGGATCAGTATGCTGGCACACACAATACATCAATGTATATATCAAAGTGCAATCACATGTATAAATAACGTAAAACTGATATATACCTCATAAATCTCAGCGGAAACAAACAATCAGGTGTGGAGTCCCATCAACGCCATCGGCAAGTTGAGTGTAGACCGTAACCCTGTACCGTACTCTTACTCGTCATAGAAATAATCCTGCAACATGATACGTTGCAGCCGTGTAGGTCAGTACATTGAATGTACCGGCAAGATCACAATAAGATAAAGTAGATGATAAAACTATTCTATATGCAATATGGCTTTGTGGTTTTGTGTCTGAGTTTTGTTTGCGTAAAAGCTGGTTTTATTTTCCCTACATCAAAGGAATATCAGGAGTCTGTACTATGGAGTTTTCTATCATGACATGGTTCCGCCAACCGATGTCTCATAACCCATATCATCATAAGTTGCCCACAATTAAGTTATCAGTCTGGTGTTGAGAGTTCCGACATAGATCCAAGTCCAGAGGCTCAAATTGTCCGTAAACAGGGACACGGCTAATCGATTAGGTTTTAACCCTCTGCAGAGGTTTGTACACTTTGCCCGCAAGATTCGACCCCTCTTTTTTCGTTCTCGCACTTCAGGGTGTTTGAGAACAAGACGACCGAAACATGGTCTTCCGAAGAGTTCCCCTGACCACTGTCCGGTGCTCATCCAATCCTACCGTAGTTCTAGCCTCTGCATCAATTGATATGTAGTCATCTATGTGGTACTACTTACATTAATTTACTATAATATAGAACTTGCATACGTTTTTTTATCAATTTGAGATTGCTTTTACCATGCTTGCCGCGTGGTAGAACTTGCATACGTTCCAAGAATTAATTGTCAAAGATGCATATTAGATGTTATACAAAGTATCCTCCATTTCGAAACCAAGGGGAGTATATTTTCATTACATGCTTGTCACCTCTGAGTTACAAGTATCGCTACTATCCACTTGTTAATAACATCATATCTGAAGAACTCTGCCTAGTTAATTTCAGATTAAAAATGACGAGGCATACAGTTTGCAAAATAACATCCTCAAACCATATCCACGGGGAACCAATCACGAATGCAAGATCAAACATTAAATTGGAAGACTTTCCACAGGTATGTCAAATTTATTTTCTGTGTGAATGTTGAGTATTGATGGAATTTCTAATACTAAGGGATATATTATGTTGATGCCCACAGGATGTGCTCTGCACAATTGTATCAAAGTTGCCTCCTAAAGAGGTCTCAAGGGCTAGTGTTTTGTCAAGTAATTGGAGATATATCTGTGCTACTTGTTGCTATAAATTATGTTTCACTGTTCCTGCTGGGTATCCCCATCGTATTCTTGAAAGAAAAGAATACTGCCAACGCATGAAGGAATTCATCAATAATGTTAACGCGGTAGTGAGAAATTGCCATGGCAAGTTGGTTGAAGAATTCAATATAAAATTTCAGTTTGACAGCATGTTCGTTGATCATCTGAATGATTGGGTTAATTTTACGGTATCAGCGCAGATAAGGAAGATAGCTTTCTACTTATGTCCAGTTAACCTGGGGGTTTTGGATCCTGGTCGTTACAAATTTCCATTTCACCTCTTGGATAGTGAAAGCATATCACGTTTAGAGTGTATTCAGCTTAGCTATGTATCTTTGAGACCACCATCAGAATTCAGTGGTTTCCCAAGCTTAAGAAAGCTTGACCTAGAATTCGTGGATATCACTAGAACGGATCTTGAAGTTATATTGTCCAATTGCTGTTATCTTAAATGGTTAAGCCTAGTCAGATGCTATGTGAGGGACGAGCTAAAGTTGGATCGCCCGTTGTCCAACCTTTGACACCTGGCAGTTGTATGGTGTGACATGCTGACATAACCAGGATAGAACTTCCAATTCTGAAACTGGATACGTTTGTATATCATGGAGACTTTGTTCCAATTGTTATAAATCGAGATTCCATGTTGGAAAATGCACAACTATGGCTCTTCAAGGCAAATTTCGATGATGCTGTCAGTGCAGTTCTCAGTGGTATTCCGAGGGTGCAAAATTTGACGCTACAAATTTTGAAACCGGGAATAGAGGTTTGTTTTCCTACAATGCCACTGAAGTTACCATTTGATTTATGTAACACCATCTGGCCAATCACCTTATTTCTTTTATCTTGCAGACGCGATCACTGTTGAATAGCACATGCATGTTTTCCCATCTTAGGTGCTTACAGTTGTTATTGGGTATAACACCTGGAGATATAAACAAACTTCCCCATGTAGTTTCCATTCTGAGAGCAACTCCATCTATTGAGAAGTTAGAGATCCATGTAAGTACTGTTCTTGATTCTTATGTGTTAATAGATAAAGTTTTTTGGCACCATATTCTATTTGGTTTTAGCCCTTCTATCTTGTTCATGTTGATGCTAGTCTATCTATTCTTTACTTCGAGAATGGATTATCATATAAATCGTGCTAATCATATATACTACCTTGTTTTAATCTTGCAGTTTTCCGGTGGTAGTCATCTTTGTGAAGGGGACAAGGGTACTGTGGACAAGCCACAGTACCTTGAGCACTGTGAATATAATTATCTGAAGAGTGTGCATATGACAGGATATAAAGGGGCAAGAGGTCAACTTGAATTTCTTGTGCATGTTGTGCAAAAGGCCCCTGCCCTGGAGGCATTAACTGTGGACACAGCTCTAGAGCTTCACGATGATGATTATGTACGCATGTTTTGCAGAAAAAATGCATGCTCCGACCGCGCTGCTCTGCACGCCAGATCTTGTCTGGGTGCAATACTTTCACCAAATGTGAAGCTTTGTGTTATGTAGGTAGGGCTGCTTCAGAAAAAACAAGCTTTGTATGATCTTATATTATATCTAAGCATACGATCTCTACTACTATTTATTCTAACATGAGCAAGTCACACATATGGTCATGACCATATATATGTTGGACGAATGGAGAAATCTAAATCTATGTAGTTAAACTTCTTATTAGCAAAATGTCATTCTATTAATTTCAGTCTAAAAAGTTAATAGCAGAGTACAAAAGTGACAACAAGATTAAACACAGTGAGATATGCTAGAAATGCAGCAACACGAAAGATCGGAGGCACTTCATCTCGTTTCTCCAGTCTTCCTAGTAGTTTTGAAAAAAAAGTACATTGACAATCTCATGTCAAATGACATGAATGAAAGAACATATGCACCCCCAAGTGCAATGATAGAGTGCTTTGATTCATTAACCAGATGGTTTCTGAAACCTGAAAGGAGTTCAAAGTTCAAATATAGGTTCTATTCTAGCAGCACGGATCTTTCTCGCATTCATGAGAGCAACTATTATCCACAAGCAACATTTTTCTCTTGTATTAATAACAAACTGATACAGTATGCAGAGCAGCTATATAAGATGAAAACAGTCGTGTAGATACAATCGGCTCACATATCCTCAAGACTAGAATTTACAGTGAGAGGAATTCACACTTATGGGGATTCTTTGACCCTGGAACTTTTCAAAATTGCTGGAACCAAATGCTGCAGGAAAATGATAATGGAACCCCCCCCCCCCCCCCCCAATCTCACTATTGCAAGGTGCCGAAGAGTGCCCTGTAATCATCTTTCGCCGCTCTGTCTGCTGAACCTGAAAGGATTACACAACAGTTAGTCGGTTACTGTGCAGTACAGTTAATTGATTGGCTCTGCTGCCTCTGCATCTGCAATAATGTCATGCTTATTCACCTCCGCGGTCCAATCTTGATGTCGGCATCGGCAATGGCATGGCCTCCTGTTTCACTTGACTCTGGTTCAGTCTTGATGATGGCATCGGCGATGGCATTGAGCTGGCTGCGGCGGCCGCCGCTGCGGCAAACGCCAGCGCCGGCTGCTGCATGTCATTGAACTTGAGCAGCATGTCCCTCTCCCTGTTGGCATCGTTGCTCTTGGGGGTCTTCCTCTTGTGGCCGTTGATATTAGGCGTCTTCTTCTTGAGCTGCACGACTGCGGGCGCGGACGGCGTGGCCTGCTCCTTGGCGTCCATGTAGGCCTCCGCCTCTGCGGCGCGAAACGCGGCGTCTAGCATGTCGCGCGCTAGCCTCCGGGCGGCGGCAGCCTCCTGCACGCTACGCTCCGCCTTCTCGCGGGCCGCGGCGGCGTCGTGCAAGGCGGACTCATGCGAAAGCAGCGCGGCGGTGAGGAGGACGCGCGCGGAGCGCCCCTCCAGCGTGCGCCGCCCCACTCCCGCGAGATCGTACGAGAAGGGCACGTTGTCGACGGCGGCGGCGCACGGCGGGCAGATGAAGGAGTAGGGGTCCGCGATGCAGGAGAGGTGGGCGACGAAGACGCCGCAGTTGGAGCAGGCGGCGGTGGGCCCTGGCGAGAAGTCGACGTGGGCTTCACGGGAGGAGGCGGCGTAGGCGCCGGGAAAGAGGAGGAGGAGGCAGGCGGAGCAGTAGGCCTCGGGGTTGGAGAGGAGGACGCAGGAGGAGCAGAGGCGATACGAGTCGCCGTCGAGGCGGACGTTGTGGGGGGCCCAGGAGTCGCAGCCGGAGGCGCAGCGGACGAGCGCGTAGTCGTCGGGGCCTGAGGCGGCGAGGAAGGGAGGCGTCATGGCTGCAATGGCGGCTTTGGGTTGCGGGTGGGGAGGGAAGGAGTAGGGTTTCTAGGGGAGGTGGGGAGTCCGGCCGGAACGGCCTGATTGACGACGGGATTTTTGATTTGATTTGAGTAGAGGAAAACAAATGGCAAATCTGCGATTGTGATTTTATTGAAAAATCTTATGGAAAACGCTAACCTTCAATCGGCTGATGCACGGATAACATCCGCTGCCTGCGTAGCCGTCGAATTGATTTTGATCGAGCGCTCGCACGGGCGACAAGTCCCGTGTAGCTACTTTGTTTTTTGTTTTTTTTTTGCAACAAGCTTCTTGTTTCAGAAGCTTTCTGAGACAGAGTTCTTGTTTCAGAAAGAAAAAAAGTGTTTGGTGGTGAAGTTTTTCTTTCGGCAATAGGACCTAGTTTCAGAAAGTTTCTGCAACAGAAGTCTTGTTTCGAAAAGAAGAAAAATGGTTCGACGATGAATATTTTTTCTTTTGCAACAAGGGTATTGTTCCAGAAACATAGCCCCGGTTGCCAAAGCGTAGAATGAGTGCCCCTGAGTTAGAGCGTACGAGGGCAAGCATTGCAACACGACGCATGTTTTAGAAACATAGGTTCTGTTGCAGAAATCGCCAGAGGAGTGCCCGGCGTGAGACTTCATCGTTGTCATGCTGGAGTAGAGGCAGCTGCTCGAGGTGCTGGTTCGTAGGAGGCGCGGCGACTCCGGCGGTCGGCGGCGCTCCATGGCCGAGGCACTCAGGCCATGGCGGGGCAGTGGTGCTGTCTCAGTGGACCTTTGAAACAAGGTCCTTGTTGCAAAACCATGAGTGCAACAAGCTAGCTGTTGCGAAAGCGCCCAGTTGGCTGGGACGGTAGATCAGACGGCTGTTTCGGGGGGTATCCAACTGTTGCCTAGGCGGCTGATCTTATCAGTTTATCACCCGGCGGACGCGTAGCATTGCCCAAATCTTATATATCTGACATCATATTTGTTGTCAGTTTGGGCGCATAGCCGTCCGATGGCAAGCATAGATGTTGGCACACGAGATGACTTGGCATTGATGTCTAGAAGCATTTGCGCCCCGCGTGGTCAAGCGCGCACGGGGATTACATATCCATTCATTCCTTTCCTCTCTATATTCACTCACTCTCCTCTCAGGAGTAGTGGGCTGGTGATTTCGGCGACGATGCGGGCAGCAACGGAGACGAGGCGGGAAGCAGGTTGTGCCGGTGGCGCCACCGAGGAGCGCTGAGCTGGAGGTGGTCTGAGAGCCACCGGCGAGCGCCGAGGTGGTCGGGAAGGAGATCGCTAATTCTTTTAGAGATATAAAACCAACAGAACCTTCGGCAAGCTAAGGATCAAGGTGGCACAAGGTGACCGAAGAGGAGTGCGACGAATTTGTTAGTCAACGTGAAAACGAAGAGTTTGAGAAGATGAGTAAGAAGAACATTGCGCTGCAAGCCAGGAAGTAATTGGACCACCACTTGGGTATCTGGGGTGCTTCACGAAGATTCCTGAATGGGAGAGGGAGGAGGAGAGACATCATGCCGATGGGCAACCAATACAATTTGAGAACACCATAAAGCCATGCGGTCACAACTTCTTAAGGGCGCACACAAAAATTGACAAGAAGATGGGGGGAAATAGTTATTGATTCCCTAGGAACAACATATGCTTGTCCAAAATTTCTTATTTAAAACCCACTCTAACCACTCACTTTGAATATGTTTCCTTCATGCTGAGGAGGGGGGGGGGGGGGAGGGGGCGAGATGAAAGCTCTGAAGGCCTGAGTCTGAGACAACAAGACAACATTAGTTGATCAGCTGGGAGTGCCCAGGTATCTGTATGGGCGCCAACATTTGCATTGTTCGGGTGATGACCCCAATGAAAGGGCTCCATGACAACACTCAAAGAAATCTCGTTCATAGGTACATGGGTCATGAAGTGTATATGTGACTTCAACTCGAATCGTGAGATCTCCAGGTCGTTGAGATGGCAAGGGTCACGCTGGCCTCTGTAGTCTTACATTGGGTGCTCCCGCCACACGAACGGGTGGATGTTTCTCTTCAGCCACGAACATGCACCCGATGTCCTTGAGCTGATAAACCGCACCCACTAGTTGAGAAGTTTCCATGGATATGATGGTGACCGAGATCGAGGATTACAACTCCCGTGGAGGCTCGTTACTAAAGATTGGCAAGCCCGATTCCTCTATGTTCTTTGGGAGATCCGGGGCGTAAAACCAGTCTCGCTGCCACGATTCCATCATCTATGGTACTGGAAGTCAGAAGTACCTTGAGTTCGAGAGAGGTTGTATTATTGCTCCGTCGTAATCCAGTATTCGACCGTTCTCCTTTCGTGGCAGCTTAACGGCTTTGGAGCCTCGTTCACTGGCTTCGCATGAAGCCATGACAGAATGCACTATTTTGGTAGAAACCCTGGTGAAAGAACATGTGGTGCCCCCATGTTTGGCTTTGGTAATTGATGATAATCTCTATGGACTAATGGTTGCCTTGAGTTATATTTGAAGGGTCAGTCCATAGGTTTTTCTTGAAGTCCATTTGTTGGTTTCAAGGATAGTATGTGATGACCAAGGTGCTATTCAAGGAATTATCTAAAGATTGGTCATGTGAGAGGTTGACCAAGACTAAGTCAAAGAGCGAATCAAGTTGATCAACACACAAAGCGTACGAGATGTACCGAGAGGGATCAAGTGATCCCATGGTATGGTAAGCATTGTCCATTACGCTTTGTGTACTAACCAAAGGTCTACGTGAGAGTTCTATGTGGGGTTAGGCATGTTTCCATGGGCTTGCGTCAAGAGGAAGATCTCATATAACCCATGGAGGATGACATCAAGTGGTGATCGTCATCAAGATTGCGGTGTGCAAGTTCAAGTGGAGCATCACGAAGAGATCATGCTTGAAGCTTGTCATCCATTGTGGTGAAAATGGACTTGTGAACATGTGCTGAAGAGTGGCTCACCCATAGTGAAGTATGGGAAGAAATCGACTAGTCTTCATCGAGCCAACACAATCATGAAAGATGGTCCAACTTGAGAAAGTCAAGATCATCATCGTCTAGCTCAAGTGGACTATGTGCAAGGCAAAGGTTTGCCCTTGATAGATTTTGTTGGGAAATGTAGCATGCAATTTAAAAAAAAATCCTATGCCCACGCAAGATCTATCTAGGAGATGCATAGCAACGAGAGGGGGAGAGTGTGTCCACGTACCCTCGTAGACCGAAAGCGGAAGCGTTTGACAACGCGATTGATGTAGTCGAACTTCTTCTCGTTCCGACCGATCAAGCACCGAACATACAACACCTCCGAGTTCTGCACACGTTCAGCTTGATGACGTCCCTCGAACTCTTGATCCAGCAAAGTGTCGAGGGAGAGTTCCCTCAGCACGACGGCGTGGTGACGGTGATGGTGAAGTGATCCGCGCAGGGCTTCGCCTAAGCACTACGTGAATATGACCGGAGGCGTAAACTGTGGAGGGAGCCGCCGCACACGGCTAACAACTGTTGATCTGTGTTCTAGCGGTGCCTGAGGGAGTCCTGGACTAAGGGGTCCTCGGGCGTCCGGTCTGTTTCATGGGCCGGACTGATGGGCTGTGAAGATATGAAGGCCGAAGACAATACCCGTGTCCGGATTGGACTCTACTTGGCATGGAAGGCAAGCTCGGCGAGCTATCATGAAGATTTCCTCCTATGTAACCGACCTCATGTAACCCTAGATCTCTCCGGTGCCTATATAAACCGGAGAGCGTAGTCCGGATAGGACAGATTCATTACCATATACTCATAGGCTAGACTTCTAGGGTTTAGCCATTACGATCTCGTGGTAGATCAACTCTTGTAACACTCATATTCATCAAGATCAATCAAGCAGGAAGGAGGGTATTACCTCCATAGAGAGGGCCCGAACCTGGGTAAACATTGTGTCCCCCGTCTCCTGTTACCATCGATCCTAGACGCACAGTTCGGGACCCACTACCCGAGATCCGCCGGTTTTGACACCGACAGTGCCCGGCTCATATATATATATATATATAGGTTGGAGGGGAGGAGATGCAGCCAAGGGGGCGCTGTCGGTGTCAAAACTGGTGAATCTCGGGTAGGGGGTCCTGAACTATGCGTCTAGGGTCGATGGTAACAGGAGACGGGGGACACGATGTTTACCCATGTTCAGGCCCTCTTGATGGCCCTACTTCCTTCTTGATTGATCTTGATGAATACGAGGATTACAAGAGTTGATCTACCACGAGATCGCAATGGCTAAACTCTAGAAGTCTAGCCTGTATGATTGTGATTGCCCCTATGGACTAAACCCTCCGGTTTATATAGACACCGATGGGGCCTAGGGTTGTACAGAGTCGGTTTACAAAGGAACGAATCTACATATCCGAATGTCAAGCTTGCCATCCACGCAAAGGAGAGTCCCATCCGGACACGGGAAGAAGTCTTCTGTCTTGTATCTTCATAGCCCATTAGTCCGGCCCATGTTAATAGTCTGGACGCCCGAGGACCCCTTAATCCAGGACTCGCTCAGTAGCCCCTGAACCAGGCTTCAATGACGATGTGTCCGGCGCACAGATTGTCTTCAGCATTGCAAGGCGGGTTCCTCCTTCGAATACTTCAAAACAGCCTTCAAACACAGAAAACATGTTCGGCTCTGCAAAACCAGTACCACACACACACACACACACACACACACACACGTAGAGAGTATAATATTTCACGAGTCCAATCCACTGACAACTTTTGTAGCGTGACATCACGTCACTACCCGGTCATTATTTCGAACCATTTTTTAGCCTCCCGCTCCATGTTTCAAGATGTGGTTTTATTGGCACGTCTTCTCGAAGCAGAGATCGTGTCCCCTTATTGCGGGATTCTCATCAATACGGGTGTGGGTAACCCAACCGCGCCGTCAGCACGACCCTTGCGGAATAGGTGAGTTTTAAGGCGAGTGGGGAGGTGCTTGATATTCGCAGCCTTTATAAAGGGATAAGGATTTCACCTTTTCACCCACGCCCTCTTTCTCTCTGCCCATCCATTCTCCAGCTCCAGCACCCAAGCTTCCATCCTTTCCACCTCAGAAAAGCACTCCAGCCATGTCTGGATCTAGAGCGCAGGGCAAGTGGATGGTTTCCTCTGTCAAGGAGAAGGACATCACCAAGCTCCGGGAGGCCGGGTACTTAGCCCAGGAAATCACCCACCGGCTTCCAGCCCAGGGGCAGACCATCCCCACCCCGGATCCCCATGAGAGGGTGGTATTCATCCCTCACTTCGTCCGTGGATTGGGATTCCCTCTTCACCCATTTGTCCGCGGATTCATGTTCTACTATGGGGTGGATTTCCATGACCTGGCCCCAAACTCCTTCCTCAACATGTCGGCATTCATTGTCGTGTGCGAGGCCTTCCTCCGCATCCCACCCCACTTCGGATTGTGGCTAAAGATCTTCAATGTGAAGCCGAAGGTGGTGAGCGGCCAACACGCAGAGTGCGGAGGCGCCATGGTGAGCAAGATGCCCAACGTCACATGGCCCAAAGGTACCTTCGTGGAGACCGTCAAAGGGTGGCAACAGAAGTGGTTCTACATCACAGAGCCTCGTGACGCCACCTGGTCCGCTAACGGTGTCCTGGACTAGGGGGTACTCACCACGTCATCTCCCGATCTGTTAGATTGGGCCGAGGACCCCCATGGCCGTATACTCATGGGCTGGGCCCCGGACATTGCCGCATACAAGGAAGATTCCACAAGACTTGGTGATCAAGACAAGGACTTCTCCCCACCGGCGATTCGGCTTAGGACTCTTGTTATCCTAGGCCTCGGTGCATTATATAAACCGAGGCCAGGCTAGTCGATAGAGATATACATCAATCATACCATATGCTAGCTTCTAGGGTTTAGCCTCTACGATCTCGTGGTAGATCAACTCTTGTAATACTCATATTCATCAAGATCAATCAAGTAGGAAGTAGGGTATTACCTACATAGAGAGGGCCCGAACTTGGGTAAACATTGTGTCACTTGCCTCCCGTTACCATCGATCCTAGATGCACAGTTCGGGACCCCCTACCCGAGATCCGCCGGTTTTGACACCGACATTGGTGCTTTCATTGAGAGTTCCGCTGTGTGTTCGGCAAAAGGTCGATGGCTCGCCTGCAGATCAACAGCGACTTTGGCATCTTCGTCACCAGCTCGACTGGTCACCTTGGTTCGACCAAGGACTGCGCCCTGCCTCCGATCATCATGTTCGGATGAGGGCCTTCATCAACATCAACTCCGATCTCTATCAAGATCATGGAGGAATCATCCAGGGAGCCCGGGGACTCAACGTCAACATTGCCCTCGGGGGACCGTACTGTTTTTCTGAGCAGCGGACTTGTGTCCGCCGCCACCGCCTCCTCAAGTGTCTTTTTAACGATTGCTTTGGTGGAATTGTGAGGAATTGAGTCTATAACAACCCTAGAAAATTTCGTTGAATTCCGATGGAGGAATCTCTGGCAATCCACGATATACCAGAGCCATGTCAAATCTGGATGAGAATCTGGACGAGTTTAGGGCGTGGTGTCCAGCTTCTTGCTCGGACATCCTTTAGAAGATCCAACCGTTGATCGGCTGCGGAATTCCTATATCCACCACCCCTCAAAATTTCAGCTCGATCCGACCGTCCGAACTCCGGGAACCTTCCGATTAGTGCATCACTTTTCGGATCTATTTTCTGCGCGAAAACGAATCCGACCCGAGTTCGTCTTTTTTATGAACGGGATTTCGGACATCTTTTTTGAAGGAAGTTTTGTATGGGGTATTGTGTTTTGTTCCCGAACACATCCCACTAACTTTAAAATCTTTTGAACATGATCTTCACCATCATGCTGGTGTCAAACCAGTCCGGCAATATTACTCCAAGGCTGCCGACCTGTGCTAGACACGTTGTCGCTTTGTTGAGCCGAGCTCAACTTCTTCGGATCATCATCTCGGCAAGCCGAACAATAGTTCGGCATCGCGAAGGATAAATCATCACCAACATCGTCGCCCCACGGATTACACGGAGCGGGCACACCGGCATCTCCGCACGGTCGCTTCATCATGCCGCATTAATCACGTCACGACCTGCACCGGCAGGGCCGCACTGTTGCTCCCTCAAGCCGGTGTCCATCATGCCGACCTACTTCGACTCATCGGCTGACATCGAGGCTTCGACATCTCGGCCGGACCGGGGGCTTCGCCATCTCTTCATCAACCTACTCCGGAGACTTTGGCGTCACCAGCCGACCAGCTTCATCACGATTAGCTGAACCGAGGGCTTTGCCTCGGCAAGCCAACCTTTGCCAGCATTGCCATGCCGTCGCTTTACCGCCCATCAGGCAATGGGTGTGCGAATCGAGTCCCAATTTTGGGAATCACCTTCCTTTGGATTGCTGCAACAAATAAACCAGGTGCTATTAATCCTAGTATTTTTTGCTTGTTTGGGTTCATTTTTCCCAAGGAATTATTACTCTGGTTTGTCCATCATATGTACACAGGTCTATCAAATGGTGACCGCATTATCGACGGTCGCATGGTGGTTCGGTCAGTTTACGTACATAGTCCGCTAACGCCAGATCCGAACTTCGGACCGACCTGTGAATTCAGGCCTTGCCATGCCTTTACTGCATCACGCCGACGCCCTGCATCGACATTGACTTCGGCGCCATGCCATATTTCTTTTATTACTCACTTTGCATAAATTATTTATTATGCAACATATTTTTTAATTATTATTATTACTATTACCCCCGGTTTGCACTATTATTTGTGCACGTGAAAATGATCCACCGGACTATATCCTTTAGGCGTCACCTCACCGGATGGGGGCTTTGTCAACACTTCATTACCCCATGCCGGGACTTCGCATCACTGCCGGCCTGCATTGACCATGCTATGTCACCACTTCGAGCGCCGAGCTCAGGTTCGCCACCTCGGGACCGGCTTGGGGGATGGAACCTTGTCCCACATCAAGCTCGGACCGCGTCATCAATACCGAACACATTAACCAGCTAAGTTGCCTTCATGCTCAAAGTTTTAAAATTTTAACTTGTGTTCGGTTCGACCAAGCATTATACCTTTTTTGACAAAAGGTTGTTTGCGAAAAACTTCCTTGTCCAAACTTTGTTTGTGACACACAAATTCAAATACCCTGTTTACTTGGGGGCTTCCTTTATGAAGCCTTTCCTCTTGCAAATGATTATACTTGTACGGTTTCGTTCCTTGTTCGTGTATTACGCCACAATATGCACCATATTGACCTAAGTGATTTGCAAGCTGGGTTGCCTTGCTCCTGTGTTTACCCCTACGTTCCCGATTGTTCGGCTAGGGAGTAAAGGGAGCACCTCTGCGATTGTCACGATCGGTTCATCCGAGCCGGACCTCAGACTGGGTAAAGCCGAAAGCTAGCGCTCTTACTGTTTTCAATAATGTTCGGCACACAACGGAACTCATGAGTACAGAAAATCTATCGCACAAGTCTCATAGTAACAATGAGCACCGAAGAAAGGTATCGGTGGGGGTACTATTTTCTTCGAAGATGCTTCTTACACTTTGTTAGTAATATAGCATAAGTTCCCTGAGCGCCGCTTTATGCATTACAGCCTTATGGCTTGATTGCTCGGTTATCGGAAACACCATTGATATTCTCGGCAGGTGGAGTACATAACACTTTTCGGTCCTTGACCGAAGAGGGAGAAGCCGACGGTCGGTTAAGACGCTGCTTAAAGTTCGGGTGAACAAAGATATGATATTAGTACTTCGGTACATACAATCATTATACATAAAACTCTTTTACCCAAGTCTCGTGGGGGCTCTTAAATTAGTATGAGCTGTTTTTCTTCTTGGTCGTTGCAAAGTCTTTTTCTATCACTCCTTTCTCGATGCAAGTGTGTGGTTAATAGCCGGATAGCCTTGCTTCTCTCTAAATCCGCTCGAGTGCAGTTTGCTAAACTAGCCTCGGAGAAGCACTCCGCTTTCGGGATAAGGAGGTTGAAGCCGTAGGTTGACCCGCTTGAAGTCTTGAGATAGGATGTGTCATGTTAAAGCACGACAGAAGCACAATTTTTTTTCTCTGAGACCAATTTTCCGATTGGCACCGAACAATTGATCTAGTTCGGACGTCGAGATTTTCCTGACGTTTTTTGGTTTTCTAAGCCTATGGCACTTTTCAACTATTTGTGTGTTTTCCGCATAGGACTCGCAGTGCAACGCCGGACACCTTTAGGGATTCGGCAACAATTCTCGGATATTGCTATATATGCATCAGTTTTGAATTGTGTCTTCGGTCAATAGTTGGGTTGCCCGGCTCCTTTTCTTGCCTCCTATGTTCCGCTTTGTTCGGCCAGGTGGGCAAGGGGAGAACCACTACGATTCTCCTTCCAGCTCGCATGGTTAAGCACCTCAGTGGTGAAAGCCGAAAACTGACTGTCACAATTTGCGTAAACTGGTTAGCGATCCGATGACTATGTTGAATGACGGGCTGTTCATAACATTGGCCGAAGTGATTACGGCTTGACCTCGGATGTCACCGAACACTAACCGGGGGCTCATAGCTAGCTTCCCCAGTTTAAAGCTCCTATGACTAAGCGAAAGTTATAAATCCCGCATATCTGATTGCCTCATTTCCGCTAACACAACCGCCTTCGGGCACCGAGACGTCGGCTAAGGGTTGCTTTGTTAGTGCCGAAACACCTTGTGTAGTATCTACCAAGGGGTAGAAGCCGACGATGGGCCACTTTCAACTGATAATAGGTCACAATGGAGTCAAAATAATGAAGTAAAGTACTTGGATACATAGAATCATTACACATAAGCTATGATTTACTCTGGATATCGATCCTTAATTCGGCCACCCGTGCCCACATTAAGGCTCGGGGGCTACTGGGCTTTGCGCTCATTATCTATAAATATTAAAGGGGCTGATGACCCACAAGTATAGGGGATCTATCATAGTCCTTTCAATAAGTAAGAGTGTCGAACCCAACGAGGAGCAGAAGGAAATGATAAGCGGTTTTCAGCAAGGTATTCTCTGCAAGTACTGAAATAAGTGATAACAAATAGTTTTGTGATAAGGTAAATTGTAACGAGCAACAAGTAATAAAAGTTAATAAGGTGCAGCAAGGTGGCCCAATCCTCTTTTTTTAGCAAAGGACAAGCCGGAACAAACTCTTATAATAGGAAAAGCGCTCCCGAGGACACATGGGAATATCGTCAAGCTAGTTTTCATCATGTTCATATGATTCGCGTTCGGTACTTTGATAATTTGATATGTGGGTGGACTGGTTCTTGGGTGCTGTTCTTACTTGAACAAACATCCCACTTATGATTAACCTCTATTTCAAGCATCCGCAACTACAACAAAAGTATTAAGGTAAACCTAACCATAGCATGAAACATATGGATCCAAATCAGCCCCTTACGAAGCAACGGTTAAACTAGGTTTTAAGCTTCTGTCACTCTAGCAACCCATCATCTACTTATTACTTCCCAATGCCTTCCTCTAGGCCCAAATAATGGTGAAGTGTTATGTAGTCAACGTTCACATAACACCACTAGAGGTTAGACAACATACATCTTATCAAAATATCGAGCGAATACCAAATTCACATGACTACTAATAGCAAGACTTCTCCCTTGTCCTCTTGAACTAAATTAACTACTCACAAAGCATATTCATTTTCATAATAAGAGGGGTAATAATATGCATAAAGGATATGAACATATGATCTTCCAACAAATAAACCATCTAGCATCTTCTACAAGGAGTAATCAACACTACTAGCAACCTACTAGCACCAATCCGGACTTAGAGACAAGAATTGGATACAAGAGATGAACTAGGGTTTGGAGATGAGATGGTGCTGGTGAAGATGTTGATGGAGATTGCCCTCTCCCGATGAGAGGAGTGTTGGTGATGATGATGACGATGATTTCCTCCCTGAGGGAAGTGTCCCCGGCAGAACAGCTCACGGAGCCCTACATTAGTTCCGCCAAAGGTTCCGCCTCGTGGGCGGAGTCTCAAATCGAAAGGTTGCTTCTGATTTTTTTCTCATCGAAAGACTTCATATAGGAGAAGATGGGCATCGGAGAGCCACCAGGGGGGCCACGAGGTAGGGGGCGGGCCCAGGGGGGTAGGGCGCGCCCCCACCCTCGTGACCAGGGTGTGGGCCCCCTGGCCTTCATCTTTGGCGACGCTTTTTCTTTATTTATTTTAAGACATTCCGTGGAGTTTCAGGACTTTTGGAGTTACACAGAATAGGTCTCCAATATTTGCTCCTTTTCCAAAATTCCAATTCTGCCGGCATTCTCCCTCTTCATGTAAACCTTGTAAAATAGGAGAGAATAGCCATAAGTATTGTGACATAACGTGAAATAACAACCCATAATGCGATAAATATCGATATAAAAGCATGATGCAAAATGGACGTATCAACTCCCCCAAGCTTAGACCTCGCTTGTTCTCAAGCGAAAAGCCGATAATAATAAATATGTCCTCATGTTTAGAGGTAGAGGCGTCGATAAAAATAAAATACGTACATGAAGGCATCATGATTATTCTCATAGCAGCAACATAAATAGATTTGTCATATGATTACTCATGTTCAAATGATGATCTTTTCACAAAGCCAAAGTATGAATCAGAAACCTTATTGAGCACCAACAAATTATACCCTTAGTCATTGAAACAATTGCAATTTATCATAACATCGGAAAGAGTCTATGTCAGAGCTTAAAAGCAAGTCCACATACTCAACTATCACTTAGTCCTTCGTAATTGCTAGCACTCACGCAATACTTGTGGTTACGGAGTTTTAATCGGACACAGAGAAAGATAGGGGCTTATAGTTTTGCCCCACAACCTTTTACCTCAAGGGTAATGTCAACAATAATAATTCATGCTCCCTACATCCAATTAGATATATATATATATATATATATATATATATATATATATATCATGTTCTTTCCAACATCTGGGCTTGCCAAAGGATAAAATGAAAAAGGAAAGGTGAAGATCACCGTGACTCTTGCATAAGGTAGAGGATAATAATAAAAGATAGGCCCTTCGCAGAGGGAAGCAGAGGTTGCCATGCGCTTTGATGGTTAGATGCACAAAATCTTAATGCAAAAGAACGTCACTTTATATTGGCCCTTGTATGTGAACCTTTATTATGCAGTCCGTCGCTTTTATTGCGTCCACAACAAGTTCGTACAAAGCTTATTTCTCTGCACTAATAAGTCATGCATATTTAGAGAGCAATTTTTATTGCTTGCACCGATGACAACTTACTTGAAGGATCTTACTCAATCCATAGGTAGATATGGTGGACTCTCATGGCTAAACTGGTTTAAGGGTATTTGGAAACACAAGTAGTATTTCTACTTGGTCTTTGAGAATTTGGCTAGCATGAGGGGAAAGGCAAGCTCAACATGTTAGAGGATCCATGACAACGCATTTTATCTCAGATGTAAGAAAACATAACTCATTATGTTGTCTTCCTTGTCCAACCTCAACTCTTTAGCATGTCATATTTTAATGAGTGCTCCCAATCATAAAAGATGTCAATGATAATATATCTATATGTGAAACCTCTCTCTCCTTATTACTTCCTATTAATTGCAACGATGACCAAAGCTATATTTGCCAACTCCCAACAACTTTTAATCATCAAACTCTTTCTACGTGGAGTCATTACTTTCACTAAGATCAATATAAACTCTTTGATTCTTTTTATCCCCTTTTTTATTCACCCAAGATCATGGCAAAATAATCAACCCTTAACTCAACACTAATCTTTATTATATATATATATATATAGGGTGGGTCTATTATGATAACACCCCTTAAGACCTTATTCTGCACACCCAAACCTTATTCTGCTAACACTTACGAACCGCACAGGTAGCTACAAACTAACGATGACATAACTGCACTGAACAAAACACCTACCCCCACCTAATCCTATCGCCCCCTCCCCACTCCCCTCTTCTCTGGTCCTCGACCCACCCCGCCGCACCACCTCCCAACCCACCGCCGCACCACCTCCCACCCTGCCGGCGCACCACCTCCCTCCCACGCGTGGCAGGCGTCGGATCCGCGCGTCGCCGTTCCTGCCAACCACCGGGTCGAGGGGGTGCTGGATCCGCCCCGTCGCCGTCCTCCCGCGTCTTGCCGATGACGGATGCGCCTAACGGGGCCGGTGAGCTTTGGGTCGCCGCGGCGCTCTTTCCTCCCGTTCCTCCACCTCCTCCCTCCCATCCCGCAGATCCATCGGCTGACTTCTTCCTCTCCGACCACGGCCGAAAATCCCTGACGCTCGCACTCCTCCTCTCTGTCCATGGCCAGACGCAGGCCGGGGCATCGTCTCTGACCTCCGCCAAGATCCACGGCCACCGCACCACCACTCCCTTACCCCCCCTCAGGCCATGCACCCCTCCCGCGACGCCCAGCCACTCGATCGAGGCCGCGCCGGCCGTCCCGCGGCGCGTTGCCGCCGGATCCAGGCCGCGCCGACTCTCCTGCGCCCCCTGCCGTCGTCTTCAGGCCGTGGGCACCCCTTCCTTCCCTCCCCATCCGGCAACCTGCAGGACGCCCCTCCCCTGTCCCTGCAAAACTCCCTCCGGCAGGCCTCCTCTCCCTGCAAAACTCCCTCCGGCAAGGCCCAGTGCACATCCATCCCGGCGGCTCACATGCAGTTCGGCCAATGATGGCATGTGGTATGGCGTGCGACGACATGCAGTTCTTCACCTTCCCCACAGTACACGAGAAGAGCCCCTGACGGTGCCAGGTGAGTCCCTCCCTCTGTTCGACTTCATCCGTCGTGGAGCGGTGCCTACAACGGCCGCCCGACGTGGCTGTGTTGCTGTGCCTTGACCTCACCGTCTTTCTCACCTCTGTGTAGGCCGACGGCTGGACGAGAGGAGGTGCTATCCTTCCATGGCCCATCCATGGCGGCTCACCCCCGTGTCAACGAGATTTGTCATTTGCTTCACTGATTTTGTGTTTTTCTGAAGAAAAAAAAATCAAAGTGCAATGTAGTCCGCTGTTATTTGCTCTTGAGATCCAGCTTGCTTATTTTTACAGGAAGAAAAGCGACGCAGTTCGGTTGAATGCCGCGTTGCATTTTTTTTGAAGTTTCGTCATGCAGTTTGGAGCGAGCCTCCCTCTCGTGAAGTCCTTCGGCGCGTCCATGCAGCACGGCAAGTGAGTGTGTGCAGTCCAGGACACTTGGGTCGCTTGTGGCCGTCATGCAATGCCCATGCTACTCCCCTTTGGGGAGCTTTGTTTTTTTCATGCAGTGTGGTTGTGTGAATCATGCAGTTCGTTTCTGATTTGTGTGTGCGTATGTTTTTTAGTGTGAGTTCCCACAGTATGAAAAAACAGATGCAATGCGGTGTGAAACAAAAATGCAGTCCACCCGCCTCCTCCCGGCAGTGCAAAATTCAATATTAACCAAAAAATATATATGCAGTGCACTAAGGGAATACCAAAAAACTACATAAAGAAAAAATAAAAAGGAAAATGCAGTGCACTCTGGTCTTATATATGCAGTGCACCATGAAGGACTTTGAAGTCCACATCATTTGGAAAAAAATGTATTTACAAAAGTTTACACTGTGTCCATTCAGGACGCTTAAAAATAATGAAAAAAAGAAACTAATGTGGCTCACTTTTGAGAGTTCTTGCGGTTCACTTTTAAGAGTGTTGCATTTCACTTCCTCGTCTAAGAAAAATTAAGTCTGACAAAAGAAACGATGAAGTGCACTTCTCCATCTGACGCAGTGCGGTTTCTTCCTCGTCTTCAAAAATTTAGGAACCACAAAAAAGAAAACCATGCAGTTCTCTTGCCCGTCTAATGCAGTGCGGCATTTCGTCCGATGCAAAGGCGGTTTTCAGTCGGATGAAGTACGCACGTCGATTTGGGTGTCGCGAAAAACAGAGTGCCCGCATTTTGGTAATTTGAAAACTGCTCTTAAACCGTAATGAATTAGAGAGAGTGTTCTACATGAAAAAGTTGCGTCTCGTTGATATCTTTCCAACGGCGTATGATTTGAATTATTCCGACCAGCCGTTCATAAAAACTTCACGAAAAAACAGCCGCTGCCTCTCGAAGTCAGCCGCATGATTTTCAAAATTAACTAAAAATTGTAAGGAATCTCAAAACCATTTCAACATATGAAAGTTGCGCCTTGTCCGTAGCTTTCCAACGGCGTATCATATGTCTCGTTTCGACAAACGATTAGAAAACTGGAGCAAAAACAGTACCGAAAATTTCAAAAAATTTGAAAAACAGAGTTCCGGGATTTAGTAAATTTGAAACTGCTCTTAAACCATAATGAATTAGAGAAAGCTTTATATATGAAAAAGATGCGCCTAGACGATATCTATCGAACGGCGTATCGTTTGCTTCGTTCCGACAAGCAGTTTAGAAAAAAACGTGAAAAAACGCTCGCTGCCACTCGTCATCCGCTGCACTATTTTCAAAACTGCTCTTAAACCGTGTGGAATCTCGAAAAGTGTTCAACATGTCAAAGTTGCGCCTAATCCATAGCTTTGCAATGGTATATTACACGCCTCATTCCGATAAACGGTTAAAAAATTAGATCGAAAACAATACCGAAAAAATAACGCGTGCAATTTTTCCCGACGAGAAGTTCACTAGTCTCTATTGCAAAGGTTTCGTCAAAATGATGCAAAGGCGCTTACATTGAGCGTGCAAGGTCAAGTGGTGTGCAGAATAGTTATTACGCTAATATTAGAGAATAGACCGTCGTATATATATATATATATATATATATATATATATATATATATATATATATATATATATATATATATATATCACGGACTCGATTGCATAGAGGGATCATAAAACAAAACTTCAAAACTAGATCATGCCATGACTTTATTCTACTAAATCAAGATACTACTAATATGATCGAACTAAGAAAAAAACTGTAAAGATTGGAGTTATGATGGTGATACGATACCGGGGCACCTCCCCCAAGCTTGGCAGTTGCCAAGGGGAGAGCCCATACCCATGTGATTATATCTCCTTCTTTGTTGTTGGCGGTGGAGGTGTTGTTGATGATGCAAGCTTGTCGTCCACCTTCCATGGCATAGGCTCACCCTCATAGAAGGATGATCGAGTCTCCGGAATCCTCAAATCTGCAATGGAAACAACTCGAAATGAAAAGAGAGGATATTTGCGTGATACGGTCGTCAAAACCTTCGGGAGAATATATAATGAATTTTTACCGACCAATATACGTATCGTGCAAGAAAACGGAGTCCGGAGGGCACATGAGGTGCTCACGAGGTAGGGGGGTGCGCCCTCCACCCTCGTGGAGGCCTCGTGTCCTCCCCTGACTGCTACTTATTTTTCTATTTTTCTAAATATTCCAAAACGGAGAAATATTGCCTTAGAATTTGTTTTGGAGTCGGTTTACTTACCGTAACACATACCTATTCCTTTTCGGAGTCTGGAACATTCTGGAAAGTGTCCCTTATGTATTCCTCCGGGGTTACGGTTTCAATAATATTAGTTTCAACATTTATAGGATTACATGAGATATAGTGTTTGATCCTTTGACCGTTTACCACCTTCGGATTTGTGCCTGTGAAGTTGTTGATTTTTATGGCACCGGAACGGTAGACCTCCTCGATAACGTAGGGACCTTCCCACTTAGAGAGAAGTTTTCCTGCAAAAAATCTCAAACGAGAGTTGTATAGCAATACATAATCACCTACATTAAACTCACGCTTTTGTATCCTTTTGTCATGCCATCTTTTAATTTTTTCTTTAAATAACTTGGCATTTTCATATGCTTGGGTTCTCCATTCATCAAGTGAGCTAATATCAAATAACCTCTTCTCACCGGCAAGTTTGAAATCATAGTTGAGCTCTTTAATAGCCCACTATGCCTTATGTTCTAGTTCGAGAGGTAAGTGACATGCTTTTCCATAAACCATTTTATACGGATACATACCCATAGGATTCTTATATGCAGTTCTATAGGCCCATAATGCATCATCAAGTTTCTTGGACCACTTCTTCCTATACCTATTAAGAGTCTTTTGCAGAATTAATTTGAGCTCTCTATTGCTCAATTCTACTTGACCACTAGACCGCGGGTGATATGGAGATGCAATTCTATGATTAACATCATATTTAGCAAGCATTTTACGGAAAGCACCATGAATAAAGTATGAACCACCAGCAATCATTAAATATCTAGGGACTCCAAACCTCGGAAAATAACTTCCTTAAGCATTTTAACAGAAGTGTTATGATCAGCACTACTAGTTGGAATAGCTTCTACCCACTTAGTAACGTAATCAACTGCAACTAAAATATGTGTATATCCATTAGAGGCAAGGAAAGGTCCCATATAATCAAAGCCCCAAACATCAAATGGTTCAATAACAAGTGAATAATTCATAGGCATTTCTTGACGTCTACTAATATTACCAATTCTTTGACATTCATCACAAGACAAAACAAACTTACGGGCATCCTTGAGGAGAGTAGGCCAATAAAAACCAGATTGCAATACCTTATGTGCAGTTCTATCTCCAGCGTGGTGTCCTCCATAAGCTTCGGAGTGACACTTGCGTAGGATCTGTTCCTGTTCATGCTCGTGTACACAACGCCTAATAACACCATCTACTCCTTCTTTATAAAGATGTGGGTCATCCCAAAAGTAATGTCGCAAATCATAAAAGAACTTTTTCTTTTGTTGATATGTGAAGCTAGGTGGTATAAACTTAGCAACAATATAATTAGCATAATCAGCATACCATGGAGTGCTACGAGAAGTGCTTATGACATTTAATTGTTCATCGGGAAAGCTATCATCAATAGGTAGTGGGTCATCAAGAACATTCTCTAACCTAGACAAGTTATGCAGAACGGGGTTCTTAGCTCCTTTTCTATCAACAATATGTAAATCAAATTCTTGCAGCAGGAGAACCCATCTAATAAGTCTGGTTTTGCATCTTTCTTTTCCATAAGATATTTAATAGCACATGATCGGTGTGAATAGTTACTTTAGAATCAACAATATAGGGTCTGAATTTATCACAGGCAAACACAAGCGCTAAAAGTTCCTTTTCGGTAGTAGCATAATTTCTTTGAGCATTGTCTAGAGTCTTACTAGCATAATGGATAACATTTAATTTCTTATCAACTCTTTGCCCTAGAACAGCACCTACGGACATAATCACTAGCATCACACATAATTTCAAAGGGTAAATTCCAATCAGGTGGCTGAACAACAGGTGCAGAGACTAGTGCTTTCTTAAGTATTTCAAATGCTTCTACACAATCATCATCAAAGACAAATGGTACATCTTTTTGTAATAAATTAGTCAGAGGCCGAGAGATTTTTGAGAAGTCCTTAATGAACCTCCTATAAAATCCGGCGTGACCAAGGAAACTTCTTATACCTTTGATGTCCTTGGGACATGGCATCTTTTCAATAGCATCAACTTTGGCTTTGTCAACTTCAATACCTCTTTGAGAAACTTTGTGCCCCAAGACAATACCTTCATTAACCATAAAGTGACACTTTTCCCAATTCAAGACGAGATTAGTTTCTTCACATATCTGCAAAACTCGATCAAGATTGCTCAAGCAATCTTCAAAAGAGGAACCATAGACGGAAAATTCGTCCATGAAAACCTCACAAATCTTTTCACAAAAGTCAGAGAATATATCCATCATGCATCTTTGAAAGGTAGCAGTCGCATTACATAAACCAAAAGGCATACGTCTATAAGCAAAAAGTACCAAAAGGGCATGTAAAAGTAGTCTTTGATTGATCTTTAGCCTAATACGTGTATTTGAGAGAAACCAGAATAACCATCTAGAAAGCAATAATGTGTATGTTTGCATAATCTTTCTAGTATTTGATCAATAAAAGGTAAGGGTAATTATCTTTCTTAGTAGCTTTATTTAATTTGCGGAAATCAATTACCATCCTATAACCTGTGATAATTCTTTATGGAATCAATTCATCTTTATCATTAGGGACAACAGTAATACCTCCCTTCTTAGTGACACAATGGATGGGACTTACCCACCGATCGTCAAAGAACGGGATAAATTATACCGCCTCCGTAAGCTTGAGTATTTCTTTCCTTACCACTTCTTTCATTTTAGGATTCAAACATCGTTGAGGATAACGAACTGGTTTGGCGTCCGCTTCCAAATTTATTTTATCTTGACATAGAGTTGGACTAATGCCCTTAAGATCATCGAGAGTATACCCAATAGCTGCACGGTGCTTCTCCAGAGTTTTCAATAATCTTTCTTCTTCATGCTCTGAAAGGTTAGCACTAATAATAATAGGATATATGTTCTTTTCATCAAGATAAGCATACTTAAGATTATCAGGCAACGGTTTAAGCTCAAACACGGGATCACCCTTGGGTGGAGGAGGATCCCTAAGATTTCAACAGCAAATTGTGTTGCAGAATAGGTTCCTGTTTAAAGAATACTTCATCTATTTCCCTTCTTTCATTCATGAACATATCATTTTCATGGTCTAGCAAATAGTGTTCTAATGGATCACTAGGAGGTACGGCAATGGAAGCAAGACCAATAATTTCATCCTTACTAGGCAATTCTCTTCACGATGTTGTTTACTAAATTTAGGGAAATTGAACTCATGAACCATATCATCCAAGCCAATAGTAACAACATTCTTTTTGCAGTCTATCTTAGCATTAACAGTGTTCAAGAAGGGTCTACCAAATATAATGGGACAAAAGCTATCTTGTGGAGAACTAAGAACAAGAAAATCAAGAGGATATTTAGTTTTCCCACACAAGACTTCAACATCTCTAACAATTCCCATTGCAGATATAGTATCTCTATTGGCAAGTTTAATTGTAACATCAATATCTTCTAACTCAACAGGTGCAATTTCATGCTTAATTTCTTTATATAAATCATAAGGTATAACACTAGCACTAGCACCCATATCACATAAGCCATGATAACAATGATCTCCTATTTTAACAGAAATAACAGGATTCTTTTCCATAAGATATTTAATAGCAGCATGATCAGTGTGAATAGTTACTTTAGAATCAACAATATAGGGTCTGAATTTATCACAGGCAAACACAACTGCTAAAAGTTCCTTTTCGGTAGTAGCATAATTTCTTTGAGCATTGTCTAGAGTCTTACTAGCATAATGGATAACATTTAATTTCTTATCAACTCTTTGCCCTAGAACAGCACCTACAGCATACTCACGAGCATCACACATAATTTCATAGGGTAAATTCCAATCTTGTGGCTGAACTATAGGTTCAGAGACTAGTGCTTTCTTAAGTATTTCAAATGCTTCTACACAATCATCATCAAAGACAAATGGTACATCTTTTTGTAATAAATTAGTCAGAGGCCGAGAGATTTTTGAGAAGTCCTTAATGAACCTCCTATAAAATCCGACGTGACCAAGGAAACTTCTTATACCTTTGATGTCCTTGGGACATGGCATCTTTTCAATAGCATCAACTTTGGCTTTGTCAACTTCAATACCTCTTTGAGAAACTTTGTGCCCCAAGACAATACCTTCATTAACCATAAAGTGACACTTTTCCCAATTCAAGACGAGATTAGTTTCTTCACATATCTGCAAAACTCGATCAGGATTGCTCAATCAATCTTCAAAAGAGGAACCATAGACGGAAAATTGGCCCATGAAAACCTCACAAATCTTTTCACAAAAGTCAGAGAATATATCCATCATGCATCTTTGAAAGGTAGCAGGCGCATTACATAAACCAAAAGGCATACGTCTATAAGCAAAAGTACCAAAAGGGCATGTAAAAGTAGTCTTTGATTGATCTTTAGCCGACACAGGTATTTGAGAGAAACCAGAATAACCATCTAGAAAGCAATAATGTGTATGTTTGCATAATCTTTCTAGCATTTGATCAATAAAAGGTAAGGGGTAATTATCTTTCTTAGTAGCTTTATTTAATTTATGGAAATCAATTACCATCCTATAACCTGTGATAATTCTTTATGGAATCAATTCATCTTTATCATTAGGGACAACAGTAATACCTCCCTTCTTAGTGACACAATGGACATGACTTACCCATCGATCGTCAAAGAACGGGATAAATTATACCTGCCTCCAGAAGCTTGAGTATTTCTTTCCTTACCACTTCTTTCATTTTAGGATTCAAACATCGTTGAGGATAACGAACTGGTTTGGCGTCCGCTTCCAAATTTATTTTATCTCGACATAGAGTTGGACTAATGCCCTTAAGATCATCGAGAGTATACCCAATAGCTGCACGGTGCTTCTCCAGAGTTTTCAATAATCTTTCTTCTTCATGCTCTGAAAGGTTAGCACTAATAATAATAGGATATATGTTCTTTTCATCAAGATAAGCATACTTAAGATTATCAGGCAACGGTTTAAGCTCAAACACGGGATCACCCTTGGGTGGAGGAGGATCCCCTAAGATTTCAACAGGCAAATTGTGTTGCAGAATAGGTTCCTGTTTAAAGAATACTTCATCTATTTCCCTTCTTTCATTCATGAACATATCATTTTCATGGTCTAGCAAATAGTGTTCTAATGGATCACTAGGAGGTACGGCAATGGAAGCAAGACCAATAATTTCATCCTTACTAGGCAATTCTCTTCACGATGTTGTTTACTAAATTTAGGGAAATTGAACTCATGAACCATATCATCCAAGCCAATAGTAACAACATTCTTTTTGCAGTCTATCTTAGCATTAACAGTGTTCAAGAAGGGTCTACCAAATATAATGGGACAAAAGCTATCTTGTGGAGAACTAAGAACAAGAAAATCAAGAGGATATTTAGTTTTCCCACACAAGACTTCAACATCTCTAACAATTCCCATTGCAGATATAGTATCTCTATTGGCAAGTTTAATTGTAACATCAATATCTTCTAACTCAACAGGTGCAATTTCATGCTTAATTTCTTTATATAAATCATAAGGTATAACACTAGCACTAGCACCCATATCACATAAGCCATGATAACAATGATCTCCTATTTTAACAGAAATAACAGGATTCTTTTCCATAAGATATTTAATAGCTGCATGATCGGTGTGAATAGTTACTTTAGAATCAACAATATAGGGTCTGAATTTATCACGAGCAAACACAACTGCTAAAAGTTCCTTTTCGGTAGTAGCATAATTTCTTTGAGCATTGTCTAGAGTCTTACTAGCATAATGGATAACATTTAATTTCTTATCAACTCTTTGCCCTAGAACAGCACCTACAAAGATAATCACTAGCATCACACATAATTTCAAAGGGTAAATTCCAATCGGTGGCTGAACAATAGGTGCAGAGACTAGTGCTTTCTTAAGTATTTCAAATGCTTCTACACAATCATCATCAAAGACAAATGGTACATCTTTTGTAATAAATTAGTCAGAGGCCGAGAGATTTTTGAGAAGTCCTTAATGAACCTCCTATAAAATCCGACGTGACCAAGGAAACTTCTTATACCTTTGATGTCCTTGGGACATGGCATCTTTTCAATAGCATCAACTTTGGCTTTGTCAACTTCAATACCTCTTTGAGAAACTTTGTGCCCCAAGACAATACCTTCATTAACCATAAAGTGACACTTTTCCCAATTCAAGACGAGATTAGTTTCTTCACATATCTGCAAAACTCGATCAGGATTGCTCAATCAATCTTCAAAAGAGGAACCATAGACGGAAAATTCGTCCATGAAAACCTCACAAATCTTTTCACAAAAGTCAGAGAATATATCCATCATGCATCTTTGAAAGGTAGCAGGCGCATTACATAAACCAAAAGGCATACGTCTATAAGCAAAAGTACCAAAAGGGCATGTAAAAGTAGTCTTTGATTGATCTTTAGCCGACACAGGTATTTGAGAGAAACCAGAATAACCATCTAGAAAGCAATAATGTGTATGTTTGCATAATCTTTCTAGCATTTGATCAATAAAAGGTAAGGGGTAATTATCTTTCTTAGTAGCTTTATTTAATTTGCGGAAATCAATTACCATCCTATAACCTGTGATAATTCTTTGCGGAATCAATTCATCTTTATCATTAGGGACAACAGTAATACCTCCCTTCTTAGTGACACAATGGACATGACTTACCCAATCGATCGTCAAAGAACGGGATAAATTATACCTGCCTCCAGAAGCTTGAGTATTTCTTTCCTTACCACTTCTTTCATTTTAGGATTCAAACATCGTTGAGGATAACGAACTGGTTTGGCGTCCGCTTCCAAATTTATTTTATGCTGACATAGAGTTGGACTAATGCCCTTAAGATCATCGAGAGTATACCCAATAGCTGCACGGTGCTTCTCCAGAGTTTTCAATAATCTTTCTTCTTCATGCTCTGAAAGGTTAGCACTAATAATAATAGGATATATGTTCTTTTCATCAAGATAAGCATACTTAAGATTATCAGGCAACGGTTTAAGCTCAAACACGGATCACCCTTGGGTGGAGGAGGATCCCTAAGATTTCAACAGCAAATTGTGTTGCAGAATAGGTTCTGTTTAAAGAATACTTCATCTATTTCCCTTCTTTCATTCATGAACATATCATTTTCATGGTCTAGCAAATAGTGTTCTAATGGATCACTAGGAGGTACGGCAATGGAAGCAAGACCAATAATTTCATCCTTACTAGGCAATTCTCTTCACGATGTTGTTTACTAAATTTAGAGAAATTGAACTCATGAACCATATCATCCAAGCCAATAGTAACAACATTCTTTTTGCAGTCTATCTTAGCATTAACAGTGTTCAAGAAGGGTCTACCAAATATAATGGGACAAAAGCTATCTTGTGGAGAACTAAGAACAAGAAAATCAGCAGGATATTTAGTTTTCCCACACAAGACTTCAACATCTCTAACAATTCCCATTGCAGATATAGTATCTCTATTGGCAAGTTTAATTGTAACATCAATATCTTCTAACTCAACAGGTGCAATTTCATGCTTAATTTCTTTATATAAATCATAAGGTATAACACTAGCACTAGCACCCATATCACATAAGCCATGATAACAATGATCTCCTATTTTAACAGAAATAACAGGCACGCCTACCACAGAAATAACAGAAATAATAGAAATATCATCCTACCACAGGGTTTAGCAATTCTAGCAGTTTCACCAGAGAATTGAATGACATGCCCATCAATATTATCAGACAAGAGATCTTTAACAATAGCAATATTAGGTTCTACTTTGACTTGCTCAGGAGGTGTATAAGTTCTAATATTGCTTTTACGAACAACAACTAAAGCTTTAGCATGATCCTTCATTCTAACAGGGAAAGGTGGTTTCTCAACATAAGAAGTAGGGACAATAAGATCATTATACGTGACAGTATTTTCTTCAACTTTAATAGGTGCAGCTACTTTTACTTCTATGGGAGGATGATATTTAAACCACTTCTCCTTGGGGATATCAACATAAGTAGCAAAAGATTCATAGAAAGAAGCTACTATCTCAGAGTCAAGTCCATATTTAGTGCTAAACTTACGGAAAATATCGGTATCCATAAAAGATTTAACACAATCAAACTTAGGTGTCATACCTGACTCCTTACCTTCATCGAGGTCCCAATCTTCAGAGTTGCGTTTAATCTATCCAATAAATTCCATTTGAATTCAATAGTCTTCATCATAAAAGAGCCAACACAAGAAGTATCAAGCATGGTGCGATTGTTATCAGAAAGCCGAGCATAAAAACTTTGAATAATTATTTCTCTTGGAAGCTCATGATTGGGGCATGAATATAACATTGATTTAAGCCTCCCCCAAGCTTGAGCGATGCTTTCTCCTTTATTGAGGCCAAAATTATATATATAATTGCGATCACGATGAACAAGATGCATAGGGTAATACTTTTGGTGAAATTCCAATTTCAATCTTTTATAGTTCCATGATCTCGTATCACATAGCCTATACCATGTCAATGCGTCTTCCTTCAAAGATAAAGGAAAAGCCTTCTTCTTAACAACATCATCGGGTACACCTGCAAGCTTAAATAATCCACAAATTTCATCCACATATATTAAGTGCTCATCAGGGTGCTTTGTTCCATCTCTGTAAAAGGATTAGCTAGCAGTTTTTCCATCATATCCAAAGGAAATTCAAAAGGAGTTTCATTTTCAATAGGTTCAGTAGGTTGAGTAGGTTGAGGAGCAACACTTTGCTCTCATCGGACGGGTGAAGATACCCTAACAAGCCCTCAAAGAATTACTTTCCATAGTAACAAGTGATGTAAAATTTCAGCATACTATATAAAATTTTCCTTACCAAATTCCACCTACCAAAGGCGCTTCACTCCCGACAACGGCGCCAGAAAGAGTCTTGATGACCCACAAGTATAGGGGATCTATCGTAGTCCTTTCGATAAGTAAGAGTGTCGAACCCAACAAGGAGTAGAAGGAAATGATAAGCGGTTTTCAGCAAGGTATTCTCTGCAAGTACTGAAATAAGTGATAAAAGATAGTTTTCTGATAAGGTAAATTGTAACGAGCAACAAGTAACAAAAGTAAATAAGGTGAAGCAAGGTGGCCCAATCCTTCTTGTATTAAACGACAAGCCGGAACAAACTCTTATAATAGGAAAAGCGCTCCCGAGGACACATGGGAATATCGTCAAGCTAGTTTTCATCACGTTCATATGATTCGCGTTCGGTACTTTGATAATTTGATATGTGGGTGGACTGGTTCTTGGGTGCTGTTCTTACTTGAACAAACATCCCACTTATGATTAACCTCTATTGCAAGCATCCGCAACTACAACAAAAGTATTAAGGTAAACCTAACCATAGCATGAAACATATGGATCCAAATCAACCCCTTACAAAGCAACGCATAAACTAGGGTTTAAGCTTCTGTCACTCTAGCAACCCATCATCTACTTATTACTTCCCAATGCCTTCCTCTAGGCCCAAATAATAGTGAAGTGTTATGTAGTCGACGTTCACATAACACCACTACAGGTTAGACAACATACATCTTATCAAAATATCGAACGGATACCAAATTCACATGACTACTAATAGCAAGACTTCTCCCTTGTCCTCAGGAACAAACGTAACTACTCACAAAGCATATTCATGTTCATAATCAGAGGGGAAATAATATTCATAAAGGATCTGAACGTATGATCTTCCACCAAATAAACCAACTAGCATCAACTACAAGGAGTAATCAACACTACTAGCAACCTACTAGCACCAATCCCGGACTTAGAGACAAGAATTGGATACAAGAGATGAACTAGGGTTTGGAGATGAGATGGTGTTGGTGAAGATGTTGATGGAGATTGCCTTCTCCCGATGAGAGGAGCGTTGGTGATGATGATGACGATGATTTCCCCCTCCCGGAGGGAAGTGTCCCCGGCAGAATAGCTCCGCCGGAGCCCTAGATTGGTTCCACCAAGGTTCCGCCTCGTGGCGGCGAAGTCTCATCCCGAATGGTTGCTTCTGGTTTTTTTCTCATCGAAAGACTTCATATAGGAGAAGATGGGCATCGGAGAGCCACCAGGGGGCCCACGAGGTAGGGGGCGCGCCCAGGGGGGTAGGGCGCGTCCCCCACCCTCTTGAGCAGGGTGTAGGCCCCCTGGCCTTCATCTTTGGCAACGATTTTTCTTTATTTATTTTAAGACATTCCGTGGAGTTTCAGGACTTTTGGAGTTGCACAGAATAGGTCTCCAATATTTGCTCCTTTTCCAGCCCAGAATTCAGGCTTTGCCACGCCACATCCGGAACTCGGACCGACCTGTGAATTCAGGCTTTGCCACGCCTTTATCAAGATCACGCCGACGCCTGCCATCGACATTGACTTCGGCGCCAGGCCATATTTCTTTTATTACTCACTTTGCATAAATTATTTATTATGCAACATTTTTTTAATTATTATTATTACTATTACCCCAGGTTTGCACTATTTTTTGTGCACAGGAAAATGATCCAGCCAGACTATATCCTTTGGCGTCACCTCAGCTGGATGGGGGGCTTTGTCAACACTTCATTACCCCATGCCGGGGACTTCGGCATCACTCTGCCGGCCTGCATTGACCATGCTATGTCACCACTTCGGAGCGCAGAGCTCTGTGCTCCGCCACCTCGGGACCGGCTTGGGGGATGGAACCTTGTCCCACATCAAGCTTGGACCACGTCATCAATACCTAACACATTAACCAGCTAAGTTGCCTTCATGCTCAAAGTTTTAAATTTTTAACTTGTGTTCGGTTCGACCAAGCATTATACCTTTTTTGACAAAAGGTTGTTCATGAAAATCTTCCTTGTCCAAACTTTGTTTGTGACACACAAATTCAAATACCCCGTTTACTTGGGGGCTTCCTTTATGAAGCCTTTCCTCTTGCAAATGATTATACTTGTACGGCTTCGTTCCTTGTTCGTGTATTACGCCACAATATGCACCATATTGACCTAAGTGATTTGCAAGCTGGGTTGCCTTGCTACTGTGTTTACCCCTACGTTCCCGATTGTTCGGCTAGGGAGTAAAGGGAGCACCTCTGCGATTGTCACGATCGGTTCATCCGAGCCGGACCTCGACCGGTAAAGCCGAAAGCTAGCGCTCTTACTGCTTTTCAATAATGTTCGCACACAACAGAACTCATGAGTATAAAAAATCTATTGCACAAGTCTCATAGTAACAATGAGCACCGAAGAATGGTATCGGTGGGGGTACTATTTTCTTCGAAGATGCTTCTTACACTTTGTTAGTAATATAGCATAAGTTCCCTGAGCGCGCTTTGTCTGTTACAGCCTTATGGCTTGATTGCCTGGTTATCGGAAACACCATTGATATTCTCGACAGGTGGAGTACATAACAGTTTTCGGTCCTTGACCGAAGAGGGAGAAGCCGACGGTCGGTTAAGACGCGTTTAAAGTTCGGGTGAACAAAGATATGATATTAGTACTTCGGTACATACAATCATTATACATAAAACTCTTTTACCCAAGTCTCGTGGGGGCTCTTAAATTAGTATGAGCTGTTTTTCTTCTTGGTCGTTGCAAAGTCTTTTTCTATCACTCCTTTCTCGATGCAAGTGTGTGGTCAATAGCGGATAGCCTTGCTTCTCTCTAAATCCGCCGAGTGCAGTTTGCTAAACTAGCCTCGGAGAAGCACTCCGCTTTCGGGATAAGGAGGTTGAAGCCGTAGGGTTGACCCGCTTGAAGTCTTGAGATAGGATGTGTCATGTTAAAGCACTGAAGCACAATTTTTTTCTCTGAGACCAATTTTCCGATTGGCACCGAACAATTGATCTAGTTCGGACGTCGAGATTTTCCTGACGTTTTTTGTTTTTCTAATCCTATGGCACTTTTCAAATATTTGTGTGTTTTCCTCATAGGACTCGCAGCGGCAACGCCGGACACCTTTAGGGATTCGGCAACAATTCTCGGATATTGCTATATATGCATCAGTTTTGAATTGTGTCTTCGGTCAATAGTTGGGTTGCCCGGCTCCTTTGCTTGCCTCCTATGTTCCGCTTTGTTCGGCCAGGTGGGCAAGGGGAGAACCACTACGATTCTGCTTCCAGCTCGCATGGTTAAGCACCTCAGTGGTGAAAGCCGAAAACTGACTGTCACAATTTGCGTAAACTGGTTAGCGATCCGATGACTATGTTGAATGACGGGCTGTTCATAACATTGGCCGAAGTGATTACGGCTTGACCTCGGATGTCACCGAACACTAGCCGGGGGCTCATAGCTAGCTTCCCGCTTTAAAGCTCCTATGACTAAGCGAAAGTTATAAATCCCGCATATCTGATTGCCTCATTTCCGCTAACACAACCGCCTTCGGGCACCGAGACGTCGGCTAAGGGTTGCTTTGTTAGTGCCGAAACACCTTGTGTAGTATCTACCAAGGGGTAGAAGCCGATGATGGGCCACTTTCAACTGATAATAGGTCACAATGGAGTCAAAATAATGAAGTAAAGTACTTGGATACATAGAATCATTACACATAAGCTATGATTTACTCTGGATATCGATCCTTAATTCGGCCACCCGTGCCCACATTAAGGCTCGGGGGCTACTGGGCTTTGCGCTCATTATCTATAAATATTAAAGGGGCTGATGACCCACAAGTATAGGGGATCTATCATAGTCCTTTCAATAAGTAAGAGTGTCGAACCCAACGAGGAGCAGAAGGAAATGATAAGCGGTTTTCAAAGAAGGTATTCTCGCAAATCTTGAAATAAGTGATAACAAATAGTTTTGTGATAAGGTAAATTGTAACGAGCAACAAGTAATAAAAGTTAATAAGGTGCAGCAAGGTGGCCCAATCCTTTTTGTAGCAAAGGACAAGCCGGAACAAACTCTTATAATAGGAAAAGCGCTCCCGAGGACACATGGGAATATCGTCAAGCTAGTTTTCATCATGTTCATATGATTCGCGTTCGGTACTTTGATAATTTGATATGTGGGTGGACCGGTGCTTGGGTGCTTTTCTTACTTGAACAAACATCCCACTTATGATTAACCTCTATTGCAAGCATACGCAACTACAACAAAAGTATTAAGGTAAACCTAACCATAGCATGAAACATATGGATCCAAATCAGCCCCTTACGAAGCAACGGTTAAACTAGGTTTTAAGCTTCTGTCACTCTAGCAACCCATCATCTACTTATTACTTCCCAATGCCTTCCTCTAGGCCCAAATAATGGTGAAGTGTTATGTAGTCAACGTTCACATAACACCACTAGAGGTTAGACAACATACATCTTATCAAAATATCAAACGAATACCAAATTCACATGACTACTAATAGCAAGACTTCTCCCTTGTCCTCGTGGAACAAACGTAACTACTCACAAAGCATATTCATGTTCATAATCAGAGTGTAATAATATGCATAAAGGATATGAACATATGATCTTCCACCAAATAAACCAACTAGCATCAACTACAAGGAGTAATCAACACTACTAGCAACCTACTAGCACCAATCCCGGACTCAGAGACAAGAATTGGATACAAGAGATGAACTAGGGTTTGGAGATGAGATGGTGCTGGTGAATATGTTGATGGAGATTGCCCTCTCCCGATGAGAGGAGTGTTGGTGATGATGATGACGATGATTTCCTCCTCCGAGGGAAGTGTCCCCGGCAGAACAGCTCATGGGAGCCCTAGATTGGTTCCGCCAAGGTTCCGCCTCGTGGCGGCGGAGTCTCGTCCCGAAAGGTTGCTTCTGATTTTTTTCTCATCGAAAGAATTCATATAGGAGAAGATGGGCATCAGAGAGCCACCTGGGGGGCCACGAGGTAGGGGGCGGGCCCAGGGGGTAGGGTGCGCCCCCACCCTCGTGACCAGGGTGTGGGCCCCCTGGCCTTCATCTTTGGCGACGCTTTTTCTTTATTTATTTTAAGACATTCCGTGGAGTTTCAGGACTTTTGGAGTTACACAGAATAGGTCTCCAATATTTGCTCCTTTTCCAGCCCAGAATTCAATTACCGGCATTCTCCCTCTTCATGTAAACCTTGTAAAATAGGAGAGAATAGCCATAAGTATTGTGACATAACGTGAAATAACAGCCCGTAATGCGATAAATATCGATATAAAAGCATGATGCAAAATGGACGTATCAGGTGCACATCGATCCCCCTGATCTGGTGTTGCCACCCGACCAGTGTCTCGGGGGCTACTGCATTGCTTATTCAATGCAGAGAATTCAAAGTGCTTGGTGTTCGGCTTGAACGAACTATGCGCATACATGTCTTCGGACAATAATAGGTACCATATGGACCTATCCGGCATCAAGCCAGTATATTGCGGCGACTTCTCACGACCCTCTCTCAGGGGCCCGTTCGTCGATCACTATTATCTCTAATTTATTACACTGCGTTTTTATTCCTATGTATGCTGCCGAGCCAGGAATTGATCCTCGTGCCGATTTGGCGATCGACACGAGTCTCAGGGGCTACTGGGAACAGCGGTTTTTATGCTTGCCTTCAGGTGCATCTCGGGTTTTAGACTGATACACACCTTGAGGGCTACTGGATATACATCGGTAGAGAATAAACTGCACCAGTTAAAAATATTTACAAAAAATCAGCCCGCGGTCGGGGTGGTGCACCACCTCGGAGGCAGTCCAGCATAAAGCTCGGACGCCAGCGGCTAGCTCTATAAAGGGCATTTCCGGCATTAAGCTCGGCTAAACTCCTTAAAAAATTTTGGACCAAGATGATCTATGACTTCTTGGATATAGTCCGGCGTTGGAGCTTGGACAGAGTCCGGCGTTGGAGCTCGGATACATTTCGGCGTTGGAGCTCAGAAGCAGTCCGGCATTGGTGCCCGGCTGCAAAAGATACCTCGAGTGCAGTCCGGCGTTAGAGCTCGGATGCAAGAGGACACTGCCTTCCGGGAACAACTTCAAACCCGTGGCATGGCATAAAAATAATAAAGCATTGATAAAGGCCGGAAACTTAAAGGGGCTCCTCGGATACCCAGCGTGTAAACTCTTCGGATGCACTTCGGCGATCCTCAAGATCGAAGATGAGAAGATTTGTTGAACCAGTTTTCAAGACCGACGACCGAAGATGAAGAACAGTTCAGAAGAATCCAGGAGCATCCCTAACTTGAAGACCGGTTCAGGGGCTATCGACGGTGTCTGGACCAGGGATACTCACCACGTCATCTCCCGATCTGTTAGATTGGGCCGAGGACCCCATGGTCAGATACTCATGGGCTGGGCCCCGGACAGCCGCCAGATACAAGGAAGATTCCACAAGACTTGGCGATCAAGACAAGGACTTCTCCCCACCGGCATATTCGGCTAGGACTCTTGTTATCCTAGGCCTCTGGTGCATTATATAAACCGAGGCCAGGCTAGTCGATAGAGATATACAACAATCGTACCATAGGCTAGCTTCTAGGGTTTAGCCTCTACGATCTCGTGGTAGATCAACTCTTGTAATACTCATATTCATCAAGATCAATCAAGCAGGAAGTAGGGTATTGCCTCCATAGAGAGGGCCCGAACCTGGGTAAACATCGTGTCCCTTGCCTCCTGTTACCATCGATCCTAGACGCGCAGTTCGGGACCCCCTACCCGAGATCCGCCGGTTTTGACACCGACAGCCACGGCTCCTGAATTCCAGTCCGGAGCCCCGATGCAGCTCACCTCCTGGCTAGAGAAGGGCATGGACTGGTCTTCGTCGGACGAGCTAACAGCGCTTCAGACGTGCATTAGGAGCATGTTCGACAAGAACATCAAGCTCGTCAATTTGATCCAGGTGATGCTAGTTCGCCGGATCCTTCCATGCCAAAGCCGGACTTGCCATTTGTGGGTGTTCGATCCAGCCGAGCACCAGACCTTGTAACAGTTCTTCGTAACTACGCACGAAGACATCTGGAAGGTGCTCTTTAATGCCAATGAGACGTGGCCAAAGACGACTGAGGACCGTGGGCACGACCTGGCCCATCGCGCCAGTCCGGTAAGTATTTCATATTTCAAGGTGTATTCTTTACTTGCTTACTCAAGGAAGATGTATAAGCTTCCCTGTTTGTTTTTTCAGGGCTGGACAAAGAAGGCGGAGTGGATTCAGTGTCCGGCTCCACTACCCGAGGAACCAGCTATCCCGCTTCTGACGAAGATGCTGGTCCCGACGCCCTACCAGGCGCCAGAGAAAAAGGCCAAGAAAAAGGCCAAGGGGACCAGAAGTGGCCTCCGACGTAAGGGCACGCCGAGACCCACTCCTCCCCCACCGAGGACGACGACGAGGAGGAGGAAAGAAATTCTCCCCCCGAGGGGGAAGGAAGAAAAGGGCGGCCTCCACTCACCTGGAAGCAGAGGTGTCCAAGAAGGGAAAGGTTTCCCTCGCGGACAACTCCGCGTGGGACATCGACAGCAGCTCCGAGTGGCGCCCCAGGGATAAGCCCCTGGCTGAATCATAAGTACTCGAAGAAGCATACACATATCCGGCTCCTTTACTTCATGGTTTTAACATGTTGAATCATGCGCTACAGTCCGGCTCGTTCCGACCTCCGGTGATCCTCCTCTTCGGGGAATTTGCTGGCCCCAAAGGTGATGGACAGCGGGTCCCTTCCGGTGGCCTCTTCTCCCAAGGCCATGGATGCCACCGGAGTGTTGTCCCGAAGGACCCCAGGCTAGGGAGAGATGCATGAGGCCGTTAGGGCAGCACCAGAGGGTGAAACCTCGGCCGCCGGACACATGGGGGAACAAATCTCCATGGAGACTGGCGATGGGGGCCATATCCAATTTGGCCCCCAGCCGAATACGATCCCGGAGACCTATACGGCTCTGGAATCTGGCAAGTAGCCTCCTTAGAAAGAAGGAGGTGCACCAATTCCATCGGTGACCTCTGTCCATCCAGAGGCACCGGATACTCTACTGGAAGTGATACAAAGCGCTTCCATTGTTGAGGAACACCGTATCCTTATGGGTACTGTGATTGAGAGGGTTCAGTCCATTAAGAGCGGACTGACCGAAGCCTGCACCAGCCTTCTAACAGGCTTTGAGGTAAGCGACGCAATTGTGTAAAAAGAATGTCATAGTATAGACAGTAGCCCCTGAGACTCTGTCCGGTGTTCGGAAAGAAAAGCCGGACAGAGGATCGAGTAATTTTCGCAGGAGACTAACCAAATATGTCTTATGTGAATAAGCAGGCGTCGTTGCTAGCTGCGACCTCTCATTCTGCCGAAGTCTCCGGACTGAAGCAGAGTCTGGAGCGAACCAAGGAAGAGCTCGGTCGTGTGAAAAAGCAGCTGGAGGACTAGCAAGGTATGTAATGGCCTTTTGTAGATCCAAAAAGGATGAATGATTTATGTTGACCATGGTGCCGTGATATTTTGTAGGAGTGGCGTCTAAGGTGGAGACCCTCAAGAAGGCGCTGGCCGAGGCCCAGGAGAGAGCGGCAAAGGAACAAGCCGCTCGCGAGAAACACGAGGCCAGGGTCGGTGAGATCCAGCAGGAGCTCCAGGACGCCGTGAAGAAATGTGAGTCCTTGGAGCGCAATATTGCGGATCAAAATTCCGAACTTGCCAAGGCCCGCCAAAGCGCACACGATGCCTGGGTTGAGGCCCAGGGCGCCCTCCAGGAAATCCAGGAGGCTAGAAAAATCGCGGCGGGTAATGCCTTTATTATGCAGAGCAAGTATGTGAAGAAAAGGTTCCTCTTACTGACCCGGATTTGGAGTTCTCCAGGCGTGCAGCGGATCTGCCGCCGCAGTCTGCCGACGCCATGAAATTCTTCCGAGCTGAAGAGGGGAGCTCAACGGAGAAGCTGTTCTGGTCACAATACCTTGCGCCAGAGCATCCGGTGCCCTTTATCGATCAGCTAAAACAGCTGACCGGACTGCATAGGGTGGCTGAACTGTCCATGAAGGATTTGATAATCCGTCTATGGCTGCCGAAGTCATACCCAACAGCTACTTCGGGCTCGTGAAGCGGCTGGTCGATGCGTACCCTCGGCTTGATGCCATCAAGCGGTTGATCTGCATCGAAGGTGCGTGGATGGCCTTCGCCCGTGTCAAGGTGCAGTGCGCGAAGATGGATGCCGTCAAGTTCGCGACCGAGGGACTGCCCGCGGGCAAGGAGCACCGCACGCCCGAGCGGTATTTTGTTGATGTCCTGAAGGGATCCCGTATTGTAGAGGGCTAGTGTTCAAAAGACATTATCTTTGAATGAAGTCATTCATATTGTCCCTTCTTGTATTATGAAACAAAGCTGTTATGTAATATAATACTTGTTTTAAAATTTTACCTCCTGTGCGGCCGTTTTGTTAAATCTGAGAGTTGGCCAGTCGTTGGCCTCAGCCCCCATGTAGGTAGTACGGGGGTGTTCGGAATGGAATCTAAACACTCTTGATCCAATAGTTTGGTACTTGAAGGAGGTGGTTAGCGCAACGAACCAGGCAATCGGACTACGTGGCTTTATCACCCTCACTTAGCCATAGGAGTTTGACAATAGAAATGTAGGCGCAGCCCCTAGTTAGTATTTAATCCGGGCTAGGGTGCTGTAAACACCTGATCGGACAGAGGCCGATTCATCGCATAATGCGGAAACAATCGCAAAATATTTTTAACCTCCAAATAGCTGACCCGCTCTTGCCGCATCATGACAGTCAGTTTTCGGCTTTCTCTACTGAGGTGTTTGTTCGGATAAACCAGAAACACCATCACAGTAGTTATCCCTTTACTACCCTAGCCGATAGAACGGAACGTAAGGAAGCAAGCACAGGAGCCGGGCAACCCAACTATTGACCAAAGACATGGTTCGGAGCCGATGCATATAATGCTAAAATTCGGGGTGCCAAACTGTACTATAAAAAGTGTTTGGACTTTGTTGCCGTAGTATGGAGCATAATGAAGCCCCTGGCGAATTAAAGCGTACCAAAGTGTACGGGGCCAATCGATAAGAATTGCGAAATAAAATGAAGTAGTAAGCTAATGCCACGTAAGTTGGGCCGCAAATTGTTTCCATTATAGTTTGATTAATATGTCAAAGCGTATTTGTACAAATACTGCGATAAGCAACCCGGCTATTTTACATGCCAAGACCAAGGGGGAGTTGTGTGTGTCGTGGTTCTAAGTCTGACAGTAGAATGGGGGATAGGTATGGAGAGGCAAGTTCCTAGCTATGGAGTAGTTGTATACGCAAGGGATTTAGGAGTTCAGGCCCTTCTCGGAAGAAGTAATAGCTCTACGTCTCGGAGCCCGGAGGCGGTCGACTGGATTATATGCGTATGTCTTACAGGGGTGCGAACCCTTCTACCTGTGGAGGGGGGTGGCTTATATAGAGTGCGCCAGGACCCCAGCCAGCCCACGTAGCAGAGGGTTTAAGGTGCATTAAGGCTAGGTGTTACTGGTAACGCCTTACATAAAGTGTCATTAAGATCATAAAGACTATTCAACTACAGACCGTTTGGGCACCGAGTGGCTCTTGGACTCCTGGTGGTCGAATGCGTCTTCATGGTCGAGTGTCTTTGAATCTGTCGAGTGGAAACCTACCAGGTCGACTGGAAGGCCGCTTCTCTTGCGAGTGTCCTTGTGGAGGGTAGCTTTGGGCAGGTCTATGACCCTACCTCAGGTACATGACTTCATCATTAGATCCCGAATGGATCGAGGTTTGAGTGAGGAAGGAGTTGATAATCTTTCCGACCTGTTCTTCGTGTTGCGAGTGTGTTTTACTCTGGATCAACGACCTTTTAGTGATGGCATCAACTTCTCTTTCAGTCGCCTTGATCCATTCTTCACGTTTTGTCGAGTGAACTCTGTGAACTTGAGGATTTCCGAGCGACGGATCGGAGGAAATCTGCTATCTGACGGGTTGCTCCGCGGTTAGCGGATTTCGCGGGATCTGAATTTTGGGAAGCGCGCGAAGCGGAGAAAACTGCGGCACTCGGATGGGATAAGACGATGACGCCTCGATCTTCGTGCCGCCTTTTTCGCCACGTATCGCGTGCGCGCCTGTTGCGGGATTTGACGGGATTGCCTGGGCCTACCGGTCAGCCACTCGGAAGCGGCCCCATATGAAGCATCGGACATGGTATTTTGAACAGTGCGACCCCAATCTTCTCCTCCCTCCGCCTCCAAACCTTGTCGCTGCGCTCTTAGCCTGTCCAGCGCCGCAGCTCAGTACTTAGTTCGCCGGCGACCATGGTGAAGGAGAAGACCGCAGCCCTGGAACGGGTGAAGAAGGCGGCGGCGAAGGCTAAGGGGAGAGCGCCCAGTCGGGGCGGATCCTCTTCGCGGTCCAAACTGCCGCAAGGCTGGGTCCAAGGAGACTGGATCCGCTCGACCATCACCGAGAAGGACCTCACCGATCTGGCCAATGAAGGACTGATCCCCCATGGGTCGGCGAGTCTTCCGGGAACGGAGTGGCAACCTGACTGAAGAGGGTGAGTGCGTTCTCCGCCACCCACGTAGATCGGGATTTTCTGCCATCAATCCTTTTTTTCCGGGGTTTCGAACTTTTTGGATCGCAACTCCATCATTTCACTCCCAACTCCATTGTCTACCTTGCTGCTTTCATTTCGTTATGCGAGAACTTCTTGGGTTGTCGACACCGGGGTCTCTTCAAGCACATATTCACCTGCCGCTCTCAGACGGTGAAGAAAACGAACCCGAATGACGAGAGAACCCAAGTAATCCAGATGTGTGGGGGACTCGGGGTCCAGATGAGGGGGAAGAGCGCCTTTCCGGCTATGACTCTCCCTTGGCAGTCGACCTGGTTCTACTGCCAAGACCAGCCGATGCCGGGGCAGTCGACTGGGCTTCCTCCTTTCTCCATGAGTCGAGTGAACAAGCCATCTTCCCTGAAGGTGTTACAAGAGGAGAAGGCCCAAGTAAAATTGCTGATGGAGCGCGTAGTCCATCTTATTCGCGATGGGGTGACCGGCATGGATCTCCTAGAGGTTTTCCTCCGACGGCGTATTGAGCCACTCCAATACCGAGGTCATCCGATATGGATGTGCTCTGGTACGGATGATACCACTCGGGTCCATCCAGAGGAGGTCGATGACGCCACGCTGGAGAAGTGGATGACCGCCATCACAGAAACAAAGATAACCCTCATGAGCTAGGAGGATTCCACCACTCGACCAGACTTATGAAGTAGACAAGGTACAACCACTTATCTTCGACTGTGATTTGGCTGCATTCATTCTGTTTAGATGCCAATTCGTCGACTGACTTTCGCCTTGTTTTGTTGTCTTCTAGGTCACCACTGAGGTGTACTCGATGCCCAACGGGGTGCAGGAAATAGTCGAAAAAGAAGAAGGAAGTGGAGGTGAAAGTCAGGAGGAATGGGAGTCCAACGGCGAGGAGGATGAGGGGGATGACAACTCTGATGAAGAGGAGGAGGAGGAGGAAGAGGAGGAAGACGTCGATCCTCCTCGCTCGGAGGGAAAGTCCAAGTTGACGCATGACCCGGCGGCCGGGCGCGGTAAAGCTGTTGTGCTTGGGCGATCGGCAAGCGACCTAGGACAACTTCCCCTGCGCCGACTGAGAAACCGCCAAAGCAACCTCGAGCAACGTCGTCAAAGCCGGCGAAGGCTCTACCCAAGATGTGGATGGTCATCCCCACCATCTCCGGGTAACCAACAGAACCTTGTATATCCTTATTCAACATGAGTGAACTTTGGGTCGACTTGATGACTGATCAACCGATTCTTGAAATCTACAGTGCCGCTACCTCCGATACTTCAGCCAAGCACGAAGATCAGGAAATGGAGGATGCTGCCACCTCCAACCTTGGTATGATCTCTGAGGTTTCGCCTTCAGTCGATTGGACTTCCATGTTTACTTTTGAATCTTTCTTGTAGTTCCGCCTCACGTCATTGATCTCCCGATGATGACGAGGAAGCGCCATTGAGGAAGAGGAAGAACAAGAGAGTGCACACTGGCAAGGCTGCTCCAACAAGCGGCGATTCTGAGACGCTGATTTCGAGGGAGGCAACCCTACTCGGCTTCGTGTCTTCGATGTACGGCTGACAAGTGCCCGACCCACTTCGCCGATCGCTGATCCACCATCTCTCTTTGCTATACACCACGCCCGGAAGACCAAGTGAGTGCTGCTAAGGAGGCCATACGCCAGCAGGGATCATGATGGAGCAAGTAAAAGCGGCCCGAGAGGCTAGCCAGCGGCCTATGATGCTAGTTCAGCTCTCGAGCAATGTCCAAGTAAGTCAATCGTTGATTGCTTTGTTAGGATATGCTACTGAAACCGCTTCCTTCGAGATTTCGTGTCTGTACACCCACCGGGGTGTGTCGATTGAACTTTTGTGGGGGCATGCCGAGTGCACCCACCGGTGTAGTCCCCGAGACTATGGTCGACTGCATGCAGTCGGCTATAGTCTTTATGCTGTGAACTTCTTCACTCGACCGGGACGGACCAAGTCGAATGGAACTGTAAAACCGGTGGGGGCACGCTAAGTGCACCCACTGGGTGTAGTCCCCGAGACTATGGTCGACTGCGTGCAGTCGACTATAGTCTAAAGAACTGTGTGTTGTTGTTGTTTTTTTTTCTCTCGCGACTGACCGCTGACACATAACCTTTTTGCCTCTTTTGGTCGAATGGTCGAACCAAATTGGTAAACCAATGGGGGCACGCTGAGTGCACCCGCTGGGTGTAGTCCCCGAGACTACTGTCGAATGTTTTGATTCGACTGTAGTCTTAGAAATGCTACTATTTTTCCTTAATCACTCAGAAGTGATCTATCTTTGATGTCTTTTGTTGGTTGACTCTTTGTAGAAATCTTGCGAGCTTGTGGCTCGCTATACTGAGTTAGAGAACAAACAGATCCAGCTCAACCTCGATTTGAAGCTTGCTCAAGAGAATTTGCAGAAGGCAAAGGATGAAGCAAAAGGTATGGCTGGTGAGAACTTTTGACGACTGCCTTTGTTTTTCTGTTCATTCTCAACTCTGTTCTCATTGTTGCTTTGCAGATAAACTGGAAGAGACTTTGAAGAAGAAGGACCTTGACCTTGCAGAGGCACGAAGGCGTCTTTGGAGAAAACAAAGCTCATTGAAGAGAAGCTTGCCTCGGTCGACAAACTTGAAGATGAAAATGCCAAGCTGAAAGCCGCTCTTGACGCTGCTAACAAGGAAGTTAGTCATTGAAGAACGACAAGATTGCTCGTCGTCGACAAGGCTGGCCAATCGGGGGAAGCGAAATGACACGGAGATTTATCTTGGAGGGCTCGCCAAGAAGCATTTCTCATGCTTGAAGGTAATCTCTTTACCCGATTGTCTTGCTATCACCGCTCATCACATGATCGTTATTTTGAATCTGAGCTGTGTTTTCAGAATTCTGTCAAAACTTGAAGAAGAAACCGGTCAGTGGAAACCAGTTTGGACCCCATCAACTCTCTGTGAAGGACGAAGCTGCTATCAATGTGCTCCGACCGAGTCTCGCGTTGCTAGCGTGGTGGATTATCTTGCTTTCATTGAAAGTTGCGGTGTCGTGGATCGACTCGACTCTACGGCAGATCGACGCAGTAATGACCTTGAATCTTCGATGACTCGTGAATGACATTCCAAGTCGAGTGCAAGAATGGAAAAGTCTTACGCGGTGTGGTGCTGATGTTGCTCTATCTACGGTTCGTGTCCACTTCAAAGAAGCGCCAAGAGGACAAGCTGGTGTCTCTCAAGGTTGCCAACACCGGGAAGCACGACTTTAGATCTTTCATGGAGACTTTCATCGCTCTTGCTACTGTATTGCCGACGGAATCGACCTCGACCAGTTTGTTGCACCTTCCAGTCCTCCGCCGGAGGAGTAAAAAACTTCTAAGTCCCACCTTAAATTTGCCTCGGAATGCCCAGTGGTTTTTGTAACCGATAAACTTTAACAGGCTTAACTTCTGAGCACCTTTGGATCCGTAGGACGTTTATCCGAACTTGATTTATCCTTTAACATGCTTTGTTTGCCTTCGAGAGAACTTTATTCCTCATTCGGAAGATATTTCGTTAAAACTCCAGTCAACTTGTGCTTCATCTATCCTGCAGGTAGAGATGGAACACAGACTGCGACTGACCTCGTCGTCCTTGTGGATTGGGATGAACCGCATGTTGTACTTATGGCAAAGCTCCGAAGGAGGAGGTAGCAGTCGACCTGCACCTCGTCGTCCTTGCGGATTGGGATGGACCGCACGTTGTACTTGTGGCGAAGCTCCGAAGGAGAAGGTAACAGTCGACCTGCACCTCGTCGTCCTTATGGATTGGGATGAATTCCTTACTTAGGCAAGCACCGGACCAGACTAAGCTCCCTAGTGGGAGGTTTGCTCTCCTCTCGGTAGTGTTTTTATTACTTAGGCGAGCACTGGGCTGCAGCTAAGCCTCCGAGTGGGAGGTTTGCTCTCCACTCGGTAGGATTTTTATTACTTAGGCGAGCACTGGGCTGCAGCTAAGCCTCTGAGTGGGAGGTTTGCTCTCCACTCGGTAGGATTTCTATTACTTAGGCGAGCACTGGGCTGCAGCTAAGCCTCCGAGTGGGAGGTTTGCTCTCCACTCGGTAGGATTTCTATTACTTAGGCGAGCACTGGGCTGCAGCTAAGCCTCCGAGTGGGAGGTTTGGTCTCCACTCGGTAGGATTTCTATTACTTAGGCGGCTGGGCTGCAGCTAAGCCCCCGAGTGGGAGGTTTGCTCACCACTCGGTAGGATTTCTATTACTTAGGCGAGCACTGGGCTGCAGCTAAGCCCCCGAGTGGGAGGTTTGCTCTCCACTCGGTAGGATTTTTATGGCGTAGCTTTGAAGGAGGAGGGAACAGTCGACCCGCACCTCGTCGTCCTTGCGATTTTCATTATTTTGGATGTTAAGGCGAATCCTTGGGCTGTTGCAAGCCCCTGAGTGGGAGGCTGGCTCACCACTCGGTAGGATTTGAATACTTAGGCGAGTACTTGGACTGCAGCTAAGCCTCTGAGTGGGAGGCTGGCTCGCCACTCGTAGGATTTTGAATACTTAGGCGAGTACTTGGACTGCGGCTAAGCCTCCGAGTGGGAGGCTGGCTCGCCACTCGGTAGGATTTTGAATACTTAGGCGAGTACTTGGACTGCAGCTAAGCCCCCGAGTGGCAGACGGGATCGCAACACTCTCGGATGTTGAATACTTATGCGAGTACTTGGACTGCAGCTAAGCCCCGAGTGGGAGGCGGCTCGCCACTCGGTAGGATTTTGAATACTTAGGCGAAGCGGATTCGCAGCTAAGCCCCCGAGTGGGAGACTGGCTCGCCACTCGGTAGGATTTTGAATACTTAGGCGAAACGGATTCGCAGCTAAGTCCCCAAGTGAGAGACTGGCTCGCCACTCGGAAAGGATTTTTTTACAAACTTAGGCGAACCGGATTCACAACTAAGCCACCCACTGGGGGAAATTTCAACAAAAAGTAATAACAATCACTAGGAAAATTATAACATTCTTGTCTTAAATAAACAAACTACAAAAGTACTTTTTATTACATCTCAACCGAGTGAGTATTAAGTGTAAAAGGAGCGGAGCAGCTCCGCGTTCCAAGCTCGAGGCTCGCCGATCTGGAGATCAACGTTGTAGAGATGATACGCTCCGTTTTGGAGAACTCTTGTGACGATGAAGGGACCTTCCCAAGTGGGAGCGAGCTTGTGTGGTTTCCGTTGATCCACTCGGAGGACCAAATCTCCCTCTTGGAAGGCTCGACTCTTCACATTTCTGGCATGGAATCGACGCAAGTCTTGGCGATAGATAGTCGAGCGGATCAGGGCCATTTCTCTCTCCTCTTCCAAGAGGTCGATCGCATCTTGCCGGGCTTGTTCCGCTTCTTCTTGAGTATAGTTCGACTCGAGGCGCATTGTGAAGCAGGTCACTCGGCAGCACCGCTTCAGCTCCATAGACCAGGAAGAATGGAGTTCTCCCAGTCGACCGATTAGGAGTGGTCCTCAATCCCCAGTGAACTGATGGAAGTTCGTCGACCCAAGCTCCTGCTGCGTGTTTGAGATCACGCATCAGCCGTGGTTTCAGCCCTTTGAGAATGAGGCCGTTTGCACGTTCTGCTTGTCCATTCGACTGAGGATGAGCCACTAAAGCATAGTCGACCCGCGTGCCTTGAGAGGCGCGAAGGCTTTGAACTTGTCATTATCGAAGTTTGACCCATTGTCGGTGATGATGTTATGCGGAACTCCATATCTGAATATCAACTCTCGATGAAACCGATAGCAGTGCATGCATCGAGGTTCTTGATGGGCTTGGCCCGATCCACTTGGTGAACTTGTCGATCGCTACTAGCAAATGAGTGAAGCCGCTTGTGCCAGTTCTCAACGGTCCAATCATGTCCAATCCCCAAACGACAAAGGGCAGACGAGTGGAATGGTCTTCAAGGTCGAGGCGGGCTTGTGCGACATGTTGGAATAGAACCGACATCCTTCGCACTTGTCAACTATTTCTTTTGCCATTTCATTTGCTTTTCGACCAGTAAAATCCCGCCGGTATGCTTTAGCCACAATGGTCCGAGAGGGCGCATGATGGCCACAGGTGTCCCCAGTGGATATCCTCAAGAATTATCGACCTTCTTACGGCGTGATACACTTCGGCCGACTCGATCACGCTTTCTCACGAACAACTGTCCCTTGATCATCAGAAGGCCTTGGATCGTCGGATGATCTGTCGAGCCTCTTCCTCATTCTCTGGGAGCTCTTTCCTTAGGATATATGCGATGTACGGCACCGTCCAGTCGGGAGTGATGACCACAACTTCCATAATTAGGTCGACCATGGCTGGGACCTCAACTTCAGTCAGATCATCGACACTCTTTTGCTGCAGGGCTTCTTCTGTGAAAGGATCCTCCTGCACTGATGGTGCATGAATGTGCTCCAAAAATACATTACTAGGAATGGCTTCCCTCTTGGATCCTACCTTCGCCAAATCATCTGCAGCTTGATTTTTCGATCAGGTATATGATGAAGCTCTAACCCCTCAAATTTCTTCTCCAACTTTCTCCGCATTACAATAACCTGTCATAGCTGGGCTTCGACATCCCACTCCTTCATCACTTGATTAACAACCAGATCCGAGTCGCCGTAGACCATAAGGCGACGGACGCCGAGTGAAATGGCCATGCGCAATCCATACAGGAGTGCTTCATATTCTGCTTCATTGTTGTAAGAATCAAAGTGAATCTGGAGAACATATTTGAGCCTATCTCCTTGGGGGGAAACCAATACAACCCCTGCACCAGAACCGTTCAACATCTTGGAACCGTCGAAAAACATAGTCCAAAGGTGCTCGAGTGAACTTGAGTCGGAAGGCTGCTGTTCGATCCACTCGGCGAGGAAGTCTGCTATTGCTTGGGACTTGATGGCTTTCTTTGCCTCGAATTTGATATCAAGGGAAGGAGTTCAATCGCCCATTTTGCTACTCGACCAGTTGCATCTCTGTTATGAAGAATTTCCGACAATGGGGCGTCACGACGATCGTAATGGAATGATCGGAGAAATAATGAGCAACCTTCTTTGTGGTCATATAGATCCCATAAACAAGCTTCGATAGTGAGGGTATCTTTGCTTTGATGGGGTCAGTACTTCAGAAAGATAATAAACTGGGCGTTGAACTTTGAAGGCTTTTCCTTCTTCTTCCCGCTCGACCGTAAGTACGGTACTGACGACTTGTCCAGTGGCTGCAATGTAAAGCAGCAAAGGCTCTTTGCTGATTGGGGCAGCAAGCACCGGCTGGGTGGAGAGCAGAGCTTTGAGCTCTGCAAACGCTGCATCAGCTTCTAGAGTCCACTCGAACTTGTCTGACTTCTTCATCAATCGGTAAAGAGGCAATGCCTTTTCACCGAGGCGAGAGATGAATCGACTTAAAGCGTCCAAGCGTCCAGTAAGCTTCTGGACATCGCACACGCATGTATGCGCTTCATTCGGAGTATGGTGCCAACCTTTTCGGGTTAGCATCGATTCCTCGCTCGTAAACGAAAACCGAGTAACTTTCCACCAGGAACTCCAAATGTACACTTTGATGGGTTAAGCTTGATATCATACCTCCTGAGATTGGCAATTTTTTCAGCAAGGTCAGTCAACAGGTCGGAACCTTTTCGTGACTTGACCACTATATCATCCATGTACGCTTCTACATTCCGACTGATTTGAGTGAGCAAACACTTCTGAATCATCCTCATGAATGTGGCTCCGACATTCTTGAGACCGAATGGCATGGTGACATAACAGAAGCACCCGAATGGAGTGATGAACGCTGTTTTAATCTCATCAGGTCCATACAGACGGATCTGATGGTACCCGGAATAGGCGTCTAAAAAAGACGACCTCTCACATCCCGCAGTTGAGTCGACTATTTGGTCAATGCGAGGAAGAGGGAAATGATCTTTCGGGCAGGCCCGATTGATATGCTTGAAATCAATGCACATGCGCAACAACTTGTCCTTCTTGGGGACCATGACGACATTGGCAAGCCACTCGGAGTGGTAGATCTCTCGGATGAACTCTGCCGCTAAGAGCCGAGCCACCTCCTCGCCAATGGCCTTTCTCTTCTGGACGGCGGACCGCCAAAGATATTCTTTAACGGTTTGAATTTTGGGTCGACTCGTGGCGATGCTCAACCAACTCCACAGGAACACCGGCATGTCGCAGGCTTCCATGCAAAGATGTCCCAGTTCTCACGGAGGAACTGGATGAGCGCTTCTTCCTATTTTGAGTCGAGTGTTGTTGAGATGTTGGTCGGAGCAGCATTGGGATCAGTCAGGTGAATGTGAACCTGTTACGTCTCACCAGTCGACTGAAATGCTGACTCCGTAGCAGGCTTCTTAGCTCGTAACAAATCACTTGGATTTATAGTTTTCTGATACTCTTGTAGCTCTACCACTGCCAACTGAGCATCGGCGATCTTAGAGCCTTTCTGGAAGCACTCTTCCGCCTTCTTCCGATTGCCTGTTACAGTGATCACGCCTTTGGGACAAGGCATCTTCAGTTTAAGATACACGTAACATGGTCGGGCCATGAAACGTGCATAAGCTGGCCTTCTCAGAATAGCGTGGTAAGCGCTCTGGAAATCCACGACCTCAAAGGTCAACTTTTCTTTCCGGAAATGCTTCGAATCACCAAAAACTACATTAAGGGCAATTTGGCCGAGTGACTCAGCCTTCTTTCCAGGAATGACTCCGTGGAAGCTCATGTTATCGGGTAATCGAAGTCTGGACATTGGAATGCCCATTCCTTTCAACGTCTCCGCGTACAATATGTTCAGGCCACTACCACCATCCATCAGGACTTTGGTCAGTCGAGTGCCCTCAACAACTGAGTCGACCACCAATGCTTGCCTGCCAGGGGTGGCAATGTGCGTCGGGTGATCGACCGGTCGAATGTGATGGCGATGCGGGACCATTTCAGATAATTGGGAGTCGCCGGAGCAACCAAGTTCACTTCCCGATTGATAACCTTCAATCGACTTTTGCTTTCGACGTCATAAAAAATCATCAGGGTGGAATTGACCTGGGGATATCCATCATCACTGTCATCTTTGTCCTCAACTTTGTCTGTTTCCTTATCCTTATCCTTGAGTTGTTTCCCTTGGAACTGCTGAATCAAGAGCCGACACTGTCGAGTGGTATGTTTCGGGTAAATGAGTTTACCCTCTTCATCTTTCTTTGTATGAATATGACATGGCAAATCCAACACGTCGTTTTCATCCTGGTCTTTCACCTTCTTGGGGTTCCAAGGACCCTTGGGTTTCCCCTTGAACTTTCCTGGGGTCACAGCCAAGGCCTCTCCGGGAGCGGCTGGCTCGGCTTTGTGCTTCTGCTTCCGACTGGAATTTCCTCCGCCGGCCTCATTGGCGGCCAATTTATATTTACCACTCCGGAGCCGATCCTCTTCTTCACCATTTGCATACTTGGTGGCAATCTCCATCATCCGACTCAGGGTCAAATCTCATGTTCGACCAAATTTCAAACTCAAAACTCTGTTCTTGACACCTTCTTTGAAGGCTCAGATCGCCTGGTGATCGATACATTCTCGATTGTGTGGTGCAAAGTGATCCACCTCTAGATATAATCTCTCAAAGTTTCACTCGACTTTTGCACACACGATCGCAACTCCGTCCAATCTTCCGGTCGCTTTGCAAGTTCCTTCAAATGTCCCGACAAACACTCGTGCAAGATCTTCCCAAGTGTAACATCTTTGGGTGCTAACTGATTCAACCACGCCCTGGCTGAACCCTCCAACATAAGAGGCAAATGTTTCGTGGCTACCTCATCGTTGCCACCGCCGATCTGAACAGCCACTCGGTAATCTTCAAGCCAAGTGTTAGGCTTGGATTCACCAGTGTACTTACTGACTCCAGTCGCCAACCTGAAGTTGGGAGGAATCACATGGCTCGATGGCTCTCTTGAAACACTCGTCCCGAGACATGAACTTCTGCTTCTTTGGAGGGAACATCTCTATCATGGCCGTCTCGGTGAGCTCTCTTCTGTCGACCAAACCTTGAATGATAATAGATCTCGCATCAAAGCACGGTTCCACAGGGTCGATTGGAACTCTTCGCCTAACACTTGTCTTTGGCGTCTCTCGTCCTGCTGCCGAGGAGCGTATGATCCACCCCTCGGGGGAGGAGTGGGCACTCGACGTCGATCGTTACGATCGAATCGGTGCTCATACTGCTCGCGGCCCTTGTACTGATCATCACGCCGGCCCGCACGTTCCTCACGCCTCGGGGGCGATCTCGGACTATGGGCTGACTGGACTGAATTCGCAGCGACGGATCAACTGTGAATCTTGTTCCGCGCTGTGATACAACTGAGTTTTGATCTCCTGCCGCCCGGAGGAGATCTCTGATTTGCAGCAAACCTCTACCCGCCTCCGACTGGGAAGGCTGAATTGACTCTGCTATACGGGCGGCAGCTGCTAAATTCTGAATCGGAGTTCAATATACCTGAGTTGGCGGTTGAAAGAGCTGACGTTGATCGGATTACGGAACCCTTGGTCGCAAGACGCCGTCGAGTACTCGCTGAAGGTTCTCCAGTCGAGTGCGCTCAGCCAGGTTGGCCAAGCACGCATCCTCCAAGGCACGAGCCTCGGGGGTTTCTCTAACGATAGGAGTGTGAAGTGCATCCATGTTCCGACGGTGAAGCTCCTCTCTATGGAGCGAAGTGAGGGGCTCGGGCAAGTACTCTTCGTGGGCTTGCTCCGGATCGCCTCCACTGTCACCTCCGTTGGTGCGGGTGAATCCGGGGGGACTGCGTGGTCCATCGACCATCAGACCCTCTGCCGCCGGGTCACTGCTATCGCATTCGGACGCAGTCTCTGCGGAGCCAGTCGAACAGGCCGTAGAGATATTCGTCGGGCTCGATCGCCGCGACTTGGGGTGTGGCCGACTGGCGGGCCATCACATGCCTCACCCACCGCTTAAGCCTCGACCGACCGGAACGCTTGCGCCGGTGGGAGACTAGGAGCAAAGATGGCACAGGAGCCGACCCATACTGGGTCGACGATTGCCGCAGGAGGGCGCCGCGGACACACGCGCGAAAGTGCGTCGCCTGGACGGCGAAGCGCGGCCCACGCCGAGTGGAGCCTCCACGAAGCCAAGCGGAGTCGTCGGCGTCGAACGTGAGCGCACCGAGACGGATCTCGTGGCCGTCAACCAGAACTCCACTTGAAACCATGATGTAGGAGATCGAAAGAATCCCAACTTCTCCAACAAATCGCTAGAACACCAGCCCCACGGTGGGCGCCAACTGTCGTGGTTCTAAGTCTGACAGTAGAATGGGGGATAGGTATGGAGAGGCAAGTTCCTAGCTATGGAGTAGTTGTATATGCAAGGGATTTACGAGTTCAGGCCCTTCTCGGAGGAAGTAATAGCCCTACGTCTCGGAGCCCGGAGGTGGTCGACTGGATTATATGCGTATGTGTTACAGGGGTGCGAACCCTTCTACCTGTGGAGGGGGGTGGCTTATATAGAGTGCGCCAGGACCCTAGCCAGCCCACGTAGCAGAGGGTTTAAGGTACGTTAAGGCTAGGCGTTACTGGTAACGCCTTACATAAAGTGTCATTAAGATCATAAAGACTATTTAACTACATACCGTTTGGGCACCGAGTGGCTCTTGGACTCCTGGTGGTCGAGTGGGTCTTCATGATCGAGTGTCTTTGAATCTGTCGAGTGGAAACCTACCAGGTCGACTGGAAGGCCGCTTCTCTTGCGAGTGTCCTTATGGAGGGTAGCTTTGGGAAGGTCTATGACCCTACCCCAGGTACATGACTTCATCAGTGTGCGGGTCCTGAAAACAGGTAGAATGATCATCAAGAAGAACATCTAATAATTCCCCCACATGTCTGTACTTCTTGCCGCCTTGGTATATCTATCCTTCGAAAGGACCGATGAGCAGGCCGTCGGGAGGGGCCTGTGAAAGAAAAGACTAAAAAATGGTAAAAAGGAAAAGGAAAAGTATGTGTGGGAGCCGTATGATGGACCACAATCAAGTTACGCCTCCATCTATGCCCATGGTATTTTGAGTGTGTATTTATGTATGCGCGGTACGTATGCCGCCATTTGGTCAGGACTGAGACAGAGGCCGAATTACTAGTCGAGCTCCTGATGAGCTGGACTGTCCTGCTTCAGAGTAGTCCGGACTCGTTTGACAGTGTCCGGGAGCTTGGCCGCCGAATTAAGGTTCTGCTTGGTAAGGCCGCTCTGTACTTCTGCTGCCAGGGCTGCGGTGTGCTCCTCAGTACGGAGGGAGAGCTCCGTGTTTCCATTGACTGTTATAACACCGCATGGTCCGGGCATCTTGAGTTTGAGATAAGAATTGTGTGGTATCGCATTGAATCGGGCAAATGCAGTTCGTCCAAGCAGTGCATGAAAACCGCTGCGGAAGGGGACTATATTGAAGATCAAATCCTCGCTTCGGAAGTCGTCCGAAGATCCGAAGACGACTTCCAATGTGATTGAACCCGTGCAGCGGGCCTCTACACCTGGTATTACTCCTTTAAAGGTAGTTTTTGTGGGCTTGATCCTTGATGGACCGATGCCCATTTTGCGGACTGTATCCTGATAGAGCAGGTTGAGGTTGCTGCCACCATCCACGAGGACTCGCGTGAGGTGGAATCCATCAATGATTGGGTCAAAGACCAGTGCGGCTGAACCGCCATGCCGGATACTGGTCGGATGGTCCCTGCGATCGAAAGTGATTGGGCAGGAAGGCCATGGGTTGAATTTTGGGGCGACTAGCTCTATCGCATAGACGTCCCTAAGCGCACGTTTGCGCTCCCTCTTGGGGATATGGGTAACGTATATCATGTTCACCATTTTAACCTGGGGGGGGGACTTCTTCTGTCCCCCTTTCTTCGGTGTACGGGGCTCCTCGTCGTCGTCCTCACTCTGCGACCCCTTCTCCTTGTTCTTGGCGTTTAACTTGCCGGCCTGTTTAAAGACCCAACAGCTTCTGTTGATATGATTGGCTGGTTTGTCGGGGGTGCCGTGGATCTGACATGGACGATCGAGTATGCGGTCCAAGCTAGATGAGCCTGGATTGTTCCTTTTAAATGGCTTATTCCACTGGCCGGACTTGGAGCCACTGAATCCGGCGTTGACCGTCGTGTCATCGGTATTATCGCCGTTGCTTCGACACTTGTGCCTGTTGCGTCGGGGCTTGCCATTGCTATTTCTGGCTTCAGAGGTGACAAGTTCGCTTGAACTATTTTTGCTACGGGCTAGCCAGTGATACGTCTCCAACGTATCTAATTTTTTTGATTGTTCCATGCTATTATATTATCTGTTTTGGATGTTTATGGGCTTTATTATACACTTTTATATTATTTTTGGGACTAACCTATTAACCGGAGGCCCAACCCAAATTGTTGTTTTCTTGCCTATTTCAGTGTTTTGAAGAAAAGGAATATCAAATGGAGTCCAAACGGAATGAAACCTTTGGGAGAGTTATTTTTGGAATGAAAGCAATCCAGGAGACTTGGAGTACACGTCAGGGAAGCTTCGAGGTGGCCACGAGGCAGGGAGGTGCGCCTGCCCCCTGGGCGTACCCCACCCTCGTGGGGCCCTCGTGGCTCCCCTGACCGACTTCTTCTGCCTATATATATCCATATACCCTAAAAACATCAGGGAACAGATTAGATCGGGAGTTCCGCCGCCACAAGCCTCTGTAGCCACCAAAAACCAATCGGGACCCTGTTCCGGCACCCTGCCGGCGGGGGGAACCCTCACCGGTGGCCATCTTCATCATCCCGACGCTCTCCATGACGAGGAGGGAGTAGTTCACCCTCGGGGCTGAGGGTATGTACTAGTAGCTATGTGTTTGATCTCTCTCTCTCTCTCTCTCTCTCTCGTGTTCTTGAGATGGTATGATCTAGATGTACCGCGAGCCTTGATATTATAGTTGGATCTTATGATGTTTCTCCCCCCTCTACTCTCTTGTAATGGATTGAGTTTTCCCTTTGAAGTTATCTTATCGGATTGAGTCTTTAAGGATTTGAGAACACTTGATGTATGTCTTGCATGTGCGTATCTGTGGTGGCAATGGGATATCACGTGATTCACTTGATGTATGTTTTGGTGATCAACTTGTGGGTTCCGTGACCTCTTGAACTTATGCATAGGGGTTGGCACATGTTTTCGTCTTGACTCTCCGGTAGAAACTTTGGGGCACTCTTTGAAGTTCTTTGTGTTGGTTGAATAGATGAATCTGAGATTGTGTGACGCATATCGTATAATCCTACCCACGGATACTTGAGGTGACATTGGAGTATCTAGGTGACATTAGGGTTTTGGTTGATTTGTGTCTTAAGGTGTTATTCTAGTATGAACTCTATGATAGATCGAACGGAAAGAATAGCTTCATGTTATTTTACTATGGACTCTTGAATAGATCGATCAGAAAGGATAACTTTGAGGTGGTTTCGTACCCTACCATAATCTCTTCGTTTGTTCTCCTCTATTAGTGACTTTGGAGTGACTCTTTGTTGCATGTTGAGGGATAGTTATATGATCCAATTATGTTATTATTGTTGAGGGAACTTGCACTAGTGAAAGTATGAACCTTAGGCCTTGTTTCAACGCATTGCAATACCGTTTACGCTCACTTTTACCACTTGTTACCTTGCTGTTTTGATATTTTCAGATTACAAAAACCTATATCTACCATCCATATTGCACTTGTATCACCATCTCTTCGCCGAACTAGTGCACCTATACAATTTACCATTGTATTGGGTGTGTTGGGGACACAAGAGACTCTTTGCTATTTGGTTGCAGGGTTGTTTGAGAGATACCATCTTCATCCTACGCCTCCCACGGATTGATAAACCTTAGGTCATCCACTTGAGGGAAATTTTCTACTGTCCTACAAACCTCTGCACTTGGAGGCCCAACAACATCTTCAAGAAGAAGGTTGTGTAGTAGACATCAAGCAGTTTCTGGCGCCTTTGCCGGGGAGGTGAGTGCTTGAAGGTATATCTTTAGATCTTGCAATTAGTTTCTTGTTCTAGCACGAGTTTAGTTTATAAAAGAAAACTACAAAAAATAGAATTGAGTTTGCCTCATACGCTTCATCTTTTTAATATCTTTCGTGAGAATGATGGAAAGGAAAATTGTGCTCAAATGCTAGAAGAAGAAGTCTATAAAATGTTTGGCACTAAATATGTGAATGATGAGCATGATTGCAATGTTGTTAGTATGAATTCCTTGAATATCCATGATGCTAATGATATGCAAAGCCACAAGCTTGGAGAAGCTATGTTTGATGAAGATGATATTTTTTGTCCCCCAAGTTTTGATGAGCAAATTTATAATGATGAAAGCATGCCTCCTATTTATGATGATTATATTGATGAAAGTGGGTTCGGAAGAGTGTCAACTTTAGGAAGTAATGATCCCACTATTTTGGAGGGTGTTGAATCTTATTGTGATAATTATGAAAGTGGATTTGGAGAGGTCATGACTTTATTTAGTAATGAATCCACTATTTCGGAAGAGGTTCCAATTGATTATGAGAATAAAGTTGCTATCTATGATTATTATTGTGATGACATGTATGCTACAAAGAATAATGATAACCATGAAACTTGTCATCTTGATTTTAATTTTCAATTGGATTATGCCTCACATGATAGTTATTTGGGATAATTGTATTCATACCCTTAGTTGTGTCCCCCTCAACCGATATGCCCCTAGTTTTTGAAAACACGTGGTCTTGCCCAACCTACTTTGTCGTCTTGTGCTTTTGCCCTTTGACCGTTTGACCGTCACTTTGAAAACTTCATAACTAATTCATACTAAATCAGAAAAATGCAAATAAGATACCAACATGTTTGGAAAAACATCACATGTATGTCAATGTCACTTGCATTCATGACAAAAGTGTTGGTAAGTGCCCATCCGAGTTTTAGCTCTTATCCTACCACCATGAACAGGAAAGTCTAAAAAAACTTCAAAAAATTCAAGAAAAATTTGGTGCCAAAGGATTGTAAATGTTTTAAGTGCTTGCCAAGTTTCATCAGGGAATGACATTCGTGGAAGTCGTGGAAAAAACAGTCAACACTCAAAAATAGACTGTTTTTTTGCCACGACTTCCACGAATGTCATTCCCTCATGAAACTTGGCAGGCACTTAAAACATTTACAATTCTTTGGCACCAAATTTTTCTTGAATTTTTTGAAGTTTTTTTAGACATTCCTGTTCATGGTGGTATGATAAGAGCTAAAACTCGGATGGACACTTACTAACACTTTTGTTATGAATGCGAGCCACATTGACATACAGGTGATGTTTTTCCAAACATTTTGGTATCTTATTTGCATTTTTCTGATTTAGTATGAATTACTTATGAAGTCTTCAAAGTGACGGTCGAACGGTCAAAGGGCAAAAGCACAAGACGACAAACTAGGTTGGGCAAGACCATGTGTTTTCAAAAACTAGGGGCATATCGTTTGAGGGGGACACAACTAAGGGTATGGATACAATTATCCCTAGTTATTTTGTTGAGTTTGCTCCCACTATTTCGAATGAGAAGAAATTTGCTTATGTGGAGAGTAATAAAAATTATATGCTTGTGCATCATGAGAATAATGCTTTATCTGCTGGTTATATTGTTGAATTCATTCATGATGCTACTGAAAATTATTATGAAGGAGGAATTTATTCTTGTAGTAATTGCAATAATACCAAGTTTCCTCTCTATGTGCTTAAAGTTTTGAAGTTATGCTTGTTTTGCCTTCCTATGCTAGTTGATTATTGTTCCCATAAGTTGGTTGCTCACAAAATCCCTATGCATAGGAAGTGGGTTAGACTTAAATGTGCTAGTCATATTCTTCATGATGCTCTTTATGTTTCAATTCTTATCTTTTATGTGAGCATCATTGAAATCATCATGCCTAGCTAGGGGCATTAAACGTTAGCGCTTGTTGGGAGGCAACCCAATTTTATTTTTGTTCTTTGCTTTTGCTCCTGTTTAGTAATAAATAACACATCTAGCCTCTAGTTAGATGTGGTTTTATGTTTTAGTTATTGTTTGTGCCAAGTAGAACCTTTGGGAAGACTTGGGTGAAGTCTTTATGATCATGCTGTAAAAAACAGAAACTTTAGCGCTCACGAGATTAGCTGCAATTTTTTACTGGAGAGTGCTTTTAGGTTGATTATTTTTGAAGTTGATTAATAGACAAATTCCTCAGGTCCACCAATTTATTTCAGAATTTTTGGAGTTCCAGAAGTATACATTTGATACAGATTACTACAGACTGTTCTGTTTTTGACAGATTCTGTTTTCACTGTGTTGTTTGCTTATTTTGATGAATCTATGAGTAGTATCAGAGGGTATGAACCATAGAGAAGTTGGAATATAGTATATATTACACGAATATGAATTTAGAATGAGTTCACAACAGTACCTAAGTGGTGGTTTTATTTTCTTATACTAACGGAGCTTACAAGTTTTCTGTTGAGTTTTGTGTTGTGAAGTTTTCAAGTTTTGGGTAAAGATTCGATGGACTATGGAATAAGGAGTGGAAAGAGCCTAAGCTTGGGGATGACCAAGGCAACCCAAGGTGAAAGTGCAACTATCCCTAGGTGGTTTTGGTAATTCATAACAACATATAGCTCATTGAGCTAATGCTATTCCAAGACTATTATTTCAGGAAAGCTCAATGAATGGCATGGCATGGATGTTGAAAGTGGATCCCTCAAAATACTAAGGACAAAGGATTGGCTCAAGCTCAAAAGCTCAAGACTCTTCATTTTACATTTTAGTGATCCAAGATCACATTGAGTCTATAGGAAAAGCCAATACTATCAAGAAGGGATGAGGTGTTGCTTAATGAGCCTTTTGCTTCATGTGCTTAGTGATATGCTCCAAAACCCTCAACTACTTTCCCACATCCACAAATGACCTAAACCTAAAGCCCAAATCGGTCAAACCGATTCTTTCTATCCGGCGCCACCGATTCCAAAAGTCATAGCCACTGCCACAAACCCTAAGAAAATCGGTCTTACCGATAGGGATCTCGGTCTCACCGAGATGGGGTTGCAATCTCTCTGCTTCCCTTCGTAACGTTTCGGTCTAACCGAAGTGAGCGATCGGTCCCACCGAGATTGCAATGTAAACTCTCTATTTCCTTTTTGCTAACATTTCGGTCTCACCGAAAAGAGCAAATCGGTCCCACCGAGTTTACCTGACCAACTCTCTGGTTAGCTAATTACCAAAATCGGTCTCACCGAGTTTGTGTAACCGGTCTCACCGAGATTACGTTATGCCCTAACCCTAACCATATAGGTCTCACCGAGATGCATGTCAGTCCCACCGAAAATCACTAACGGTCACTAGGTTTACTAAATCGGTCCGACCGAGTTTAACTATTCAGTCCCACCGAGTTTGGTAAATTGTGTGTAACGGTTAGATTTTGTGTGGAGCCTATATATACCCCTCCACCTCGTCTTCATTCGTGGAGAGAGCCATCAGACTAAACCTACACTTCCAACTTACCATTTCTGAGAGAGAACCACCTACCCTTGTGTTGAGGCCAAGATATTCCATTCCTACCATATGAATCTTGATCTCTAGCCTTCCCAAGTTGCTTTCCACTCAAATCATCTTTCCACCAGATCCAAATCCTATGAGAGAGAGTTGAGTGTTGGGGAGACTATCATTTGAAGCACAAGAGCAAGGAGTTCATCATCAACACACCATTTGTTACTTCTCGGACAGTGGTGTCTCCTAGATTGGCTAGGTGTCACTTGGGAGCCTCCGACAAGATTGTGGAGTTGAACCAAGGAGTTTGTAAGGGCAAGGAGATCGCCTACCCGTGAAGATCTACCGCTAGTGAGGCAAGTCCTTCGTGGGCGACGACCATGGTGGGATAGACAAGGTTGCTACTTCGTGGACCCTTCGTGGGTGGAGCCCTCCGTGGACTCGCGCAACCGTTACCCTTCGTGGGTTGAAGTCTCCATCAACGTGGATGTACGATAGCACCACCTATCGGAACCACGACAAAAACATCTGTGTCTCCAATTGCGTTTGAATCCTCTAAACCTTTCCCCTTACTTTCTTGCAAGTTGCATGCTTTAATTTCCGTTGCCAATATACTCTTTGCATGCTTGCTTGAATTGTGTGATGATTGCTTGACTTCTCCTAAAATAGCTAAAATCTGCGAAACTATAAAATTGGGAAAAGGTTAAGTTTTTAATTGGTCAAGTAATCTAATCACCCGCCCCCTCTAGACATACTTCAAGGTCCTACAAGTGGTATCATAGCTTTGGTCTCCATTTGCTTTGATTTCCATAGCTTTTGGTGGTCATAGCCTTGGTTTCACAACCTAGGAGAGTATGGCGTCTAGCGAGAAATTATCACCGTAGAGGTCCTTACTTTGATGGTACTAATTTTGCTAGTTGGAAGCATAAAATGAAAATGCATATTCTTGGACATAACCCCGCCGTTTGGACAATTATTTGTATTGGCTTGCAAGGTGAATTTTTTGATGGGAGAGAACCGAACCTGAAGCTAATGCGGAAGAATAGAAGATGCTACAATACAACGCTCAAGCATGTGACATCATCTTCAACGGATTGTGCCCCGAAGAATTCAACAAAATCAGCCGTCTTGAGAATGCAAAGGAGATTTGGGATACTTTGATTGATATGCACGAAGGTACCGAGTCCGTCAAGGAATCCAAGTTGGATGTGCTCCAAAGTCAGCTTGACAAGTTCAAAATGAAGGATGGTGAAGGTGTCGCTGAAATGTACTCTAGGCTTGCTCTTATCACAAATGAGATTGCCGGCTTAGGGAGTGAAGAGATGACCGACAAATTCATCATCAAGAAGATCCTAAGAGCATTGGATGAAAAGTATGATACCGTGTGCACATCGATCCAAATGATGCCAAACTACAAAGATCTCAAGCCAACGGAAGTCATTGGAAGGATTGTTCCTCATGAGATGTCACTCAAGGACAAGAAGGAACTTCACAACAAGTCAAGTGGTGCTTACAAAGCCCCAAGTGAAGCCCCCACATCATCAAGTGAGAAACCAACCTTCAATGAAGAATTGAGCTTAATGGTGAAGAACTTCAACAAATTCTACAAGAGTAGAAGCAAAGAAAGAAGCTCCAAGTCAAGGTCTTACAATGACAAGAGATCTTCTAGTCGAGAGCGCAATTGCTACAATTGTGGGAGACCCGGACACTGCTCTAATGAGTGTACGGCACCCTACAAAAGAAGAGAAGATTCTCCAAGAAGAAGAAGCAAAAGAGAAGAATCACCATCAAGAGAGAGGAGGAGTAGAGATGATCGTTATGAACGAAGACCCTCATGGAGAAGCAAGGATTCGGAAAGAAAGGACAAGTCATCAAGGAGCTACACAAAACGAAGACATCAAGCTCATGTTGGTGAATGGGTTTCCGGCTCCGACTCCGACCATCACTTCGAGAGAAGCTATCACTCCGACTCCGAATATACTCAAGATGAAGGTGTTGCCGGTCTAGCACTTGTATCAACCAACTCCTACGACATATTTGATTCACCAAATGAAGGAATTGGAAGATGCTTCATGGCCAAAGGTCCTAAGGTAACACACCCCGAGTATATTGATTTTGATGTTGATGAAGATGACTTGCTAGGTGATGATGATTTACTTGTTGACAACTCTAGTGATGAATACTATGATGAAACGTCAATTAATCATGCTAATCAAGCGAATGACAATGATAAGGAGAAAATTGAGCTTCTAACTAAAGAACTAAACACTCTTAAGTTGGCTCATGAAACTATCTTCGAAGATCATCGAGAACTTTTAAGGGCTCATGAGAAGTTACGCTTTGAAAAGCTCAATCTTGAGTAAGAGCATGAGTTCTTAAAGGCAATCAACGATGATCTCCGCAAGAAAAGTTCTTCTTACATTGCCAAGCGTTTACTCTTATCTACTTACATGCCTCAAGTCAAGTCTAGTAACAAGTACAAGAAAGATACTTCCTCTAGTAGTAACAACAATAATAATGTCAAATCCAATGTTGTTGCTTCTAGTAGTTCTCTTGATTCCACTAATGATTCTCTTAGCCAAGTTACTCTTGAGCAATAAAATAGTTCTTGAAGGGAATTATAGAGAAAGGTGTTTACAAGAGCCTTGCGGGAGTAAGCAATTCGAGGAAATTATGCATAAGCAAGGAAGGCACCGGAAGAATCAAGGTGTTGGTTTTGAACGAAAGTTCACCGCCAATGGAGTTGAGTGGGAAGAAGATCAATATCCCAAGACAAAGTTTGTTCCTCAACAAGAGAACTATGATCCTACTTCCTTCAAGGGGACACAAGCTCAAGATGATCTTCCACCACAAGACCACAAGAACAAAGGCAAGGACAAGCTTCAAGAAGAGATTGATGCAGTTGAGGAAGCACGTTATGCCTCGTTCAAGTGGGTCCCCAAGACTACATCAAGTTCTACTTCATCAAGTACAACTACTACTCCAAGGATTCCCATCAAGATGATGTGGATCCCGAAGAAGAAGAACTAGAGAGTTCTTGAGGGTGACTCCGCCAACAATCTTCACTCATATCATTTTGGCAAGAAGAAGTGCAATCAACTTTCACATCTTGCACTAGTTCAAGGAGTCACAAACCCTCATGTTGGTAAGGCAAGGGACAAGGTAACCTAATGTTTTCATGGACATCATCTTGTGTGTGCATCACTCTATGTCTACGGATATTCTTGTTTGTTCCTTGTGGGACTAACCCATGTAGGCAAGTTGAAAGTGCAACTCACTCCAAAGGATTGCTCCGAAAGATATACATCAACATTGAGCATCTACATCTTCAACACCTACATGAAGTCATCATCGACAAAACCCAAGGTTACTTCATCCCTCTAAGGGGGAATCTCACATCTAGGGGGAGCTTAACTCTAAGAATTGAGTCAAAGCAACTCTAATGGTGTGAACACATTAATGCATTATGTAAAAGTGGTAACCCCACTTGAGCTTAAACGATGAGTATGACCTATGATCAAATGTTCTCATTTGACTCCTAAGTCAATATACTCATATATAGATGACCTAGTCATCGCCAATTGGTTGATAGATGCTAGAATTGGTTGTGCATGCTTTGCCACATATTTCAATAGCCATCTTATTGTGTGAGCATGTTGGTGCATATTTTACTCATTCAAGGACATCCACTTGTTGTTGTGTATGTTTGGTTTCTTTTCTTTGAGCCAAGTGGATGGACAAGAATGCCTAAGAACCTTCTTTAGCTATCTATGCTTTTCTCGTCTCAAACTCTATTCATGCTACATCACAAAATTTGATCAAGTCAGATTCGAACCACAATGTGTGAGGAGCACTCGGAGTCCCCGATTTGTCATAAACTTAAGCTTCCAAAACCTCTTAATGATTCTCGGTCTGACCGATCCTTCCATTTCGGTCCTACCGAGATCATCAAGTTGATCTGAGTTTTCAATCTCGGTGCAACCGATTTGAACTTTTCGGTCTCACCGAGTTGCTGTAACTGAACACAGTTATGCATCTCGGTGCCACCGAGTTGTTCCACTCGGTCACACCGACAGGGTCGGGCTATATATAGTCACGGGCAAAATTTTGGAAATTTCTCCGAAACCCTTCGCCCGCGCATCAGCTCGCTCTGCCATCGTGGTCTCCGGATCGTCTCCTCGTCGCCAGCAGCCTCCTGTCGCTGGTCTTCGCCGCCGTCAACGGATTTCGTCCCCGCAGTTGCCGCCATAGCAAGTCCACCGCCAAGTTAGGGTATGGACTTGATCTTTGTGCTATCCACGTCTGATTCCTAGCACATTGTTCTCATATTGAATCTTGCCACAATTGCAACTCGTCTATCTAGCCAAAGTAGTTCATAGATTAGATGTGAATCAAATTTTTAGGTTTAGGTTTCCGCCGAAACCATCTCGGACCCACCGAGTTGAAAAACTCGGTCTCACCGATTTGGCCTATGCCATTGCACTAGTGACTCTCGATCTGACCGAGAATTACTAATTGGTGCAACCGATTTGAAAATTCTGTGAAACCCTAGCAGTCTCGGTGCCACCGAACTGAAACTCGGTCCAACCGAGATCATCAGTTTAGGTTCCAAAACTGCTTCGGTATCACCGAGTTTGAAAATCGGTGGATCCGAAATGCTACGTGGAAAACTAAAACTGAACTTTTGAGTCATTCTTTTGCAAAAACCTCTGCATTTTGTGATGCTCATCTTTTCTATCTCATCTATAAACTCTTCACGGGGTCAACGATCGACTTTTGCAGTATGTCTGATCAAAGTGACAGCCAGAACAGGTCAGAAGAGCTGATAGACTTGAGTGAGGGCACTAGTTCCTCAACTTCAGATGAAGGGAGCAGAAGTACTCCTAGCAATTTGCCTAAGGCTGCTACTAGGCAAAGGAGGAAAAGAAATTCAGATTCAGAGGATGAATATTACAGGGCTGAGGAAGATGAGGCTACTTCCAAGAAAGTTGTGCTCAAGAAGGAAAGGGTCATGAAGACCAAAAGGACTGCAGGAAGACAACCAATGTCTAAGGCCAGAACATCAACTCAACTATCTGGAAATCCTTATCCCAAAGAGCGATTCTTTGAGAGCAAGAAGAGGAAGGAAAGGGTCAAGATGACCATGGCCAAAGTTATTGGGAAGCCTTCCATGATGGAAGAGGAAGAGCTTCTTGCACCGGCACCAAAGGCACCAAACCTTATGGGTGACGCAATCAGATCTGGGGCTGCCACATCTAAGCCCAAGGAAGCACCCAAAGCTGCCCCCAAGGCCAAGTCTGCACCAAAGAGGAATACTAGGAGTATTCCAACTACTGAGAAGAACAAGGCCCCAGTGCCTGAGGTTGATGAGGAAGATGAAGGACAAGTTCTGAGGAAGCTTAAGCCAAAGATACCAGACCACAATGATGCCCATCCTGTGGCTGAGGACATGAGAATCAGGAAGGATTCAGGGCTGAGACTGTGGAGGATGGAAGATCCATATGCTTCAAGAAGAAGAACTACTGTTGATTACAGGTTCCATACAAAGGAACAACAGGACTTCTATGAGACAATCTTGTTGGACAAGAAGCCCATTGTGTGTGATATGAGGTGGGTCGACTGGACCTACATGAAGGAGAATGAACAGCACTATCCTGGAGTGCAAGATAGTTTTGTTGCTTGTGGAGTTGCAGATTTTGTTGGGCAAAAACTCACAAATTGGAATGATGAACTTATCATGCAGTTCTACTCCACAACACATTTTTACCCAGATGGGAGAATTGTTTGGATGTCTGAAGGTACAAGGTACCAGTCAAGCTGTTGAGGAGTGGGCAAGTCGATAAATGCCCCCAAGGAGAATGAGGATGACCTAGACATTTATGCCAAGAAGAAAATGGATCACAATTCCATGGCACACATGTACAAGGAAATTCCGGACAAGGCACTAGAGACTCACAAGTTTGGGTCAGTTCACTTCCTATTTGTCGGGGTTGCCAACTATCAATTGGATTACGAGGCACACTTTGTTGCCCAAGTGCAGTGACCATAACATGACCAGGAGGGCATGCCATCAACATGTTGCATGTGTTTGATGTGCCACAGAAGTTTAAAGTCATGAGCACGATCATTGAAACTATCAAGAGGACTGCAGCAGATCAGAAGAGGAGATGTGGATATGCACCTCAGATTCAAGAACTGATAAACTCAAAGATGGGCACAGGAAAATATCAGTTGGATAAGGAACACTTTCCACTTTATCCAGACTTTGAGGACAATGAGGTTATCATGAATGAAGATGATCCACAATCAGTTCAAGCTCAGGAGAAGAAGGAGAAGGCAAAGAGGGAGAAGGCTGCCAAGATGCCAACTCAAGAGGAGGCATCTGAATATTTCTTGAAGAACAAGCAGGAGCAGCTTGGTTACTTAATAGTATCAACTCTGAGGATTGAGAAGGGATTGGCCACCCTAACTCAAAACCAGGAGAGCTTGGAGAGAATCATTGAACAAAAGTTCTATAACTTAGATGTGAAAATGGCGAGATTGAGGCGCATTGGAGGAGCTACAAGAGGACATGCAGGAGAGGAAGGGCAAGACAACAACAAATGTGTTTGCCAGAGTGCCTAGAGCCCAGAGGTCATCTGTTGTGCCAGTTTCTGACACAAGAGCAACTTCGTCTGCACCAGCTACAGCCTCAGTGCCACCAGCTCCAGCACCTACATCAGCTCCAGCTCCATCAACTTCAACTGAAGCTTTCATCCGAGGAGCCATCTCTACACCACCACCAGAAGATCAAGCCTGAGAGTCGATCTAGCACTATGCATTTTCTATGAACTTTTTGGTAACTTGTTGCCAAAGGGGAGAAAAATGCATAGATCATAGGCTTCGAGAGAGAGAGTGTTGCTTTTGTTCTCTCTTGCTTTATTTGGTGGTTTTTCAAACTTTGTTTGCTTTTGGTTGAGATACTATGTTTGTGAGACATTGATGATCATGTGTTTGATCATAAGCTACACTTATGCATGCTTGATATTATCCTATCTATCTTATGTGATCACTCACTATGCTTGGTGATGTGTGCATGTATTCATTGTTTATTATTTTGAGCGCTCCACCAAGATGTATGTGACATGGAAGAGTAACCCATGAGCCTAATTCATTGTGCATTTGCAGTCCAAAGCAAATCTAAAACTATGCACAAATTTAGGGGAGCTCTTGCTTATCACATACTTCTCAAAGCGACGATGTTATTTAAATTTTATTATCATTTGTCGAAGCTTTGATCTATATGTTGTCATCAATTACCAAAAAGGGGGAGATTGAAAGTGCAACTATCCCTAAGTGGTTTTGGTAATTCATAACAACATATAGCTCATTGAGCTAATGCTATTCCAAGACTATTATTCAGAAAAGCTCAATGAATGGCATGGCATGGATGTTGAAAGTGGAACCCTCAAAATACTAAGGACAAAGGATTGGCTCAAGCTCAAAAGCTCAAGACTCTTCATTTTACATTTTAGTGATCCAAGATCACATTGAGTCTATAGGAAAAGGTAATACTATCAAGAAGGGATGATGTGTTGCTTAATGAGCCTTTTGCTTCATGTGCTTAGTGATATGCTCCAAAACCCTCAACTACTTTCCCACATCCACAAATGACCTAAACCTAAAGCCAAAATCGGTCACACCGATTCTTTCTATCCGCGCCACCGATTCCAAAAGTCATAGCCACTGCCACAAACCCTAAGCAAATCGGTCTTACCGATAGGGATCTCGGTCTCACCGAGATGGGTTACAATCTCTGTTTCCCTTCATAACGTTTCGGTCTAACGAAGTGAGCGATCGGTCCCACCGAGATTGCAATGTAAACTCTCTGTTTCCTTTTTGTAACATTTCGGTCTCACCGAAAAGAGCAAACCGGTCCCACCGAGTTTACCTGACCAACTCTCTGGTTAGCTAATTACCAAAATCGGTCTCACCGAGTTTGTATGTCGGTCTCACCGAGATTACGTTATGCCCTAACCCTAACCATATCGGTCTCACAGAGATGCATGTCAGTCCCACCGAAAATCACTAACGGTCACTAGGTTTACTAAATCGGTCCGACCGAGTTTAACTATTCGGTCCCACCGAGTTTGGTAAACTGTGTGTAACGGTTAGATTTTGTGTGGAGGCTATATATACCCCTCCACCTCCTCTTCATTCGTGGAGAGAGCCATCCGACTAAACCTACACTTCCAACTTACCATTTCTGAGAGAGAACCACCTACCCTTGTGTTGAGGCCAAGATATTCCATTCCTACCATATGAATCTTGAACTCTAGCCTTCCCAAGTTGCTTTCCACTCAAATCATCTTTCCACCAGATCCAAATCCTATGAGAGAGAGTTGAGTGTTGGGGAGACTATCATTTGAAGCACAAGAGCAAGGAGTTCATCATCAACACACCATTTGTTACTTCTTGGAGAGTGGTGTCTCCTAGATTGGCTAGGTGTCACTTGGGAGCCTCCGACAAGATTGTGGAGTTGAACCAAGGAGTTTGTAAGGGCAAGGAGATCGCCTACTTCGTGAAGATCTACCGCTAGTGAGGCAAGTCCTTCGTGGGCGGCGGCCATGGTGGGATAGACAAGGTTGCTACTTCGTGGACCCTTCGTGGGTGGAGCCCTCCGTGGACTCGCGCAACCGTTACCCTTCGTGGGTTGAAGTCTCCATCAACGTGGATGTACGATAGCACCACCTATCGGAACCACGACAAAAACATCCGTGTCTCCAATTGCGTTTGAAACCTCTAAACCTTTCCCCTTACTTTCTTGCAAGTTGCATGCTTTAATTTCCGCTGCCAATATACTCTTTGCATGCTTGCTTGAATTGTGTGATGATTGCTTGACTTTTCCTAAAATAGCTAAAATCTACCAAACTATAAAATTGGGAAAAGGTTAAGTTTTTAATTGGTCAAGTAGTCTAATCACCCCCCCCTCTAGACATACTTCAAGGTCCTACACAAGGTAATATTTAAGGACGACCAAGAGCCTAAGCTTGGGGATGCCCCGGATGGTATCCCGTCTTTCGTCTTCGTTCATCGGTAACTTTACTTGGAGCTATATTTTTATTCACCACATGATATGTGTTTTGCTTGGAGCGTCGTTTTATTTACTTTTTTTGCTTTCTGTTTGAGTAAAATACCAAGATCTGAAATACTTAAATGTTAGAGAGTCTTCACATAGTTGCATGATTATTTGACTACTCATTGATCTTCACATATCTTTCGGAGTAGTTTGTTGTTTGCTCTAGTGCTTCACTTATATCTTTTAGAGCACGACGGTAGTTTTATTTTGAAGAAATAGATGAACTCTCATGCTTCACTTATATTATTTTGAGAGTCTTTAGAATAGCATGGTAATTTGCTTTGGTTATGAATTTAGTCCTAATATGATGGGCATCCAAGATGGGTATAATAAAAAGTTTCATATAGAGTGCATTTAATACTATGTGAAGTTTGATTCCTTATGATTGTTTTGAGATATGAGGATGGTAATATTAGAGTCATGCTAGTTGAGTAGTTGTGAATTTGAGAAATACTTGTTCTAAAGTTTGTGATTCCCGTAGCATGCACGTATGGTGAACTGTTATGTGATGAAGTCGGAGCATGATTTATTTATTGATTGCCTTCCTTATGAGTGGCGGTCGGGGACGAGCGATGGTCCTTTCCTACCAATCTATCCCCCTAGGAGCATGCACGTAGTACTTTGTTTCGATAACTAACAGATTTTTGCAATAAGTATGTGAGTTCTTTATGACTAATGTTGAGTCCATGGATTATACACACTCTCACCCTTCCACCATTGCTAGCCTCTCTAATACCGCGCACCTTTCGTTGGTATCATACACCCACCATATACCTTCCTCAAAACAGCCACCATACCTACCTATTATGGCATTTCCATAGCCATTCCGAGATATATTGCCATGCAACTTTCCACCGTACCGTTTATTATGACACGCTCCATCATTGTCATATTGCTATGCATGATCATGTAGTTGACATCGTATTTGTGGCAAAGCCACCGTTCATAATTCTTTCATACATGTCACTCTTGATTCATTGCACATCCCGGTACACCGCCGGAGGCATTCATATAGAGTCATACTTTTGTTCTAAGTATTGAGTTGTAATCCCTGAGTTGTTAGTAAATAAAGTGTGATGATCATCATTATTAGAGCATTGTCCCAGTGAGGAAAGGATGATGGAGACTATGATTCCTGCACAAGTCGGGATGAGACTCCGGACGAAAAAAAAGAGGCCAAAGAAGCCCAAAAAAAAGAGGCCATAAAAAAGGAGAAGGCCCAAACAAAAAAAATGAGAGAAAATGAGAGAAGGGACAATGCTACTATCCTTTTACCACACTTGTGCTTCAAAGTAGCACCATGATCTCCATGATAGAGAGTCTCCTATGTTGTCACTTTCATATACTAGTGGGAATCTTTCATTATAGAACTTGGCTTGTATATTCCAATGATGGGCTTCCTCAAAATGCCCTAGGTCTTCGTGAGCAAGCGAGTTGGATGCACACCCACTTAGTTTCTTTTGTTGAGCTTTCATACACTTATAGCTCTAGTGCATCCGTTGCATGGCAATCCCTACTCACTCACATTGATATCTATTAATGGGTGAGGGAGTCCTGGATTAGGGGGTCCTCGGACTGCCGGACTATATACTTTGGCCAGACTGTTGGACTATGAAGATACAAGATTGAAGACTTAGATCACGTAATGGGATGGGACTCTCCTTGGCGTGGAAGGCAAGCTTGGCAATTCGGATATGTAGATCTCCTCCCTTGTAACTGACTCTGTGTAATCCTAGCCCTCTCCGATGTCTATATAAACCGGAGGGTTTAGTCCGTAGGACAAGAATAACAATCATAATCATAGGCTAGCTTCTAGGGTTTAGCCTCTACGATCTTGTGGTAGGTCAACTCTTGTAATACTCATGTAATCAAGATCAATCAAGCAGGAAGTAGGGTATTACCTCCATTGAGAGGGCCCGAACCTGGGTAAACATTGTGTCCCCCGCTCGTGTTACCATCCACCTTAGACGCACAGTTCGGGACCCCCTACCCGAGATCCGCCGGTTTTGACACCGACATTGGTGCTTTCGTTGAGAGTTCCACTGTGCCGTCACCATAAGGCTTGATGGCTCCTTTGATCATCGTAACGATGCGATCCAGGGTGAGGTTTTTCCCCCCGGACAGATCTTCAGATTCGGGCGTTTCCGCTGCGGGCCAACTTCGCAGCCATCTGGAGCAGATCGAGAGCTACGACCCTGGCCGTCAGGTCAGTTTTGGAAACTTAAACAATACTGCTGACATCCGCGGAGACTTGGTCTTCGATGGATTCGAGCCCTTGTCAGGTGCGCCACACGGTCACGACGAGCATGACTTAACGCTGCCGTCGGACGGTGTTCGGGAGATCACACCTATGGTTACTCTGACCCTCAATACGGAGCAGATTGCACCGTCCGAAGACGGGTGGATGGACCCCGTCACGGAGGCCGCACACTCAGTGGCGATAGAGCCGAATACTGACTTCACCTACTACAAGACCTGTGTTGCCGGATCCTCGGGTTCGTCCCCGGCCACGGGCTCCGAACCACCTGCGTCCGTGCCTATCGAATCTGATTGGGCACCGATCATGGAGTTTTCCTTCGCGGATATCTTTTAGCACTCACCCCTGGGCGACGTGCTAAATTCATTAAAGTCTCTCTACTTGTCAGGAGACCCTTGGCCGAACTATGTCCGGCTTGAGTGGGAAGCGGACGAGGAAGAAATTCGTTCCCCACCCACCACCCACTTAATAGCCACTGTCGACGACTTAACCGACACGCTCGATTTCGACTCTGAAGACATCGATGGTATGGACGACGATGCAGGAGAGTTACAGGAACCACCGCCCACAGGGTACTGGACAGCCACTTCATCACACGATATATATATGGTGGATACACCCAAAGAAAACAATGACGAGGAACGGAAGGATGCAGCGAAGGATAGTTCCCTCGAGAAGCAACCAAAGCAACGGCTTAGGTGCCGCTCCAAATCCCGCCTCGGCAAAAATAGCGATAATAGCGCAAGAAAAAATAATACCCCGGTCGAATCCAGAGGAAATGATGACCACGTGGACCCAGCGACAGAGCTGGACGAGCCAGCGAACGGCAAACTCGGTACGGAGCCACTGTCCGATCACGGTGAAGCCAAGGATAAAGCTAATCAACCTGTCTCTGGAGACGAGAACAGTCCGAACGACGAGGAACACATCATCCCGGAAACGCACTTGGAGTAAGAGAACCTCCATAAAAGGCTTATTGCTACCGCGAGGAGTCTAAAGAAGCAGAAGCAAAGGCTTAAGGCCGCGCAAAATACACTCAACAGTAAATGGAACAAAGTGCTTGACACTGTAGAAAAGTACGGTGGCAGTCGCCACACAAAGAGCTATCCAAAGCGCAAGCTGCTGCCTGAATTCGATGACGAGGCTTTGGAGCCTATACAGCCGAAAAATAAAACGGCTGATCAGCCAGACCGACCACCCCGTGGCCGCGATAGGGCGGCTAACGATGTCGGTATGACTAGGTCCATCTACAGATCTAGGAAGCGCGCTCCGGCACACAATCAAAACCGAAGACTACAACCGTCAGAATGCCATGCCACATCCAAATACAGGGGTGCCGCACACCCCCTATGCTTCACCGATGAGGTGCTGGATCACGAATTTCCAGAGGGATTCAAACCCATGAACATAGAGGCATACGACGTAACGACAGACTCTGGGGTCTGGATCGAGGACTTTATCCTCCATATCCATATGGCTCGCAGAGATGATCTCCACGCCATCAAATACTTGCCCCTCAAGTTGAAAGGACCAGCCGAACCTTTGGTGAAGAGCCTCCGAAAACTTCATTTGGAAGTTGGGAAGAGCTTGAGGATGCTTTTAGGGCTAATTTTCAAGGGACCTATGTCCGACCTCCGGACGCAGACGATTTAAGTCATATAATTCAACAGCCCGGAGAGTCAGCCCGAAAGCTTTGGAACAGATTCCTCACTAAGAAGAATCAGATTGTCGATTGTCCGGACGCCGAAGCCTTAGCGGCTTGGAAACACAGTGTCCGGGACGAATGGCTCGCCAGACACCTCGACCAGGAAAAACCGAGGACAATGGCAGCCCTAACAAGCCTTATGACCCGCTTTTGCACGGGCGAAGATAGTTGGCTGGCCCGTAGCGGCACCAGCGACCTAGGCACATCCGAACTCAGGGATGGTAATGGAAAACCACGACACAATAAAAGAAAGCGTCAAAACAATTAAGACAGCCCAGACAACACGATGGTAAATGCCGGATTCAGGGGCTCTCAATCCGGTCAACGGAAAAAGCCATTTAAAGGCAATCGAGATGGACCATTTAGCCTAAAGATTCTAGACAAATTATGTTAGATTCAAGGCACCTCTGACAAACCTGCAAATCACACCAACAGAGAATGCTGGGTTTTTAAGCAGGCCGGTAAGCTAAATGCCGAACACAAGGGGAGGGAGACATCAAGTGAAGACGAGGATGAGCCTCGCCAGCAAAACACTGGGTGACAGAAAAAATTCCCACCAGAGGTCAAAACAGTGAACATGGTTCACGTAACGAAGAGAAGGAGCACGCGCGCACTCCGACACGTATGTGCCGTGGAGCCCGTCACCCCCAAGTTCAACCCTTGGTCGGCCTGCCCGATCACTTTTGATCGCAGGGATTACCCGACTAGTATCCGGCACGGAGGATCGGCTGCCTTGGTGCTAGACCCAATAATTGACGGATACCATCTCACCTGAGTCCTTATGAATGGCGGCGATAGTCTTAATCGATATATCGTGACACGATCGCAAAATGGGGATAGACCCGACAAGAATTAGCCAAAGCAATACTACCTTTAAAGGAGTAATACCAGGCACAGAGGCCCGCTGCACGGGCTCTCTAGTACTAGAAGTTGTATTCGGTTCTCCCGACAACTTCCGAAGTGAAAAGTTAACCTTCGACATCGCTCCATTCCGAAGCGGCTATCAAGCACTACTCGGAAGAACAGCCTTCGCTCGTTTTAATGAAATACCGCATTACGCTTATCTTAAGCTTAAGATGCCCGGTCCACGTGGCATCATCATAGTTAGCAGAAACACTGAGCGTTTCTTACGTGCGGAAGAGCGTGTGGCGGCTTTAACAGCCGAACACTGAACGACCTCTGCAACCAGAATAAATGATCGGTCGTCAAGACCGCGGACACGGATAGACGAGTCCGGCACACCACTAGCTGTAACAGCTCAGATAAACCTGAAGATTGGGTCGATGGATATACCCCCATAAGTGGTGCTAGGGGCTTCCCGCATATGATAACCGTGCTACACCCTTCCAGGATACGGCACAACGGAGACACAGGCGCAGACGAGCAGCAAGGCCCCGCTCAAAGGTTTCTTTTTAGATTAAGACCCTGTGTAAACCTTTCTCACTGTCTCTTGTTGCTTGACACCCTCCGGATACTCAACACAACCGAGAGGGATGATGGCGGTATTGGCATTTCGCCATGTCAGACGAATGCACGTACCTGGAACTTCAGGGTTCATTATCAAGGGCGTTACTCCTCGCGGTATACTTGGTAAAGTCCGAATACCTTAGGGAGTGTTCGGCGTCACGAGTTTGGCCTTATATGCATCAGCCTCGAATCATGTCTTTGGTCAATAGTTGGGTTTGCATGGCTCCCGTGTTTTGCTACCTTACGTTCCGCTCTATCAGCTAAGGTGGCACCAGGAGAACTACTGTGATTGTGCCCTGGTTCATCTGGATGAGCACCTGAGTAGAGAAAGCCGAAAACTGACTGTCATGATAAAGCGCGAGACTGGTCAACCACTCGATGACTCAGCGGAATCTTCGTGATTCCTCCACATTAACGAAGGGCCGGTTCCTCGGTCATGTATGTACGCGCCCCGTATTCGGATGAGCACGGAAGTACCAGGGGCTATATAGTAGCCCCACCGTCAAACTCCTATGGCTAAGTGAAAGTGTTAAAGCAATATAGTCCGATTGCCTTGTTCGCCGTGCTACCACCTCCTTAATGGACCAAGACGTTGGATCAAGTGTGAATACGCGCTTTTCCAAACACCCCCGCATTATATGCGTGGGGGCTGAAGCCGACGACTGCAAACTTTCAGGTTATATACATACATAAACGGCCGCACATGAGGCATCATAATACTTCCAGGCAAAAGTATAAACAACCTTTATAATCATAATAGCATTGTTTTTACAATTGGGATACATGTCACTCAAACATGATACTCTTGTTAATCGAGCCTCTATTAAACGAGCACCTTCTAGGACTTCTTCAAAATAGTGCTCGGCCGAGACCTGGCCTACGGACGGACCCCGGGTTGGAATAGAGGTGGCCTCCATCTCTATCCAGTATGTCTTAATACGGGCAAGAGACATCCGCGCACCCTCTATGCACGCCGACCTCTTTACAGCGTTGATATGCGGCACATCACCAAGGAATCGTTGCACCAAACCAAAATAACTAGTCGGCCTTGGTCCTTCTGGGCAAAGATGATCCACGACAGACCTCATGGCAAGCCCGGAAAACCTGTGGAGCTCAGTCACTCGGCCATTTGCTCATTTAACAGCAGCGAACGCATTGGAGCACTGAACTGCGACCAGAACAACTTTTCCACTTCGTGATCTTTCTGATCTTTGAAAAACTCCGTCGCATCAGCAGCACTCGTTGCCAAGTCCAAGTACGCGTCTGCAGAACTCCGTAATTGATCCAGAAGGGCATACTTAGGATCTCCGAACTTCGTCCGCGACAAAAAGGGCTTCCCAGCCGTGATATCTCCGGCTTGACGAAGCTCCTCCTTCGTCGCTCTAATTCTAGAGCGGGTTTCCTTGGCAGCTACCTGATACGTCTCCAACGTATCTATAATTTTTGATTGCTCCATGCTATATTATCTACTGTTTTGGAAAATATTGGGCTTTATTATCCACTTTTATATTACTTTTGGGACTAACCTATTAACCGGAGGCCCAGCCCAGAATTGCTGTTTTTTTGCCTATTTCAGACTTTTGTAGAAAAGGAACATCAAACAGAGTCCAAACGGAATGAAACCTTCGGGAACGTGATTTTCTCACCGAACGTGATCCAGGAGACTTGGACCCTAAGCCAAGGAAGCTTTGAGGAGGGCACGAGGTAGGGGTGCGCGCCCACCCCCAGGGCGCGCCCTCCACCCTCATGGGCCCCCTGTTGCTCCATCGACGTACTTCTTCCTCCTATATATACCTACGTACCCCAAACGATCAGATACGGAGCCAAAAACCTAATTCCACCGCCGCAACCTTCTGTACCCACGAGATCCCATCTTGGGGCCTGTTCCAGAGCTCCGCCGGAGGGGGCATCCACCACTACATCATCACCATAGCCCCTCCGATGAAGTGTGAGTAGTTTACCTCAGACCTTCGGGTCCATAGTTAGTAGCTAGATGGCTTCCTCTCTCTTTTTGGATCTCAATACAATGTTCTCCCCCTCTATCGTGGAGATCTATTTGATGTAATCTTCTTTTTGCGGTGTGTTTGTTGAGAACGATGAATTGTGGGTTTATGATCAAGATTATCTATTGATACGTCTCCGTCGTATCTACTTTTCCAAACACTTTTGCCCTTGTTTTGGACTCTAACTTGTATGATTTGAATGGAACTAACCCGGACTGACGTTGTTTTCAGCAGAATTGCCATGATGTTGTTTTATGTGCAGAAAACAAAAGTTCTCGGAATGACCTGAAACTCCACGGAACATCTAGCCAAAAATAATAAAAAATCCTTGCCAAAGATGAAGATCAGGGGGATAACACCCTGTCCACGAGGGTGGGGGCCGCGCCCCCCTAGGGCGCGCCCCCTGCCTCATGGGCCCCCTGGAGCTCCTCCGACGCCAACTCCAACTCTATATATTTGCTTTCGGAGAGAAAAAAATAGAGGAGAAGAGATCATCACGTTTTACGATACAGAGCCGCCGCCAAGCCCTAAAACCTCTCGAGAGGGCTGATCTGGAGTCCGTTCGGGGCTCCGGAGAGGGGGATTCGTCGCCGTTGTCATCATCAACCATCGTCCATCACCAATTTCATGATGCTCACCGCCGTGTGTGAGTAATTCCATCGTAGGCTTGCTGGACGGTGATGGGTTGGATGAGATCTATCATGTAATCGAGTTAGTTTTGTTAGGGTTTGATCCCTAGTATCCACTATGTTATGAGATTGATGTTGCTATGACTTTGCTATGCTTAATGCTTGTCACTAGGGCCCGAGTGCCATGATTTCAGATCTGAACATATTATGTTTTCATGAATATATGTGAGTTCTTGATCCTATCTTGCAAGCCTATAGTCACCTATTATGTGTTATGATCCGACAACCCCGAAGTGACAATAATCGGGATACTTCTCGGTGATGACCGTAGTTTGAGGAGTTCATGTATTCACTATGTGTTAATGCTTTGGTCCGGTACTTTATTAAAAGGAGGCCTTAATATCCCTTAGTTTCCATTAGGACCCCGCTGCCACGGGAGGGTAGGACAAAAGATGTCATGCAAGTTCTTTTCCATAAGCACGCATGACCATATTTGGAATACATGCCTACATTACATTGATGAATTGTAGCTAGTTCTGTGTCACCATATGTTATGACTGTTACATGATGAACCGCATCCGGCATAATTATCCATCACCGATCCAATGCCTACGAGTTTTCCATCTACTGGTTTACGCTTATTTACTTTCCCGTTGTTACTGTTACAATCACTACAAAACACCAAAAATATTACTTTTGCTTTCATTAGTCTTTTCTTACCGTTACCACTACTATCATACTACTTTGCTACTAAATACCTTGCTGCTGATATTAAGTTATCCAGGTGTGGTTGAATTGACAACTCAGCTGCTAATACTTGAGAATATTCTTTGGCTCCACTTGTGTCGAATCAATAAATTTGGGGTGAATACTCTGCCCTCGAAAGTTGTTGCGATCCCCTACACTTGTGGGTTATCAAGACTAATTTCTGGCGCCCGTTGCGGGAGCATAGCTCTATTCTTTGAGTCACTTGGGATTTATATCTGCTGGACACTATGAAGAATTTGAAAGACTCTAAGACAAAAATTTATCCCTCAACTACGAGGGAGGTAAGGAAGCGCCATCTAGCTACGCACTTGATTCACCTTACATTATGAGTAAGCTTGCGACACCTAAACCTGCTTACATTATTAGATTACGATATGTCGCATGTTATTGATGATGCCACTACTGCTATGCATGATACTTATGATGAAACTACTTCTATGCTTGATACTCTGTGCCCCTCGGTGAATTTCTTGATGAACAAATTGCTAGGGCTAGAGAAAAGAAATTATTGAAACTGATAATGTTGATGAAATTGATGATGAAGATATGCACTGTTATTCACGAGGGTTATGTTTTTGATATGGAAGCTTACGCAGCTATTTTTGCCTCGCAAAGATAGAAACGAACTTAAGAGGCTATTAGTTAAATGGAGTAAAGAATCTCTTAGAGATAGAATGAAACCTGACCCTGCTTTTGCTACTTCACCTATTTGTGTTCCCGATAAGGATTATGAATTCTCTGTTGATCCTGATATAATTACTTTGGTTGAATCTGATCCTTTTCATGGCTATGAATCTGAAACTGTTGTGGCACATCTTACTAAATTAAATGATGCAGCCACCCTGTTCACTAATGATGAGAGATCTCGTTACTTGTATATCCATAAAATATTTCCGTTCTCATTAAAGGGCGATGCTAATATATGGTTTAATTCTCTAGATCCTGGTTGTGTGCGTAGTCCCCAGGATATGATTTATTACTTCTCTGCTAAATATTTCCCTGCTCATAAGAAACAAGCTACTTTAAAGGAAATATACAACTTTGTGCAAATTGAAGAAGAGAGTCTCCCACAAGCTTGGGGGAGGCTTCTCAAGTTACTTAATGCTTTGCCTGATCATCCTCTTAAGAAAAATGAAATACTTGATATCTTTTATAATGGACTAAGCGGTGCCTCCAGAGATTACCTGGATAGTTGTGCTGGTTCTGTTTTTAGGGAAAGAACACCAGATGAAGCTGAAATTCTATTGAATAATATGTTGACAAATGAAAATAATTGGGCACTTCACAGGCCAGCTCTGAGCCAGCTCCTGCTCCAACCATCTGAGCCTATTCCTAAACCAACACTTTGAAGAAGAGGGGTGTTCTATTTCTCGATCCTGAAGATATGCAAGAGGCAAAGAAATCTCTGAAAGAAAAAGGTATTAAAGCTGAAGATGTTAAGAATTTACCTCCTATTGAAGAAATACATGGTCTTAATTTACACTTTGTTGAAGAAACATATGATCTTAATCCATTACCTATTGAAGAAACACATGGTATTGATAACCCGACACAGGTAGTAAAGGTAAATTCTCTCTATAGATTTGATGAAGGCGATATTCCTCACTATAAGTCTGCTAGACAATGCTTGGATGAGTTTGATAATTTTATTGTCAAACAAGAAAATTTTAATGCTCATTTTGGTAGACAATTAAAACAAAATACCTATATGATTAAACACTTGGGTGATTATATGGCTAATGTTAGGTGTGAACTTAAACTCATTAGCAAACATGCTTCTATGGTTAACACTCAAGTAGAACAAGTGCTCAAGGCTCAAAATGATTTTCTCAATGAAATGAATAGTAAGAAAAATGATTATGCTGTTAGAGTGGCTACTAGAAGTGGTAGAATGACTCAGGAACCTTTGTATCCTGAAGGCCACCCTAAGAGAATTGAGCAATATTCACAGAGAAATAATACTGATGTGCCTAGTTCTTCTAAAAGGAAGAAAAAGAAAAATTATAGGACTTTGCAAACTTCTAGTGAACCTATTGCTGAACCATCTGAGAATCCAAATGATATATCTATTTCTGATGCTGAAACAAAATCTGGTAATGAACATGAACCTAGCGAAAATGTTAATGATGTTGTTCATGATGATGCTCAACCTAGTAATGATAATGATGTAGAAGTTGAACCTGCTGTTGATCTTGATAACCCACAATCAAAGAATCAACGTTATGGTAAGAGAGATTTTGTTGCTAGGAAACATGGTAAAGAAAGGGAACCTTTTGTTCAGAAACCCATGCCTTTTCCTCCCAAACCATCCAAGAAAAAGGACGATGAGGATTTTGAGCGCTTTGCTGAAATGATTAGACCTATTTTTTTTGCGTATGCGATTAACTGATATGCTCAAAATGAATCCTTATGCTAAATATATGAAAGATATTGTCACTAATAAAAGAAAGATACAGGAAGCTGAAATTTCCACCATGCTTGCTAATTATACTTTTAAGGGTGGAATACCTAAGAAACTAGGAGATCCAGGAGTACCTACTATACCATGCCCCATTAAAAGAAATTATGTTAAAACTGCTTTATGTGATCTTGGAGCCGGTCTTAGTGTTATGCCACTCTCTTTATATCGTAGACTTGATCTGAATAATTTGATACCTACTGAAATATCTTTGCAAATGGCTGATAAATCAACTGCTATACCTGTTGGTATTTGTGAGGATGTGCCTGTTATGGTTGCAAACGTTACTATTTTAACGGATTTTGTTATTCTTGATATTCCTGAGGACGATAGTATGTCTATTATTCTTGGAAGACCTTTTCTGAATACTGCAGGGGCTGTTATTGATTGCAACAAGGGCAATGTCACTTTTCATGTTAATGGTAATGAGCATACGGTACACTTTCCGAGGACACAACCTCAAGTTCATAGTATCAATTTTATTGGAAAAAATCCATCGATTATATTTGGAGGTTTTGAATTTCCTCTTCCTACAGTAAAGAAGAAATATGATATTATTATTATAGGGATGTGCATATCCCGTTGAGGTAACATAGTGTTATTCGAAATTTCTCCGGTTCCATGTTATTCGGAATGAGTTTGTTAACAAGACTTGATCAACCTTGTTAGTAGATTCCTTTTGATGATCATGAGACGGATGAAACTAGAAGCACAACCTTCTGTACCCTCTTTATACTTTCTGTTATTTAGTTGCAATAAAGTAAAAATAGTATTTTTCTATCTGTTTCTTGATTTATCCGTGCAATATAAAAATACCCAGAAAATAAAAGTCCTCCAAATGCCATGCCAATTTAATATGATTTTTCGGGAATATTTGAGGATTTATGGTGCAAAAATTACCACGGGGGGAGCTGCCACACAGCCACGAGGGTGGAGGCGCGCCCTACCCCCTGGCGCGCCCCCTGCCTCGTGGGCCCATGGTGGCCCTCCTCCACTTATTCCTGCACCCATCCTCTTCTTCTTCCTCCCACAAACACGAATATCTAGCTCAAGCACGAGTTTCAGCTCACTTTGCTGCGATTTTCGATCTCCTTGCTCAAAGCACTTCTCACTAAACTGCTTGGGGGGATTGTTCCTTGGTATGTGACTCCTCCATTGGTCCAATTAGTTGTTGTTCTAGTGCTTTATTCTTTGCAAATTTGTGCTGCATAGGTGACCATGTTCTTGAGCTTGCATGTCAAATTTATATGGTTCCAAGTAGTTCTAATGCTTGATATAGGCTCTAGGCACTTGTAGGAGTAGTTGCTATCAATTTCATTGAAGTTGGTTCACTTTCGTTTGAAGTTACTAAAAATTTCAGAAATTTTTCAGAGAAAACAATATGTTTAGGAAGATGTTCCAAGGTGGTTCTTCAAGGAAGCAAGGCCCCAGGCTTGCTATGCGTGATCTTGACGAGGAACCACCAAGAAACGCCCTAGTGCGGCCTTGTGAGTGGCCTTCGGAAAATTTTATGGATCGGCGGGGAATCAAAGAAGAATTTAACGCATATTTGCATGCTTGCCGATCTTGTGGACTTTGAGGCAGACAAATGCCCACAGTATCATGATCTCACTAGCTCATTTGTGAGGAGGTTTGAATTTTCATCTTCGCGTAATTCTCCATCAGTTATGTTTGATCTTTATGTCGGTGTACTAGAGTAGGGGTACCCTAGTATCCCGTGCTAGATGCCTGAGCGATTCTGACACCAGCGGCAGGGTTTGCCTGGTCACCGCCAAGATCCTCCGTGGTTCCTTTGGAGCCATTCAAGAACAAAGTATTTAACCAAGAAGACAAGGCCCCAAAGAAGAGGAGCTTGCGGGAAGGCCACTCAAGGCACGCAGAAGACAAGACCCGGCAAGAGGAGCTTGCCGGGAAGGCTCAGGCGCGACAAGCCTCCGGGTGCGACAAGAGATTCAGCCGCGGCAAGGCACTTGCCGCGGCAGTAACTCTCTTCATCTCCGCTCCAGCTCATCCATCAACGTGTCGCCATGGGACCTTTACATGCGCGCGTGTCAAGAGGCTGTGCAGCCAGCGGGGAGCAGCGATAAGCGGCGCTGACAAGCCCACCATCGTGGCAAACGGAGGCGCACCTGACGGTCCCTGTTGCACTATTTAGGCGACAGGGACGGGCATTTAATGCTTTTGTCCCTTGCCGTCAGAGTTAGGTATTTTGCACTGTACACTGTTCAAGTAGGTGTACCAACTACTGTTTTTCGATTTGTACCCTCACCTACGTTGCCACAGCCGGAGACCCTTGAGCATATAAAAGGAGGCCCATGCATAGCGTGGGGGGTTCGGCTCAGTTCCTTCCCAACGTACCCAGAGAACACTCACGCTAGGTTTTGTAGCTCTCATCTCTCCCTAGCAAGAACACAATACAAACCAGACAAGCAGCAGTAGGAGTTTTATCTCTCCGGAGAGCTCCGAAGCTGGGTAAAACCGCTCGAGTGCTTCGCCTCGATTCGCTCTTCGTGCGATCTCCGCCCCCCTCCGAACCACAAGGGGCCTGGTCCGCCGGCCCCATAGGTGTTCGTGGGTCCGATCAGCCTCCCCGACACCCGATCCGGCGTTCACACGAGCGGCATCTTCAACATCTTCATCAACATGCCACCGAAGAAGAAGGCTTCGGCGGCAGCGGAGCCGTCCGCGTCGTACCCACCATCACCGTAGCAAACGGGTGGTGGAGCAGACGCTGGCGGAAGAACGGGCGCCGGCGAAGGAGTTCGTGACGCTGCCAAGTCCAAGGACAAGGTCGCGCAAACCTCGGCGTCCGCACATGCCCCACGCCCATCTCAGGAGGCGCGGGACCGACAGCGTCATGGCAGTCACAATGCCATATGCTCGTTGGACCGAGATGGAGCTGGAGGATCTCGAGACCCTCAAGACCAACGTGCCGCACGCCATCTTTGTACGAAGCGAGATCTGATCGCTGGGCGGGATGCTGCTCCTTCTAACATAGATAGAAGTCCGAGCATATCCCGCTCCTCGCGTCGTTCGCCATTGCCACCCACTACTCCAGCAGAAGCTCTGGCGAGAGCTCAGCTGCTCCTCGAGTACCCTCCAACGGCCGACAAGGTCGACGAGTGGAGGGCCACCATACAAAGTCTCATCGGCTTCGCCAACGGCGACGCTCCGCGGCAACCGAGCGCGTCGCTGCCGCGGCAAGAACGCCAAACGCGAGCCGGTGGCGGCAGAGACGGTGGGGTGCAACCACCATGCACTCTCCGCCACGAAGGCCAAGATCGCCGACTCGCCGGATCCACCTCGACAGCGACTCCACTGCGTCGTCGGATCCACGAGCTTAGCGCGATCAGCGCCAAGTGCTGCAGGAGCGACAACAAGAAGACGCTCGAACTCGCATCGAGCGCCGAAGAGAAGCGCGACGTCAATCCGACAAGCGCGCTGGGCCCTCTGTTGACATGCACGCCCGGAAGGGCAGGCGACTTGCCGTGCAGCGGTAGGCTGCCCTGCGTTCACTCGTGAGCTGCGGCAAGTCCGATGGCCAACGGAAAAAACTTCAAGCGGGCGTGCGGAGAAGTACGATGGCAGGACGCATCCGTCGGAGTTCCTCAGCATCTACACCATCGCGGTGCAAGCTGTAGGGGGACGGGACGGCAAGATCCTTGCCAACTACTTCCCGCTCGTGCTCAAACCCAACGTCAGGTCTTGGCTCATGCACTTGCCGGACGGTTCCATATCCTCTTGGGCAGATTTATGCCATCAGTTTGTTGGCGCCTTCACAGGCGGCCACAGGCCCCATGGCCAAGAAAGTGACCTTCATCTGCTCGCCTAGAAAGAAGGAGAGTCCCTGTGCAAGTTCATTCAGAGATTTAGCCGTGTGCACTACAACATCCCAGATGTCCACCCTGCCGCGGTGATCAGCGCGTTTCATCAGAACGTGCGGAACCGCAGGATGAGGGAGGAGATGGCGAAGTGCAAAGTCAAGGACGTCAGTGAACTATATGCCTTGGCTGACAAGTGTGCACGTGCTGAGGAAGGGAGGAGACTCCCAGGAGAGAATGTAGAAGCAGGATCTGAAAGTGAGGAGACCGCCCCGGCAAAGAAGAGCCGGCGGCGCGGCAACAGGAAGAAGAAAGGCGGAGAAGTGCTAGCTGTTGAGCAGTCCGGCAACGGAGGTGGCGACAAGAACGCCAAGGCGGTGGCTCCGGCAAGGAGGTTGCCGCTGACGCCAACCACCAGTCTGTGGCGGCCGCCGACAAGCAGGACGGCTCAGGCAAGCAGTACTACAAGATCCACCGCACCAAGGGTCATGACCTCCAGAGCTGCAAGAAGGTCGAGCAGCTTGTTGAACAACAGAAGGCCGAGTACGAGCGGCGCGACAAGGAGAAGGCCCAAGAAGGTGCTGGAGGAGCCAGCAAGAAACGTCCCAGCCGGGGAGGACGCCGCGGCAAGGCCAAGCAGTGGCAAGGAGACAGGCCTCCCCGCGGCCGTGACAAGGATGAAGATGAAGACGATGATGAAGACATGGATGATGATGACGCTGACGAGCAGGAGTTTCAGAAAGCCACGGAGGTTCTCTGCGTTGATGGAGGTGCTTCCCTGCATACCTCCCACCGCCAACTCAAGCAGTGGATGCGGGAGGTCAATGCGGCGGAACCATCCGTAGAGTCACGCAAGCCTCTGAAGTGGTCCAGCACGCCTATCATCTTCGATATTGAGGACCACCCTGATCGCATAACTGCGGTCGGGTGCTTGCTGATGTTGGTCTCACCAACTATCCGCAACCTCAAGGTCACCAAGATGCTAGTTGACGGCGGGGCCGGCTTGAATCTGATCTCCTCCGCGGTGCTCCAGAAGCTTCAAACCCCTGACAGCGAGCTTGAAGAGACTGGCAGTTTCCAAGGAATCAATCCGGGAAAGAGCAAGCCGAAGGGGAAGATCACGTTGCCGGTAACATTTGGCAGCGAGCTGAACTTTAGGGGCCGAGAAGGTCACATTCGGCGTTGCTGATTTCCCATTGCCTTACAATGGGATACTTGGCCGTCCAGACTCGCCAAGTTCATGGCAGCCTCTCACTACGCCTACAACCTACTCAAGATGCCGGGCCGATAAGCATCATCTCTGTCCATGGCGACAAGAAGGATGCTCTTATCTGTGCCGACAAGATCTACCGGGATGCAGCAGCTGCGACAGAAAGCAAAACACTTGCCGCTGAAGCTCCCGGAGGGAAGAAGACCAAGTTCAAGTCCGGCAAGAGCTCTGATGCCCACTCCGGCAAGCGCACCTCTTCGGAGTGCTGCGCTACCGTCAAGGACGCACCATCGAGCTCCACCGGCAAGTGCAAGAAGACGATGGCAGCTCCGCCAAAGACCAAGAAGGTGTCCGCCAAGGAGGATGGCACTGGTGGTACCTTCACCATCAGTGCCTCTCTCGACCCCAAATAGGAAGGCGCGCTCGTTGCTTTCCTGCGGGCGAACGTCGACGTGTTTGCATGGCAACCGTCTGACATCCCCGGTGTTCCCAGGAAAGTAATTGAGCACCGTCTGGCCGTTTGTCCTCATGCGCGGCCCGTCAAGCAGAAAGTCAGAAAACAAGCAGTGGAGCGTCAAGAGTTCATCGCAGAAGAGATCAAGAAACTGGAAGCAGCAGGCCTTGTCAGAGGAGTGCTCCATCCGACGTGGTTGGCCAATCCTGTAGTCGTGCGCAAGGCAAATGGGAAATGGAGACTTTGTATTGACTTCACGGATGTTAATAAAGCTTGTCCCAAAGATCCATTTCCCTTGCCGCGCATCGACAGATTGTTGACTCCACGGTGGATGTGATTTGCTTTCATTTCTTGATGCATACTCGAGATATCATCAGATCTTCATGGCAGAAGAAGATGAAGAAAACCGCATTCATTACTCCATGTGGCACATCTTTGTTTCATACGGATGCCTTTCGGTTTGAAGAATGCTGGTTCAACGTTTGCAAGGGTAGTTCATGATGCTTTTGAACCACAAATGCACAGAAATGTAGAAGCCTACATGGATGACATAGTGGTCAAGAGCAAGGACAAAGCGACCCTGGTTCAAGATTTGGACGACACCTTTGCAAATCTGCGCAAGATCAACCTCAAGCTCAACCCCGAGAAGTGCGTGTTCGGAGTCCCCTCCGGCAAGCTTCTCGGGTTCTTCGTGTCTCGGCGGGGTATTGAAGCCAATCCCGACAAGATCAAGGCCATTGAGCAGATTGAAGCACCAAAGCGCGTCAAGGATGTACGAAGACTTGCGGTTGCGTGGCTGCTCTCGGCGAGTTTATCTCTAGGTCTGCTGAACGCAGCATACGCCATTTTCAAGATTTTGAAAAGGCACGTCCAATGAAATGGACTCGAAGCGGAGGCTATGACTGCGGAGACTTAAAGAGATACATCCTCCACTCCAACACTTGTTGCACCTAAGCCACAAGAGAAGTTGCTGCTATATATAGCGGCAACCAATCAAGTGGTTAGTGTTGCGTTAGTAGCGGAGAGGGAGGCGGATGACGAGCTAGCAACCACGGCAGACACATCCAGCGACAAGCGAGGCTTCGCCCGGCAAGCTCTGGTCCCGACAAGGACGGATCTGCTTGAGACGCAAGAGCGAATCTGAAAAGGATGGTGCAGCGCCCGATTTACTTTGTCAGTTCCCTCTGCAGGGGCTAGGTCAAGGTACTACGGTGTGCAGAAATTGCTTCGGCCTCCTCATGGCCTCGAAAGCTGCGCCATTACTTCCAAGCACATGAGATCACAGTTGTCACTCGCTTTCCGATGAAGAGGATCTTGCAAAATCCGAAGCAGCAGGCGGGATTGTCGAGTGAGCACTTTGGGAACTGTCAAGCTTTGGCCTCAAATTTGAAAGCACTTCAACTATCCAAAGCAGAGCATTGGCGAGTTCATAGCAGAATGGGCGCCAACACGGATGAAGAGATTCGAGACGAGCATCCCGTCAAGGAAGCAAGCAAAGAGTGGCTGATGTACTTTGATGGTGCCTTCTCGCTGCAAAGGCGCCCGGTCTTTGGCGTCTTGCTTATAGCACCCACCGGAGAGCACCTCAAGTACGTAGTCGGATGCACTTTCCCAAGGAGCAAGCAACAAACAATACTGCAGAGTATGAAGGTTTTCTTGCCGGTCTCGGGATATGATGGACCTTGGGATCAAGAAGCTTATTGTCGGGGTGACTCGCAGCTTGTCGTCCGCCAAGTGAACAAAGATTATCGAGTCCATTGATGGAAGCCTACGTTGATGAAGTGAGGAAGCTAGAAGAGCACTTTGACGGCCTGCAAATGGAACATGTTCCAAGAGCTCAGAATGATATTGCTGATGGCCTGTCAAAGTGTGCTGCACTTAAGTTGCCTGTGGAACCAGGGATTTTTGTGCTCAAGCTAACTCAACCAACCGTAACACCATCAACTAGATAGAGAAAGAAGAGGAAGTTAATCTCTGGTGACTATTTTACGGCAGAGCTTCCCGAAGCCGCCGCCAAGAAGGTCCCCAGGATCAACACTGCGATCTTTGAGGAAGCGATCTGCTCCGACAAGCCCTGTGGTTTGTTTCGTTGAAGCGAGGCGCTCCCGACAAGTTTTGCTCTGGCAAGCTTGCCGGGGAGCGTCAAGCTCGGCTGGGCGCGAGTTCTTGCCGTGGAAGCTGGTGTTCCGCAGCAGCGAGATGTGCCTTTAGTCCTTGTTGTCGAGCCACAAGCTCCAAAGCATGGGCGCAGCAGATTGTCCTTTTCCTTGAGATAGGAGAACTTCCGAAGAGCAAGAAGAAGCGGAAAGAGTAGCCCGGCGGTCAAGGATGTACCAGTTTGTCGACGATACCGCATGTAAGAAGACTCAACGGTGTGAAATTGAAGTGTATTTGCGGGAAGATGGGCCGAAGCTATTGGCGAGAGATACACGGAGGCATATGTGGTCACCACATTGGCGCCAAGAGCACTTGCCGGCAAAGCTTTCCGGCAAGGTTTCTTCGGCCGACAGCCCTCCGAGGATGCAAGCTGCACAAGTAACCAAGTGTGAAGCGTGCCAGTTCCATTCCAAACAGATACACCAGCGAGCTCAAGCTCTCCAGGCGATCCCTTTATCCACGGCCATTTTGATCCGGGGCTCGACATCCTCGGCCCCTTCCCCGAGCTGTCGGGGCTTTGAGTACTTATGCGTCGCCATCGACAAGTTCACAAAGTGGCGGAAGTGGAAGCGATGAGGAAGGTGACAAACGATCGTGATCAAGTTCTTCAGGTCGATTGTTTGCCGTTTCGGAATCCCTAACAGGATCATCACCAACAACGGCACACAGTTCACAAGCCGCACCTTCATGCACTACGTCCAAGATCTTGGCGCCAAGGTCTGCTTTGCTTCTATTGCTCATCCGAGAAGCAACGGTCAAGCAGAGAGGGCAAATGCTGAAGTGCTGCGCGGGCTCAAGACCAGAACTTTTGACAGGCTGCACAAGTGCGGAAGAAACTGGATTGAGGAGCTGCCGGTGGTTCTTTGGTCGATCAGACGACGCCAAATCGAGCCTTGGCAGACACCCTTTGCTCTAGTCTATGGAGCAGAGGCAGTTCTCCCCACGGAACTTCGTATACGGATCGCCTCGAGTTCTCGCTTATGATGAGCTTGAGCAAGAGCAGGCTGCGAGAAGATGACGCGCTCCTTGAGGAAGATCGTCTTGAGCCATTGTCTGAGCTGCTCGTTACCAGCAAGCTTTGCGTCGCTACCATAGCCGCAAAGTTAGTGCCAGAAGCCTCGAGGAAGGCGACCTTGTTCTTTGGTGCGTTCAGTCCGCCAAGAATTCAAACAAGTTGATGCCAAAGTGGGAAGGCCCTTATCGGGTGAAACGAGTCACTAGGCCTGGCGCTGTCCGCCTTGAGACCGAAGATGGCATTCCGGTGAGCAACTCCTGGAACATTGAACATCTTCGTAAGTTTTACCCATAGGGCGCGGTTGCGGAACCTGTTCGGCAACCACCTAATACAAGTCTTGCCGCTGTTGCATGTAATCCTTTGTACAAAGCGAGCGAGACCCGTGCATCGATAAAGCTCATGTGTTGCGCACAACTTGTCAAATTCATGCTTTCATCATTTTATTGCATGTTTTGGCTAACACTTTGTGCAGCACTCACACCCGGTAAGCAATATCGAGCCACTAGGCTCCATGACTTTATTTTCTCTTCTTTCTCCTTCTCAAAAAAAGGAAGGTTCCCTCGCACACAAGTTAACCAGGGGGGAAGGAGAAGATAATACTATGGACCAAGCGTTGCTCGAGGAAGTTTCGCATTATCGGGAAGCAAACGACAGAAAAGCTAAGTTGCCAAAGTTTGAGCAATCAGTTCTTAAATTTTTAAGTTATCTTCCTCAAACGATAGTACTTTGTATGGAAAACCTGAGCGTAGAGGAACCAACTTCATGACTAGTCGTGCCCTTACTTTGTTTGAGTCCGCTCAACAACTTAAGTGAGCTGCAACTAGTCGTGACAAGGTTGCTTGTCGGAGGCAACATCGCCCGAGGCTCGACGTTCGCACTCGGCCTTCGCGGCAAAGGTGCCTGCACCGACAAGTTCCCTAAAAGCGTAGGGTAGAAACGTACAAAGGAAGGAATCAAGGAGAGGAAGTAACATTGCAATGATCGCCTAAGATAGAGTATATTACAAAATAACTTGTCGCTGATCTAACAAAGTGTTCTAAACATGATCAGCAGCGACAAGGGAAAGATAAAATTGGCGGCCTAGTCCATGCGGTCGCCGTCAATCCGCTTGATCTTGTTCACCTTGTCCACAATGGGTGCGACAAGGGCTTTGAGCTCCCCCACGTTGGCATCTGGCCGCAAGGATGCGAGGGCGCCCGTTGAGGTTGAGGCCTAGATTGCGGAAGGCCACCTTCATCAACACCTTCTCGAGGGCTCACGCACAGATCTGGCGCGACTCCTCGGCCAGCTGCTTTGGGACCTCTTCCGAGTCGGCTGGAGGCCCGTCAACACGCCCTTGAAGAATAAGCTAAGCTTGGCGCTGGGTTGGAGATGCTCGTCGGAGGAGTATTCAAGATCCACCATCCCGGCTCCATCATTTCGTTGTGGATGTCGGCAGCGGTATCCACAAGACCTTCGGTCCAATGCTCCACACTCTCCCTCAAGGCGCCTGGGTATCAACAACATTCGCGACAGCTCTTCCTTGGCCTTGATCGTCTCCAACAGGCCCACCTCCCGCTCTCTGGCGCCGTCCAGCGTCTGCGTCAGAGTGGTCAGCTTCAGCTCAAGATCCGCCTTGGAATCCTTGGCGGCGTCGAGCTCCTTGCCCCTATCGGCGAGACGGCCCTGCAGCTCGCCAAGGGTGTAAGCGTCCTTCTGGCGCTTCGTGCTTGAGCAGCAAGCTCTTCGCCGCTCTTACAGGCGGCCTCGGCTGCGCCACCTTCGCCTCCAACTCTTTCTTGGCGGCCTCGGCGGCGGCGGCAACATCCTTCGCTTCCTTGGCGCCCGCCAAGTGACTCCTCGCGCGACAAGCTCTTCCTCGTGGCTGTCCAGGTTGACCTTCCGCTGCGCCATTTCGCTTTCCTGCTTGAGAGAGCTTCTCGGCGGCCAGCTGCTCCTCCTCATTGCGGCCTTCTCAAGGATGAAGGCCGTGCGCTCTTACGCAAGTTGCTCCAGCATACCTTTCGTTCCGGAGAGTTTCTTGGTTGGCGCTCGGAGCTCTTCTGCAGCTTCTCCATGTCTGCTCCGCCCTCGCGACAAGTGCTTCCGGGACTCCAACTTGGCTTGCGGTAGCGGTAGAGCGACAACAGCTTCTTCAACAGCTGCTCCTCCTCAGACTCGCCGTTGCTGCTGCTTGGCGCGTCCACCAGCATCAGCCCAGCGTAGGCGAGCAGCTCTCCGTCGAAGGTCTCTCCTTCGACCGGCGCCCTGGAGCTCGACTCCCATGGGAGCTTGATGAAGACGCCGTCGCCGGCCTTCAAGTAGGCGCCGGGCTGGGGCTCTTCGGAGCCTGACGCTGCAACAGCGACGGGGGAGTCGGCGGTCGGTGTAGCGCCTGGTGCTCCTGTGGCCTCAGGGCCGTCAGTGCGATCGCCAGACCCCTCGCCAGCTTCTGTGGCGGCAGCCTCGGTGGCCTCTTCGTCGACAGGCTCGTCGGTGTCGGCCTCTTCTTCCACGACGGCGGCTTCGTCAGTGTTGCCGCGCGCGTCCTCCTCGCCGGCGACCTCAGTCTCCATCGGCTCTATGGCGGACAAAGAAAGAACAGTCAAGCAAATGTTCAAAAAGAAAAACAGAAGAAAACAAGCCCAAGGGAAATTTTCGCGCAAGGGGATTACCTGCAATGGGATCTGCAGCCGTGGTCTCGACCACTGGAGGATCACTAGTGCTGTCCCTTGCCGGGGTAGCCTCCCTTGCCGGAGTAGCCTCCCTTGCGGAGGGCGCTCCCTTGCCGGAGAATCCTCCTTGGCGGGCGTGGTCAAGGCGGAGCAGGATTTGAGGCGGCCTTGGGCCCTCCCGATGAGGCTGCTCTGCTCCTACACAAACCAACGGTCGAGATATTAATGAAGAAGGAGCACCCACGCACACCTAAAGTAAGGAGAAAACCGCATACTTACTGCAGGGGGCTGTCTGGGGGGCTGCTCTGAGAAGGGTTGCCGGGTCCGGCAAGGGGGTCTCAGGCAGCGCCTCCTGTTGCATGGTGGATCATCCTCAACGACGACCACCGAGTCTTGGCCCTCTTCGACGCTCTACGGGCTAGCGTCACGAAAAGGAAAAAGTTGAGCAAGCAAGTCGATTCAAGATAAAGCAACAAAATTGAAGAAATACAAGCACAATATTGAAGCTTACTCTTCTTCTTCCTCCTCGGAGCTGGCGCGGAGAAGTCAAACTCTGGCTCGCCTCCGGTGCGGCGAGGCGGAGGAGTGGGCTCTCTTGGCCGCTTGGCGGAGGCGTCGGCGGTGGCCTGGGAGGATCCCGCCCCAGTTGTCGCAGCAGTGTGGGGTGCTCCCGCGGCAACATCGCTTGCCGCGGTAGAGCGCGTCGCGCGACGCTGTGGCTGTGGGCCCGTCTGCCGCCCCGTCTCGTCTCCGGCCTTGCGGAGACGCCTCTTCGGCGGAGCCGGGGGCTCCGTTGGCGGCAAGTCGCTGGGTGGTGGAGAAGAAGCGCCCTCGGCTGGTCCGCTCGACCCAGCTTCTGGTGCGGCAAGTTCTTCCTCGCCGGCGAACTCCCTTCGCTCCGCAAGGCTTGCCGCCTCGGCTGCGTCCGCCTCCTCCACGGTGTACCCGAAGACGCCAGCGGCAGCATCTGTTGCCGCCTCCTCCAGCCTGGTGGCAATGCGCACCATATTCTCGTCGGTGGTGTCGCGGGTGAGCCTCTTCTGCTCGTCGGAGCGGATCGGCACTTCTTCCAAGTTGTCGAAGAACTGCTGCACGATCTCGTCGGAAGGCTCTTGCCAGGTTGGAGCGATCCCATGAGAATCGCTGCGCGGCATCATGGCCCGGATGCGGTCGAGTGCAGAGTTGTTGCACAATGGGACGACCCCCCTCGGCAACCTAAACCACTCGGGGTGATCGGGGTCGTTCTTGAACAGCTCTAGCAGCATCGCGTCCAACTCCAAGACGGTGAAATTCCAGTTTAGGCCCGGGCGCAACCTCATGATATCCGCCGCATTTTGGAACTCCCAAGCGGGTCTCCTCCTCTCCTGCAAGGGAAGCGTCTGGCGAAGGAAGTTTGCGCCAAGCTGCGCCACGGTGAGTCCGGCAAGCGGGCGCAAAATCCGGAGTCACTGACTATCTTCAACCTAGCATCCTCCGACGCCAAGTTACTCCAATCGTTGCCGCGCACTATTGGGGTTTGGCGCACAGCAGTGAAGGGCTGCGGGTTCTCCTCTATGATCCAACACCAGTTGGCTCTCCACTCCTCCCACTTGCTACGGACTCTCCTTCCAGATACGCTTCTTTCTTGCCGACCCTGGAGACCCAAGCTATCCCTCTGGCAAGCGGCTCCCCTCTCTCAACGCGGGGCATGAAGAAGTGGCGGAAGAGGGCTACGTTGGGATAGATCCCGACAAAGTTTTCGCAAAGGTGTGCGAAAACCGCCATGGTCAGAATGGCGTTGGGGGTGAAATCAAGGAGGCGGAACCCGTATGTGTTCATAATATCGCAGAAGAACTCAGAGAAGGGCGGGCAGAGCCTGCAATAGAAGAAAAGGGCAAAGAAAGGATACCTAGTTGGGGCTAATTCCGAAGCAATGGCGGGGAGTACCTTCGTGCGCGGATGCGCACGCGTCTCCGTCAACCAGAAAAGGTAGCAGCGCTCCCTCAGCTCCTTCGCGTCGAGCTGGGGAGAGAAGATGGCCCGCTCCTTGCGCAGCGCCGCGAGCCGCTGCGCCTCGGCCGATTTCACCCCCTTCCCCTTGTCGGCCTTCGGAGCCATGGCGGAGGCGGTGGAGGAGGTCAACGGCGTTGAGTGTGCTTGTGGCGAAAGGCGGGCGCTGCTCTCTTCGCCTTTGGAGAAGAAAGGGGAGCGGTGGTGGTTTTCTTGACAAGACAGCAATGGCGAGGCGGACGGCCTGCCCCTGTTTCCCCTGTTTATAAGGAGGGGGAGGGGACGGACATTCCGCTTTTCCTAATAAAGAAACCCCCACGACCACGCCCACGATCTCTCACACGACGCCACGTTCGGTGCGTGCCGTTAGTGGGGGACGTGGTGGGTCCGGGGTGAGTTACTGGCGTGGCCGAGGCGCGCGTGTGACCGTGCCTTTGTTTTGGCCTGGCCCGGCGGCGCTTCGGCACCGTGTCTTGACCCGAGCCGAGGCTCTGTCGGTGTACTAGAGCAGGGGTACCCTAGTATCCCGTACTCGTGCACGGGCAGTTGTAGCACCCCGCGGGAGGGTTTGCCTGGTCACCGCCAAGATCCTCCATGGTCCCTTTAGAGCCATTCAAGAACAAAGTATTTAATCAAGAAGACAAGGCCCCGGCAAGAGGAGCTTGCCGGGAAGGCCACTCAAGGCACGCAGAAGACAAGACCCCAGCAAGATGAGCTTGCCGGGAAGGCTCGGAGCGCGACAAGCCTCCGGGCGCGACAAGGATTCAGCCGCGGCAAGGCACTTGCCGCGGGAGGCAACCTCTCTTCATCTCCGCTCCAGCTCATCCATCAACGTGTCGCCATGGGACCTTTCCATGCGCGCGTGTCAAGAGGCTGTGCAGCCAGCGGGGAGCAGCGATAAGCGGCGCTGACAAGCCCACCATCGTGGAAAACGGAGGCGCACTTTTGACGGTCCCTGTTGCACTGTTTAGGCGACAGGGACGGGCATTTAATGCTTTTGTCCCTTGCCGTCAGAGTTAGGTATTTTGCACTGTACACTGTTCAAGTAGGTGTACCAACTACTGTTTTTCCATTTGTACCCTCACCTACGTTGCCACCTGTCGGAGACCCCTTGAGCATATAAAAGGAGGCCCATGCGCAACGTAGAGGGGGTTCGGCTCAGTTCCTTCCCAACGTACCCAGAGAACACTCACGCTAGGTTTTGTAGCTCTCATCGCTCCCTAGCAAGAACACAATACAAACCAGACAAGCAGGAGTAGGAGTTTTATCTCTCCGGAGAGCTCTGAAGCTGGGTAAAACCGCTCGTGTGCTTCGCCTCGATCCGCTCTTCGTGCGATCTCCTCCCCCCTCCGAACCACAAGGGGCCTGGTCCGCCGGCCCCATAGGTGTTCGTGGGTCCGATCAGCCTCCCCGACACTTTATGACAAATCTTATACCATGGACTTAGAGGATTTTACTTTTGCCTGCAAACTTCCACAATGGGGTAGTATTATTGATCCACGTAAATCTGAATTTAGAAACTTTCTTGCTAGTATAACCATGGGAGAATCTAGAGATGTAACACAAGCTACCATAGGGAGCATTCACTTTCCTGCTATGCATTATTTTGCCCTCTTCATAGGTAGATGCATAACTGGCAAGGATGAAGCATGTCACATGTGTGTCCCTGACCTTAGCATTCTCAGGAGTGCTGTGTTGGGAGACCAATATTATCATCTAGGAGCCATTGTAGCATGTAGGTTGCATCATAATAGATATAACGGAGATTTCTTAGGAGGAATTTATGCAATCCGCTTAGCTAAGTTTCTTGGGGTAGACGCTCGTGAGGGCGATATGGAGTTACCTCCCGCATATTTAGATTATAACTCTATGGCTTCGCACCAGTTTGTCGAGAGGCCTGAATCACCTCTCTTATACCGACTAATCTTTGATAAACGGCGTGTTGTCCGTATTACTCTTCCTGCTCCTGCCTTTTTTGATTCTCAGACAAAAGGAAGACATGTTATTACCAGAGAGGAGGCAGATGAGTACGAGAGGAGAGCGGAGGCAGCTCGACACCATGCTGCAGCTCAGGAGGCGATAGCCGCTGCATCACAGTACGACCCTAGCTACACCTACGGGTATCAGCCAGGCTATCCCTGGCAATAAGCCAACTTAGGCCAAAAGCCTAAACTTGGGGGAGTACGTATTTCCCACCGACATTACATTTATGTTCACACACACTCATTGCTAGATGTCGGTGCTCATACTCTTTCACTGTAATATCCATGCTAGTTTATTTTCTTTTTCCTGCTTTCTTCTTGTGTGTTTGTTAAACTTTAAGGAAACAACAAAAAAATTAGTGTAGCTTCTAGTTAGTTTACTTTTCCTGCTGTAGTAGTAATATTTAAAAAGAAAACCCAAAAATATTTCATGTTCTTCTTTTGCTTGTTGGGAGCTTTCCCATGTAAATAGGTTTATTTCCTCTCTTTTCTTTGGGGGTCGATAGGAGAAGACCATGATTAAATTGTTGAAGTGGCTCTTATATGCATTGTTGTTGATTTAACCAAGAGCTTATATTGCCTTGTCTTCTCCTACTTATTGAATGCTCGTAGATTCCAGCTTAGTCCAATGCACGTGCACTCTTATTATTATCCACATCGTTCGGTCGTGCAAGCGAAAGGCAATAATGATGATATATGATGAATTGATTGGGATAAGCGAAGCTGGTATGAACTTCGACCTCTCTTGTTTTTGTAAATATGATGAGTTCATCGTTCTTGATACTGACTTATTATGAATAAACATGTTTGCAATGACAATTAGAGATCATAGTTGCTTATGCCATGCTTGATTAGCTATGAGTTATAATGGTTTACCTTGCGTGCCAACATGCTATTAAAATGGTTGTGATGTGGTATGATGGGGTGGTATCCTCCTTTGAATGATTTAAGTGACTTGACTTGGCACATGTTCACACATGTAGTTGAAACAAATCAACATAGCCTTCACGACATTTATGTTCATGGTGGATTATATCCTACTCGTGCTTGCATCCAATGTTTATTAATTTTAATGCATGTTCATGACTGTTGTCGCTCTCTAGTTGGTCGCTTCGTAGTCTTTGCTAGCCTTCACTTCTACTAAGCGGGAATACTGCTTGTGCATCCAATCCCTTAAACCCCAAAGTTATTCCACATGAGTCCACTATACCTTCCTATATGCGGTATTTACCTGCCGTTCCAAGTAAATTTGTATGTGCCAAACTCTAAACCTTCAAATAAACATTCTGTATCAACTAGGGCTGCCCTTATCTTCCATGTTAGGCGGGTTATTCTCAAGAGGAGTGGACTCCGCTCCTCATTCACGAGAAAATGGCTGGTCTCCGGGATGCCCAGTCCCATGCTTTATGCAAACTAAATCAAAATAATTACAAACAAAACCCCCCCTGGGACCTGATGTTAGTTGGAGGCACTCGTTGTTTCGAGCAAGCCATGGATTGATGCTTGTTGGTGGAGGGGGAGTATAAACTTTACCATTCTATTTGGGAACCGCCTATAATGTGTGTAGCATGGAAGATATCGCTATCTCTTAGTTGTTATGTTGACAATGAAAGTATGCCGCTCAAAATATTATTTATCTCTATTTCAAAACCGAGCTCTGGCACCTCTACAAATCCCTGCTTCCCTCTGCGAAGGGCCTATCTATTTACTTTCATGTTGAGTCATCACCCTCTTATTAAAAGGCACTAGCTGGAGAGCACAATTGTTATTTGCATCCATTACTGTTAATCTATATTGGGTGTGACTATGATTGGATCTCTTTTACCATGAATTACAATGTCTAGTCAGTCCTTGATCTTTAAAGGTGCTCTGCATTTATGTTTTACGGTCTCAGAAAGGGCTAGCGAGATACCATCTTGTTATATCATATTATGATTGTTTTGAGAAAGTGTTGTCATCCAAGATTTATTATTATGGCTCGCTAGTTGATTATGCCATTGATATGAGTAAACATGAGACCAGTGAATTATTGCAAATGTGGTTAGTTATAATCTTTGCTGAAAACCTGAATGCTGGTTTTACATATTTACAACAACAAGAGCAAACAAAGTTTGTAAAAGTTTTTCTTTATCTCTTTCAGTTTATCAACTGAATTGCTTGAGGACAAGCAAAGGTTTAAGCTTGGGGGAGTTGATACGTCTCCGTCGTATCTACTTCTCCAAACACTTTTGCCCTTGTTTTCGACTCTAACTTGTATGATTTGAATGGAACTAACCCGGACTGACGCTGTTTTCAGCAGAATTGCCATGATGTTGTTTTATGTGCGAAACAAAAGTTCTGGAATGACCTGAAACTCCACGGAACATCTAGTCAAAAATAATAAAAATCCTTGCCAAAGATGAAGACCAGGGGCCCACACCTGTCCACGAGGGTGGGGCGCCCCCTAAGGGTGCGCCCTACCTCGTGGCCCCCCTGGAGCTCGTCCGGCGCCAACTCCAACTCTATATATTCGCTGTCGGAGAGAAAAAAATAGAGGAGAAGAAATCATCGCGTTTTACGATACGGAGCCGCCGCCAAGCCCTAAAACCTCTCGGGAGGGTTGATCTGGAGTCCGTTCGGGGCTCCGGAGAGGGGGATTCATCGCCGTCGTCATCATCAACCATCCTCCATCACCAATTTCATGATGCTCACCGCCGTGTGTGAGTAATTCCATCGTAGGCTTGCTGTACGGTGATGGGTTGGATCAGATCTATCATGTAGTCGCGTTAGTTTTGTTAGGGTTTGATCCCTAGTATCCACTATGTTCTGAGATTGATGTTGCTATGACTTTGCTATGCTTAATGCTTGTCACTAGGGCCCGAGTGCCATGATTTCAGATCTGAACGTATTATGTTTTCATGAATATATGTGAGTTCTTGATCCTATCTTGCAAGTCTATAGTCACCTATTATGTGTTATGATCCGACAACCCCGAAGTGACAATAATCGGGATACTTCTCGGTGATGACCGTAGTTTGAGGAATTCATGTATTCACTATGTGTTAATGCTTTGGTCTGGTACTTTATTAAAAGGAGGCCTTAATATCCCTTAGTTTCCATTAGGACCCCGCTACCACGGGAGGGTAGGACAAAAGATGTCATGCAAGTTCTTTTCCATAAGCACGTATGACTATATTGAATACATGCCTACATTACATTGATGAATTGGAGCTAGTTCTGTGTCACCCTATGTTATGACTGTTACATGATGAACCGCATCCGCATAATTATCCATCACCGATCCAATGCCTCTGAAGTTTTCCATCTACTGGTTTACGCTTATTTACTTTCCCGTTGTTACTGTTACAATCACTACAAAACACCAAAAATATTACTTTTGCTTTCATTACTCTTTTGTTACCGTTACCAGTACTATCATACTACTTTGCTACTAAATACCTTGCTGCAGATATGAAGTTATCCAGGAGTGGTTGAATTGACAACTCAGCTGCTAATACTTGAGAATATTCTTTGGTTCCCCTTGTGTCGAATCAATAAATTTGGGTTGAATACTCTACCCTCGAAAGTTGTTGCGATCCCCTACACTTGTGGGTTATCATCTATGAACAATATTTGAATCTTCTCTGAATTCTTTTATGTATGATTGGTTATCTTTGCAATTCTCTTTGAATTATCAGTTTGGTTTGGCCTACTAGATTGGTTTTTCTTGCAATGGGAGAAGTGCTTAGCTTTGGGTTCAATCTTGCGGTGTCCTTTCCCGGTGGCGAGGGGCAGCAAGGCACGTATTGTATTGTTGCCATCGAGGATAACAAGATGGGGTTTTATCATATTGCATGAATTTATCCCTCTACATCATGTCATCTTGCTTAAAGTGTTACTCTGTTTTCTTGAACTTAATACTCTAGATGCATGTTGGATAGCGGTCGATGAGTGGAGTAATAGTAGTAGATGCAGGCAGGAGTCGGTCTACTTGTCTCGGACGTGATGCCTATATACATGATCATACCTAGATACTCTCATAACTATGCTCAATTTTGTCAATTGCTCAACAGTAATTCGTTCACCCACCGTAAAATACTTATGCTCATGAGAGAAGCCACTAGTGAAACCTATGGCACCCGGGTCTATCTCCATCATATTAATCTTCCAACACTTTATTATTGCCTTTGCTTTTTTACTTTGCTTTTATTTTACTTTGCATCTTTATCAAAAAAATACCAAAAATATTATCCTATCATATCTATCAGATCTCACTCTCATAAGTGACCGTGAAGGGATTGACAACCCCTTATCGCGTTGGTTGCGAGGAGTTATGTGTTTTGTGCAGTCACGAGGGACTCATGGCGTAGCCTACTACTGGATTGATACCTTGGTTCTCAAAAACTGAGGGAAATACTTACGCTCCTTTGTTGCACCATCCTTTCCTCTTCAAGGAAATCCAACGCAGTGCTCACGAGGTAGCAAGAAGAATTTACGGCGCCCGTTGTCGGGAGTCTCATAAAAGTCAACATACCAAGTACCCATCACAATCCCTTATCTCCCGCATTACATTATTTGCCATTTGCCTCTCGTTTTCCTCTCCCCCACTTCACCCTTGCCGTTTTATTTTCCCTCTCTTTTCCGTTCGCCTTCTTCTTTTCGCCCCTTTCGCTTGTTTTTGTTTGCTCGTATGTTGTATTGCTTGTTTGTCACGATGGCTCAAGATAATACCAAATTGTGTGGCTTTACCAATACCAACAATAATGATTTTCTCAGCACTCCGATTGCTCCTCTTACCAATACTGAATCTTGCGAAATCAATACTGCTTAGTTGAATCTTGTCATGAAAGATCAATTCCCTGGCCTTCCTAGTGAAGATGCCGCTACTCATCTAAATAGCTTCGTTGATTTGTGTGATATGCAAAAGAAAAAGGATGTTGATAATGATATTGTTAAATTGAAGCTATTTCCTTTTTCGCTTAGAGATCGTGCTAAAGCTTGGTTTTAGTCTTTGCCTAAAAATAGTATTGATTCTTGGAACAAGTGCAAAGATGCTTTTATCTCTAAGTATTTTCCTCCCGCTCAGATCATCTCTCTTCGAAACGGTATTATGAATTTTAAGCAACTTGATCATGAACATGTTGCACAAGCTTGGGAGAGAATGAAATTAATGATACGTAATTGCCCTACTCATGGGTTGAACTTGTGGATGATTATACAAAAAATTTATGCCGGATTGAATTTTGCTTCTAGAAATCTTTTGGATTCAGCCGCGGGAGGCACTTTTATGGAAATCACTTTAGGAGAAGCTACTAAACTCCTAGATAATATTATGGTTATTCTCAATGGCACACCGAAAGATCTACTAATAAAAAATTGCATACGATAGAAGAAATTAATGTTTTGAGTGGAAAGATGGATGAACTTATGAAATTATTTGCTACTAATAGTGTTTCTTCTGATCCTAATGATATGCCTTTGTCTACTTTTATTGAGAATAATAATGAATCTATGGATGTGTATTTTGTCGGTAGGAATAATTTTGGTAGCAACGCTTATAGAGGAAACTTTAATCCTAGGCCTTATCCTAGTAATTCCTCTTATAATTATGGAAATTCCTACAACAACTCTTATGGAAATTTTAATAAGATTCCCTCTGAATTTGAGACTAGTGTTAAAGAGTTTATGAATTCGCAAAAGAATTTCAATGCTTTGCTTGAAGAGAAATTGCTTAAAGTTGATGAATTGGCTAGGAACGTTGATAGAATTTCTCTTGATGTTGATTCTTTAAAGCTTAGATCTATTCCTCTTAAGCATTATATCAATGAGTCTCTCAAAGCCATGAGAATTTCCATTGATGAGTGCAAAGAAAGAACAACTAGGATGCGTGGTACAAAAGATGCCTTTATTAAAGCGTGTTCTTCTAGTTCCTATGGAAATAAAGATGAAGATCTAAAAGTTATTGATGTGTCCCCAATTAAATCTTTGTTTTTCAATATGAATCTTGATAATGATGGGACTGAATATGATCCACCTTTACCTAGAAGGCGTTCCAAGAATTCGGAGTTTTTAGATCTTGATGCTAAAATTGATAAAAGTTGGATTGAAGAAATCAAAACCCTAGATGTTGCTAAACCCACTATTTTGGATTTCAAGGAATTTAATTATGAAAATTGCTCTTTGATTGATTGTATTTCCTTGTTACAATCCGTGCTAAATTCTCCTCACGCTTATAGTTAGAATAAAGCGTTTACTAAACATATCGTTGATGCCTTGATGCAATCTTATGAAGAAAAGCTTGAGTTGGAAGTTTCTATCCCTAGAAAACTTTATGATGAGTGGGAACCAACTATTAAAATTAAGATTAAGGATCATGAATTCTATGCTTTATGTGATTTGGGTGCTAGTGTTTCCACTATTCCCAAAACTTTGTGCGATTTGCTAGATTTGCACGATTTTGATGATTGCTCTCTAAACTTGCACCTTGCGGATTCCACTATTAAGAAACCTATGGGAATAATTAATGATGTTCTTATTGTTGCAAATAGGAATTATGTGCCGTAGATTTTATCGTTCTTGATATAGACTGCAATCCTTCTTGTCCTATTATTCTTGGTAGACCTTTCCTTAGAACGATTGGTGCAATTATTGATATGAAGGAAGGGAATATTAGATTCCAATTTACATTAAAGAAAGGCATGTAACACTTCCCTAGAAATAAAATAAATTTACCATATGAATCTATTATGAGAGCCACTTATGGATTGCCTACCAAAGATGGCAATACCTAGATCTATCCTTGCTTTTATGCCTAGCTAGGGGCGTTAAACGATAGCGCTTGTTGGGAGGCAACCCAATTTTATTTTTAGTTTTTTGCTTTTTGCTTCTGTTTAGGAATAAATCTTTGATCTAGCCTCTGGTTAGATGTGTTTTTATGTTTCAGTTAGTGTTTGAGCCAAGTTAAACCTATAGGATCTTCTTGGGTGATAGTTATTTGATCTTGCTGTAATTTCCAGAAACTTTCTGTTCACGAAAACAATTATTAAAAATCACCAGAACGTGATAAAATAGTGATTCCAATTGATGCTGATCAATAAACAAATTGCCTAGGACTTCCTATTTTTTATGAGTTTTGGAGTTCCAGAAGTTTGCGTTAGTTACAGATTACTACAGACTGTTCTGTTTTTGACAGATTCTGTTTTTCGTGTGTTGTTTGCTTATTTTGATGAATCTATGGCTAGTAAAATAGTTTATAAACCATAGAGAAGTTGGAATACAGTAGGTTTAACACCAATATAAATAAAGAATGAGTTAATTACAGTACCTTGAAGTGGTCTTTTGTTTTCTTTCGCTAACGGAGCTCACGAGATTTCTGTTGAGTTTTGTGTTGTGAAGTTTTCAAGTTTTGGGTGAAATCTTTTGATGGATTATAGAACAAGGAGTGGCAAGAGCCTAAGATTGGGGATGCCCATGGCATCCCCAAGATAATCTAAGGACACCAAAAAGCCAAAGCTTGGGGATACCCCGGAAGGCATCCCCACTTTCGTCTACTTCCATCGGTAACTTTACTTGGAGCTATATTTTTATTCACCACATGATATGTGTTTTGCTTGGAGCGTCTTGTATGATTTGAGTCTCTTCTTTTTAGTTTACCACAATCATCCTTGCTGTACACACCTTTTTAGAGAGCCATACATGATTTGGAAATTATTAGAATACTCTTTGTGCTTCACTTATATCCTTTGACTTATATAGTTTTGCTCTAGTACTTCACTTATATCTTTTAGAGCACGGTGGTGGATTTGTTTTAAAGAAACTATTGATCTCTCATGCTTCACTTAGATTATTTTGAGAGTATTAAATAGCATGGTAATTTGCTTAAGTAATCTTAATATGCTATGTATACAAAAATAGTAAAAGTTTTCTTATGAGTGTGTTGGATACTAAGAAAAGTTTGATGCTTGATGATTGTTTTGAGATATGGAGGTAATAATATCAAAGTCGTGCTAGTTGAGTAGTTTTGAATTTGAGAAATGCTTCTGTTGAAGTTTGCAAGTCCCGTAGCATGCACGTATGGTAAATGTTATATAACAAATTTGAGACATGAGGTGTTCTTTGATTATCCTCCTTATGAGTGGCGGTCGGGGACGAGCGATGGTCTTTTCCTACCAATCTATCCACCTAGGAGCATGCGCGTAGTGCTTGGTTTTTGATGGCTTGTAGATTTTTGCAATAAGTATGTGAGTTCTTTATGACTAATGTTGAGTTCATGGATTATACGCACTCTCACCCTTCCATCATTGCTAGCCTCTTGATGCCGTGCATTGCCCTTTCTCACATTGAGAGTTGGTGCAAACTTCACGGTGCATCCAAACCCCGTGATATGATACGCTCTTTCACACATAAACCTCCTTATATCTTCCTCAAAACAGCCCCCATACCTACCTATTATGGCATTTCCATAGCCATTCCGAGATATATTGCCATGTAACTTTCCGCCATTCCTCTTATCATGACACATCCATCATTGTCATATTGCTTAGCATGATCATGTAGTTGACATAGTATTTGTGGCAAAGCCACCGTTCATAATTCTTTCAGACATGTCACCCTTGATTCATTGCATATCCCGGTACACCGCCGGAGGCATTCATATAGAGTTATACTTTGTTCTAGTATCGAGTTGTAATCATTGAGTTGTAAATAAATAGAGGTGTGATGGTCATCATTTTCTAGAGCATTGTCCCAAGTGAGGAATAAAAAAAAGAGAAAGGCCATAAAAAAAGAGAAGGCCCAAAAAAATGAGAGAAATAGAGAGAAGGGACAATGCCACTATCCTTTGCCACACTTGTGCTTCAAAGTAGCACCATAATCTTCATGATAGAGAGTCTCTCATTTTGTCACTTACATATACTAGTGGGAATTTTTCATTATAGAACTTGGCTTGTATATTCCAACAATGGGCCTCCTCAAGTGCCCTAGGTCTTCGTGAGCAAGCAAGTTGGTTGCACACCCACTTAGTTTCTTTTGTTGACCTTTCATACATTTATAGCTCTAGTGCATCCGTTGCATGGCAATCCCTACTCCTTGCATTAACATCAATCTATGGGCATCTCCATAGCTCATTGATTAGCCTCGTGGATGTGAGACTTTCTCATTTTTTGTCTTCTCCACATAACCCCCATCATCATATTCTATTCCACCCATAGTGTTATATCCATGGCTCATGCTCATGTATTGCGTGAAGGTTTATAAAGTTTGAGATTACTAAAGTATGAAACAATTGCTTGGCTAGTCATCGGGGTTGTGCATGATGAGAGCATTCTTGTGTGACAAAAATGGAGCATGACAAAACTATATGATTTTGTAGGGATGAACTTTCTTTGGCCATGTTATTTTGAGAAGACATAATTGCTTAGTTAGTATGCTTGAAGTATTATTATTTTTATGTCAATATGAACTTTTATCTTGAATCTTTCGGATCTGAATATTCATACCACAATTAAGAGGAATTACATTGAAATTATGCCAAGTAGCACTCCGCATCAAAAATTCTGTTTTATCATTTACCTACTCGAGGGAATGAGCGGAAAGCTTGGGGATGCGATACGTCTCCAACGTATCTATAATTTTTGATTGCTCCATGCTATATTATCTACTGTTTTGGACAATATTGGGCTTTATTATCCACTTTTATATTATTTTTGGGACTAACCTATTAACCGGAGGCCCAGCCCAGAATTGCCATTTTTTTGCCTATTTCAGAGTTTTGCAGAAAAGGAATATCAAACGGAGTTCAAACGGAATGAAACCTTCGGGAACGTGATTTTCTCACCGAACGTGATCTAGGAGACTTGGACCCTAAGTTAAGGAAGCTTGGAGGAGGGCACGAGGTAGGGGCGCACCCACCCCCCAGGGCGCGCCCTCCACCCTCGTGGGCCCCCTGTTGCTCCACCGACGTACTTCTCCCTCCTATATATACCTAAATACCCCCAAACGATCAGATACGGAGCCAAAAACCTAATTCCACCGTCGCAACCTTCTGTACCCACGAGATCCCATCTTGGGGCCTGTTTTGAGCTCACGGGAGGGGCATCCACCACGGAGGGCTTCTACATCATCACCATAGCCCCTCCGATGACGTGTGAGTAATTTACCTCAGACCTTCGGGTCCATAGTTATTAGCTAGATGGCTTCCTCTCTCTTTTTGGATTTCAATACAATGTTCTCCCCCTCTCTCGTGGAGATCTATTCGATGTAATCTTCTTTTTGCCGTGTATTTGTTGAGACCGATGAATTGTGGGTTTATGATCAAGATTATCTATGAACAATATTTGAATCTTATCTGAATTCTTTTATGTATGATTGGTTATCTTTGCAAGTCTCCTCGAATTATCAGTTTGGTTTGGCCTACTAGATTGGTTTTTCTTGCAATGGGAGAAGTGCTTAGCTTTGGGTTCAATCTTGCGGTGTCCTTTCCCAGTGATGAGGGGCAGCAAGGCACGTATTGTATTGTTGCCATCGAGGATAACAAGATGGGGTTTTTATCATATTGCATCAATTTATCCCTCTACATCATGTCATCTTGCTTAAAGCGTTACTCTGTTTTCTTGAACTTAATACTCTAGATGCATGCTGGATAGCGGTCGATGAGTGGAGTAATAGTAGTAGATGCAGGTAGGAGTCGGTCTACTTGTCTCGGACATGATGCCTATATACATGATCATACCTAGATACTCTCATAACTATGCCCAATTCTGTCAATTGCTCAACAGTAATTCGTTCACCCACCGTAAAATACTAATGCTCATGAGAGAAGCCACTAGTGAAACCTATGGCCGCCGGGTCTATCTCCATCATATTAATCTTCCAACACTTTATTATTGCCTTTGCTTTTTTACTTTGCTTTTATTTTACTTTGCATCTTTATCACAAAAATACCAAAAATATTATCCTATCATATCTATCAGATCTCACTCCCGTAAGTGACCGTGAAGGGATTGGCAACCCCTTATCACGTTGGTTGCGAGGAGTATTTGTTTTGTGCAGGTACGAGGGACTCGCGCGTAGCCTCCTACTGGATTGATACCTTGGTTTTCAAAAACTAAGGGAAATACTTACGCTACTTTGCTACATCATCCTTTCCTCTTCAAGGAAATCCAACGCAGTGCTCAAGAGGTAGCACTACCACGGCTTTCTTCAGGTCCGCCGCTTTCGCTTGGCTTTCCTTTTCAAGAAGCTCATAACGGTCGGCGGCATCCTTCAACTCAACAACCATCTTGGCTATTTTATCTTTGCTCTGGTGATGAGCAGCCTGTTCGGCTCTTAACTCTTCGACCACCTTTAGGGCGGATGCATCACTTCTCCTGGCTTGTTCCTTGGCTCGGGCAAGTTCCGCCCGAAGGGTCTCCACGGCGGCAGCTCCATCTGCAGTAATAGCATATTATAGATACTAGCATCATGCTCCTCTTAATATATGTTGACCGTCGGAGAATACATACCCTGTGCCTCGTCAAGCCGCTTGTTTACAAGCACGATGTCGGCATCTGCCGCACCAAGTTGCCGCCTCAGGTCGGCAAATTCGCCAGTCCGGCCATCCACCGGACCCTCAGCCGCCTGCACATGAAAGCAACATGATCATTACCTGGGACTATGATCCTCTGTTTGCCACCTTTTCAACAGCAACCAGAGTCTTAGGGGCTACTATCTGCATATGGCACACCTAGCGTGTGCGGTACCGTCCAATATATATATATATATTACTTTGCGTACCTCAAAGCCTCTTAGCAGGCTCATAAAATCTTCATACAACCCACTTTTGGCGGATGAAATCCTCTCAACCACCGTACCCATTAAAGTACGATGCGCCTCTGAGATAGCCGCTTGCTCCAGAAGACCCATCAGTATGTCCGGTTGTGCACTCCGGACTTCGGGTGGCCGAAGGGTTACCTTCTGGCCTTGGCGGATTAGGAGAAATCCTCCATGACGACACCTCAGGGTCGTCCGCCTCATGAGGCGAGGAGACAGGGTGAGGCGTTTCGCTCTCCATCATCTCCGGAAGAAGATCCCCCGAAGACGAACTCTGTTGAGAAGGGCTATGGTCCGAACTGCAAGACATACGTCTCAGTTATTGTCCTCAGAGATGAAGCAGGATATATTTACTATAAAGTACTTTTGTTTACTTATAGCTTGGTGTAGGGCTGAGCCCCTTGCAGGCACTGTGCGGTAAGGATGCCCTCCGGGGCAGGGCCCCCCAGCGAAGGTTTCATCCCTCGTTTGGAAACTCTTGTTTCCAAGTCTTCAGAGGCGGTCCTTTTCCTTCCTTGGGGAGAGGGAATTTTAGATTCTTTTCCCCGGTTATCCTCCTTCGCGGAGACACTAATTCCCCCGGTTTGGGTGAGTAATGAGTGAGGCCCGCTTTCGGCTTCTTTATTCCTCCCTTTATCTTCCTCTGATGGCATCTGATAAGGTGCGAGCTCAAGCATCCTGGCTAGTACAGGATCCGGTGAGCCCTCGGGAAGGGGGGGCGAACACCTGATCATCTTCGCCTTTTTTATCCAGTCCTGGTCTAAGAGCGATATTTCAGAATGATGTTGTGATAAATAAAAAGACAGCGTGTTCGGCCGTAGAATTGCTTACCTGGGTATCTGGACGATTGCAGTTTAGACCCACTCCTCGGTGGAGTCCGGACACTTTATTCATTGTCTGAAGAACAATCCATACATCCCTTCGAGCGTCACACTGAAGAATTGCCGAATAGTTCACGGTTCTTCTGGGTTGAACTCCCACATACGGAGAGGTCGACGTTGGCATGGCAGGACCCGACGAACTAGCATGACCTGCATTACTTTGACAAGGCTGACATCTCTCTCGAGGAGATCTCGGATGCGACTCTGCAGTGTCGGCACGTCATTAACCAGCCCCCAGTCCAGCCCCTTGTTGACCCACGACGCTAGTTGTGGCGGGGGGGGCGGGCGAACGGAAGGCGGGGGCAGCTGCCCACTTAGTACTTCGGGGAGCTGTGATGTAAAACCACTCCCGCTGCCATGAGTTGGACATCTCCGGGAAGGAACCCTCTGGCCATGGAGCATCGGTTCCTTTGCCTATTATGGCGCCTCCGCACTCTGTGTGTCGCCCATCGATCATCCTCGGCTTCACATTGTAGGTCTTGAGCCATAAGCCGAAGTGTGGGGTGACGCGGAGGACGGCTTCACACACGACGATGAACGACGAGATGTGAAGGATGGAATCCGGAGCCAGATCATGGAAATCGAGCCCGTAGTAGAACATAAGCCCTCTAACAAAGGGATCAAGACTAAAACCCAGCTGTCGGTGTCAAAACTGGCGGATCTCGGGTAGGGGATCCCGAACTGTGCGTCTAGGCGGATGGTAACAGGAGACAAGGGACATGATGTTTTTACCCAGGTTCGGGCCCTCTCGATGGAGGTAATACCCTACTCCTGCTTGATTAATATTGATGATATGGGTAGTACAAGAGTAGATCTACCACGAGATCGTAGAGGCTAAACCCTAGAAGCTAGCCTATGGTATGATTGTTGTTCGTCCTATGGACTAAAACCCTCCGGTTTATATAGACACCGGATAGGTTAGGGTTACACAGAGTCAGTTACAATAGTAGGAGATCTACATATCCGTATCGCCAAGCTTGCCTTCCACGCCAAGGAAAGTCCCATCCGGACACGGGACGAAGTCTTCAATCTTGTATCTTCATAGTCTTGGAGTCCGGCCGGGATGATAGTCCGCTATCCAGACACCCCTAGTCCAGACTCCTCAAGAGCCCCTGAACCAAGCTTCAATGACGACGAGTCCGGGCGCATATTGTCTTCGGCATTGCAAGGTGGGTTCCTCCTCCGAATACTTCATAGAAGGTTTTGAACACCAGGATAGTGTCCGCTCGCAAAACAAGTTCCACATACCACCGTAGAGAGAATAACTTTTGCACAGATCTGCCGACGTATTCCGCGGCGTGACATAACACCACGGCCGAGCCTTTATATGAATCGTTTTTACCGCTCCACCTTAGCGGCGTTTAGCGAGGCGGTTTCTTTGGCACGTCTTATCAAAGCATAGATCGTGCCCCCTTATTCCAGGATTCTCATCAATACGGACATGGGTAACCCATCCGCGCCATTGATTACGGCGCTTGGGAGATAAGTGAGTTTTACCAGGCTGGTGGGGGACGCATAGCTTCGTCCGTCCATATAAGGGGATAAGGATCCACCTATTCACCTACACCTTCTTCCTCCCTTGCTCATCCATTTCCGCGCACTCGAGCTCCAGCGCCCAAGTCCGCACATCCCACCTCAACCTTTCTCCAATCATGTCAGGAGCGGGAGGCAGGTGGATGGCCTCCTCCGTCACGAAGGGGCACATCGCAAGACTGCGGGAGGCCGGATACTTGTCCGGCAACATCGCGCCTGAGCTTCCCGACGAGGCAGCTCATTCCAACCCCAAGGCCCCATGAGAGGGTGGTGTTTCTCCCCACTTCCTCCATGGACTAGGTTTTCCACTTCACCCATTTGTCCGGGGCTCATGTTCTACTACGGCTGGACTTCCACGACCTGGCCCAATTTCATCCTCAACATCTCGGCATTTATCGTCAGGTATGCGAGGCCTTCCTCTGCATCCAGCCCCACTTCGCATATGGCTGAAGATTTTCAACGCCAGCCGAAGGTAGTGGGCGGCCGCTGCCGGAGTGCTTGAAGGCGCCATGGTTGGCAAGATAGCCAAAGTCCTATGGCTCGAGGGCTCCTTTCTGGAGACGATAAAGGGGTGGCAATCGGGTGGTTCTACATCACCGAGCCACGCGACCCCAAATGGGTGGCGGCCCCCAAATTCAGATTTGGCTTCCCCACACGGCTCTCGTCATGGAAAGAGACGGGCCGGACTTGGGGGAATTCGGACGAGACATCCGGACTCCAAACATGCATCCGAAACCTGGTGGACAAGAATCTCAGGCTTGTCAACGTAATCCAGGTGATGCTCATCCGCCGGATCCTCCCATGCCAACAACGGGCCTTCAAATTATGGGAGTTCGATCCGGCACAGCACTCGACTCTAAAAAGGCTCTTCGACACTACGTACAAAGACGCCTGGAAGGGGCTGTTCAAGGGCACCGAGGCTCCCTCATCCGCTACTGAAGATCGCAGGTACAGCTCGCAACGTCCAGCCGGCGAGGTAAGTTATTTTGCCCTTTATGGGACTCTTTTTTCATAGATTGACTCTATGTGGGATCTAAAAACTCCCTGATCTTTGACAGGACTGGCTGAAGATGTCCGGACAGATTAACTGTCCGGCTCCTTTGCCGGAAGACCCAGCGGACGCCCTATTGACGGGGCTGCTGGCTCCGGCACCCCATGTGGTGCCGGAGAAGAAGGCCAAGAAGGAGGCCACGGGAACTCGAAGGAGCTCCCGACGCCAGTCTTGTCAGATTCAAGCGTAATCTTCTCCCGAGGACGAGGAGGAGGAAAGAAGCTTCTCCCCGGGGAGGAGGAGAGAAAAGGAAGGCCGCCCAATCGGGGAGGCCGGAGGGTCCAAGAAAGGAAGAACCCTTCCTCCGGACTTCTCCACCAACGTCGGCAATGACGAGGAGGATTGGCCAACAAGGGCCAAGCCCTGGCAGATCGTAAGTGTCCGGATGCCCATGGCTTTTTCATTATTGCATAGTGTTCTCTAATGTCGAACAATCATGCAGCCCGCCCAAGAGCGATCTAGCCGCTTCGACGAGCGGGTCCCTGGGTTCGTCAGAAATGGAGAGTACTTCGCTTCCGACCGCCTCCTCACCTCACACTGCGGACGACGCCGAGGTGGTGCCCCGAGGGGGGCCTGGTCAAGAGGAGGTGGCGCAGGAGGCGCCACAAGGCAACCTCCCGGACTCCAGGCGCGTGAGGGGCAAGACCCCCAGGGGCTCTAAGCCCGGCCCTTGTCTGGACTCCATGCCGGAAACTTCAGTGGTTCCGGAGTCCGGCAGGCGGTCCCTTCGTAAGAAGGGTAAGACGCCGGTGTCCTCCGTCCAACCGGAGGCACCGGATAGCATCGGAGGCGCTTAACAGCGCCTCCATCAGGAGGAGCACCGCACTGTTATGAGTGCGGTGATCCGACGATTCGATCCGCCAAGAGCGGGCTGACTGAGCCTGTACCAGCCTTCTAACGGGCTTTGAGGTAAGTTTAGAATATGTAAAAATATTACCGCATAGACAGTAGCCCATTATGCTCAGTTTGGTGTTCGAAAATAAAAGCCGAACTAAGGATCAAAAAGAAAAACCCAGGAGTCTAACATAAGGATGTCCATATGGGAATGCAGGCTGCTGACCTCTGCCGCACTAACTGCGGAGGTCAATGCACTGAAGCAGAACCTCGAGCGGTCCGAGAACGAGCTCGGACAAACCAAGAAGCAGCTCGAGGACAAGGAAGGTAAATAATACCTTATTAAGAAAATAACCTTATAGAAAAGGGTTTGGTTGCCAAAAAATAACAGGGATAACATGGGTACTGCAGGGGCCACGAACGAGGTGGCGACCCTGAAGGAAGCGGTGTCCGTGGCCAAAAATAAAGCGGCTGCGGAACGCACCGAGTGAGAGAAGGGGGAGGCGCAGCTGGCCAAGGTACGGCAAGAGCTCCAAGCTCTCGTGGAACAACGCGAGAGTTTGGAGCGTGACTCGAAGACTCGAGAGTCCGATCTCGCCTCGGCTCTTGAGAGTGCCAAAGCTGCTAGGGCCGAGGCCCAAAAAGCCCTCCAAGAAATTGAATCAGTAAAGAAGATAGCGGCGGGTAAGGCATTCTTTATGCAAAGCAAGCATGTGAAAGTGAATTACCTATTACTTACCCGGATTCGGAGCTCTCCAGGAGCATTCGCAGATTTGCCTCGTAGTGTATCGGATGCTGTCGCGTTCTACCGCGCCAAGGAGGGGAGCTCGACGGAAAAGGTGTACTGGTCTCAGTATACTGAGGCTGGACATCCGGTGCCCCTGAGAGACCAGCTGAAGCAGCTGGTCGAGCTCCATATGGTCGCCGAACAGGCCATGAAGGGCCTTATAGCGTGGCTGTGGCCATTGGAGGCCATGCCTGGGAGCTACTTCGGCTTGGTGCAGCGGCTGGTGGACGCCTGTCCATGAATTGAAGTCATCAAGCGTTAAAATGCACGCATCGAAGGTGTCCGTCGGGCCCTTGCCCGTGCTAAAGTGCACTGGGGTAAGCTGGATGCGGAGAAGCTTGTGACGGACGGGCCACCGAAGGGCAAGGAGCATCGCACGCCCGAAATGTACTATGAGGGCCTTCTGAAGGGTGCTCGCCGAATAGCGGATGAGTGATCCAAAGATGTAATTTTTGAATAGACTCGCATTTGTTATCCTGTATGCTGAAAACTTGTTCATATGCGCTAAGCAACGCTTGTTAATTTAAAATATTACCTTTTGTGCGGCCGTTTATCAAATTTGAGAGATGGCAAGTCGTTGGCTTCAGCCCCCATGCCACGAGTCTTTGGGGTGTTCGGGATAAACTTGAGCACTCTTGTTCCCATTCTTGGGTCCATCTAGGAGGTGCTCAACACAACGAACAAGGCAACCGGACTTATAATGCTTGAACACTCTCACTTAGCCATAGAATTCTATAATTTTAAATTTCGTGAAGCCCCTAGTATTCGGAAGACCGAAGTTCGGGGATCTATCCACGCCTTTGTCCGGACAACTCGGTTCCTCGCTTCTAAGCGGCATAAGTCTTTAGGGACCCGAAAAACCTCTCGAACAGCGATCGGCTCTCGCCCTATCATGACGGGTCAGTTTAGCTTTCTCCATCGAGGTGCTCGACCCAGCTCAAGCTGGGGCACAATCGTAGTGGATCTCCCGGTGCTACCTTAGCCGATATAACGGAACATAAGGTACCAAAACACGGGAGCCGGGCAAACCCAACTATTGACACAAGACATGATTCGGATCTGATTCATATAATGCTATAAGTTCGGGGTGCCGCACTTGTGAAAGTGTTCGGACTTATCACACCATAATTTTGGGGTACTTAAGCCCCTGGTGTATTGGCCGTACCAAAGTGTACGGGTGCAACATGTCATGAAATGAACATATATATAGATAAAAAAGAGTGCAATAATAGGCAAAAGCTATGCATTGTTTATTCAAAAATGTACTACGATGAAAGCAAAATGATACAAATAGTGCGATAAGCAAGGAATGGGACTATCTAACATGTCCCCCTCCAGGGGTAAGCTGCGGGATGGTATGTAAAACAGGTATAATGCTCGTAATAGGGACCACCTGAACATTCGATGTAGCTTTCTGCTTCCCTGGCTGTTGCATCGTGAGTTCGGCGATTCTAGTGCCGGACAAGACTTCTGGAGAACGGAGTCCTGAGAGTGAGAAAAAGGAATAAAAAAAAGAAAAAGGAATGACACAATCGGGAGCCCCTGGTGCGGTCGAGCCGCATTCTTGGCGTGCCGTGGTCGTGCCCCTCCCCATATGCCCATGGTATCTCCAGAGCGTAGTTATGTACGCGTAGTACTGTCTTCGCAACTTCGCGAGGGCTGGGGTTGGGGCCGGATTGCTACGCGTGCTTGAATCGTGACAGGCGGTCTTGTTTTAGGTTACTCCGGGCGCGCTTGGCAGTGTCCGGAAGTTTAGTGGCCGGACTCGAGAATTTCCGCGAGAGGCTGCTTTGCACCTCCGCCGCGAGGGCCGCCGTGTGCTCCTCCGTTCGGAGAGAGCGTTCGGTGTTTCCATTGACCGTGATTACTCCTCGAGGGCCTGGCATCTTGAGCTTGAGGTATGCATAGTGCGGCACCGCATTGAACTTTGCAAATGCGGTTCGTCCGAAAGCAAAGGCATGATAGCCGCTGTGGAACGGGACTATGTCGAAGATTAACTCTTCGCCGGAAGTTATCCGGGATCCGAAGACCACTTCGAGTGTGTGACCGAGCCCGCATAATTGGCCTCTACACCCGGTATGACGCCTTTAAAGGTCGTCTTTGTAGGTTTAATCCTTGAGGGGTCTATGCCCATTTTGCGCACTGTATCCTGATAAAGCAGGTTCAGGCTACTACCGCCGTCCATCAGGACTCTGGTGAGGTGAAATCCGTGAATAATTGGGTCAAGAATCAATGCGGCGAAACCGCCGTGACGGATGCTAGTGGGGTGGTCCCATCGATCGAAGGTGATCGGGCAGGAAGACCATGGGTTGAACTTTGGGGCGACTGGCTCCATCGCATATACGTCCCTTAGTGCACGCTTCCGCTCCCTTTTGGGTATATGGGTTGCGTATATCATGTTCACCGTCCGCACTTGTGTGGGAAAACCCTTCTATCCTCTATTGTTCGGCGGCTGGGACTCTTCCTCGTCGTCGCTATGCAGCCCCTTGTCATTGAGTTCGGCACTTAACTTGCCTGCTTGCTTGAACACCCAACAATCCCTGTTGGTGTGATTGGCTGGTTTTTCGGGGGTGCCATGTATCTGGCATGAGCGATCGAGTATTCAGTCCAAGTTGGACGGGCCCTGGGTATTTCTTTTGAATGGCTTCTTCCGTTGACCGGGTTTAGAGCCTCTGAATCCGGCATTGGCAGCCGTATCTTCAGCATTATCGCCGTTAATGTGGCGTTTGTTCTTGGTGCAACGCGACCTGCCATTGCTGTCCTTGGTATCTGAACTATCAAGGTGTTTGGCCAAGTTGTTGCTTCGAGCTAGCCAGCTGTCCTCTCCCGCACAAAAGCGAGTCATGAGGGTTGTGAGGGCTGCCATAGATTTCGACTTTTCCTGTCCTAGGTGCCGGGCAAGCCACACGTCGCGGATGTTATGTTTGAAGGCTGCAAGGGCCTCTGCATCCGGACAGTCAACGATTTGATTTTTCTTTGTTAGGAACTGTGTCCAGAATTGCCTGGCCGATTCTTTCCGGCTGCTGAATTATGTGGCTAAGGTCATCGGGCGTCGGTGGTCGCACATATGTGCCTTGGAAGTTATCAAGGAATGCGGCTTCCAGGTCCTCCCAACAACCAATTGATTCTGCCGGCAAGCTGTTAAGCCAATGCCGAGCTGGTCCTTTAAGCTTGAGGGGGAGGTATTTGATGGCATGTAGATCATCACCGCGGGCCATGTGAATATGGAGAAGATAATCCTCGATCCAAACCGCATGATCTGTGGTACCATCATATGATTCGATGTTTACGGGTTTAAAGCCCTCAGGGATTTGATGATCCATTACTCCATCTGTGAAGCATAGTGGGTGTGCGGCGCCTCTGTATTGGGCTATATCACGACGTAGCTCAAATGAGCTTTGTCTATTGTGTTCGGCCCTGCCGGAGTTTCTGTATCCGGAGTGACGGTAATCATCCCGCGTCGTTGGGCGCCCACGCGATCCGTAGATCAATCTTGTATGTTTTGCCTTATCTACCAATATGTCTCGCAAGTCCGGCGCGTTTTCCCATGCCCTGGTACTTTTGGAACGGTGTCGGGGTACGGCTTGAACGGAGGGTCTAGAGACCTCTCTATCGCGGCCACGGGGTGGCCGGTCTGCCATGTCATGCGCTGGTGACTTGGGAGCTTCCTCCTCTAATCGAGGCAACGGCCTGCGTTTGGGGTAGCTTTTGGAGGGGCGCTCGAGTTCATACTATTCGGCTGTGAGGACTTCAGTCCACCTATCAGCTAGCAGGTCTTGATCAGCTCTAAGCTGCTGCTGCTTTTTCTTGAGGCTGTTTGCCGTGGCTATAAGCCTGCGTTTGAAACGCTCCTGTTCGGCAGGATCCTCGGGCACGACAAATTCGTCGTTGTCGAGGCTTACCTCATCTTCGGAGGGAGGCGCATAATTATTGTCCTCGACCTCTCTTTCTGCAGACCGTCAGGCGGACTTGCTTCTCCCTCCTCCCGCTACCGAGTCCTGCTGGAGGGGTTTTCTTCGGCACCGTCCGGTGTTATTATCTCCGTGCATGTAATCACCGTTTTGCTATGGTGGGATTTAGAGCGGCGCTTGACGCCGGGCGCTCGGTTGCTTCTTGGAGGGTCATCCTCCGTTGTTCCATCGCCGTTCCCATCTTTTGGGATGTCCACCATGTATATGTCGTATGACGAGGTGGCCTTCGATTGCCCTGTAGGTGCTGGGTCTTGGTCGTCTCCGCATCGTCGTCCATACCGTCCGATGTCTTCGAGTCGAAGTCGAGCATGTCGGTTAAATAAATCGCCGACAGTGGCTACAAAGTGGGTGGTGGGTGGGCGTTGAATTTCTTCGTCGTCCGTACCCCAACCTTACTGACCGTAGTCCGGCCATGGATCTCCGGATAAAGAGAGAGACTTTAGTGAATTCAGGATGTCGCCAAAGGGCGAGTGCTGAAAGATGTCCGCGGCAGTGAACTCCATGACCGACGCCCAATCGGATTCGAGTGGCGCTGGGGGTTCGGAGTCCGGAGAGGAGTCCGCACCGGAGTCGAGGTCGCCGCAGCGACAGGGATAGAGTTCGGCTCAATTGTCATAGATATTGTAGCCCCCGAGGCGGTGTCCAACCACTCGTCCTCGATCGGGGAATCCGGCTCCGGATTAAGGGTCGGAGCGGATCGGTGCGGCCTCAAGGCCTTTGCTCGCCGCAGAGCTAGATCATGCCCATCGAGACAGTGCGGCACGCTTGGCTGCGGCTCGAATCCGTCGAAGATCAAGTCTCCGCGGATATCGGCCGTATAGTTCAAACTTCCAAATCTGACCTGATGGCCAGGGGCGTAGCTTTCGATCTACTCCAGATGGCCAAGCGAATTGGCCCGCAGTGCAAAGCCGCCGAATACGAAGATCTGTCCGGGGAGAAAGGTCTCACCCTGGACTGCGTCGTTGTTGATGATCGAAGGATCCATCGGGCCTATCGGTGACGCCAAGAGGAACTCTCAATGAAAGCACCAATGTCGGTGTCAAAACCGGCGGATCTCGGGTAGGGGGTCCCGAACTGTGCGTCTAGGCGGATGGTAACAGGAGACGAGGGACACGATGTTTTACCCAGGTTCGGGCCCTCTCGATGGAGGTAATACCCTACTCCTGCTTGATTAATATTGATGATATGGGTAGTACAAGAGTAGATCTACCACGAGATCGTAGAGGCTAAACCCTAGAAGCTAGCCTATGGTATGATTGTTGTTCGTCCTCTGGACTAAAACCCTCCGGTTTATATAGACACCGGATAGGTTAGGGTTACACAGAGTCGGTTACATTAGTAGGAGATCTACATATCCATATCGCCAAGCTTGCCTTCCACGCCAAGGAAAGTCCCATCCGGACACGGGACGAAGTCTTCAATCTTGTATCTTCATAGTCTTGGAGTCCGGCCGCGATGATAGTCCGGCTATCTGGACACCCCCTAGTCCAGGACTCCCTCACCAGCCCTCAGAGAAAGTGGGAAACAAATAAGACACTCTCGTTGGGTTCGGGAGTGGGGACGACCTGCCCTTGAGCAGGCAGCCTGTGCGAGATTTCGGCGGTCAGATACCTGGCTTCTCTTAGCTTCTTGATATCCTCCTCTGTGACGGAGGAGGCCATCCACCGGCCTTGAAGATTGGATCCGGACATGATTGAAGGTCCGAAGCGCTTAGCCTCCGCCTTGGGTGTTGGAATTCGAGGTTGGGGAAGGGAAGGATCGAGCGCGAGAAGAAAAGGACAGGCCTTGGCCACTTTATAAAGAGGGGGAATATCGAGCGTCCTCCGCGTGGCCGTTTGGAACTTGCCTAAAATCGAGGAGTCATACCAACATGCACGATTGGGTTACCCATACCCGTATTGATGAGAATCCCGTGATAAGGGGAACACGATCTCTGCTTCGACAAGACGTGCCAATAAAACTGCCTCGCAACATGTGCAGTGGCAGGCTGGGAAAAACGGTTCTAATGACCGGTCTATGGCAGAACGTCACGCTATGAAAAAGTTGTCAGCAGATTAGATTTGTGGAAATATTATACTCTCTACGATGGTATGTGGAATTTGTTTTGCAGAACCGGACACGATCCTAGTGTTCAAAATCTTCTATGGAGTATTCGGAGGGGGAACCCGCCTTGCAATGCCGAAGACAATCTGCGCGCCGGACTCATCATCATTGAAGCCTAGTTCAGGGGCTACTGAGGGAGTCCTGGATTAGGGGGTCCTCGGACTGCCGGACTATATATACTTTGGCCGGACTATTGGACTATGAAGATACAAGATTGAAGACTTCGTCCCGTGTCCGGATGGGACTCCCCTTGGTGTGGAAGGCAAGCTTGGCAATTCGGATATGTAGATCTCCTCCCTTGTAACCGACTCTGTGTAACCCTAGCCCTCTCCGGTGTCTATATAAACTGGAGGGTTTAGTCCATAGGACAAGAACAACAATCATAATCATAGGCTAGCTTCTAGGGTTTAGCCTCTACGATCTCATGGTAGATCAACTCTTGTAATACCCATATCATCAAGATCAATCAAGCAGGAAGTAGGGTATTACCTCCATCGAGAGGGCCCGAACCTGGGTAATTAAGCATTGTGTCCCCCGCCTCCTGTTACCATCCGCCTTAGACGCACAGTTCGGGACCCCCTAACCGAGAACCGCCGGTTTTGACACCGACAATGGGCATCTGCATAGCCCGTTGATATGCCTAGTTGATGTGAGACTATCTTATCCTTTTTGTCTTCTCCACAACCACCATTCTATTCCACCTATAGTGCTATATCCATGGCTCACGCTCATATATTGTGTGAAGATTGAAAAAGTTTGAGAACATCAAAAGTATGAAACAATCACTTGGCTTGTCATCGGGGTTGTGCATGACTTAAATTCTTTGTGTGGTGAAGATAAAGCATAGCCAGACTATATGATTTTGTAGGGATAGCTTGCTTTGACCATGTTATTTTGAGAAGACATGATTGCTTTGTTAGTATGCTTGCAGTATTATTCTTTTCATGTCAATATTAAACTTTTATCTTGAATCTTATGGATCTGAATATTCTTGCCACAATAAAGAAAATTACATTGATAATTATGTTAGGTAGCATTCCACATCAAAAATTCTGTTTTTATCATTTACCTACTCGAGGACGAGCAGGAATTAAGCTTGGGGATGCTGATACGTCTCCAACGTATCTATAATTTTTTATTGTTCCATGGTATTATATTGTCTGTTTTGGATGTTTATGGGATTTATTATACACTTTTATATTATTTTTGGGACTAACCTATTAACCGGAGGCCCAGCCCAAATTGTTGTTTTCTTGCCTATTTCAGTGTTTCGAAGAAAAGGAATATCATACGGAGTCCAAACGGAATGAAACCCTCGGGAGAGCTATTTTTGGAACGGAAGCAATCCAAGAGACTTGGAGTACATGTCAGGGAAGCTTCGAGGTGGCCACGAGGCAGGGAGGCGTGCCTGCCCCCCTAGGCGCGCCCCCACCCTCGTGGGCCCCTCGTGGCTCCCCTGACTGACTTCTTTCGCCTATATATATCCATATACCCTAAAAACATTAGGGAACAGAATAGATCTGGAGTTCCGCCGCCGCAAGCCTCTATAGCAACCAAAAACCAATCGGGACCCTGTTCTGGCACCCTGCCGGAGGGGGGAACCCTCACCGGTGGCCATCTTCGTCATCCCGGCGCTCTCCATGATGAGGAGGGAGTAGTTCAACCTCGGGGCCGAGGGTATGTACCAGTAGCTATGTGTTTGATCTCTCTCTCTCTCTCTCTCTCTCTCTCTCTCTCTCTCTCGTGTTCTTGAGATGGTACGATCTTGATGTACCGCGAGCCTTACTATTATAGTTGGATCTTATGATGTTTCTCCCCCCTGTACTCTCTTGTAATGGATTGAGTTTTCCCTTTGAAGTTATCTTATCGGATTGAGTCTTTAAGGATTTGAGAACACTTGATGTATGTCTTGCATGTGCGTATCTGTGGTGACAATGGGATATCACGTGATTCACTTGATGTATGTTTTGGTGATCAACTTGCGGGTTCCGTGACCTCGTGAACCTACGCATAGGGGTTGGCACACGTTTTTGTCTTGACTCTCCGGTAGAAACTTTGGGGCACTCTTTGAAGTTCTTTGTGTTGGTTGAATAGATGAATCTGAGATTGTGTGACGCATATCGTATAATCATACCCACGGATACTTGAGGTGACATTAGGGTTTTGGTTGATTTGTGTCTTAAGGTGTTATTCTAGTACGAACTCTATGATAGATCGAACGGAAAGAATAACTTCATGTTATTTTACTACGGACTCTTGAATAGATCGATCAGAAAGGATAACTTTGAGGTGGTTTCGTACCCTGCCATAATCTCTTCGTTTGTTCTCCGCTATTAGTGACTTTGGAGTGACTCTTTGTTGCATGTTGAGGGATAGTTATATGATCCAATTATGTTATTATTGTTGAGGGAACTTGCACTAGTGAAAGTATGAACCTTAGGCCTTGTTTCAACACATTGCAATACCGTTTACGCTCACTTTTATCACTTGCTACCTTGCTGTTTTTATATTTTCATATTACAAAAACCTATATCTACCATACATATTGCACTTGTATCACCATCTCTTCGCCGAACTAGTGCACCTATACAATTTACCATTGTATTGGGTGTGTTGGGGACACAAGAGACTCTTTGCTATTTGGTTGGAGGGTTGTTTGAGAGATACCATCTTCATCCTACGCCTCCCATGGATTGATAAACCTTAGGTCATCCACTTGAGGGAAATTTGCTACTGTCCTACAAACCTCTGCACTTGGAGGCCCAACAACGTCTACAAGAAGAAGGTTGTGTAGTAGACATCAGCCAGCTATCTTCGCCCGCGCAAAAGCGGGTCATGAGTGCCATGAGGGCTTCCATGGACTTTGGTTTTTCCTGGCCGAGGTGTCGGGCGAGCCATTCGTCGCGGATGCTATGCTTAAAGGGCGCTAGGGCTTCGGCATCCGGACAATCGACGATCTAGTTCTTTTTAGTTAGGAACCTAGTCTAGAATTTCCTGGCTGACTCTCCGGGCCGTTGAACTATGTGACTTAAGTCATCGGCATCCGGAGGTCGGACGTATGTACCTTGGAAGTCGTCGCAGAAGGCGTCTTCCAAGTCCTCCCAGCTGCTAATGGAGTTTTCACGCAGGCTGTTCAACCAGTGCCGAGCTGGTCCCTTGAGTTTTAGCGGGAGGTATTTGATGGCATGAAGATCATCACCGCGGGCCATATGAATATGGAGAAGAAAATCCTCAATCCATACCGCGGGATCTATTATTCCATCGTATGACTCGATATTCACGGGTTTAAACCCTTTTGGGAATTCGTGCTCCATTACTTCATCAATGAAGCAGAGGGGGTGTGCGGCGCCTCTATATCGGGTCAAGTCGCGATGCAGCTCGGATGGAGTCCGTCTGCGGTTTTTGGCCCGGGCATGATTATGCTTGTCACGTCCGACTAGGTAGCCGTTGTCGCGCATCGGGGCGCGCCCCCGCGATCCATGGATCGATCTGGTCTGACCTGCTCTACAGTCCAAGTCTTGCCGCAGGTCATATGTGTCAGGACCCCGATTCCAAGTCACATCGATCTAGCCGGGAACACCTCATATCACTTTGCGGCCTCACGCACGGTATTCCCACGGGTGTCGCCTTACCATGGCCCGGGACCGTTTGCGCCTTTTGGCTCACGTATATGATAGTGTCACTAGCATCCATATGACAGAGAACCCGGCCCGACATGGCTAGTCGTGAACCCAAAGCGGCACTAACCCATGGGGACAGGCATACATGAATCACATCGAGCATGTCGGTCAAGCTGCAGAATCCGGGCCGTAGCACTGGGCTAACAGGACTCCGGGAACCCGGGCTGTAGCAGGCTAGGCAGGACTCCGGATGTCACCGCGTGACATTTCCCCGAAGGGACAGACACAGGAACGAAGTGAAACACATGCCGGCCAGTCAAGTGTCCTGAGCAGTGCTGGGCTAGCAGGACTCCGGTGAACCAGGCGGTAGCGGACTACTATGGCTCAAGGAAGCACTAGACTACATTTCCCCATAAGAGAGGCTGCCAAGGATAAACAACTAGATTGTCGGATCCCACACATACCAAACATTTCAAACATACACACAATATGCCCGATATGTGTAAATACAACATGGCATCACAACATAACTCTACGACTCAAGTATTTATTCATTAGGCTCCGAGGAGCGAGATATTACAAACATGGGTCTCATGACCCAACATTCAGAGCATACAAGTCAAAGCACATGCGGAAGCTTAACATGTCTGAGTACAGACATCTACAAAGGAAAAAGCCTGAAAAGCCTGACTATCTACCAGATCCTGCCAAGGGCACAAGATCGTAGCTGAGGTAAGAAGCTAAACGTCGAAGTCCACGCGGAACTACTAGCAAGACTCACGTCTCTCTGGAAAACATAAAATAAGCAAACGTGAGTACAAATGTACTCAGCAAGACTTACATCAAAACTAACTACATATGCATCATTATCAACAAAGGGGGTGGTGGAGGTTGACTGCAGCAAGCCAACTTTGACTCGGTGGCTATCCTGAACTACGACTGCAAGTAACTCTTTTGAGGTGGCGCACACGAGTCCACATATTCACCATATCAATACACCACTATGGATCCGCTCCTGTCTCCCTACGAGAATGCCATCCATAGCACTCACGCTTATCTTGCGCATTTTAGAGTATCCACTTTCACTTGTCTATGAACTGTACAGGCAACCCAGAAGTCCTTTACCGCGGACACAGCTATTTGAATAGATAATGTTAACCCTGCAGGGGTGTACTTCTTCACACACACTCTCGCCACTTACCGCCATGTACACCTCGTGTATCTCGGCAACCTTCAAGCGGAAGCCTGGCCAGGGAGTTGGCCACGACCTAACTAATCACACAAGTCTCTAGTCTAGGTTTATCGCCTATTCGGGTTCCATCCGCAAGGAGATCCGGCCAGGGTGTCGCTCATGGCCCCAAACGATGCGTGCAGGGTTCCCAAGCCCACCTCGACGGGTGGTTTTGCGCTTGGTACACCGTGCCACGGTGCCTAGTCTGTCCCAAGCCCACCTGTACCGGGTGCCACTTGGTAGACTACTAACACTACCTACAAACACCAGAAACTAGTTGCAACTCCTGGACAGAGATCAAGTTGATTAATAAGCCGAGAGGGGTCGAGTTACCGGAACCCAATGTGTGGTAGTAATTGTTCATGGATCACAAACACAGAACTCAGTTCCTGAGGACGGTTTCAATGAGACAACCCACCATGTACTCCTACATGGCCTCTCACCGCTACCTTTACCAAATCATGTTCACACACATAGCTCTCACACAGTAGGACATGTTCACACACCTCCGATTCATCCCCGATGAATCAGACCTGACACAACTCTAAGCAATACAGACACGACAAACAAGCATGAATGAGTAGGCACATCAGGGCTCAAACAACTCCTACTCATGCTAGTGGGTTTCATCTATTTACTGTGGCAATGACAGGTCATGCAGAGGATAAAGGGGGTTCAACTACTGCAGCAAATAACAGATGATTCGTTGTTGTCCTAATGCAGTAACAGAGAGCAGGAGCGAGAGAGTGGGATTGTATCGGAATGAATAAGGGGGTTTTGCTTGCCTGGCACTTCTGAAGATATTATAGCTCTTCATAGTTGTCATCGAACTCATCGTCGGGACATCGTCTACTGAGAGGGGACAAATACCGGCAAACAAGGAAGAACACAATCAATGCAATGCACAATATGATGCATGATCATGACATGTCAAAATGCTGTGATTTGAGCTAATGCAACTAGCAGCAGATTAAATGAAGTTGGTTTGAATCCAAGATTCAAAGTCAAACTCCATATATGGATATTAAAATGCCATTTATATGCTTTGTGCTAAACAACATCTATAAGTTGTTCTAACATGCATGAAAATGGTACAGATGGATAGATTGAATTTTTCTGATCAATTTTCATATATAATTTATTTCATTCTGAGCTACGGTTGAATTTCTATGATTTTTGGAAGTTTATACTAATTTCTGGAATTTCCTGAATAATAATAAATCCAGAAAATGAGTTATTGCGTCAGCATTAGGTCATGCTGACCTCAGCAGGTCAACATGCGGGTCCAGGTCAAACCTGACTAGTGGGGTCCACTGGTCAGTGACTGGGGCTGGTTAGTGTCGTTGACATGTGGGCCCAGCCAATGTACCACGCCGCCTTGGTCGAGTCGACGCGTGGGCCCACTGAGGTTAATTAAACCTAAACAGAAATTAAGCTATGTTTAGTTAGACAGTGGGGCCTAGTTGTCAGTGTCTCTAAGCTTAATTAGTGGGGCTGTTAGTGGCTAATGACGGGCCACGTCGACATCGCCGGAGTTCGGCCGGCGACGACCAAAACCGATGACGGAGACGCTGCGGGACGGCGCTACAGGGGACGGTTTCGAGCGCGGTTTGCGGCTATGGGATGCTGGCAGTGTGGCGCATCCGGTGGTGGCCACATGGTGTGCTGTGGGTGTGTGTAGATGCGGCGGCAACGAGCCGGGCAGCCGACAGAGTTCGGCCCCGAGCGGGGTTGGTGTTGTGGTGTGCAAACGACCAGTCCAAAACACGTGAGTTGCTCTACAGCGTGCGGCGAACACATCAGACGCACGCCCGGGACCAAAAGGTCACCGGAGCCACGCCGACGTTGAGCTCAGGCGGCGGCGCGTTTCGGTCATCAAGGGGGCGACGGCTACGGCGATCAAACGAAGCGGGGAAGAGGGGGAAACGGTGGCGGAGCTCACAGCGATCACGAAGAGGGGCTCGGGTTGCTCGGGGACGGCTTGGCGACGGCGAATCGACGTCGGCGGTGTCCGGCTCCCGAGGTTGAAGATGGTGGCTATGACGACGCTACGGAGCATCCTGGCTGGCTTGGCTCGGTGGAGATGACGAGGAAGACGACGCGGAGCTCGTGGGCACAACAGAGGGGCGAGGGGGTAGCTGTGGCCGTGGTGGTTCTCGTCGGCGGTCTCGGGTGCGTACGGTCGATCACGAGAGAGAGAGTCAGAGGAGGGGGAGGCGAGAGCTGCGAGGGAACAGGGGGAGAAAGTCTCGGGCGTCTCTGTGGCGCATCCAGAAGAGCCGGGGCGTCGCGGTGGAAGCAGGAGCCGAGGCACAAGGCTGGGCGACACATGCCCTCCCGCCCACTGGCAGGAGGTTGAAGACAGTAGGAGGGAGGAGGAGGTGGGCTGGGCCGGCAGAAACTGGGCCAGACTACAGGGAGGCCAGGTGAGGTTACTCTCTCTCTCTCTCTCTCTTTCTAGTTTAGTTTCTGTTTTCTTTTTTTTGCAGATTTGTTTTAATTTGATTTGCTAACCAAATTATTTTTGCAGCTCTCTGGAAATTATTGTGGATGCAATAAGGTTTATCCTAGAGCTCCACAAAACATTCCAGGATCATTGGAGCAATAAAAAATATTTATAGAATTTATTTGCTCCAACTCAAATACAATTATGATTTAATTAAAAAGGCCCAAAATAAATATTTCAGTCACTCCAGAAATATTGGTTTGCATTTTACCATGCCAATATTTTCATAGAATAACAGGAACATTTTCTTGGACTCATTTGATGAGATTTAAATGTTGGTTATTTTTAGAGGTCTTCTGAGGCTTTTGAAAATTCCTCAATTCAAATTTCATTAGAATTTAAACATGATGCTCACAAGAAGGGCTAGCCTAGTGCATACCAGAACTAGGGATGTGACAGCTCACCCGTACTAAACAAGAATCTCGTCCCGAGATTCAAGACGTGAGGTAAGAAGACAGAGGGGGCACAAACTAACACGGTCTTCACGATCCAGGTTACACTTCATAGGAACTGTTGACGTGATCACCATCTCTGGAGCTGAGAGGCAAAACATGCATCAGGAGCGACAGAAGAAACAATTTGACGAGGGTTTCAAAGTAGCGAGGGAAATTGCCATGATTCCAAAACGGGCACCTCGGGGAGGTGACTCAAGAACTATTCCCTTAAGTGGCAAAAAAGAATTACTTATGATATCTAGATCATTGAAACTCTTTATACCACCCTAAGGCAATCACAAACGATCATTTGAAGGAATTCGAAGAAATGGCATATCCGGATTCGAATGGATGATGTGGACTACCTTGTTGAAGACAACGCGATGGATGATTTGCTTATCATCGGAAATGGATGGAACCCATGGTAGGACCACTTTTGAACATGATCCTAAACAACAATTACTGGGAGGGCAGCCCATGGGAATTGGCGCAATGGCGGTGCGAGCTGGGAACAACATGCAACTGTTGGGAATGTTCCAACCATCATATCTGCCTGAGATTCAGATCCGATTGGTGTCAGAATAATCCAGACTCATCGAGTCTAGAAGATAAATAAATGTTTGCAACCAAATCGACGAGATGGTGTTGCGAGATTCTCGGGGAATGAACTAACATAGCAAGCTCCAAAACATGAGCTGGTTCTGCTAAACACATGTGAACACGCTATCCCAGACAAGCATGACCACATAGTAGTCTTACAACAAAACACTACCGAGTTCAGGTGGGGAACCATCATCTAGGGTAACGAAGTGTTGTGCATGACCTAGGATTAGCACAACAACTCCTTTTCCTTGGACAAATCAATCAGTGGCTTGGTGTGCTAGGGATACATATGGAATGAAGGTTGCGAGCCTGTCAAACCATAGCATACTTCGCACATGCATGACTGACTTGGGATGGTACCAGAGGAAGCAAAAACAATCTTTCTCGAACTCACGGCGACATCTTGCACCAAATGCATATGAATTCGAGGAAGTCACTCCTTCCATGCAACATATTCTTCACGAATGGGACATGAAGATAATGCTTATAAAAGTTTCCAACACTAGGTTGATGTTCAACATGAGTCATGGGGGAGACAAAATGCAGCTGATGGGATCAACAACAACTCATCGGAATTTCTATATCACTGGACTTCCGCCATCATGTGAACACGGTGATAGTATTGGTCAGACCAAAAGATGTAATGGTGTATGCTCGAGGGATCAACCACGAGTAAGACAACATTACAAACATCGTTGGTTCTGATTTGACTTGACGATAGCCCATACTCAAATCAAAGTTTTGACAAGACAATAGGTCCAACAACTGATCACAGGGACCAATCGATGAAGATATCATCTTTCTTCAACTAACACACACACAACAATATCCCTTTGGAATGAACTAAGTCGGTAAGCTTTTATCTTCCAACTCTCCAAGTTATTGATTTGCTTTCCCAACTAGTTCAGGGGATCCAACACATAATCTTGGGGTAAGAGTGGTTTATTGGAAAACCAACTTGATCACGAACTCAACATATCGGTCAGGGGACGACCTGGTGATACATCCGTGAAGATATCCGGAAAATCATGAACTACCGATAAGTCTCTAAGCTCGAGAACAATCTTGCTTTTCAAGGCAATACGACATGATCAGAAGAGCAAGGGATTCAATCCTAACTCAAAGATCGAAGAGTGCACAAGAAATAAGGACAAGGTAGCACGATCAATCCTAGAATAGTGATTCGATATCCAACATGCTAAGAATGATATTAATGTCCATTAACTACCAAGCAACACAGTTGCTAGGAGTATTGATTTCACACATCACGATTCACCTGTCGGCATTCCGGTTACAACAACACGGAACCGGGGAATGAACAATGATGGCAAGAAGTATCACTAAATCAAGAATTCATAAGAGGTGGTGCAATTCCCATGACATTCTTGACATAAATATGGTAATTTCCCAAGGTACAATAGAACAAAAGCTAGATTGGCATTTGATCTGCGGAGTACAATTGCTTTGACCCAATCCTGGATATGGATGGGATTCTGGAGTTTGTTTCTCCTAGTCATTCCGGATTAGAATGGCTTGACGGACCACAAGAGTAGTAGGCATCAACGAACGAACGCACGCATACTCTTGACTATCAATTGATAGACGAAGGACAGAAGACAAACTAAAGGGGGACAACTCAAAGGGACATATAATTTTCTGAGTTGTGGATGCATAGATTAGTATGTCGAACGAGTTCAACATATTTCTTTCGGATAACCCATGCAGAAAGGTAGAACTGGCAGAATCACAATTATGAATGGAGAACTCCTCAAGAGTACTCTGATTGCGATCTTTAGGTTCAGAGAGGAACTTTTGCCATAACTAGTTCATGGTATTTGGAAGAAGGAAATACCACGGACCTCGAGGACCTATCGCAAAGTTACTAATATCCTAAAGGAACTAGCAAACACTATCAACATGAGGTAAGTAGGGTGAATCTCGGGTTCAAGAACCCAGGAATAGAATACCTACTACTAAATGGCATCACTAGATGCTTTCGAGAATGGTGGCCAGAATTATCACACCGGGAACACAAAACATGGCTAGATTACTAGGTGACTCCCTAAAACACCTAGGGTCATAGTAATAGTTCCAACATATATGTCGAGGCAACAGAGTACCTCAACACACTAATTTGTGTGATTAATCTGGCCCAGATGAACATTAGAAATGGAGAGAAGGGGTTTGCAAATGCATCAGACTATTTAGAAATCAGGGATGACTCGGACAACATAACGACTGTAAATGCTCAAAATGATTTGAGACATCCTGCAAAATAGTGGCACGACCACTCAACATCACAATATCAAGGTTCTGAGACCAGCTATGAACATGCGGAAGTAGAAGAAACTGAACTGGGGCGTAAAACCAACAATCTTAAAAGTCTATGGATTAGTAACACGTCATCCTGATAGATAGATGAGAAGCCTAGTTCTTAAACCCCGTAGAAGAGAAGAGGATGACTCAGATCAGAAGGCCATGAGGTATAAGGAATAAAAAGAGCCTTACGCTCCTTCCACAATCAATTCCCCTACATAACTAAAGCATTTCTAGACTCAACTTCGACCATTTTGGCTTGGTAATCCTACAGGCAGTCAGGCTCTGATACCAAAGCTGTCAGGACCCCGATTCCAAGTCACATTGATCTAGCCGATAACACCTCATATCACTTTGCGGCCTCACGCACGGTATTCCCACGGGTATCGCCTTACCATGGCCCGGGACCGTTTGCGCCTTTTGGCTCACGTATATGATAGTGTCGCTAGCATCCAGATGACAGAGAACCCGCCCGACATGGCTAGTCATGAACCCAAAGCGGCACTAACCCATGGGGATAGGCATACATGAATCACATCGAGCATGTCGGTCGGCGTGTGAATCCGGGCTGTAGCACTGGGCTAACAGGACTCAGGGAACCCGGCTGTAGCAGTTAGGCAGGACTCCGGATGTCACGCAGGTGACATTTCCCGAAGGGATAGACACAGAACGAAGTGAAACACATGCCGCCAGTCAAGTGTCTTGAGCAAGAGTAGTGGGCTAGCAAGACTCCGGTGAACCGGGCTGTAGCGGACTACTATGGCTCAAGGACGCACTAGACTACATTTCCCCATAAGAGAGGCTGCCAAGGATAAACAACTAGATTGTCGGATCCCACACATACCAAGCATTTCAAACATACACACAATATGCTCGATATGTGTAAATACAACATGGCATCACAACATAACTCTACGACTCAAGTATTTATTCATTAGGCTCTGAGGAGCGAGATATTACAAAACATGGGTCTCATGACCCAACATTCAGAGCATACAAGTCAAAGCACACGCGGAAGCTTAACGTGGTCTCGAGTACGTACATCTACGAAGGAAAAAGGCTGAAAAGCCTGACTATCTACCGATCTCGCCGAGGGCACAAGATCGTAGCTCGGTAACAAGCTAAACGTCAAGTCCACGCTGAACTACTAGCGAGACCGACGCCTCTCGCAAAACATAAAATAAGCAAACGTGATTACAAATGTACTCAGCAAGACTTACATCGTAAACTAACTACATATGCATCATTATCAACAAAGGGGTGGTGGAGTTTGACCGCAAGCCAGCTTTGACTCGGTGGCTATCCCGAACTACATCGCAAGTAACTCTTTTGAGGTGCGCTACGAGTCCACATATTCACCATATCAATACACCACTATGGATCCGCCTCCTGCCTCCTCACGAGAACGCCATCCATAGCACTCACGCTTATCTTGGCGATTTTAGAGTATCCACTTTCACTTGTCTATGAACTGCACAGCAACCTGTGAAGTCCTTTATCATGGACACGGCTATTCGAATAGATAATGTTAACCTGCAGGGGTGTACTTCTTCACACACACTCGCCACTTACCGCCATGTACACCTCGTGTATCTCGGCAACCTTCAAGCGGAAGCTTTGGCGAGGAGTCGGCCACGACCTGACTAACCACACAAGTCTCTAGTCCAGGTTTATCGCCTATTCGGGTTCCATCCGCAAGGAGATCCGGCCATGGTTTCGCTCACGACCCCAAACGATGTGTGCAGGGTTCCCAAGCCCACCTCGACGGGTGGTTCTATGCTTGGTACACCGTGCCACGGTGCCTAGTCTGTCCCAAGCCCACCTGTACCGGGTGCCACTTGGTAGACTACTAACACTACCTACAAACACAAGAAACTAGTTGCAACTCCTGGACAGAGATCAAGTTGATTAATAAGCCGAGAGGGGTCGAGTTACCGGAACCCAATGTGTGGTACTAACTGTTCATGGATCACAAACACAGAATTCAGTTCCTGAGGACGGTTTCAATGAGACAACCCACCATGTAGTCCTACATGGCCTCTCACCGCTACCTTTACCAAATCGTGTTCACACACATAGCTCTCACACAGTAGGACATGTTCACACACCTCCGATTCATCCCCGATGAATCAGACCTGACACAACTCTAAGCAATAGCAGGCACGATAAACAAGCATGAATGAGTAGGCACATCAGGGCTCAAACAACTCCTACTCATGCTAGTGGGTTTCATCTATTTACTGTGGCAATGACAGATCATGCAGAGGATAAAGGGGGTTCAACTACTGCAGCAAATAACAGATGATTCGTTGTTGTCCTAATGCAGTAAAAGAGAGCAGGAGCGAGAGAGTGGGATTGTATCAGAATGAACAAGGGGGTTTTGCTTGCCCGACACTTCTGAAGATATTATAGCTCTACTGAGAGGGGACAAATAACGGCAAACAAGGAAGAACACAATCAATGCAATGCACAATATGATGCATGATCATGACATGTCAAAATGCTGTGATTTGAGCTAATGCAACTAGCAGCAGATTAAATGAAGTTGGTTTGAATCCAAGATTCAAATTCAAACTCCATATATGGATATTAAAATGCCATTTATATGCTTTGTGCTAAACAGAAGCTATAAGTTGTTCTAACATGCATGAAAATTGTACAGATGGATAGATTGAATTTTTCTGATCATTTTTCATATATAATTTATTTCATTCTGAGCTACGGTTGAATTTCTATGATTTTTAGAAGTTTATACTAATTTCTGGAATTTCCTGAATAATAATAAATCCAGAAAATGAGTTATTGCGTCAGCATTAGGTCATGCTGACCTCAGCAGGTCAACAGGCGGGTCCAGGTCAAACCTGACCAGTGGGGTCCACCGGTCGCTGACTGGGCTGGTTAGTGTCGATGACATGTGGGCCTGGCCATCAGCCCACGCCGACTTGGTCAAAGCTGACGCGTGGGCCCACTGAGGTTAATTAAAACTAAACAGAAATTAAGCTATGTTTAGTTAGACAGGGGGGCCTAGTTGTCAGTGTCTCTAAGCTTAATTAGTGGGGCTGTTAGTGGCTAATGACGGCCACGTCGATATCGCCGGAGTTCCGCCGGCGACGACCAAAACCGACGACGGAGACGCTGCGGGAAGGCGCTACAGGGGACGGTTTCGAGCGCGGTTTGAGGCTATGGGTTGCTGGTAGTGCGGCGCATCCGGTGGTGGCCGCGTGGTGTGCTGTGGGTGTGTGTAGCAGCGGCGGCGACGAGCCGGGCGGCCGTCGGAGTTCGGCCCCGAGCGGGGTTGGTGTTGTGGTGTGCAAACGACCAGTCCAAAACACATGAGTTGCTCTACAAAGATGCGGCGAACACATCGACGACGCCTGGGACCAAAGGTCACCGGAGCCACGCCGACGTTGAGCTCAGGCGGTGGCGCGTTTCGGTCATCAAGGGGGCGACGGCTACGGTGATCAAACGAAGCGGGGAAGAGGGGGAAACGGTGGCGGAGCTCACAGCGATCATGAAGAGGGGCTTGGCATGCTCGGGGACGGCTTGGCGATGGTGAATCGACGTCGGCGGTGACCGGCTCCCGAGGTTGAAGATGGTGGCGATGACGACGCTACGGAGCGTCCTGGCTGGCTTGGCCCGATGGAGATGACGAGGAAGACGACGCGGAGCTCGTGGGCACAACAGAGGGGCGAGGGGGTAGCTATGGCTGTGGTGGTTCTCGTCGGCGGTCTCGGGTGCGTACGGTCGGTCACGGGAGAGAGAGCCAGAGGAGGGGGAAGCGAGAGCTGCGAGGGAACAGGGGGAGAAAGTCTCGGGCGTCTCCGTGGCGCATCCAGAAGAGCCGGGGCGTCGCGGTGGAAGCAGGAGCTGGCGCGCGCGCGGCAACCACACGCCCTCCTGCCCACTGCCAGGAGGTTGAAGATAGTAGGAGGGAGGAGGAGGTGGGCTGGGCCGGCAGAAACTGGGCCAGACTACAGGGAGGCCAGGTGAGGTTACTCTCTCTCTCTCTCTCTCTCTCTCTCTTTCTAGTTTAGTTTCTGTTTTCTATTTTTTGCAGATTTGTTTTAATTTGGTTTGCTAACCAAATTATTTTTGCAGCTCTCTGGAAATTATTGTGGATGCAATAAGGTTTATCCTAGAGCTCCACAAAACATTCCAGGATCATTGGAGCAATAAAAAATATTTATAGAATTTATTTGCTCCAACTCAAATACAATTATGATTTAATTCAAAAGGCCCAAAATAAATATTTCAGTCACTCCAGAAATATTGGTTTGCATTTTACCATGCCAATATTTTCATAGAATAACAGGAACATTTTCTTGGACTCATTTGATGAGATTTAAATGTTGGTTATTTTTAGAGGTCTTCTGAGGCTTTTGAAAATTCCAAAAATTCAAATTTCATTAGAATTTAAACATGATGCTCACAAGAAGGGCTAGCCTAGTGCATACCAGAACTAGGGATGTGACAATATGTATATCCCCGAGCTGTTATATCTCTACCTTTATGACGAGGTAGTTGTCGGATTTCGGGTTCCGGCGGACCCTCTAGGTTCGAACTCTGGGGTGCACGTGGAGTTCACACCTCCTACCGACCTACACTTCGTCGCCTCGCAAGGATCTAAACTACGAACGATGAACAACGCAAGGGACACAAGGTTTATACTAGTTCGGGCCACCGTTGTGGTGTAATACCCTACTCTAGTTTGTGGTGTGGTGGATTGCCTCTAGGGTTGATGATGGATAGTACAAGGAAGAACAGCCTCGCGAGGGTCTGTTCTTGGCTGGTGCCATGAACTGCTAGGGGGAGTTCATTCGCTCCTCTCTATCTCCCTTGCTCTCTTTCTCGACCAGATCCAAGATGATCTCCCCTACCCTGTGGGTGGCTAGTCCTATTTATAGGCAGAGGCCCTGGGCCTCTTCCCGAATATTGAGCGGGAAGGGCGCCAACAATTGGCCATTTTGAAGGAGAACATCTAGTACACTTATCCTGACTAAAGTTGGTCCTCGCCTGCCAAAGGCTTTGACGATGACGCCGGCTTGGGCTCCACGATGACCTCCTTCCCGCCGTTGGGCTGGTCTTGGTCTTGTTGCACCAAAATGGTTGCCTTTGCTTGATACTCTCGCCTGCGCTTGCCTCCTTTGCACCAAAGAGGAATTGAGGAAACTGCGCGGGCTGGCGCCCGCCTGGCGCCCTCGGTCGTCATGGCTTGCGTCATGGTCACCTCGTGAGGTACCCCGCCTTGATCTATCCGCCTCCTCGCGAGCCAGCTTGACGAGGCCGTGCCTGAGGAAGCTTCCTGTCGTCCACCCCGCGGGCTTGGTCCCTCGCGAGGGTCTTGAGCTTGTGTTGACGAAGATGGGCCGCACTGGGCCACCCCTTGAGCCACGTCGCAGGCCGCAGGTAGGCATGTCTGGGTACCCCCGTTCCCAGAACACCGACAGTAGCCCCCGGGCCCAAGGCGCGCCCGGACTTGGCTTAGCAGAGAAGCGAAGGGGCAAGTGCGAAGTGCCATGGGCCCTAACAGCCTGCGGCCTCGGGCGCCACGTGGCGGTTGACTAGACGTGGGCGTCCCTGTTCCCCCACGCCTCCTTATTTTGCGCCCAGCTAGGCGGACCCATGGTTGCACACAGTTATCCCTCTTCTCGCCGTTCGAGCGTCCCCTGTTCTTCCTCTTCTCGAGCTCCAGCCTCCGCTTCCAATCCAATCCAAATCCTCCCCCTTCCTACCGCCATGGCTCCGACGAAGAAGGGGAAAGGGAAAAAGACTATGCCTCTGCCTCGCTCGCCGTCGCCGGCGGCTCCTGCTGTAGATCGATCGATCATACTCAACCGAGAAGGCTTGGACAAGGTCAGCTCTGCCATCGCCACCATCTTCAACGAGTGCGGGAGGACGACGGTCTGGCCCGTGTCTCACTTCTCCATTGACAGAATAGTCACCGAGGTCCGGTACTTTGCTGACGCCCTGTGGGCGGAACTGGTTCCCCCCTTTTCCAATTTCTTCAACGCTGTGCTTTCCTATTATCAGATCCACATGATGCATTTGGGTCCCGAATCCATTACTCTTCTTGCCGTTTTCGCTTTCGTCTGCGAGGAGATGATGGGCATTCCTCCTTCAGTTGCCTTGCTGCGCCACTTCTTCTCTTTGCGCCTCAGCAACCCCACCCAATGCTCGGGGTGCGTGAGCTTCATTGCCACACCAGAAACAGCGGCTTCAGGAATCGATTTCAGCCTTCCTCCGCCCGCGCCTGGGTTCCGCAAGTGGTGGCTGTATGTGGACGTCGGGGTGCCCAGCCCCCTGCTTTCGGAGCCAACATCTCCCTCCATCCCCATTTCGGGCTGGGGCCAGGAGACGCTCACGAGCTCCCGACTCGTCTTCGTCTGGCCGTCAAGCGTTCTCGAGGGCGCCGGGCGTGACGGCGCCCAAGGTGGTGAAGGAGTTCCTACTATGCCGCATTGCTCCTCTCCAGCGCCATTCCCGCCAGATATGGGCCTTTAGCAGGCATGAAGACCACATGAGGCTCCAGGAGGAGGACCTGACGCCTGAAGTGTTGAGGAAGATTCTTATGATCCTGACTGGGGGTGCCCTGCTGTACCTTTGCTCGAATAGGAGTGATTTCGTGAAGCAGATGCCCAGCTTCGACGAATGGGGACTGCGCCCCGCAGGCCTCATGGGACCTCGTGAGAACCCAGTCGTGGTGGTTGCCCTTCCGGTTGCCCGCGGTGGTCCTTCCTCGAGTGGCGGAGCAGGGAGGCAAGGGCCACCGGGGGCTAAGGGGGCCTCCGCAGGGATGATGACGCTAGGCGGCATCTCTAGGGCGGCAGCCCCCGTGGCCCGCCCTGCGCCGGCTGAAGGCGCCGAGCCGCGGCTCGCGGCTCCCATGGCTGAGGCCCCGGCCACCCTTCTTGACGAGGCGACTGGCGGTGTGCGCCAGGACGACGCCCCTGACGCTGGTTGCCTTGGTGCTTCTTCCTCGCCACAGGCTGACCCTTGCGCCGAGCTTCTGGGCCGCTTTCGCATGGACTTCGAGGCCCTCCGAAAGAGAAAGGGGCCTTGGGTGATGATTATCCTTGCCGCCTACTGAAGCGCAGGAAGTATTTCGCCATTGATGAGTAAGCCTTCTCCTTTCTTAATTCCTTACTTTTCCGTTGCTTCGGCTGATCTCTGTTCTGCAGGGCCCTTCCTGCCGAGCTCGCGGAGATGAATGAGGAGCATTCCCCCAGGCCTCAGCCTCTCCACCGTCCCCAAGCGCTTCTAGCTCAAGCACTGCCCTCGTGGTGAGGCCGGTTGGAGAGGTGAGCCACCCTGTGGTGCTCCGTGGCTCTGCGCACCTCACGACCCTCCTTTGCGAGCCTTCCCGAGGCATAGCCAGCCTGCCTTGGGCTTTTCGATTGGTCATGGATGACGATTGTCTGAGGTCGGCCCCGCGCTCTTCATTTGGGGATGGGTTGGCCCCAGGCCGGGCTTCTGGCGAGGCGTGCCCGGCCATCGCGAGGGCGCCACCCCTCACCGCCCAGAGGGGGAGTGCTGATTCGCCCACAAGACACTGGGACGGAGGACAACGCGGAAGACGCGCTCGAGCACGCCCGGGAGCGCCGCATTCTTCGCCAAGGGTTTCTCCGGAGGGCGGCTGACGCGGTGAACCAGCTTGGTGAAGAGCTTGCTGACGAAGACGCGCGCCTTGAGGCTGAGGGCCTGCGCGTGGCCGAAGAGAGGTGCAAGATGAAGGTGGCTGTTGTTCTTGCGCGCCAACAGCGTGACCTCGACAATGACAAAGCCGAGGCATCGCTGGCGGCTTCTCGGGAGGCCCGTTCCCGGGTTGTCGAGGAGGCCCGTGAGGCTGACCGGCGGGGTGAGGCGGCGGAGGAGCGGGTGCGGGAACTCCAGGCCTGGTGCCATTCCCTGGAGCAGCAGGTGGGGCTGCGCGAGATGGCCCTTGCGTCGATGAAGGGGGCTTCGGTCGACCAGGCAGAGCTCCAGAGGCGCGAGGAGGCACTGACGCTGGAAGCTGCCGAACGCGCCCGTGATCTTGAGCAGCTGGAGATGAGGGAGCGCTGGTGGCGCAGCGGAGGACGGCGCCGCGCGCGAGGTCCGAGTTCTGGAAGAGGTTGACCGCCGGGTGGCGGCGGCCCGCTTGAACCTCGAGCGCGAGTTCGAGGAGAGGCTGGGGTTCATCAGGGCTGAAGCGGAAGGCCGGACCGCCGCCTTGAAAGCCAAGCTGGATGAAGTGACGCGGCAGGCTGATGCCTCCCGGGCTGCCCTTGGCACGGCACAGGAGGAGCTGACTACCTCCCGCGCCGAGGCGCTTCTTCTCCGTCAATGGGTGGACGAGGCTGAGGCCGTTGCGCGGCGGAAATAGGACGAGATACACCAGCGCGGATCTTGGAGCACGAGCAAGGCCCCATGCTCTCCACGCTCCGGGGAAGAGCTAACACGGCCTTGGGCAACATCTGTGAGGTAGCCGTTGGGGAGCCTCACGCAGTTAACTATGCTGGTAACCTCCAGTTCTTCATTGATGTGGTGATGCAGCTGGAGGCGCGGTCGGGCAGGGCCAACAGGTTGGTGGAGGAGAGGAGCCGTGCCCTGCTCGGGCGCGCCTTTTCTCGCATCTTCAGCCACCTTCAGAACATGGATCCCAACTTTGACTTTGATGCCGCCATCGCCCCGGTACCCCAGGCCATCCGGGACGACCTGGCGCGTAGGGTGGAAGACAACGTGGATGCCCTCGTCAGGGCCTTCGCTACTGACAACGACGGCGTGGTCGTGGCTGCTGATGAAGGCGGCGTGGTGAACTGCCCTGACGCCCCTGACGGCGACGCGGGGAGCGATGGCGAGGCCAGCGACGCCAGCGACGATTCAGGAGGTGCCCTTGAGGATGCATTGGGGGATTTGTCCGACTGACCGCGTGTTGTTCCTGCTTCCTTACCCTGCGCAAATAGAGTTCGGGCTTTGGCCTGAAGGTTGTAAGAGCATTTTGGGAGGGGGAGCCCCTCATGTAAAAACTTGCATTTAGCATATTAGTAGATGTGATATCACCCGTACGCCCGCGCCAAGTGGCTGGCTTTGCAATGACCTGGCTGGCTCGTTTACCTTTGGCTCGCGTGGGCCCCGAGATAGCCTGCGGCTGTGGTGTCCTGAGTGTCTCCTGAACGAGCCCATTGAACCTGTAATGAAAACCTCCAGAGAGGGCGCGGCGACGGCAGTCCGGGCTGCATGCAAGCTAGGCCTGGCCCGGCTCGCGAGGGGCTCACGAGGGGAGGCAGCTGAGGCAAAGTGGTAACCAGAACCCGAGAGATTGCTCGAACGAGACTAAACACCCCTTCCCCGTACACACACAAATCTCAAGCTCAAATCCAACTTAAATCCAACGGGGGAAAATGACAACCAAGGGGAAAAGCAAGGAAAGCAGGAAAAGGCCGCGTTCGGCACCTAGTCTAGTCTTGGACGTCTTCTCACCAAATACGGAGCTAAGTGCTGCCATCTGGCGTGGAGGGAGCCCTGTGGCTCGAGGCCGGCACCCCTGAGACTCTAGGGTGTGTACAACCCCACTCATTATTACGTGAGAGTGTCACGGGGCGGTGAGCTTCACAGGCACTGGGCCTTCTTCACAGGTACCGGCCTTGCTTCATATCGCCAGACAAGGGCCCCGCCTTGCGCCACACTCTAGTGCCATCGACGACGACCGGAAACCAAGGACGCCGCCAATGGGGTAGAGCGGTCGCCAGCGGTTCCCCCGATGACCACGGGTCCTCTGCCGGGGGCAGGCCCTGAGGCACCTCCCCGGCAAAGGGCCTACCTCCTGAGGGCGCCTTGCTCCGAACGCCGCAGTGATGATGCTAGGTCTCGGCCCCTCTCCCGCAGCCCCCGGCGCCCTCCTCCTGAGGGGCAGGAGACTGCGGGATTGGGGCAGCCGTACGCCGCGACGACCTGTCCGTCCTGCGATCCATGGTTAGCGTATGCCTGCTCCTGAGGAATTAGCGGTACCCGATAATCGCTGCCTCCAGCGCGGTCGACGGGGCTTTCCCGGGGCTCATGGAAGAGCTCAGTTACGGGTGTCTCGTCCCCCAGCTTGGGCCGATGAGCGAGCCACGTTCGTCCTCCTGCGCGTGCCCTTGATCCATCATGTGGGGCACATACTCTTCCGGGGCCGCCACCCCGAATGCTTCACCGTAGTGCCCGACGTGCCACGCAGCCCTGCTTGAGGCGCCCACCCAGGGATGGTAGTGCGGCGGCCCACTGGGGCCGTGGGCCGTGGCGAGTCCTCCTTCGCTGGCCGGGGCGGAGGTAGCGCCGCTGTTAGCCCGGTGCTGACGGCCTGGTTGATGTCGGCATGGCCTTGGAGTCTGCTCGGAGCTGCGCGGGCGCGCGTGGGGCCTCCGCGTGGCTCGCCCTGGGTCTGAGGTGGTAGTTGGGTGCAGAAGGGGTGAGCCCCGATGCGGCGAAGCCCAGGAGCTCTGCCACCCGCTCCAAAGAAGACGTCGCGGCCGCTTTCCAAAGAGCTCCGACTGCAGTAGCTCTCGGGCCACCGTGAGCGTGGCCCTTGAGTTCGCCTACTCCCGTCGGGTGTATGGTGTCGTGGCCGCGGCGTGATTCGAGGCCCTCGCTGCCGACCGCGCCTGCCGCGGCGTGAGAGCTGACGTTGCTTGACCGCGTCGCCCGCAGCCTGCAGCGCTCTGCAGACCGTGGGCTGCCTGAGGCATGTTGTTGAGGTTGCCCGAGGCAAGCAGCTCGGCGTGGGCGGGCCAGGCTGCCCAGGGATCAGGGTTGCCCGTTGGTTCGCCGGACATGATGACGACGAGGCGACGGGGCGTGAGGCGGCAGAAGGCGGATTCCGGCGCACCCCTACCTGAGCGCCAAATGTCGGATTTCGGGTTCCGGCAGACCCTCTAGGTTCGAACTCTGGGGTGCGCGCGGAGATCACACCTCCTACCTACCTACACTTCGTCGCCTCGCAAGGATCTAAACTACGAACGATGAACAACGCAAGGGACACAAGGTTTATACTAGTTCGGGCCACCGTTGTGGTGTAATACCCTACTCTAGTTTGTGGTGTGGTGGATTGCCTCTGGGGCTGATGATGAATAGTACAAGGAAGAACAGCCTCGCGAGGGTCTGTTCTTGGCTGGTGCCTTGAACTGCTAGGGGGAGTTCATTCGTTCCTCTCTATCTCCCTTGCTCTCTTGCTCGACCAGATCCAAGATGATCTCCCCTACCCTATGGGTGGCTAGTCCTATTTATAGGCAGAGGCCCTGGGCCTCTTCCCAAATATTGAGCGGGAAGGGCGCCAACAATTGGCCATTTTGAAGGGGAACATCTAGTACACTTATCCTGACTAAAGTTGGTCCTCGCCTGCCAAAGGCTTTGACGATGACGCCGGCTTGAGCTCCACGATGACCTCCTTCCCGCCGTTGGGCTGGTCTTGGTCTTGTTGCACCAAAATGGTTGCCTTTGCTTGATACTCTCGCCTGCGCTTGCCTCTTTGCACCAAAGAGGAAATGAGGACACTGCGCGGGCTGGCGCCCGCCTGGCGCCCTCGGTCGTCATGGCTTGCGTCATGGGCACCTCGTGAGGTACCCCGCCTTGATCTCTCCGCCTCCTCGCAAGCCAGCCTGACGAGGCCGTGCCTGTGGAAGCTTCCTGTCGTCTGCCCCGCGAGGCTTGGTCCCTCGCGAGGGTCTTGAGCTTTTGTTGACGAAGATGGGCCGCACTGGGCCACCCCTTGAGCCACGCCGCAGGCCGCAGGCAGGCAAGTCTGGGTACCCCCGTTCCCAGAACGCCGACAGTAGTATGGGCTGGTGTTCGGCTTGAGTTGCTATTTTGTCCTGGCCACGAGGTGGTCGGTCAGCCGCATTACATGCTGATTTTACGGGCTCAAGGGACTCGTCGTCAAATTGGGGTTGCGGTTTACGCTTCGGGTAACTTTTGGTTGGGCGCTCGAGGCCGTATTCCTCGGCTGCCAGGACATTAGTCCATCTGTTGTTGAGAAGATCTTGATCAGCTTGAAGCTGCTGCTACTTCTTTTTCAAGCTCCTTGCAGTGGTAATTAGCCAGCGCTTAAAGCGCTCCTGCTCGAGAGGTTCCTCATGCACGATGAAATCCCCGTTGCCGCGGCTCACCTCATCCTCGGAGAGAGGAAGATAATTGCTGTCCTCCGAGTCTTCTTTTTCAGCCTGTTCATCGGGGCTAACTTTCCCATCTTCCCGATTGTCCTGTTCGAAAGTTGGCTCGACGGGGTCTTCTTTGTCTTCGGCATCGTCCAGAGTGTTGTCTCTTGTGTCGGTATTGCTGTTTTTCCCATAGCGTGATTTAGAGCAGTGTCGCTGACGTCGGCGCTTTGGCTGTATCTCAGGAGGTTTATCCTCAACTGGATCTTCTTTGTCATCGCCGTTCCCGCTTTGGGTGTATCCACCATGTACACGTCATACGAAGAGGTGGCCGTCCAACGTCCAGTAAACGGCAGGTTTTCGGCCTGCTGCTCCCCGGCATCGTTGTCCATACCGTCGATGACTTCAGAGCCGTAGTCGAGCATGTCAGTTATGTCCTCGACAGTGGCTATGAAGTGGGTGGTGTGTGGGAGGTAAAATTCCCTGCTCCCAGCCCCTAGTCTGGGTTGGGCGTAGTTCGGATGTTGCTCCTCGGTAATGACGAGGGATCGCATCAAGTCCAGAGCCTCGCTTAAAGGCAAAGCTTGGCCAGGGAGAAGAAGATCCGTGGAGTACGGCAGGAAGGGAACTCCTTGGCTGAACTCACACGATGCTGACTCCGAAGGTTCGGAGCCAGCGTTCGGAGAAGATTCCGGCTTCCTGACGGTTCCCAGCGACACTGCTTCCTCCGGCTCTCCCGTACTGGGTTTAGTGGCCGCAGATAGTCCGGCAGGATCAGGAATCCCGTCTTCGGACAGTGTGACGCGCTCCAGATCTAGAGCCAAAGCAGAGGTTGGAGTCGTGAACCCTTGGAAGATCAAGTCTCCTTGGATATCAGCGACATAGTCCAGGTTTCCAAAACTAATCTGGTGACCTGGGGCGTAGCTGTCGATCTGCTCTAGATGGCCAAGCGAGTTGGCCCGCAGTGCGAAGCCGCCGAACAGAAAGATCTGGCCGGGGAGGAAAACCTCCCCAGGGCAGCATTGTTGTAGATGATTGATGGAGCCATGAACCTTCTGGTGACGTCGTAGCGGAACTCTTAGTGAAAGCACCAATGTCGGTGTCAAAACCGGTGGATCTTGGGTAGGGGGTCCCGAACTGTGTGTCTAGGGTCGATGGTAACAGGAGACGGGGGACACGATGTTTACCCAGGTTCGGGCCCTCTTGATGGAGGTAATACCCTACTTCCTGCTTGATTGATCTTGATGAATATGAGGATTACAAGAGTTGATCTACCACGAGATCGCAATGGCTAAACCCTGGAAGTCTAGCCTGTATGGTTGTGATTGCCCCTACGGATTAAACCCTTCGGTTTATATAGACACAGGAAGGGCCTAGGGTTGTACAAAGTCGGTTTACAAAGGAAGGAATCTACATATACGAACGCCAAGCTTGCAATCCACGCAAAGGAGAGTCCCATCCGGACACGGGAAGAAGTCTTCTGTCTTGTATCTTCATAGCCCATTAGTTCGGCCCATGTTAATAGTCCAGACGCCCGAGGACCCCTTAATCCAGGACTCCCTCAGGCACCCCAAGTAGGAGGAATCCTACTTGGGCGCCTCCCAATTTGGCCTCCCCCTTCCATATTCATTCGGAGGCGAAAGCAAGGAGGAGGGAGGAGAGAAGGAAGGGGGAGGCCGAATTGCTCCCCTTCCTTTCTCTCTTCCCCTCTTTCCTTCCCCCTTATTTTGGCCTAGATAGGCGCACCAGCCCCCTAGGGGCTGGTCTGTCCCCTTCTTGGCCCATTAGGCCCATGTAGTTGCCGGGGGGATGCCCGGAACCCCTTCCGGTGACCCGATATGTACCCGCTACCCCCAGAACACTTCCGGTGTCTGAATATCATCGTCATATATATGAATCTTTACCTCTTGACCATTTCAAGACTCCTCGTCAATTCCATGATCTCATCTGGGACTCCGAACAACATTCGGTCACCAAATCACATAACTCATATAATACAAAATCATCATCGAACGTTAAGCGTGTGGACCCTACGGGTTCGAGAACTATGTAGATATGACCGAGACACCTCTCCGGTCAATAACCAATACCAGAACCTGGATGCTCATATTGGTTCCCACATATTCTACGAAGATCTTTATTGGTCGTACCGTAATGACAACATACGTTATTCCCTTTGTCATCGGTATGTTACTTGCCGAGATTCGATCGTCGGTATCTTCAGACCAAGTTCAATCTCGTTACCGGCAAGTCTCTTTACTCATTTTGTAATACATCATCCCATAAATAACTCATTAGTCACATTGCTTGCAAGGCTTATTATGATGTGCATTACCGAGAGGGCCCAGAGATAACTCTCCGATACTCGGAGTGACAAATCCTAATCTTGATCTATGCCAACCCGACAAACACCTTCGGAGATACCTGTAGAGCATCTTTATAATCACACAGTTAATTTGTGACGTTTGACAGCACATAAGGTATTCCTCCGGTATCCGGGAGTTGCATAATCTCATAGTCGAAGGAATATGTATTTGACATCACTACAAAAAAAAGACACATCCTTGACATTTTGGGCCAAACGATTTTTTTTCTGTCATACTTATGACACTTCTATGATGATAATTGTGACAAAATCCGGTATCATCATAGATGTGGTGGGCTCCTACTTCTATGTCAAAAAATCATGACAGAAAATGGGCTTTTCGTCATGGGCGGGCCGGAGACGCAGCTGCATGACATTCTTTGGGCCGTCCATGACGGAAAAACCGTGGTAGAAGAGAGGGCGAGGAAAATTTCGGGGAGTTCCTGGTTACGGTGGGTGGTCGGGGGCCGAGAGATGCGCATTTCTCTCGTACACGTACGCGCGTGTGTGCGAGGCGTTGGGCTCTAACTGAACCCGAGCGATTGCACTGCAGGCTACGCATTACAGATCCCGATCGAGTGATTCCTTCGCTACTGCTGCTAACTGAAGCCGATCGATGCTGCCTCTGGATGAACAGTGAGTGTTGCTGGGGGGTTTGGATGAACAGTTCCCGGTGGGGGTGGATGAACAGGACCCCGTGGTGTTGCCTCTGGATGAACAGGACCCCGATCGATCGAGCCGATTGGGGCTGGATGAACAGGACCCCGTGGAGGGATGGATGAAGAGGACCACCCCGTGGAGGGCTGGATGAACAGTAGACGGTGGAGGGCTGGATGAACAGTAGCCTGTGGAGGGGTGGTTGAACAGGAGCCCGTGGAGAGGGCTGGTTGAACAGTAGCCGGTGGAGTAGCGCGCGATGGAGGCTGGATGAATAGGAGCCCGTGGATGATTAATCGCAAGTGGAGGTTGGAAGAGGTCGACGGTGGATGAACAGTAGCCCGTGGAGGCTGGAGGGGGTCGACGGTGGAGATGAACAGTATCCCGTGGAGTCCCGTTTTGCGGTTGGCCACACCCCTTCCGATGAACAAGACCCCCGTTTCGACCGTAGCGCTCCAACACAAGTACGTTTCCTCTATTTCGCGGTACGCCACACCCCTCCCGATCAACAGGACCCCCGTTTTGACCGTAGGAGGTCCGTTTCCTCCGTTTTGCGGTACGCCAAACCCGTCCCGATGAACAGGATCCCGTTCCGACCGTGGCCGGTCGAACACAAGGCCGTTTCCTCCGTTCTGCGGTATGCCAGGCCTCGTTTCCATCGGCTGTTCCATCCAAGCCGGTTGGCTCCCACGCGTTCCGTTGCCTCCCGATGAACACGACACATTCTGTTGCCTCCCCATGAACACGACGACGACGCAGTTTCTCCGTTCCAACCCAGCCATGTACACGAGCCCTGGCCGTACGTATGCGCGAGTAGGCCTTCGAGACCCTGCCTGTATGTACGTACGTGGCCGTATTTTCTTTCTTGCTGGCCGCGTTGTATATGCGTGTACATGCTACGTGCGGCGCCTCTACTACGACGCGTGCGGCGCCTCTACATCTACCGGTATGTACATACACGTTATGCGACCAGAATGACAACGCCACGTGCGCTTGACCAGGTGGGTCCCGACCGCCGTGCACTTCCTTGCGTGCGAAGATGTAGCTGGTGGGTCCCAGCAGTCAGGGGGGCGAATCGTTTTTTCCCGCACGCACTTCCTTGTGTGCGAAGATGTAGCTGGTGGTCCCAGCAGTCAGGGGGAAACGTTTTTTCGTGAAATATGGTGGCCCGTACGGTGGGTCCCCGCTGTCAGGTGGAGGAACAATTATTTTGCGCGTAATCAGGAGGCACTTCCTTGCTGCGGCCGTGGACCCAGCTGTTAGCCTCTCCACGTACAGTCCACGTCTGATGGAAGCCGTTCCTTGACCATGTTGACCACGCCGCACCGAGAGCACCAGGGCGTGGGCGACGGCAAGGCCTAGGAAGGGGACGACGTGGAGCCGGGAAGACGCGGCAGTGGAAGCCCGCGCAGAGAGGAGTACGAGGGTTCACTGGTTCGGCTGCGGTGTGAGGCTGCTGTCACCGTAGAATAACAGGGGGTGTGGGTGAGTGGAGGGATGACCTGGCCAGCGGTGGGAGTAGTAGGGGGCGGTGAGGCCTCCGCGGCAGCACAGCCGGCCACGGGAGGCAGGAGCATGAGGCACGACCGGCGCTGGTTTGGGCTGCTGGAGCAAGAATACCAGAGGATGAAGAAGCACTACTGTCGTTGGATGGACATCGTACGTTCACTGGAGCTAGAATCGTGCATATTGACTAACTTGACAAAGCCCTCTGTCCCCGTCAACTTAGTAGTCCCACAAGTCAGCCTGCCACTATATTGGGTCCCAGCTAGCAGGGGGAGTATTCATTTTTTTGTGCGTAATAAGGAGGCACTTCCTTGCGTGCGAAGATATAGCTGGTGGGTCCGAGCTGTCAGCGGCGGTAATGTTTTTTTCATGAAATACAGAGGCCCTTTCGGTGGGTCCCAGATGTCAGGTGGAGGAATCATTATTTTGCGCGTAATAAGGAGGCATTTCCTTGCGTGCGGCCGTGGACCCAGCTGTCAGCCTCTCCACGTACAGTCCACTTCAGATGCATGTCGGTCGTTGACCACGTTGACCAGGACGCGCCGAGTACCAGGGTGGTGGAAGACGGCGAGGCCTAGGAAGGAACGACACGGAGGCAGGGAAGACTCGGCAGTTGTTTCCCACGCGGAGGGGAGTACGACTGTACGAGGGTTTACTGGTTCATCTGCCGTCGCCGGAGAATAACAACAGGTGTGGGTGAGTAGAGGGATGGCTAGGCCAGCGATGGGAGTACGATGGGGCCGTGAGGCCTGCGCGGCAGCACAGCCGGCCGCGTGGAGGAGTGAGCAGGCAGTCCCGCTGGCGCTTCTTTGAGCGGCGGGAGCAGGAAGAGCAGAGATTGAAGAAGCACGACGGCCGTTGGATGGACATCCAACAATCGCCAATGAGTCAACCTTTTTAGGAAAGCCTCAAATATGTGGAAAACAGCATACATCCCATCTCGCCATTATTTCTAATAATTTACAGCCCATTTGCTAATTCTTAAGGTTTTTTGGAGTCCATATTCTTTTATTAGCATTACAGCCCATATTGTGGCTACGGTTAAAAATTATACGAAATTTTGCATATTTCAAAAGGTCCGAACTGTTTTTAATCCCGAAATTTCGAGTCGCATTCAAACTAATTTTCAAAAATAAATGTATATCAATATAAAATCCAACAAATTGTCCACGCATAAAAATCAATGCAATTTAAAATCTTTAAATGAAAAAAAGAAATTTGAAACTAATTGTCGGTTTGATGTTTTTAAAAAATGTATAGCCCATTTCTCATTACTGATAGGCCATTTTCTCGGCCAGCCGAATGATGCTCTCCTCGCCTTGAAAGATTTGCAGCCCAACATGCCTGACAAAGCGACTTACTTGGCAAATCACAAAAAAACCGGGCTGTGGTCATGGACCCAGCTGCGGCCGTGACCCAGCTGTCAGCCTCTCCACGTACAATACTCTTCCGATGGAAGCCGCGCCGAGAGCACCAAGGTGGTGGACGACGGTGAGGCCTAGGAAGGGGACGATGTGGAGCCGGGGAAGAGGAGTACGAGGGTTCACTGGTTCGGCTGCGGTGTGAGGCTACCGTCGCCGCAGAATAACAGAGGGTGTGGGTGAGTAGAGGGATGCCCTGACCAGCGGTGGGAGTAGTAGGGGGCGGTGAGGCCTCCACGGCATCACAGCCGGCCACGGGAGGCAGGAGCACGTGGCATGACCGGCGCTGGTTTGGGCGACTAGAGCAAGAAGACAGAGGTTGAAGAAGCACTACGGCCGTTGGATGAACATCGTACGGTAACTGGATCTAGAATCGTTCATATTGACTAAGTTGACAAAGCCCTCCGTCCTCACAACTTGGTAGGCCTAAGTTAGCCTCCCACTATGCTTGGTTCCAAATGGCGGGGGAGTATTCATTTTTGTGCGTAATAAGGAGGCACTTCCTTGCGTGCGAAGATAACTGGTGGGTCCGACCGCCGTGGGGGCACATTTTTCGCTGAAATCTGAGAGGCCCTTCCGGTGGGTCCTGGATGTTAGGTGGAGGAATCAAAGACTTGAGAAGGCGTCTGTAACAAGCTAGTGTACCAAAGAAAGAGACGTTGCTGAGTTTTAGAAAAAGAGAGACGCGTGCTCGTAGCTGGTTCGAATCCAAACCTAGACTATGACCATATATGGTGCTATGCTACTCTGCAAGTAATGAAACTGACATATCCAACATTCGCTTCTCCTCTTCCCTACTTACTTTGGCTAGCATCAGAAGCTCTGGCCGTAGCAACCATGTCCGTTGGCTGCTCGTCCACCTGCTCTTCAGCAGGCAACAACCAAATATGTGCCAAGTCGCCACCGTACCATCACCTGTGGGTCTCAACACTCCCCCGCCGGCACGCGCATCGCAGTCGGCACAATCCTCAACCCTGGTCGAGTCTTCTACAAATGCCCGAATCATGGGGTAATAATATGTTTAAGTGTTGTTATTCTGCTGCTTTCAGTTGCTGGTTTTTTAATAGTTTGGTTGATGTCTTCCAATTTGATTCGTGCAGAAAAGGGAAGATTCGTGTGATTTGTATTTCTGGGAAGTTGCTGATGTGGGGGAGTGCAACTACGCTGATTATTTTGTTAGCCGAGGAATCCCAATACCAGCAGGTTGGGGTGTTGGACAAATGGCGGAAGGAACGACAGAAGAGGAAGATGCAGAGCAGAAGGTTAAAGATGCAGTTCCTCTGATCATGGTCAACCAACAGCTGCTGAACGGCCTTGACAACAATGAGGAGATGAAAGAGCTTGTGAAGATAATGGGAAAAATTGATGTGCTCTGTAGGATGATTGTCTCTTTATTTGAAGTGTATGTAGCACTCGTGATGTATTCAGTGGCTATGACGTGAGCAATTTGCTGAAACTACTAATGAATGAAACCTGTGTAGCAGGCTGGGCGTAGTGTTGTGAACATCTAATGATTTCTATTAACGGAAACCAGGGGTATCCCCTTTTGCTCATAAATAAAAAAATAGTAGAGGCCCTTTTGGTAATAAATAAATAAATTAGTAGAGGCCCTGTCGGGTCAGCTTTGTTCTCATTCGAAGAAATCGAGCAAATTGCAGTCCAACAACAAATTATGTCATCAAATTCAAGTTTCACAGCCAAATATGAGTACAACTAAAAAACAATGTCATCATGTTTTAGTCGTCATACAATCATCAAACACAAATCAGCATACATAACAAGTGATGTTCTCACATGAAAATACTAAACAACATGTTCATCAGGTTTCAGTTGTCATAGCAAACAGAATTTCACATAGTAGATAAAAAAACGTCTTCTGACAGGCAAATATGACAAAAACAATGTAATCATCATCCGCAGCAGCAGAGTCAACATATTCGCCATGTGTATCAGTCCGAATCGTAATTCCCCATGGTGTCATCTTCTTCTTCGTCCCTAAACGCCCTCGAACGCTGGCTTCTTCTTGATCAACTCTTGTATGTCCACAACCACGACAGCAATCTTTTTCACGGCGTCATTGACGTGATGGTTCTCAAAGATATTAGGAACATCTGTGTTATCTTGTACATCGTGAGCAAAGTGTAAGCATCATCTTGTTGTGCAACTTCATTAAGCAATTCCTCTGCTTCAAACCTTTGCAATACTCTCCGATCATCACTACGTGCAAATGTGTCTTCCAAAAAATCTGTGTTGCTTGATTTGCCAAAATAAAAGGCTCGTTGGTGCAGTACGCCACCTTGACATTGATGGATTTGAAATAATCATCAGCTTTGGGTTTTGCGATCCCGGAAAACTGGTTATACCAACGACAGCACAACAGAACCACACACCGATGAACCTCGAAATTGGAGATATACTGCAACTGAACAATGTCTGTTATGCTAACATACATTTTAGTTGTCTCTTTGTCATACGATCCGTGCTCATGATGGCACTGCTTTTGTGTCTTCCCGCCTTCGTCTCGCAGTAAGGGTGTTGTAGCGCACATCTCCAACAACGCAAGATTCATAATGTCTTACCCGAGTATCAGGACCCATTGCTAGTGAGTAAAGGGCATCATCAACTGCCTGCCCATCCTCCCGCATCTTCTTAACCTATGGTTAGAAAATAGACAAGCTGATCATCTTATGTACTCAATATATTAAAAAAACTGACAGTGCAATTCAAAAGCTTACACGGCTCTCGAACCATTTCGCAAATCCTGCCATAACCAGTTTGTCAATATTTCTTGGATTTTGTGGCAGTAACTCCTTTTTGTTGATGTTGTACAACATAGTGATCGCGTCAAACATCTAAATATATAAGAATGTGTTGCAAGTTTAGTAGATTACATAAGCTGCAGTACTTAGCACTTACTTGATATAAGGTAGTATCTCAGGACAGTTATTCAACACATACCAAACCATTTTGTCCAAATCTTTAGGTTTGTCCTCTTGTCGACTCTTCCCTGTAACTCGAATAGAATAATCGAAAACATTGAGCCCGGGATTGTCTTCGTCCACCTCTTTGCTAAGCTGATCAGCTGTTTCAATGTATTTTGAGCAGAATGTCAGTAGCAATGTAGGCCTCTGCAATGGAACCCTCGGGTCTAGCTCTGTTCCTAACATAGCCCTTGAAAGTGCCTAGCCGCCTTTCAATAGGGTACATCCAGCCATACGGCATGAATGCGGGCAGCTGGCGCCGGCTGGGAACGGACCGCGCGATGGCACGAGGGATGAGGGGTTTTGGTGTGCCAGGGTAGTTAGTTGCAGTCGTGGCAACGTTGGAGATGCCCTTTGCTCACATGCGATCGACGCATGTCCTTGAAAAAGAAAGACGACCCGGCATGGCCTCAGGTCCTGAGGATGCAGTTGGCCGCGCTGCACCACTCATGGACGCTGGCCCCGCCTGCGGCATCCTCGACAAGCCGGGTGTTGGGGTGTGTTTGGATTGTGGCCAAAGTGCACCTTACCAAAATTTTGTTCATGACCCAAAGATTGGTCTTTGTTTGGATGGTTGCCATTTTTGGCATGCCAATGAACTCTAGCCAACTCTAGTTCATTTTTCTTGCCAATGTCGGCCAAATCATGGGCAACCAAAACCTCAACCAAAATTTTGGCTACCCAATGCTTTGATGGGGCAACCTTGGGCACAGACCAAACATACTGTTAGTCGTGCCATAGCACTAACGCCACCCTCGGCACACGGAAACCGACCGTGTCTAGCAACGATGAGCGTGTCGCTCACCGCGGTCGCCGTGCCCAGAGGCGGTGCTGGAGCTGCGCCACGTTGTTGGCCCCTGAGGGAGTCCTGGATTAGGGGGTCCTCGGACAGCCGGACTATATCCTTTGACCGGACTGTTTGACTATGAAGATACAAGATTGAAGACTTTGACCCGTGTCCGGATGGGACTCTCCTTGGCGTGGAAGGCAAGCTTGGCAATACGGATATGTAGATCTCCTCCCTTGTAACCGACTCTGTGTAACCCTAGCCCCCTCCGGTGTCTATGTAAACCGGAGGGTTTAGTCCGTAGGACAACAACAATCATACCATAGGCTAGCTTCTAGGGTTTAGCCTCTACGATCTCGTGGTAGATCAACTCTTGTAATACTCATATCATCAAGACTAATCAAGCAGGAAGTAGGATATTACCTCCATCAAGAGGGCCCGAACCTGAGTAAACATCGTATCCCCCGCCTCATGTTACCATCCGCCTTAGACGCACAGTTCGGGACCCCCTACCCGAGATCCGCCGGTTTTGACACCGACATTGGTGCTTTCATTGAGAGTTCCACTGTGTCGTCATCATAAGGGTTGATGGCTCGTCTTGTTGTCAAGGACAACATCACTTCTTGGGGAGCCTTGGTTGTAGGCCAAACTCTCCGACTAGGCGGTATCGTCATGACCGCCTGTCCGGCCGCTGCGCCGACGATGACTTCTCGGGTCATCAAAAACAGCCTCCACGTTGGCTCGGAATTCGCCGAGCAGTTGGATCCAATGGAGCTCTCTTCCTTGAACGAGCTCTTGGATCGCATCGCCGCGTTGGGATTCGCTATGGACTATGATCAGATCGGTCTTAAACCCGACCAAAGGGAGATTAACTCCCCGCCGGTCACCCATCAGATAGCGGTGGTGGAGGAGCAATGCGGCGATTCTTCCTCTATCTTGAGGACAAACTATGTCCGGATTCCCGAGCTCTCCGAGCCGGATACCCGTCTACGGGAGGACATGGCCCAAACCTTGAACCTAGAATCAGGCAGCGGGCCAGATCTATTGGGCAACATCCCGGAGCCCGAACTTCCAAGATCGGAAACTCCTCCGCCCTTGGGTCTCAGATCGGGTCAGGGTTTGGACCTAAATATACCCACCCACCCAGATATAAGCGATCTTTCCCACATTAGACAAGAGCCCCAGGAGACAGTACACCACTATTGGGCCAGATTCCTCCTTGTAATGAACAAGGTCAAGGACTGTCGCGAGGAAGACGCAATTTCATTCTTTTGCAATAATTGCACGGACAAGGGAATCCTCAATGCCATAAGTCGCCGTGACATAGCACACTTCGCTGACTTGGCGGCCATAGTACGGACGTACTGTGTGATGGAAAGCTCCTGGAAAACCCAAACAAAATTTTTGGATCCCCCGGCTCTGACAAAACCCCCAGTCCGAACTAAAAGGGTGCACTCTCGTAAGTCGCCCGACCCAATTACAAAGAAGCAAAAGCCCACTACAGGGCGTGGAACCGTATTGGAGGGATGGCTTAATGGGCCATGCAAAATTCACAGTACAGCGGATACCATACCAACACACAGCCTTAGAGCATGTTGGGTACTCCGGCAGGTGGCCAAGAGCGGTGAGGATCTCCTCATCAACAATACCGCAGAGCACCATCCCGTAGAGAACAACAATACAGTATTGACAGTCTTCAAGACCTTCACCTCAAATAATAGGCGTAAGCGAGCACTCCGCAGCCTTGCCGAAGTCTGCCACGTGGCAGAAATAAATCCATGGAGCGATACGGCCATCAACTTCAACGCCAGTGATGAACCTAAATTCCGAACAGCCAGAGCACCAGCCGCCTTGGTCCTAAGTCCAATTGTGGACGACTTCCGGCTTACTAAAGTGCTCATGGACGGCGGCAGCGGATTAAATCTCATCTATGAGGAGACTCTTAGAAAAATGGAAATAGATAGAAGCCGCATTGAGCAAAGCAGCACGACCTTCAGAGGAATCATCCCTAGTCGGGAGGAACGATGTGCTGGGAAAATCACACTAGATGTGGTATTCGGCACACCGGAGAATTATAGGTCCGAAGAAATCACATTCCAAGTGGCCCCATTCAATAGCGTATACCACGCCCTTCTAGGGCGCGAGGCATTCATGATCTTCCAAACCATACCCCATTACAGGTACATGAAGCTCAAAATGCTCGGGCCCAATGGAATCATCACTCTAACTAGTGATCCAGACATAGCACTCCGCACCGAAAATAAAACCACCGCACTGGCCCGCGAGGCGTTATCCGAAGCCCTCGCGGCCGAGAAATTAACTGTGCTGCGCTCCACAGTGGAAAGAGACGACGTGATACTTGACAAAACATCCAAGTCCACCTCTTTTAAACTAGCGGATGAGAAGTAAAATTCTAAGTCCACCCAACGAACCCTACAAAAACATCATCCATCGGGGCACAGTTAAACCCCACAGTAGACGCCGCACTACGGGAGTTCTTGCACAAAAATTCGGATATATTCGCCTGGCATCCTTCAGACATGCCAGGAATCCCACGCAGGCTGGCCGAGCATAGCCTTAACATTCTAAAGGGATTCAAGCCGGTCAAGCAGACTCTTCGGCGTTTCTCTAAACCTAAGCGACAAGCCATGGGAGAGGAGCTAGCCAAGTTACTGGAGGCCCGATTCATTAGAGAAATAAAACATCCGGACTGGCTAGCAAACTTGGTGATGGTACCAAAGAAGGATAAATCCTGGCGCCTATGTGTCGATTTCAAGGACCTTAACAAGTCTTGCCCTAAGGATCCCTTCCCCTCCCCCGCATCGATCAAATTATCGACGCTACTGCAGGACACGACTCATTGTGTTTCCTCGACGCATACTCCGGATACCATCAAATCAAGATGGCGGAGTCCGATCAAGCCGCAATAGCATTTATCACCCCATACGGCCCCTTCTGTTTTAACACCATGCCTTTCGGGCTTAAGAACGCCGTGCAACCTATCAACGCATGATTCAGACATGCCTGGAAACACAGACAGTGGAGGCATACATAGACGATGTGGTCGTTAAAACCAGACACGTCGAATCCTTAATAGACGACTTGAGGCTCACATTCGACAATCTCCGAACATACGACATCAAGCTCAATCCGGAAAAATGTGTTTTCGGCGTCCCTGCCGGAAAGCTCCTGGGCTTCATCGTCTCCAGTAGAGGAATTGATGCAAATTCGGCTAAAATCCGAGCTCTGTCACAGTTGGCTATCCCAACAGATCTCAAGCAAATCCAGAAATTAACTGGATGCATGGCGGCCTTAAGCCGCTTTATCTCCCGATTAGGAGAAAAGGCACTACCCCTTTATCGCCTTCTTCGGCGCACCGAACACTTCGAGTGGACGGATGCGGCCATAGTCGGATTGGAAGAAATAAAAGCCATCCTGGCCACCAACCCAATCTTGGCCGCGCCAAATGTCGGTGAACCGATGCTGTTATATATAGCGGCAACTCACCAAGTTGTAAGCGCAGTGCTCGTTGTTGAACGAGAGAAGGACGGACATAAATTCCCACTTCAAAAGCAGGTATACTATGTATCCACTGTCCTCACTCCATGCAAATCACGGTACCCACATTATCAAAAGATAGCATACGCGGTATTCATGGCATCCCGGAAATTACGACACTACTTTCAAGAGTGTTCAATTACGGTGGCCTCGGAAGTACCACTCAATGACATAATAAATAACCGCGATGCCACGGGCCGGATTGCTAAATGGGCTATCTAGCTTCTCTCGTTCGACATAACATATAAACCACAGCGAGCCACTAAGTTGCAAGTACTGGCTGATTTTGTCGCCGAATGGACAGAAGCCGAACTCCCTAAAGAGTACGGCGCATACTCCAATTGGATCATGCACTTTGACGGCTCTAAAATGCTGGCGGGTCTGGGGGCTGGTGTCGTCCTGACATCCCCCACCGGAGATACAGTCCAGTACGTACTCCAAATATTATACACAGACTCCAACAACGCAGCAGAATACGAGGCCCTATTACACGGTCTCCGGATGGCAGTCTCCGTGGGCATTCAATGCCTAGAGGTGCGGGGGGATTCGAACCTTGCAATATCTCAAATAAATGGAGACTTCGATGCCAAGGATCCAAAAATGGTGGCTTATTGCAATGCCGTCCTCAAAATGTCAGCTCGGTTCGAGGGGCTTGAATTCCACCATGTGACCCAGGAAAACAATTAGGCGGCGGATATCCTCGCCCGCATAGGCGCTAAGCGCGACCCTGTCCCACCTAATATCTTCCTGGAAAGGTTGTTTAAGCCATCCGTGATATGGGAAGGAGAGACCGGTAACAATAGTCCGGACCCGGCCACAACACCAGATACCGAACACTCTGACGTAATCGGCGGCTCTGGCACCGAAATAACACCTTCTACCCACGTGATTATGGCTGTCATCGCCCTGTGGACAGAACCCTTCCTGGCCTACCTAACTAGGTAGGAACTACCTGAGGACCCAAACGACGCACGTTGCATTGTGCGGCGGTCTAAAGCCTACAAGGTCCATGAGGGAGAGCTTTATAAGAAAAGCGCTACCGGAGTCCTTCAAAGGTGCATCTTCGAAGAGGAAGGACGACAACTTTTGGCAGAAATTCATGCTGGACTCGGCGGTCACCACGCCGCAGCTCGGGCCCTTGTAAGCAAGGCCTTCCGTACAGGTTTCTACTGGCCGACGGCACGAGCAGACACACAGGACCTTGTTGAACGTTGCGTCGGTTGCCAGGTTTTTGCAAACCAAAGACACATGTCGCCTACCGCTCTCCAAACAATCCCCATTACTTGGCCCTTTGCGGTCTGGGGGCTTGATATGGTCGGACCCTTCAATGGGGGAAGCCATAAGAAAAAAAACTTATTGGTCATGGTGGATAAATTCACCAAATGGATAGAAGCCAAACTAGTTAAAACGGCCGAATCCGGACCAGTGATAGACTTCATATCTGGGGTTGTACACCGTTATGGCGTCCCCCACAGCATCATCACCGATAACGGCTCGAACTTTACAGCCGACGAGGTAAAACTTTGGTACAGCAACATGGGTATCAAGCTCGATTATGCTTCTGTCTATCACTTGCAAACTAACGGTTAAGTCGAGCGAGCAAATGGTCTTATCATGAGCTGCATTAAACCCAGATTAGTGCGGTCCTTAAAGGAATCAAACACGCACTGGGTGGAGGAGCTCGATTCCATACTATGGGGGCTGCGGACCACGCCGAATCGCACTACCGGATACACACCGTTTTTTATGGTGTACGGCGCAGAGGCGGTACTGCCCCGCGACATTATTCATGACTCACCTCAAGTGCGCATGTATGAAGAGAAAGAAGCCGAGCTCGATCGGCAGGACAGTTTGGACGCCCTGGAGGAGGAGCGTGACGTGGCAAAAGCCCATTCCACATTCTATCAGCAACAGGCTCAAAGGTATCAAAGCAGAGAAGTACGGGCCAAAACTTATAACGTTAGCGAACTCGTTCTACGCCTACCAGAGAAGAAAAAGAACAAGCTCAAGCCCAAATGGGAAGGTCCCTTCATTATTGACCAAGTTCTGACCGGTGGAGCGTACCGGCTGCGCGATGCATCGGACAATCGACTCGAGCCAAACCCATGGAACGCAGCAGAACTCCGAAGGTTCTACGCCTAGTGCCGGACTCTATGTTCGTCTCCTTACCTCCGTCAATTTTTTATATATCCGTTATCTGTCTATTATTTCTTTCTTTCTTCCCTTTTTCAAGGCCTTAAAAGGCTAAGATGTGTCTTGACCACACAATCTTGACGCGCTAGCCGCGCTCATTATACCTGGGGGCTTCTTATACATAAGCTTAATATAACTATTTTTCAGGCTCTATGCCCCACACATGTGTTATTCTTCCACATCTACCTTTTTTCACCATTATATGCATCGATATGACTTAAGTTTTGGCCAAGCTGGGTTGCCTGGCTCTTGTGTTATGCCCTACGTTCCCGTTAATTCTGCTAGGGCATAAGGGGAGCACCTCTGTGATTGTTACTGCCGGGTCAGCCGGATGTGTACCTCAGATGGGTGAAGCCGAAAGCTAGCGTTCTTAAGGGAATACTCAGTCAGTGAACAAAAGATGACTTTTATTTATTTTAATACATGACCCCAGATGCTTATGTCCTGCGTCTTTTTTCGCAGTTTGGACATGCACATTAGGGCAGCGTACCCAGGGAAAGGAACCCTTAACCGAACTATTCTCCTTGGAAGATGTTTCTTACTATCGATGTGATATAACATAGCTAGTTGGGTACTTGTCTGTTCAAGCACTTATGACCCCTACGCCTGGTTTCCACGCGTACCCCGGTTTTTACATAACTGAGCGGGTATTCAGATACACTCCGGACTGTCGGGTCTAGAGGTTGAAGCGAAAAGGTCCACCATGACAAATGATTTACAACCCGGCTAGGGACAATACATGTCACTTGAAGTACACAATCACTTAGACTGACTAAATTCTTCTTCTATACCATCCAACAGGTTGTCTAGCCTACAATCCTGTTGAGAATACTTTGCGACTAATTCTAATTGGTCATACACCAAACTGACAGGGATCTCTTTCCCATCGGTCCCCACAGGTCCGACCTCGGCCATGTGGTTCGGGCCAGCCTTGGTATATCGCGTCTTCACCATGGCACAGGCTTCCCTTGCACCTTGTCGGCAGGCTGATATCTTCCACAATCAGAAGCGCCGCCGCGCTCCCTTGAGCTTCTCTACAAGCTCCCCCATGCCTCCTGGCAGGGAGGCAGATGGCAACAAGGCTTGGGCAATGCCCTGCATCACCTGCCGAACTTGTTCGTGCAGTTGTGAGAGCTCTGGCAGAAGATCACCTGCAGACCCGGGCATTTCCTGTGCGGGATGACCCGTCAACATACCTACAGATATAACTCTGTTAGTCGGTTTCTTCGCCGAACTCCCTACAAAGTTCGTTCAAGCACTTACTAAAAATGTCGCGTCAAAGCCTCTTATTCTCCTTTACGGAGTCAGCGAGTTGGGACCGAACATCTTTTAGTTCAACATTCAGCCGGATATTGGCATATTGGAGATCGTTTTTCTCCTGCCTAACCTGCTTAAGCACGCGCTCGCCAGCCTTTAACTTTCATTGAGCATGTTGCTCATCCCCTTGCACTACCTCCGGATTAACCCCGGGATCATCTGCAGAATCTATTGTTAGATTTGCCTTCATACCGCATACTAACTGGCACATGTCATTCTTTTTGATAGAGACAAGTGTTACCAGAGGGGCCCTTCTTGGACTCCTTCATTGCGGCAACTATGGCCCGTAGCTGGGCTTTGCACTCTTCCAGCTCTTGAGACAATTCGGTGTTCTTCTCTGTAAGAACCTGCACATATAATGATCCTTAACTCAGTTGTGTCAACTGTTTCAAGTCTCAGGGGCTACTGATATACATAATCATCATATTTTCTTACCCGTATATCCTTTACATACTGGTCCGTCGCTCTGGCAAGACCATTTTGAGCAGCACGGATGTACGCGTCTCCTGAGTTGAAGGCATCTAACGCCTCTTGGGAGAAACAAGTGTCACGGAGTACGGCCCGGCGATGCCTGTGATTCATAGCGCTCTCCACTTCGGAGTGTGTAGCGGATAGCCTATCCGCATCCTCTATAGGAGGAACATCCAGTGTTCGCCCCATGTTAGCGCCCGCCTCTATGTTCGGCTCTGGAGCCCGACTAGGGGAGGCGTGACCAGTAGCGGATATAGTCCGGCGAGCGTTTTTCCTACTAGGAAACATGGACGTTATTATATTTTAAGAGACGACAACCACAGAGCGGGGTTCTGTATCATACCTCTGCGACGGCGTCTCAGTCCTGACCGCCTTCCTTTTAAGCCTACCCAGCTTCGGTGCCCCTTGTTGGTGAATCACTGCGGGTTCGGCATGGCTTCCCGAGGGCCTTCCCTGTAAAACACCATATGTGTGCGGTAGGTGAAGTGCAGAAAAGGGGATTCTTCTCGGAAGTTGGAACTCCGGTTTTACTTACATGCGATGCAGGGAGTAGTCCAGGATAATCGGCAATGATGGCCACCATGGCATCATTGCAGCTCAATTGATAGAACGTCCTGTCAATCAGTTCCACAAATATGTCCGGATCCTCTTCGAGTCCGGGATCAAGGGCCCGGTCAGGGTCCTCTGGTTGTGGAGGTGGGCTGTGGACCTCCCTCACAGCTTTTCGCAGCTCTTGCTATGCAATGGCAAGGTAAATATTTGCGACAAAAATGCAGGAAGGTCTGGAGTAAAAAGTGACCGCTCACCCAGCTTGGAGGGTTGTACATGGAGAATCCATCTCATGGCTTAATGCGGATGAACTCCTCTTCCTCCCCCTTATATAAATCGGACAGTATCTTTGCTAGAGCAGCGACGGAGTCCGGCCCCTTACGACCGCAGCGAGTAGCATTGTTTTCTCCATTGAAGTGCCACATGGGTTGTCCCCGATATTGAAGTGGCTGCACCCCCCGCATTATACATATTGACATAACCTCGATTATTGTCAGTCCTAATTGAGCCAGCATTTTTATCCGCCCCGTCAGGTAAAGGACTTCTCCGTTATCTTCCTCACAGGGGGGCTCCGAGGCGCCCGGCTGGCGTTTCTTCAAGGGAGCGTTGTCGAACTCAGGAAGGCCCATCCGAATAGGGTCCGGAAGGGGGACGTCCTTCATATAAAACCACTCCAAAGGCCAGTCCTCGGATGTCTTCTTTGGAGTACCGAATAGGTATCCGGTCCCGGCAATGTGCCATATTTCGGCTCCGCCCACTTGGTATATTGACCCCTGTTGTGTACGGGGTACGAGGCAGAATAGCCTCTTCCATAGCTTGAAATGAGCTTCGCAGCCCAGAAACGGCTCGCAAAGGGCGACATAACCAGCGATGTGTAATATGGAGGCGGGAGTGAAATTATGCAGCTGGAGGCCGTAGAACTCCAGGAGCCCACGGAGGAACGGATGAATTGGAAATTCAAGCTCTCTGAATAAGTAAGGGACAAGGCATACCCGCTCCCCCATGGATGGGTCGGGAAAGCTCTCCGCTTGCTCCCTGCCATTATAGGTGGCGAGCCCGGCTCGAACGGGGACCATATACGCTGGAGGGAGAAATCCCTGGGTCTGTAACTCTACTAATTGGCTGTGGGGGACGGAACTCTTCTTCCAATTGCCGGGCTTCGGGCTACGGGAGCGAGAGGAGGAGCTGCGACGACCGGCCATGTTGGAATGGATTTTTTCCAGGCGCGCTCTGACGGATACTCACTGCGGGAGGATGGTGTGATCTGGATATGAGAATCCCCGTCTCTTTAATAGGCGATTTACTCGCATGGCTAGGGTGGCAAACGTAAAAATGTCCTGGCTTCTCGCATTCGCTCGACACGTGGAAGATAGCCATTATTAGGCGCGGAAGCCAAGGAGTGCAACATTTATGGGAAGCCGGACACTACTGTCAGGACCCCGATTCCAAATCACATCGACCTAGCCGGTAACACTTCATATCACTTTGCGGCCTCACGCACGGTATTCCCACGGGTGTCGCCTTACCATGGCCCGGGACCGTTTGCGTCTTTTGGCTCACGTATATGACAGTGTCGCTAGCATCCACATGACAAAGAACCCGGGCCGACATGGCTAGTCGTGAACCCAAAGCGGCGCTAACCTATGGGGACAGGCATACATGAATCACATCGAGCATGTCGGTCATCAACGTATAAATTCGGGTTGTAGCACTGGGCTAACAGGACTCCGGTATCCTGGACTGTAGCAGGCTAGGCAGGACTCCGAATAACACCGCGCGACATTTCCCGAAGAACAGACATATAGGAACGAAGTGAAACACATGTCCGGCCAGTCAAGTGTCCAGAGCAAAGTAGTCTTTGGGCTAGCAGGACTCCGGTGAACTGGCTGTAGCGGACTACTATCGCTCAGAAGCACTAGACTACATTCCCCCATATGAGAGGCTGCCAAGGATAAACAACTAGATTGTCGGATCCCACACATACCAAGCATTTCAAACATACACACAATATGCTCAAGATATGTAAATACAACCTGGCATCACAACATAACTCTACGACTCAAATATTTATTCATTAGGCTCCGAGGAGCGAGATATTACAAACATGGGTCTCATGACCCAACACTCAGAGCATACAAGTCAAAGCACAAGCGGAAGCTAAACATGTCTGAGTACAGACAGCTATAACTGGAAAAGGCCGAGAAGCCTGACTATCTACCAGATCCTGCCGAGGGCACAAGATCGTAGCTGAGGTAACAAGCTAAACGTCAAAGTCCAAGCGGAACTACTAGCGAGACTGACGTCTCTCTCTGCAAAACATAAAATAAGCAAACGTGAGTACAAACGTACTCAGCAAGACATACATCAGAACTAACTACATATGCATCATTATCAAAAGGGGGTGGTGGAGTTTGACTGCAGCAAGCCAGCTTTGACTCGGTGGCTATCCTGAACTACGCATCGCAAGTAACTCTTTTGAGGTGGCGCACACGAGTCCACATATTCACCATATCAAATACACCACTATGGACCCGCTCCCGTCTCCCTACGAGAACGCCATCCAAAGCACCCACGCTTATCTTGCGCATTTTAGAGTATCCACTTTCACTTGTCTATGAACTGATATAGGCAACCCAGAAGTCCTTTACCGTGGACACGGCTATTCGAATAGATCATATTAACCCTGCAGGGGTGTACTTCTTCACACACGCTCTCACCACTTACCGCGTTTACGACATGTACTCGGCAACCTTCAAGCCGGAAGCCCAGCGAGGTGTCGGCCACGACCTGACTAACCACACAAGTCTCTAGTCCAAGTTTATCGCCTATTCGGGTTCCATCCGCAAGGAGATCCGGCCGGGGTGTCGCTCACGGCCCCAAACGATGTGAGCAAGGTTCCCAAGCCCACCTCGACGGGTGGATCTACGCTTGGTACACCGTGCTACGGTGCCTAGTCTGTCCCAAGCCCACCTGTACCGGGTGTCACTTGGTAGACTACTAACACTACCTACAAACACCAGAAACTAGTTGCAACTCCTGGACAGAGATCAAGTTGATTAATAAATCGAGAGGGGCACTTAAGCATTCCAATTTGTGGTAGTAGCTATTCATGGATCACAAACACGTAACTTCGGCCTCGAGGACGGTTTCAATGAGACAACCCACCATGTACTCCTACATGGCCTCTCACCGCTACCTTTACCAAATCGTGTTCACACACTTAGCTCTCAACAGTAGAACATGTTCACACACCTCCGATTCATCCCTGATGAATCAGACCTGACACAACTCTAAGCAATAGCAGGCATGACAAACAAGCATGAATGAGTAGGCACAATAGGGCTCAAACAACTCCTACTCATGCTAGTGGGTTTCATCTATTTAGTGTGGAATGACAGGTCATGCAGAGGATAAAGGGGTTCAACTACTGCAGCAAGTAACAGATGAATCGATGTTGTCCTAATGCAGTAAAAGAGAGCGGGAGCGAGAGAGTGGGGTTGTATCGGAATGAACAAGGGGGTTTTGCTTGCCTGGCACTTCTGAAGATAATATAGTTCTTCATCCGTGTCATCGAACTCATCGTCGGGATACGCCTACCGAGAGGGAACAAGCACCGACAAACAAGGAAGAAACACAATCAATGCAATGCAGCAATATGATGCATGATCATGACATGGCAATATGTTGTGATTTGGGCTAATGCAACAACAAGTCATTTTGATTGAAGTGGAATTCAAAACTATATCAAATCCCAACTCCAAAACTATTATCAAAGTTGCCCTATTCATGTTTCATCCTAAACAGTGAAGTTAACTTGATCAAACATGCATGAAAATGGTACAGATGGATAGATTGGATTTTTCTGATAATTTTCATATATAAATTATTTCAATCTGAATTATGGTTGAATTTATATGAATTTTTGAAGTTTAGGACATTTTCCGGAATTTCACGAATAAACTTAAATCCAGAAAATCAATTACTGCGACAGCGTTGTGTCATCGTGACGTCAGCAAGTCAACTGGCGCGGCCCAGGTCAAACTGACCTGTGGGCCCTGCGTGTCAGTATAATTAGCTTAACTAACAATTAATTAAACTAATCCTAAATAGTTAACAGGGCTGGGCCCCACCTGTCATTGACTCAGGAGAGTCAACCAGGGCCCACCCCTGGTCAAAGTCAAAGTCGGCTGCCGGCATCTAGCCGGCGAGCCCAACGCTGGCGGCGAGAGTGGTTTTAGCCACTCCGCGACCAAATGGGCATGGAGGGCATCTAGGTGGAGCTGGGGATGAGCCGAAGCTCTTGGTGGAGTCGGTTGAGCTCGGGGCGGTCGGAATCGGCGCCGGCGACGACCTAGGCGGCCGTCGGAGCTCGGGCGAGCTCGGACACGGCGCTAGGGAGCACGGCGAGGCGCGTGGGGTGGCGTTTTGCGCTCCTGCGAGTGCGGTGAGGGCGGTGGTGTGCTCGGAAGCGGGCTTGCGCGGTTGTGGCCACGGCTACGCCATGGCCGGCGGCGAGGAGCAATCGCCTCCGGTGAAAACCACGGCTAGGGGACGCGTTCCACAACGAGAAGAGAGGGGAAAGACGGCAGGGTTCACATGGGTCGCGTAGAGATGGTCAGCGAGCTCGGGGAAGCGACGACGGTGGCGAATTGACGGCGGCAATCCTCGGTGGCCGAGGAGGGGAACAGCGGAGCTAGCGGCAACCAGGGGCGTCCGGCGCCTTTTATGCAGGGTGAGGAAGAAGAGGGGGCGGGCGGAGCTTCTCAAGGCCGGGCGAGGCGGGGAGGTGGCTGTGGCCGCGGTGAACGGCGAGGCAGAGACGGTGGCGCTCGGTCCGGGCGAGAGAGAGGGAGCAGAGGAGAGAATGGGGTCCAGGGGGAGAGGGGAGAGGACGAGGGGGTCGGGGGGTGTGCGTGGCACCCACGGGTGCCTCCAATGGGCGAAAGCAGGAGGTGGCAAGGCGTCGTCGGCGCTGGCGCCACGCCTCGCCTCCGCCTCTTGGCAGAGGAAAGCGATGAGCGGCGTGGGAGGTGGGCTGGGCTGGCTTTGCCTGCCGGGCTGCTATAGAGGTGGGCGGAGGCGCTGTAAGTGGCCAGTGCACGTTCCTCTCTCTCTCTCTCTTTATTTTCTGTTTTCTATTATTCTGAAAACTCTGCGGCTTTATTAAAAATATCCAAGCACTTTTAAAAATCACGAAACTGTGCATGCCCAATGTATAGAATATATCTAACATGGAACATTTCATTTTAGGAGTATTTGGACATTTAAAATATTTTATAGAATTTAAATGTCCAAATTCAAATACTTATGATTTAATTCAATGATCCAAATGTCATGGAAAAATGTGCAACATCTCTTTTTTCTTTTTCCAGCATTTTTCCAAAAATGGTGAACATTTTTGAAGGCCATTTGGGTTCACTGAAAAATATTTTTGGTTGAGCCTATTTGAATTCCTTTAATGCTAGGGTTTAGGCAATCCCCATTTCAAATTTCATGAAAATTAAACATGATGCATGGATGCAATGCCACTAATTACATGCAAGCTCTAGGGCTGTGACAACTACTCAACAGGTATTCAGAATTTGGAGGAGAACCCGCCTTGCAATGCCGAAGACAATCTGCGCGCCGGACTCATCGCCATTGAAGCCTGGTTCGGGGGCTACTAAGGGAGTCCTGGATTAGGGGGTCCTCCGACAGTCGGACTATATCCTTTGCCCGGACTGTTGGACTATGAAGACACAAGATTGAAGACTTCGACCCGTGTCCGGATGGGACTCTCCTTGGCGTGGAAGGCAAGCTTGGCAATACGGATATGTAGATCTCCTCCCTTGCAACCAACTCTGTGTAACCCTAGCCCCCTCCGGTGTCTATATAAACCGGAGGGTTTAGTCCATAGGACAACAACAATCATACCATAGGCTACCTTCTAGGGTTTAGCCTCTACGATCTTGTCGTAGATCAACTCTTGTAATACTCATATCATCAAGATCAATCAAGCAGGAAGTAGGGTATTACCTCCATCGAGAGGGCCCGAACCTGGGTAAACATCGTGTCCCCCGCCTCATGTTACCATCCGCCTTAGACGCACAGTTCAGGACCCCCTACCCAAGATCCGCCGGTTTTGACACCGACAGCCCCCACGACCCACATGAACGGTTCCCGTTGGCGAGGAGGTCGTGGGCTAGCTCCTCCATTGGACTAGTCTGCGCTACGTCGCCCCGACAGGTGTGCCCCACATGTCGGTTTCCCTGTTTTCCCGGCCATATTCGAGCGTCAATGCCCCGCGTTGCGCATTAGGCCTTTCACTATGTAGGCCAAGCGAGACAACTTATTGTTTATTTGAGCCATTCAAGTATAATCATGTGGTGTTTGCTTATTTCTCATTCCTCTCCAACCCTCTTCTCCATCGATCATGTCGCCCTCAGGTCGAGTCCACCCTCCCGCATGCCTCATTTGAACATTCCGCCGAGTATCATTCGCATGTGGGCCTAGACCATGCTTGTATTTCCAATGTTTTGTAATTTTTCCGACATGCATACAAACAAATGGTTCATTTAAAGTTTCACTTTGCCTCCACTACGTGTCGCTTCGCGTCTTAGTTTTGACATCCCATTCGGTTTGGTTTGTTTCTATGATAGAAATGACCCGTGGGGGGGGGGGGTCTGTGGGGATCAGAGGGAGTACATTGTACGTTCATAAGCGAAATGAACGTATTTTACCCACCCTAGTCCTCTTTCAATCGATCTCCAGACTCCGAGATGAAATTGAGAGAGAACGAGTGGGGGCATGTGTGATACCTAAGGCGGATTCAAAATTTTGAACCGGTGATCATAGCATCCGCGAATCATATATAAAGGGTATTCAATGTTCGTTTCGTTTTTGAACGTACAATATACTCCCTCCTATCCTTTCTAGTTTCATATAAGTTTTATGTGTAGTCAAAGTATCTCTACTTTGATAAAAAAAGTATCAATATTCAACAACGCCCAATCAATATTGTTAGATTCGTACGTACTCCTAGATTTGTACTCGAGATGGTTTCCAATTTGTTTTCAACCACGTGAATGTGCTTGTTCTCGCGCATGCTCTTCCTACTAGGATTTATCCACGTATAGCCAGTACAATAGTAACTTTTTTTAAGCTCCTTGTCCAATAGTACTAGTGGAGTACTGACAACATCTGTACTAGAGTATGCAGTGCTCATAGTAGTACTCCCTCCTTCCATTTATATAGGGCCTATGTGGAGGAGAGAGATGTGAAAAAGTAAGGGGAGTGAGCTCTCATGCAAGAGTCTAGCTATATACGCATTTTTAGTTAAATACAATAAATATGAAGAAAGAGATGGAGAGGAGATGGAAAAAAGTACTAATACAATAGCCAACCTTATAATTTTTTTTCCGGCAAATAGCCAACCTTATAGCTCACACTACTGTATGAGTGCATATAATAGACGATGGCTATAGATGACATGGCAGTTCCTTATAGCCATCGACTGGCTATATTATTAACCATGCTCTAATGCGTTTTTCAAAACCGCATTTGACTATTGACAAGATTAGTAGTACATGAGATGCATAATGTGAAAATTATATCATTGGAAGCTCCTTTCACATACGAATTTGACCGTATGCTTTGTGTAAGTTGCATGTCGTATATTATTACTCTAACATTTGGTCAATGTTAGCCTCGAAAAATGCATTAGGCCCTCTATAGCAAATGGAAGGAGGGAGTAGTACTGGAAGTGGATCCTCTAACGTAGGTATCCCTGCCTTACCCTCCCTTTCGGTCACTTACTGGCGGACCCCATGCTTGCTAGGCCCCGCATGTCAGTTACTCAATGGGTTCGGCCATGTCAGGGGATCCTCATCTGTAGTATACTCCCTCTGTTTTTATTTACTCCGCATAAAATGACGCGGGCGGGGGAGGGGGAGGGACGTCGATTTGCTCTCAACTACGGTCCCACAAGCGAGCGAAAACGCAAGACGAAGCGTGTTCCATTCAGTGAGCGACATGGAGGGTCCAGCGTGCCGGGCTGCAACGCGAACGAGACAAGAGCGATGTACAGTCAAAACCTATTGACCGGTCGTCACCGGAACCACTATTCACACCAGAACCTTTGCTGCTCGCCTACGCCAGCCACTGCCCTAAAACCACGCCTAATCTCCAGCCCCTTCCCCCACCTTTCAATCCCCTAGCCCACATCAAGCGCCCCCTAGTTCGCCGGAAAGCCATGGTGCGCTGCAAGACCACGTACTACAAGATGCTGACGCCGGAGCACTGCACAGAAATTGCGGCGGCGGTCGGTGCCACAGACCTCCGTTCCCAAGCTCGCTTTGCGGTGGGCCAATCCTCGAGTTCTCTGGAGCCAAGCTACGAGGAGGAGGTAGCCAATCCGATGTTCATGGAGGAGGTCGCGACGCAGAAGGCCCCTGATGGGTATGAGACGATGGACGTCGACTTCGTGCCGGCGTCCGAGTCCCCCATGGTGCAGGCAGACTAGCGGTTCAACCTGGCGATACTGAAGGAGGACCGGGAGGCAGAGGATCAACTCGACGCGGAGAGCGGGCATGCCGCTGCCATCGAGGCTCTCCTGCAGGCGGAACCGGATGTCGTGGATGTGAACCGGGCGGCGGAGGCTCAACTTGAGGCGGAGCGGGCGTATGCCGCTGCCATCGAGGCCCTCCTGTAGGCGGAACCGGACGTCCTGGACTTGAACCGGGTGGCAGAGGCTCAACTCGACACGGAGAGCGCGGATGCCGCTCTCATCGAGGCCCTCCTGCAGGCGGAACCAGACGTCCTGGACTTGAACCGGGCGGCGAAGGCTCGACTCGACGCGGAGCGCGCGTATGCCGCTGCCATCGAGGCCCTCCTGCAGGCGGAACCGAACATCCTTGACTTGAACCGGGCGGTGATCTTGTCCGTGCAGAGCACCCGCACGCTCCGTGTGAACGAGTAGCTGGAGGCCGAGGACAACCACGGTGCGGAGACACACATCGGCAGCTACGGCTGGTTCACGCCGGCAGCCAAAGACGACGAGGCCTTCTCGTTCCGCGAGCAGTGATAGTTTTTCTTTATGTTGTTGTTTTTATGGATCTTTTGCTGTGTAAAAACATATATTGTTATGCAAGTTGCCTGACTTGGGCCAGTCTACCATTTCAGGCGGTTGGATGAATATCCTACGTCTCCTAACCCTTCTTCCTCACCTCTTCTTCTTCCCCAACAGACCACCGCATGGGCCGTACGGATACTCCCCAACATGCGGTTGGATAAACATACTCTATGAACGAAAATTATGTGTCGGTGTAGGATGGCTGAGTTTGGTTTGTTCACATGCGACAACACGTGTCGGTGAGGGTGCGTTCCCTTGGTTGGGTTTGCGGCGTGCGAGGAGCGTGTGAGGGTGCGGTGCGACCGCGGTGTGAGGAAGCGACCGTGTGAGGGTGCGGTGATGCGACATGACGGCCGTCTTGCAAGTGTACCTCCTTTTCATTTTGAAAACTTTAGGCAAGCTTGGCAAAAAAGTGTGGCGAAGTATGGCAATGCAAGGCCTAGACCCAAACAGGATAAGTACACACGACGTACTAGGAGTACTAGTGTTAATAAAGAAAGGCGGGGTTTTCCTTCACGGGATTAATCGATACAAATCCTCGTTTCACGTGTCAATTAATGCGTATATTTTTCTCCAAAGCCCAAAGAGCTAACCATCTCACTCCTCATCGCTTGATTAATGCAGTGATACGTCTCCAACGTATCTATAATTTTTGATTGCTCCATGCTATATTATCTACTGTTTTGGGCAATATTGGGCTTTATTTTTCACTTTTATATTACTTTTGGGACTAACCTATTAACCGGAGGCCCACCCCCCTAGGGCGCGCCCCCTGCCTCGTGGGGCCCTCGTGGCTCCCCTGGCGTGCTTCTTCCGCCTATATAACTCCACGTACCCTAAAACTTCCAGAATAGAGAATAGATCGGGAGTTCCGCGCCGCAAACCTCCAGAGCCACGAAAAACCAATCGGGACCCTGTTCCGGCACCCTGCCGGAGGGGGGAACCCTTGCCGGTGGCCATCTTCATCATCCCGGCGCTCTCCGTGACGAGGAGGGAGTAGTTCACCCTCGGGGCTGAGGGTATGTACCAGTAGCTATGTGTTTGATCTCTCTCTCTCTCTCGTGTTCTTGATTTGGCACGATCTTGATGTATGGCGAGCTTTGCTATTATAGTTGGATCTTATGTTGCTTCACCCCCTCCACTCTCTTGTAATGGATTGAGTTTTCCCTTTGAAGTAATCTTATCGGATTGAGTCTTTAAAGATTTGAGAACACTTGATGTATGTCTTGCCGTGCGTATCTGCGGTGACAATGGGATATCACGTGAATCACTTGATGTATGTTTTGGTGATCAAATTGTGGGTTCCGCCCATGAACCTATGCATAGGGGTTGGCACACGTTTTCATCGTGATTCTCCGGTAGAAACTTTGGGGCACTCTTTGAAGTACTTTTATGTTGGTTGGATGAATCTGAGATTGTGTGATGCATATCGTATAATCATGCCCACGGATACTTGAGGTGACAATGGAGTATCTAGGTGACATTAGGGTTTTGGTTGATTTGTGTCTTAAGGTGTTATTCTAGTACGAACTCTAGGGCTGTTTGTGACACTTATAGGAATAGCCCAACGGATTGATTGGAAAGAATAACTTTGAGGTGGTTTCGTACCCTACCATAATCTCTTCGTTTGTTCTACGCTATTAGTGACTTTGGAGTGACTCTTTGTTGCATGTTGAGGGATAGTTATATGATCCAGCTATGTTATTATTGTTGAGAGAACTTGCACTAGTGAAAGTATGAACCCTAGGCCTTGTTTCCTAGAATTGCAATACCGTTTATGCTCACTTTTACCACTTGTTACCTTGCTGTTTTTATATTTTCAGATTACAAAAACCTATATCTACCATCCATATTGCATTTGTATCACCATCTCTTCGCGAACTAGTGCACCTATACAATTTACCATTGTATTGGGTGTGTTGGGGACACAAGAGACTCTTTGCTATTTGGTTGCAGGGGTTGCTTGAGAGAGACCATCTTCATCTCGCCTCCCACGGATTGATAAACCTTAGGTCATCCACTTGAGGGAAATTTGCTACTGTCCTACAAACCTCTGCACTTGGAGGCCCAACAACGTCTACAAGAAGAAGGTTGCGTAGTAGACATCATGCAGCGCCATGCAAACCAACCTTCTCACTTCCGCATGCATGCAGGGGACATTAATGTCATTGGTTGCTAGTACGAGGCAAACCCCATCAATTTTGCCTCGATTAGTGTTAGTGGCCTTTTGCAAATTGTAATTTTGATATATTGGCCTTGTGTACAAAAAAATGGAGGTAGTAACTATATTTGACTTCCTTCCCCATTGCAGTGACGTCGACGATATCTCGAACGTTGTTGTTTGGCGAAGTGCGTTCGACGGAGAACACCATTGAGGGAGACCATGATAAGTCGTTTGCAAGTGCCGCCTGCAAGCCGAGACAACCGCCTTATTTGCATCCAGGAAGTCCGTTGAACCAAAGGACATGTAAATGTACTAGTACTACTCGTACACAATAGTGTCGTCCGTCCAGCTTAGTGCGGTGAGATGGTTTCTCGAAGAAGACGATGGAGAAGCAGAGTCAGCGAAGAGTGAAATGATGTTTGCTTCGTCCGTGCTTTGTGACTTGACGCCTCAATGCTTTGTGATTTGTGATAGAAGGGACAGGGGAGTAGACTATGTGCTCTATACTGTACATGTGTCCAAGCACGGGAGAAAGAGGAGAGACGTTGCATTTTTCTATTCCTTCAATCAATCAATCAGGGAGCTTCGGTTCCATCCTTTTGGCTTTGGCAAAACCGTCCACAATGGTTCTCCCCCTCCCCCCGCCCACCCGTCCGATTCCCCATTCGTACTCCATGGGCACAAAAACTACCTCTCCACCAGCCGCGAAACACCGGCGTCCTCCGTCCGCCACCCCATTCCACCCATCAACTGCCGACCTCCTCCATCACGCCGGAGCCGATACCCCGACGTCGTCGTCCACCGCAACCTCAACCGCAAAACCCTCCACAGCTAGTAGTTGAAGCCGAGGCCGAGCCGTCCGTACCCGAGCCAGTTCAACCACGCCGTCCTGCGCCTCACTGCTGCCGCTCCAACTTCGCCACCCTCCACCGCACCGGAGCTGTTCCTGCTATGTCGTCCTTCGTCGCCTCGGATCTATTTCCCCTCCGCCGACATACGGCCACGACAACACAGTCAACAATTTGTCCATGGGTTCGTCCAATCCTGGACCCTCGTACAGAACATCGGTTTCCCCGGCAAAAAGAAGAAGATCGGTGCGACATTTGGAGGCGACCACACCGGCAACCGAAAATGGTACTCCACTTCCCTTATTCGTGCAAATCTTACGTGTCTGCTTGCACGATATTCATCCCACAGAAGACACTAGTTGATCGCTTCTTCTTGATATTAGATGTTCCTAGTTACTCGCCATGCATAAGGTTTCTCCTCATATACTATTTCACCTTAGCTAGAGGTCCGTCGCCCCCCTGGATTTCAATTCCTGGTCAGTTGATTCCCAATTAATGAAAGCATTCCCCAGCGTAACAGGCGCTAGCCCGCCTATTACGCCGGGGAAGCAGCGCCTCGGTGTTTATCTTAGGGGCGTGTGGGGCCTAGAGCTGATGGCACCCGTTCTGGACGTCGGCCGGGATTAAAGGGATGGCCTGGGGGTGCTGCCAAGCATGACGGTGGTGTGAGGTCGAGGGGAGGGCGGGCGGCGGAGGTGGGTGCAGGCCGGTGGTCGCTGGCGGTTCGAGAAAGATCGTCACCAGTGACTGGCAGGAGGTAGACGAAGGCCATCTGCCCATTCCTTATAGATCGGACGGTTCATAAAAAAATCGACCGACCTATTTATTTTCAGTCGACTGTTATCTTGATAGGACCACATGCGGTGGCGTGCTAGAGGACTACCTGCATTTCCCAACCATCCCAGTGCTCATATATTACAAAATCATACGGAGTAGAATCTAATTTTGTTTGCCATGCAATGTTGTAGAGCTATCATATGTCTCCTGTAATTTATTTTTCAGCTACCTGCTATCTGCTACTTTTACAGTGCACTAGTTCTGCACACACTTCACCCATACTCTCACTATTGTGTTTTTATGCAAGGGTATTTCAGACTCTGCTGCCTTGACAGAAGCAGAAAAGAAAAGAGAGAAGTCGCTCCAGCGTGGTATGCGGCTAGGACAGACACGTTTCAGCCTTATAAAGGGTGCAGTGTCAGCAGATGGAGACGGTAAACGTTGCTCTGGAGTTGATGACCTCACTCGCCATGAACCACCATCCCAGGTGCTTCCTTTAACTACACGGTTTCATATGTGGTTGCATGTTGCATATGGTGTCTAGCTTGTATTCGAAAGGCCGAAGTCGGTCTTTATCAAGATAAGGAAAGATATTTTTTACATGAACCACCATCCCAGGAGCACCAGAAGGCAAATAGCTAGTCGGGGCCTTTGGCGAGCCGATGACAAGCCCAAAGACAGACATGCATCACCTGGAAGCCAACTAAAAAGCCACGATGGTGGTGAAGTAGCCCGCCTCCCACCAGGCTCTTAGGTCCTAGATGATCATGCTCACCACTCCAGCCAGATGTCTAGCTTGTATTGCTTCCAATTTGGTTAAATTGCATCTGCTTAGCTTACACACTATACCTTTGAATATGACACGCCTTCCTGATTTTGGTACATACTAGTACATCTGTATATTAACCATGTTCTTACATCAAACTAATGTTCTTGTGTATCCCTCATCAATCACTTATGATGAGGTAGTCAGGCTAGTGGACTACTGTGATAAAAGATCCTCATTTAAAGAATGCAGCGTCAGCCTCCCCACATGATTCTCAACAAACAGCAAGGCTAGATGAAGATAGTGAACGTAGCTCTATAGTTGATTACCGCATTTCCCCTACACTAGCATCACAGGTGCTTGCTCTAACTTGGCAGCGTGATATGTGGTTGCATGTTGCATATGGTGTCTAGATTGTAATTCTTCTAACTTTGGTTAAATTGCATGTGCTATTACGCTTAGTTTATACATTATACATTAATGTGACATGCCTTCCTGTTTTTAGTACATAGTACATACATCTATTAAGCATGTCCTCACATAAAACTATTTTTTATCCCGCATAAATCAATATGACGAGACACCTTGATATATGCGGTGTTATATTAGTTGCATCTTTGATATGATTTATAGCATGTGCTGCTTCTAATTTGTTGAAATGCCATTTATGATGGGACACTTTTAACTTGGCAGAGTCATATTGGTTGCATCTTTCATGTGGTGTCTATCTTGGAATGGTTTCTGCTTAGTTTACACAAAAAGTTGTGAACATGCCATGCCGTCCTGTTTTTCGTACATATTCCATCCTGGTATCATGTGTTTTCCTTACATCAAAGTAGTGATTCTCAGTATCATGCATGAATGAGTTCTGAAGAGAGAATTTTATTGCTTTTTCTTGTCGGTTTTACATGACAATTCGAAATCAATAAAGCGGAAGGAAGTTAGCAAGGCAGCGGATAAAGGTGCTCCTTCCAAACGGAGGGCCTCTACAGTTTCTACTCCTCCATCCCCCCAAGATGATTTCCAAGACAACACATGCATAGACACTCAACGTAGCTGTGTTTATGATGAGCACGTCTCCCCTAGTGCACCATCACCGGTGCTCGCTCTAACTTGGCACTATTATATGTGGTTGCATGTTATGTGTGATGTCTAGCTTGTATTGCTTCTAATTTTGTTGAATTCCATCTGCTTACTTTACACATTATACTTGAATAAGACACGTGTTCCAGTTTCTATAACATACAATATCTGTCTATCACACCATGTTCTTATATCAAATTAATACTGCTGTGTAACCTGCAACAATCACTTATCATAAGACACGTTTGACTTCGGAGTGTGATATAGGTTACATCTCGCATTCTTTTCTAGCTTGTACTACTAATTTGTTGAAATGGCACTTATGACGAGACAGTTTTAACTTGGTAGAGTGATATTCATTGCATCTTTCATATGGTGTCTAGCTTTCATTGCTTGTAATTTGTTGAAATGTCTTCTCCTTAGTTTACACATCATAAGCTATGAATATGCAATGCTGTGAATATGCAATGCTGTGAATATGCAATGGTACTAATGACGAGAGACCTTTAACTTGATAGTGTGATGTTTTTTGCATCTTGCATATGATTTATTTCTTGTAGTGCTTCACATTTGTTTAAACGGCATTTATGATGAGACACTGTTAACTTGGCAGAGCGATATTTGTAGCATCTTTCATATGGTGTCTACCTTCCATTGCATTGCTTCTAATTTAGTGAAATGTCTTCTCCTTAGTTTACACATCATAGTTCTGGTTATCTCATGACATCCTCTTTTTCTTACATATTACATCCTCCTATCATGTGGTTGTCTAACATCAAAGTTCAATTCATCTGTATCACGCATCAATTTGTTATGAAGAACTAAATTGTTATTTGTTTTTCTTGACGGCTTGACTTAACATGGCACACAGAAAGAGGAAGCAAGACAGAATGACAGGGAAAGGGAAGCGGAAGAATCCTGCAGATTCTGTTGGTACTGATGGTGCAATAGAAGGTCAAAGTCTAGCGGAAAATTGTACCGACAGGGTATCCCGTGCTAAACGAGTTGCAGAACAAGCCAAACAGAAACAAATAGCTGCCACCAAACAAGCAGAGACAACCCTAGTTGTTGCAACACCTTCCACGGTACCACCAACTGCATGATTTACTCGTTGGTCAACTCAGCTAGCAGCACGTTCGCAAGCTCCCCTACCACTTGACACTACTTCCGAAGAACTCTTGACACAAGATGAGTTGGCAAGATCAGATGAACTTTGTGAGCTTCAACAACAAGAAGGCATTTGCTGGAGTCAAGTTACAGTTGCATGCTTCTTTATATGTAGTCTCATAATTTGATGTACACTAACACTTCCTATGTTTGTTGTTGGACTAGCACCTAGGCGCAAGAGGAAACAAACATCAGGGATAATGCTCGATAGGTTAAATAAATCTAGAGGAGGAAGAATGGAGATCCATTTTGAGGCAGGTTTAAAAGGCCACGTGATGCTCTGAGTCAGCCAAGTTAGTATCGAGGCAGCGGTTCTTTGTTAGGTGTCATGTACGTATCCTCCCAACATGGATTCAGTATAGGAATGACAAAGACGAAACCCAGTTCAACACCTTCCTCGACCATTTATCTGTAAGTATGGTTATGTATGGAAACAAGTAATATCGTCTTGCTCTGTCAAATACTTTCTAGGTTGCTGATAATGAGACTCCCATAATTTTCAACAGATGAGGTTCAAGTTGGATAGCCAAAATGATGTAACCAGACAAGCTTGCACCCATGTTTTCAAGTATGCTCTGCGACAGTATTGGTATAACTTGAGGAAAACTCACTTTGAAGGCAAGGCTAACAGTGAACTTGCCCAAACATCTCCAGTGGAAAATATATCTCATGAAGACTGGAGAGGCCTCGTTAAACACTGGTCCGATCCAAGTATCGGTACATTATATATATATGTGATCAGATCACATGTTGAAGTCCTATTTACGCATGTGCCACACAAATCTATCTTCCTGTAGGTGAACTGTTGAAAGAACAAGGCCAACCGTACGAAAGTGAAATTCCAACAGACGACGGGATCTCGTAGCTATATTGCACACTGCGAGGTGATACGTCTCCAACGTATCTATAATTTTTGATTTCTCCATGCTATATTATCTACTGTTTTGGGAAATATTGGGCTTTATTATCCACTTTTATATTATTTTTGGGACTAACCTATTAACCGGAGGCCCAGCCCAGATTTGTTGTTTTATGCCTATTTCAGTGTTTCGAGGAAAAGGGATATCAGACGGAGTCGAAACGGAACGAAATCAACTGGAGAAGTTATTTTTGGAAGGAAACGCACCGGATAGACTTGGACTCTACGTCAGAAGATACGGGAGCTGGCCACGAGGGTGGGGGGCGCGCCCCCCTTCCTCGTGGGGCCCCCGAAGCTCCACCGACGTACCCCTTGCACCCGTATATACCTACGTATCGTAAAACTTCCAGAACAGAAGATAGATCGGGAGTTCCGCCACCGCAAGCCTTTGTAGCCACCAAAAACCGCTCGGGAGCCCGTTCGGCACCTATGGGAGGAATCCATCACCGGTGGCCATCTTCATCATCCGGCGCTCTCCATGATGAGGAGGGAGTAGTTCACCCTCGAAATTTGAGGGTATGTACCATAGCTATGTGTTTGATCTCTCTCTCTCGTGTTCTTGATTTGTACGATCTTGATGTATCGCGAGCTTTGCTATTATAGTTGGATCCTATGTTTCTTCTCCCCTCTACTCTCTTGTAATGAATTGAGTTGTCCCCTTGAAGTAATCTTATCGGGTTGAGTCTTTAAAGATTTGAGAACACTTGATGTATGTCTTGCGTGGGATAACCGTGGTGACAATGGGTTATTCTATTGATCCACTTGATGTATGGTTTGGTGATCAACTTGCGGGTTTCGTGACATTGGGAACCTATGCATAGGGGTTGGCACACGTTTTCGTCGTGATTCTCCGCTGGAAACTTTGGGGCACTCTTTGAAGTACTTTTATGTTGGTTGGATGAATCTGAGATCGTGTGATGCATATCGTATAATCATGCCCGCGGATACTTGAGGTGACAATGGAGTATCTAGGTGACATTAGGGTTTTGGTTGATTTGTGTCGTAAGGTGTTATTCTAGTACGAACTCTTTTATAGATCGATCCGAAAGAATATCTTTGAGGTGGTTTCGTACCCTACCATAATCTCTACGTTTGTTTTCCGCTATTAGTGGCTTTGGAGTGACTCTTTGTTGCATGTTGAGGGATTGTTATATGATCTATCTATGTTATTATTGTTGAGAGAACTTGCACTAGTGAAAGTATGAACCCTAGGCCTTTTTTCCTATCATTGCAATACCGTTTACGCTCACTTTTATCCTTAGTTACCTTGCTGTTTTTATTATTTCATATTACAAAAACCTATATCTACTATCCATATTGCACTTGTATCACCATCTCTTCGCCGAACTAGTGCACCTATACAATTTACCATTGTATTGGGTGTGTTGGGGACACAAGAGACTCTTTGTTATTTGGTTGCAGGGTTGTTTGAGAGAGACCATCTTCATCCTTCGCCTCCCACGGATTGATAAACCTTAGGTCATCCACTTGAGGGAAATTTGCTACTATCCTACAAACCTCTGCACTTGGAGGCCCAACAACGTCTACAAGAAGAAGGTTGCGTAGTAGACATCACGAGGCTCTTGTAATTAGCTGTTGTTTCACTCTTTTCATTGTACCATATTATCAGATCTATATTTACTTGTTCCAAATGCAGACGAAAGCCCGCAATGACCAAAAAGTACCTGAACCAAATGCTGTGGAAATCTTCAAGGACTGTCACACCAGCAAGAAGAAGGGCATGACTACACCAGTCAAAGTCGTTGTTGTAAGTCCTTAATCCTCATGCCTTTTAACTACTACTTACTCTGACTTGTGCCTTGAACTGCATGGTTTGCAGCCAATGTCTATTACTCTTTTCAATTTTATACACAATTGTCTTAGCGTATCATTACACCTTACAAGGTTTAAAAGATAGGAGTGATGTTCCTTTGATCTTGACACGTAATCTAGTTCCGTCTTTGGACTTGCCCACACAATGTTACAATTGCTGTTTATGCATTCTCAGTTGTTTTGTGATATGAATGATGTCATACTATGCTTACCGTATTATAAAATTCATCTCTTTATCCTTAGCCCTCAATACAATGTGAAGAAATAGACAATACATTAGCGATGGCACATGGTCATATGTTTGGAACCTGGTTTTATTATGTACTTTGCAATAAAATATAACTATTATTTTACATGGGTTCACCAGAATAAATTCTGTATATAGACCAAAGCTATTTTGTTTGGTTTTGCTGCCTCCTTAATATCTTACATTGCGGTACTACTAATGTAAAACCTCAACTTTTCAGTGAGCTATGGAAAAATGGTGGAACCGCCACCTTACGAAGGTGGCGAGGCAACTATAACCGCAATGTCGACTCTTGCTGCGGTAGTCAGATGCCAATCCACTAACAGGGCCAAAAGCACGTTCCTGTGCAATACTGGGTTGTTTGTTAAGGCAATCTCGTCCAAACTGCCTCATGATCAAGATATGCAAGCTCAAAACAATGTTGTATCTGCGCTCCAGACACAAGTCCATTCCCTAACAGAGACCCTTTGTGAAACAAGGAGAGACATTGTTTTTTGATGTCAAGATATGCATGGTTTTGAAACGGACTATCGGACATTTGCTTTGTTGTTCAGGGCCTAGGAGAACTGGCGAAGGTTATGGTGCTCCATCGAGACAATACTGACATGAAAAGCATGTGATCAGGTCAAATGAATCGAGCTTACGAACTTCGGTGGTGCATTTATCTGCTAGATTGTTAACTTTTATGCCAACCTTCCTTTCGTTTTATAGTTGTAATTTGTTTTGGTGCGATACAAAATTTGTTCTTAACGTGCAGCCACCGGCTGAAGAAAATAGCAAGCCATTTTTTTATAGTGTAGGGTGGTTCCTTATATTTGCACTGGTGGCGAACTTTGATGCCCAGTGGATGTAATATGTGTAATAGCCGTGATATCCTAGCATAAGTTGCTTGCTTATTTATTTCCTTATTGTCTTGTTTATTTGTTTTCTTGTAGTCAGTGCAGTTCTTTTTCCGTGGTTTGCTAGTGGCCGCAATAACCTATTTTTTAAAATTAGGCCACATTAACAATGGGCTACATATTTACTGTAGTTAACATGGGCCTCCTACGGGCCGTAGAAACAATGGGCCTTCTACGGGCGTAGAAGCAATGGGCCTTATACGGGCCGTAGACGCAATGGGCCTTATACGGGCCGTAGACACAATGGTCCTTCTACGGGCCGTATCATCAATGGGCCTTCTACGGGCCGTATGATCGGTTGGCCAAACATGGGCCAATAACAGACCACATTATGGCCGTAAATGGGCTAGAGTTGAAATCGTCCGTTCATGGGCCAACCATAACAGGCCGCCGTTAATCGGCCACATTTAATGACGCTATGAAAGCAGCCCAACGTATTAACGGGCCAGAAATGGGCCAACTGTAACCACGGGCTGAATTTGGCCCACAAGCAGAAAATGACAGTAATGGGTCAGTTTTACCACGGGCCGTTAAGGGGCCGAGGGTTACTAAGGGCCTCATATGGGCCGAAATACGTCATGGGCCATACATGGGCCAGAAGTTAAGCAATTTGGAATTATATTGACGGCCGGATGACGCCATCTTGGGTCTAATTCGGATAGGCCGTAAACGGGCCCTGGGTTAGCAGGCTGTAAATGGGCTATATGCGAACATGCCGTTAACAGGCTTGCCGTGGGCCGACTCGCCACCTTTTGACCAAGTCAAATGGGCCGGCCTTTTCATAGGAATGGGCCTTTGTTGGGCCATGACACGTGTCGACGTATCATAGGCGCTTTGGGTCCAATGAGTGGATGGCATTTGTCCCAACGGTGAGCCGACACGTGTTTCCTCCAGCCAATGATGATTTTACACGTGGAAAATCCCCATTGGTCGGGGCTGTTAATGGGTTATCGGATCCAAAACCGGACCCTATAGCTTAACGGCGTTCCGTTACGGTGGATGCCAGGTGTCGGTCACCCTTGACGAAAGCACTTCTGTGACGTGTGATTTATCGTCATGGAAGTGGACACTTCCGTGATGATAATTTTGGTAATGTCATGGAACACTTCTACGACAGCATAGGTATGACTATCTTGATTCTGTCATAAATTTGTCATGGATGTACATGCATGACAGAAAACGTGACCTACTGTGACAAACACGTATCATCACGGAAGTGTATTTTTTTGTAGTGCATGAAGAAAGCAATAGCAATAAAACTGAACGATCAATATGCTATTCTAACGGATGGGTCTTGTCCATCACATCATTCTGCTAATGATGTGATCCCGTTCATCAAATGACAACACAAGAATATGGTTAGGAAACTTAACCATCTTTGATTAACGAGCTAGTCTAGTAGAGGTTTACTAGGGACACGGTGTTTTGTCTATGTATCCACACATGTATCAAGTTTCCGGTTAGTACAATTCTAGTATGAATAATAAACATTTATCATGATATAAGGAAATATAAAATAACAACTTTATTATTGCCTCTAGGGAATATTTCCTTCAGTCTCCCACTTGCACTAGAGTCAATAATCTAGTTCACATCGCCATGTGATTTAACACCAATAGTTCACATATTTATGTGATTAACACCTATAGTTCACATCGCCATGTGACCAACACCCAAAGGGTTTACTAGAGTTAATAATCTAGTACATATCGCTATGTGATTAACACCCAAAGAGTACTATGGTGTGATAATGTTTTGCTTGTGAGAGATGTTTAGTCAACGGGTCTGTCACATTCAGATCTGTATGTATTTTCCAAATTTCTATGTCTACAATGCTCTGCATGGAGCTACTCTAGCTAATTTCTCCCACTTTCAATATGTATCTAGATTGATACTCAGAGTCATCTGGATCGGTGTAAAAGCTTGCATCGACGTAACTCTTTACGACGAACTCTTTATTACCTCCATAACTGAAAAATATTTCCTTAGTCCTCTTAGGTAACTAAGGATAACTTTGACCGCCATCCAGTGATCCACTCCTGGATCACTATCGTACCCCCTTGCCAAACTCATGGCAAGGTACACCGTAGGTCTGGTACACAACATAGTATAATTTATAGAACCTATGGCTGAGGCATAGGGAATGACTTTCATTCTCTTTCTATTTTCTGCCATGGTCGGGTTTTGAGTCTTACTCAACTTTACACCTTGCAATACAGGCAAGAACTCCTTCTTTGATTGTTCCATTTTGAACTACTTCAAAATCTTGTCAAAGTATGTACTCATTTGAAAAATCTTATCAAGCGTCTTGACCTATCTCTATAGATTTTTATGCCCAATATGTAAGCAGCTTCACCGAGGTCTTTCTTTGAAAAACTCCTTTCAAACACTCCTTTATGCTTTCCAGAAAATTCTACATCATTTCTGATCAACAATATGTCATTCACATATACTTATCAGAAGGATGTAGTGCTCCCACTAACTTCCTTGTAAATACAGGCTTCACCGCAAGTCTGTATAAAACTATATGCTTTGATCAACTCATCAAAGCGTATATTCCAACTCCGAGATGCTTGCACCAGTCCATAGATGGATCGCTGGAGCTTGCACATTTTTTTAGCACCTTTAGGATTGACAAAACCTTATGGTTGCATCATATACGACACTTCTTTAATAAATCCATTAAGGAATGCAGTTTTGACATCCATTTGCCAGATTTCATAAAATGTGGCAATTGCTAACATGATTCGGACAGACTTTAAGCATCGATACGAGTGAGAAAATCTCATCGTAGTCAACACCTTGAACTTGTCAAAAACGTTTTTGACAAGTCAAGCTTTGTAGATAGTAACACTACTATCAGCGTCCGTCTTCCTCTTGAAGATCCATTTATTCTCAATGGCTTGTTGCTCATCGGGCAAGTCAACCAAAGTCCACAGTTTGTTCTTATATATGGATCCTATCTCAGATTTCATGGCCTCAAGCCATTTATCGGAATCTGGGCTCATCATCGCTTCCTCATATTTCGTAGGTTCGCCATGGTCTAGTAACATGACTTCCAGGACAGGATTACCGTACCACTCTAGTGCGGAACGTGCTCTAGTTGACCTACGAGGTTTGGTAGTAACTTGATGTGAAGTTTCATGATCATTATCATTAGCTTCCTCTCTAGTTGGTGTAGGCATCACGGGAACGGTTTTCTGTGATGAGCTACTTTCCAATTCGAGAGAAGGTACAATTACCTCATCAAGTTCTACTTCCTCCCACTCACTTCTTTCGAGAGAAACTCCTTCTCTAGAAAGGATCCATTATTTGCAACAAAGATCATGCCTTCAGATCTATGATAGAAGGTATACCCAACAGTTTCTTTTGGGTATCCTATGAAGGCGCACTTCTCCGATTTGGGTTCGAGCTTATCAGGCTAAAGCTTTTTCACATAAGCATCGCAACCACAAACTTTAAGAATGACAGCTTAGATTTCTTGCCAAACTATAGTTCATATGGTGTCGTCTCAACGGATTTAGATGGTGCCCTATTTAACGTGAATGCAACTGTCTCTAATGCAGGACCCCAAAACGATATTGGTAAATCGGTAAGAGACATCATAGATCGCACCATATCTAATAAAGTATGGTTACGACATTCGGACACACCATTACGCTGTGGTGTTCTAGGTGGCGTGAGTTGTGAAACTATTCCACATTGTTTTAAATGAAGGCCAAACTCGTAACTCAAATATTCGCCTCCAAGATTAGATCGTCGAAACTTTATTTTTCTTGTTACGATGATTCTCCACTTCACACTGAAATTTTTTGAACTTTCAAATGTTTCAGTCATGTGTTTTCATCAAGTAGATATACCCATATCTGCTCAAATCATCTGTGAAGGTCATAAAATAACGATACCCACTGCGACCCTCAACACTCATCGAACCGCATACATCGGTATGTATTATTTCCAATAAGTCAGTGGCTCGCTCCATTGTTCCAGAGAATGGAGTCTTAGTCATCTTGCCCATGAGGCATGATTTGCAAGCATCAAATGATTCATAATCAAGTGATTCCAAAAATCCATCTGCATGGAGTTTCTTCATGCGCTTTACACCAATATGACCTAAACAGCAGTGCCACAAATATGTTGCACTATCATTATCAACTTTGCATCTTTTGGCATCAATATTATAAATATGTGTATCTCTACGATCGAGATTCAATAAACCATTTATATTGAGTGTATGACCATAGAAGGTTTTATTCATATAGATAGAACAACAATTACTCTCTGACTTGAATGAACAACCGTATTGCAATAAACATGACCCAATCATATCCATGCTTGTTGGTGTGGAACGACACCTATGGGGTCACAAGAATCCCTACTACGGTTGCCGGGGCGCGGGTTGCAAGAAGAGCAGGGCTAGTAGACAGCACAAGGATCGTTTACCCAGGTTCGGGCCGCGAGGATGCGTAAAACCCTAGTCATGCTTTGGTGGGTGTATTTCACAGAGTTCTTGAGATCTCAAACTAGCTGTGGCAAGTGCGTGGTTCAAAAGAGCCGAATCCCTCTCCAATATGCCATGGGCCTCCTTTTATAGTCGAAAGGGGCTGCCACAGTGGCACACATGAGGTGGAAAGGCGTACAGTGCCCTGAGCTTATCGCTCGTATTACAGGACAAGACGCATTTAATGTGTAGCTTAGGTTCCCCCTTGCTTTATCGGGGACGGGGGCGAGGCATGTCCCGTCCGTCGCCGCTCCTCCTTGTTTCGACACACGCCTTGGCCAGCGATGCGTGCGGCGCCATGTAGGCAGGCAGGCAGCTGAGGTGGCGCGGTGGTGGAGCCTTCACGAAGATCTGCATGCCGCCACGCAGGCGCTCGATGAGTTGGCCTGGGGGCTGCATGTTGCCACGCAGGTGCCCGCCCAGCTGGTTGGGCTGGCAGCTGCATGTGAATGGCGGTGGAAGCTTGGTTGGCGTGGGCCTGGCGGTGGCCCTGCTGGCGTCCTTGGTGAGGGCCTTGCCGGGTGGCCGCCAAGGGTTTTGGCGTGTGGCCCGGCAAGGGTCTTGCCGTGGCGCGCTGTCGTCCCCGGCAAGGGCCTTGCCGGGGGTCTGGTGGCCTTCCTCGGCAAGGATCTTGCCGAGGATCGTCGTCTTCTAATCCTCATCTGATCTTGAATATGTCTTCACAAAGATCTGCATGCCACCACAGAGGTGCCTTCCCGAGCCCTGGCCCCACGTGGATGATGGCGTTGGGGACCATGGGCTCAAGGGTGGCTTGCTCTGTTGGTGTGGGGCGGGCTGCCCCGGCAAGACCCTTGTCGGGGCTGCTGAGGCTGCCCCGGCAAGGGTCTTGCCGGGGGAGCTAATAATCCCCAAGTGCAAGGAATAATCGTAGGACTTTCCAAAGGTGGAAGTGATAAGTATGGAGTGTCGAACCCACAAGGAGCTAAAGGTAAGATCAATATTCTCTCAAGCCCTATCCGCCATCGACACGACTCTATGTGCACCGAACGTTTACTTCCAACTAGAAACGAGAAATAAAACTACGTTGTGGGTATGAAGTGGATAACTTGTAAGATATCGGAGAGCTAAAATATAAAAGTAGGTGCTGTTATCATAAAGTTAGAATATATTACTAAATAATATAAATAGCGTGTGTGGAATAATGGTGGATCGGTGTGCGGAATTGTCCTTGGCAATTGTTAACAAGACCGGTAATCACTATTGCAGTTTCATATGACGGAGAGGCATAAGCTAACATACTTTCTCTACTTGGATCATATGCACTTATGATTGGAACTCTAGCAAGCATCCGCAACTATAAAAGATCATTAAGGTAAAACCCAACCATAGCATTAAAGCATCAAGTCCTCTTTATTCCCATACGCAACAATCTCTCTTACTCGGGTTTGTGTTTCAGTCACTCACCAACCCACTATAAGCGAATCATGAACGTATTGCAACACCCTACAGCTGGAATCCCTCACGCTTGCACGACACGGAGGGCACCATAGGACAGCACCAAAGTAAAACATACAACTCATACCAATCTATATCATCAATCAACCCAAAGACAAAAGATATCTACTCAAAACATCATAGGATGGCAACACATCATTGGATCATAATATGTGGCATAAAGCACCATGTTCAAGTAGGGATTACAGCGGGGTGCGGGAGAGTGATCCGTGTAAAAGATATGAGGATGGTGATGATGATGGTGATGTTGATGAAGACGATCACCGTGGTGATGATTCCCCTCCCGATGGCACTCCGGCGCCACCGGAAGAGAGGAGGAGAGGTTCTCCCCCTTGTGCTTCCTCCTCCATGGCCTCCACCCTCTAGTCCTTGGCCTTCATGGTGATGATGGCCCCTCCGGGATACTCCTCCATGGCCACCGAAGATGATGGCCCCCTCCAGCAAGGTGCCAGAGAGGGCCTAGATTGATTTCTCGTGGCTACAGAGGCTTGCGGCGGCGGAAATCCCGATCTAGGATAATTTTCCGAGGTTTCTGTATTTATAGGAATTTTTGGCGTCGGTCTCACGTCAAGGAGGTGCCCGAGATGTCCACGAGGCAGGCCCACGTGCCCGTACCAGGTGGGCGCGCCCCCCACCCTCGTGGGCAGCTCGGGACTCTTATGGCCCAACTCCGGTGCTCCGTGGTCTTCTTTTGATCCATAAAAAATCATCAAAAATTGGCTCGTCAATTGGACTCCGTTTGGTATTCCTTTTCTGCAAAACTCAAAAACAAGGAGAAAACAGAAACTGGCACTGGGCTCTAGGTTAATAGGTTAGTCCCAAAAATCATATAAAATATCATATAAATGCATATCAAACATCCTAGAAGGATAATATAATAGCATGAATAATTATAGATACGTTGGAGACGTATCAGCATCCCCAAGCTTAATTCCTGCTCGTCCTCGAGTAGGTAAATGATAAAAGAAATAATTTATGAAGTGTGAATGCTAGCAAGTGCTTAAGTTTGATCAATGATAATTCCAATCACTTTTTCTAGCATCATTATATGTCATAACAATAGCTCATCTCATAAAACTTTTCATGATCAAGTAACAATCTATTCACAATGTCAAGTATGGTTCAGAAACTTCATTGAGAACTAACAAACTATAATCTCAGTCATTGAAGCAATTGCAATTTATCATAACATCAGAAAGAGTCATCAATAGAGCTTTTCAGCAAGTTCACATACTCAACTATCCTGTAGTCTTCTATAATTGCTAACACTCACGAAATACTTGTGGTGATGGAGTTTCAGCTGGACACTGAGAAAGATAGGGGCTTATTGTATTGCCTCCCAACGTGTTCACCTTTAGGTGATGTCAACAATAATAGCCCATGCTAACTTACATCCAATTGGATATATATATCATGATCTTTCAAACACGAAGAGCTTGCCAAAGGATAAAATGAAAAAGGGAAAGGTGAAGATCACCTTGACTCAAGCATAAAGTAAAACATAAAGTAAAAGATAGGCCCTTCGCAGAGGGAAGCAGAGGTTGTCATGCGCTTTTAGGGTTGGATGCACAAAATCTTAATGTGAAAGAACGTCACTTTATATTGCCCCTTGTGATATGAACCTTTATTATGTAGTCCGTCGCTTTTATTTCTTCCATATCACAAGATCGTATAAAGCTTATTTCCTCCACACCAATCAATCATACATATTTAGAGAGCAATTTTTATTGCTTGCACCGCTGACAACTTACTTGAGGGGTGTTACTCAATCCATAGGTAGATATGATGGACTCTCATGGCAAAACTGGTTTAAGGGTTTTGGGAAGCACAAGTAGTATCTCTACTTGGTGCAAAGAATTTGGCTAGCATGAGGGGGAAAGGCAAGCTCAACATGTTCGGAAGGTCAATGACAATATACTTTAACTGAGATGTGAGAAATCATAAACAAATCATAAACCATTACGTTGTCTTGCTTGTCCAACGTCAACTCTTTTAGCTTGTCATACTTAATGAGTGCTCCCAATCATAAAAGGTGTCCAAGATAATATATTTATATGTGAACCTCTCTTTCCTTATTACTTCCTATTAATTGCAACGATGACCAAAACTATGTTTGTCAACTCTCAACAACTTTTATGCCTCATACTCTTTATATGTGAAGTCATTACTATCCAAGTTATAAGCATATGAAACATATATAAATTCAGATTTATGACATTCAATTCATTCAACCATTTACTCATAGGATAGACATGAAGCATGTGAGCAAACGACAAACTACTCCAAAAGATATGAGTGAAGAACACTTAGTAGTAAAATTATTAACTAGCCATGGGAGGATTCTTTTTCATTAAATATTTCAGATCCAATGATTTCATTCAAACAGCAAGCAAAACAAAATAAAATTACATTGCAAGGATAGCACAACTCATGTGAAGAAGCAAAAACTTAGGTTCAACCGATACTAACCAATAGTTGTTGAAGAGAAAAGGTGGGATGCCTACCGGGGCACCCCCAAGCTTAGATGCTTGAGACTTCTTGAAATAATGTCTTGGGGTGCCTTGGGCATACCCAATCTTGAGCTTTTGTGTCTCCTTAATTCCTTTTATACGTCGGTTTCCTAAATCTCAAAAGCTTCATACACACCAAACTCAACAAGAACTCGTGAGATAGGTTAGTATAAACCAATGCAAAACCTTATCATTTTCTACTGTAAAAAATTACTAAAATTATTATTCAACATTGCATACTAAATGCCTCTGCATATTTAACACTCCTATCCTCAAATAGAATCGTTAAACAAGCAAACATATGCAAACAATGCAACCATAACAGCAATCTGCCAAAACAGTATAGTCTGTAAAAAAATGCAAGATTCATAATACTTCTCTAACTCCAAAAATTATGAAATAAAATTCCCACTGTAGTAAATTTATCATAGCTTATTATTCAAAATGTTTCAACATTTTAGCACATTCTTACTTTTCTAAGGAATTTTTGCAACAGCAGTAAACTTTCTGTTTTCAAACAGCAACATGAATACTTGCAAAATAAGCATGGTAAAAGGCTATCCTTGACATTTTTATTGAAAATAAAGATGCAAAACATTATTCTACATAACAGCAAGCAAATACTAGCAAAATAAATTGACGCTCCAAGCAAAACACATATCATGTGACGAATAAAAATATAGCTCCGAGTTAGGTATACCGATAGTTTTGAAGACGAAAGAGGGGATGCCTTCCGGGGCATCCCCAAGATTAGGAGCTTGAGTCTTCCTTTAATATTGCCTTGGGGTGCCTTGGGCATCCCCAATCTTAGGGTCTTTCCACTCCTTATTCTCCTCATATCGATATCTCACCCAAAACTTGAAAACTTCAATCACACAAAACTTAACCAAACTTCGTGAGATAGATTAGTATGATAAAGAGCAAACCATTCACTTTAGTACTGTCAAAGACAAGGTTCATAATTGTTATCACACAATTCCTACTGTACCATATCATTTCTACAATTCATATTGAGGAATATAAGTCATAGAAACTAGAAAACAAGCAAACTATGCAATGAAAACAGAATCTGTCAGAAACAGAACAGTCTGTAATGATCTGAACAATAACCATACTTCTGCTACTCCAAAAATTATGAAATAAATTGGTGGACGTGAGGAATTTGTCTATTAATCTTCTTCAAAAAGAATCAACTCAAGATCACTCTTATGTAAAAAATGACATCTATTCTTGTGAGCGCGAAGTTTCTGTTTTTTTACAACAAGATCACATTAACTATCACCCGAGTCTTTCCAAAGGTCTTACTTGGCACTTTATTGAAAAAAAAGCTATAAAACATGACTACTACAGTACATTAATCATGTAAACACAAAAAAATAGTAAGGGTAAATATTGGGTTGTCTCCCAACAAGCGCTTTTCTTTAATGCCTTTTAGCTAGGCATGATGATTTCAATGATGCTCACATAATAGACAAGAATTGAAGCACAAAGAGAGCATCTTGAAGAATATTACTAGCACATTTAAATATAACCTACTTCCTATGCCTAGAGATTTTGTGAGCACACAATTTATAAGAACAACAATCAACTAGCATATGAAGGCAAAACAAGTATAACTTCAAAACTTTAAACACATAGAGAGGAAACTTGATATTATTGCAACTCCTACAAGCATGTATTCCTCCTTCATAATATTTTTCAGTAGCATCATAGATAGAAACTTTGTTCTCATACTCAATTGGAACCTCTTCCAAAATAGTGGAATCATTACTAGCTAAAGTTGACACTCTTCCAAATCCACTTTCATAAATATCACACTAAGATTCAACACCCTCCAAGATAGTGGGGTCACTAATTCCTAAAGTTGACACTCTTCCAAACCCACTTTAAATGATAGTATTATTAATACTCCAAAGGATATAATTGAAGTTCATGGAGAATTCTACAATTAATATAGACTAACCAAGCTCAAAATGTATAAGTGAAGCACACGAAGCATTCTACAAAACCATACTCAAAAGATTTAAGTGAAGCACAAAGAGCAATTCTATAAAATCATACTTAAGAGATATAAGTGAAGATCATGAAGTATTCTATAAATCAATGAAGGGCTATCTCATGCTAGCATGGTTCTTGAAGAAAAATAAAAATACAAAGGACACAAATCATGTGAACAAAACAAAAACCAAGGTATACCGATAATCGTTGAAGAAGAAAGATGGGATGCCAACCGGGCATCCCCAAGCTTAGATGATTGAGTACCCTTTGAAATACTTACTTGGGGTGCCTTGGGAATCCCCAAGATTGAACTCTTGCCTCTCTTTATTCTTATCACATCGGTTACTCCTCTTTCTTCAAACACTTCATTGACAAAAACTTAAACATAAACTTGTGAGATCCGTTAGTGTAATAAAACAAATCACTACCTTTAGGTACTGTAATGAACTCATTCTTTATTTGTATTGGTGTTAAACCTACTGTATTCCAACTTATATATGTTTCATACCCACAGATACTAGCCAAAGATTCATCGAAATAAGCAAACAACACACGCAAAACAGAATCTGTTAAAAACAGAACAGTCGGTAGTAATCTGGAAGTTTGGTAAACTTCTGTAACTCCTAAAATTATGAACTAAATTTGAAAATTTGAAAAATTTGTACAGAAGTAATTTTCAAAAAGTTTCAGACCCATTTGACTTTCCAGTAAAAAATGTAAATTCACGCACTACAGCCAAAGTTTCTGTTTTTTGTTCTGCACATAGTAAACAAGCAATCTAATCATCCTAAAACCAAGGCTTGGCACATTATTTTTATAATACAATGAATATATACAACGGGATCATTATTTACAGAGAAACTTCCATGAAAAATTCTACATTGTTTCCGTGAGCATGAGCACAAGTGCTCAAGGTCGACCCTCACTTCTTCAATGCATAACTTTCCAATCACTTCTCTTTTTGAAAAACTTTTTAGGCATGAAAGGAAAGTAATTTTTTTTGTATTTTCATTTTTTAATTTTTTTGTATGTTTCACCCACAACTAAACAGAAACAGAAAGGAAAAACAAAATCTACTTAGTGAAGAAAGCAAACAAGCACACATGAGAATATCAACCCCACGCTATTGCTCCCCAAGAACGGCGCCAGAAAAGAGCTTGATAATCCCCAAGTGCAAGGAATCATCGTAGGACTTTCCAAAGGTGGAAGTGATAAGTATGGAGTGTAGAACCCACAAGGAGCTAAAGGTAAGATCAATATTCTCTCAAGCCCTATCTGCCACTGATACGACTCTACGCGCACCGTGCGTTTACTTCCAACTAGAAACGAGAAATAAAACTACGTTGTGGGTATGAAGTGGATAACCTTGTAAGATATCAGAGAGCTAAAATATAAAAGTAGGTGCTGTTATCATAAAGTTATAATATATTACTAAATAATATAAATAGCGAGTGTGGAATAATGGTGGATCCGTGTGCGGAATTGTCCTAGGCAATTGTTAACAAGACCGGTAATCACTATTGCAGTTTCATATGAGGGAGAGGCATAAGCTAACATACTTTCTCTACTTGGATCATATGCACTTATGATTGGAACTCTAGCAAGCATCCGCAACTGCTAAAGATCATTAAGATAAAACCAAACCATAGCATTAAAGCATCAAGTCCTCTTTTGTAGCGACCAGACCCGAATGGATCTAGTGCTCTGTGCTCAGTGTCATCCCTGGATCAGTAATGCTGACACCACACAGTACTTCGAAGGATTTATAGCAGAGTAGCAATCACACACTTATTACATCGTTGTCCACAAGGGAACTTAATACAATAATATGGCTTAAGGCCATCTAAAAATAACAGCGGAAGGCTTGGAAGACAAGTGAGTCCATCAACTCCATCGGCATCACTGAGTATAGAACCACGACCTAACACCTTACTCGACGTGCTGAAAAGTCTGCAACGTGAAAAGTTGCAGCGAAAACGGGTCAAGACATGGAATATGCTTTGGCAATGTAACACATAGAGAACAATGAAGCAACAAACCTATACTACATGCATATATGGCTGGTGGTAAGGCTCTACGGTTACATTTTTGCATAAAGCTGGTTTTTTCCTACATCAAAGGAATAATTTTATTTAACTATCATGGTGGTTGTTAAACATTGAGAATGGTTGACAGCATCCTCAATCCCAATTAAAAGTACTCATTAAAACCCAATAACTTTATTATTAGAAATAACATGTTGAGATTCACATGATATTCAAGTACTAGATACTCAAGATGTCCATAACCGGGGACACGGCTAATCATGATTAGTTTATACACTCTGCAGAGGTTTATGACTTTTCCCCACAAGACTCGATCGCCTCCGCTTGGTTCTCGTGACTACATGGTGTTTGAGAAGCGGATGACCGAGACATAGTCTTTCGAAGCGCTTAGCACCTTACATGTGGGTAGACCGTACCAACCTACATCCCCTACATCAGCTAGCCTACCCGTAAGAGTTCGCACAACTTAGTCAACTACGCCAGAGCCCATAATTGGCTTGTGGCTGCACACGGAAGTTCCAGTTTGAATAATCTTATGATCCCTTAGAGCCTGGGTGGCGGTCCGAAGAAATGCAGTAAGTCCTCGATAGAAACCAGGTGCCTCAATCCACCCAGATGTGTGTGTTTAGGTTGCCACCTTAAATAAACCATTAATTAACAATCTCACATCTGTCATGGATATTCACTCACCCAATCCACGTCTACTAGCATAGCATGGCATAATCAAGCAAACGAGAAGTAACTCCCAAGGTTTCATAAGTAAAACAGGTAATAGGTACTACCTCAATCTACTTCCCATCCCACAATTTAATTAGATCCTACACATGCAAGTGTTTGAGGGTTTGATCTAATGCATAAAACTGGGTAGTAGAAAAGGTATGATCAAGTGTTACTTGCCTTGTCGATGATCCATGAGTCCTAGAGATTCAAGTAACAAGCGGCGCACTCGGTGATCTAACGCAGACAAACAACAAGCATACAATAAGTACTCATCTAATGCACAGGAAATCTCGAATAAAAGATCTAACCAGATAGTTCAACTTAAGAACCCTGGTTGCAAAAGAATCGAATCGAATAAAGCATCGAAAGTCGGAACTCGAGAGAGAACGACTCGGTTTAGCAAATCTGAAACTAAGTCAAAATTTCACAGTAGCAAAACTCCATGAAAGTAGGTTAGTCGGAACGGCGGTTTCGTTACGAAACTCCAGGCGCTTGAATCACCTGATTCCGATAAACGAGCAAGAAATAAAACAGATTTGAAAATCAGATCGGAAATCGAATCAGAAAAATAACGGATTAAATCCGATTTAAAAGAAAAACGACGAACGGATTAAATAACGGACGTTCGTTAACAGAACTAATCCAACGAACGCGTTCATTGAAACGAACGGGTCGGTGAACGTTCACTAAATAAGAAAACCAAAAAAATAAAACCAATCTAGGTTTTTTTTTATAAAAAAAACCGAACATCTTTTTTTTTAAATAAACCTGATCGGGTTTTTAGGGGAAAACCGGATCGGGCGGCGGCTATCTCCGGTGATCTTCGCCGGCGGGGCTCCGGCGGGTCGGGCGAGGTCGGCGGGTGGCGGCGGGGTCGAGAGGGGCGACGAGGGGGCGGCGGGTGCTCCGGCGACGGCGTGGCGTCTCGGCGGCGGCGGCGGCTGCTTGGGGCGGCGACAATGGGGCGAGGTGAGGAGAGAGGGGTCCAAGGGGTTAAATAGGAGGGTGCTCGGCTTGGGAAGGGGCAACGGGAGCCGGGCGGAGCCGGACTCCGGGCGGCGGGCGTCGCTGCCCCCGAGCAGACTTCGGCGCGCGGCGCGCGAGGGAGAGGGAGGCGGGCGCTGGGCCGGCCTGGCTGGCCGGGCCTTGGCCCGGGGGGGGGCGCGTTTTTTTTAAATTAAAACAAAACGAATTAAAAAAAATACCAAATGAACTCCGATTTAAATAAAACAAATTTTCCCGACTCCTAAAATGAGTCGAACAAAATGAACTTAAAAAACTGCATTATGCATAATACTTTTTTAATGCTCATTTTTGCCTAAGCAAAATAAATTTTTCAAAAACCAAATTTGATTTATTTAAAATATCTTCATTTTTCCTAAATGTTGGGAAAGTCATATTATTCCCTCTCTTAATATTTTTATAGGAAAAACTTTATGAAGATAATTTTTAAATAAATCAAATGATCCTATTTTCAAAATTTGAGAAATCCCAAATATGAAAATAATGAAACTTCCAACTCTCTCCGAGGGTCCTTGAGTTGCGTGAAATTTTCTAGGATCGGGAAAATGCGAGAAAAATATGATATGCATGATGACCTAATGTATAACATTCCAAATTGAAAATTTGGGATGTTACAAACCTACCTCTTAAGATGAATCTCGCCCTCGAGATTCGGGTTGGCTAGAAAATAGGTGAGGGTGGTCCTTGAGCAAAACTTCCTCTCTTTCCTGTGTGGCTTCATCCTCGGTGTGGTGGCTCCTTGAACTTTGCAAAACTTGATAACCTTGCTGCGGGTAACTCTGCTGGCATAATCGAGAATCTTAACCGGTTTCTCCTCATATGTCAAGTCATCCTTCAACTGAATTGCTTCCAATGGTACAAGATCTCTTAACGGTACCTCTGCTATCTCGGGTGACATTTCTTCAACTGAGAAACATGGAATACATCATGAACTCCTAACAGTCCTTCTGGCAATTCCAACATTATAAGCAACTTCTCCCATGCGTTGCAAAATCTTATACGGTCCAACGAAACGTGGTGCTAACTTTCCTTTAACTCCAAAGCGCTTAACTCCTCAAGCGGGGATACTCGAGATATACTCTGTCTCCAACTTCATACTCAATCGCTGGCGCTTTGAATCGGCATAGCTCTTTTGTCCGGACTGGGCTACCTTGAGCACATCTCGAATCAACTTAACTTTCTGCTCAGACTCCTTAATCAAATCTGGTCCAAACAATCGGCGATCTCCGATTTCGTCCCATAACAACGGTGTCCTGCACCTTCTTCCATACAAAGCCTCGAAAGGTGCCATCTTCAAGCTGGTTTGGTAACTGTTGTTGTAGGAAAATTCTGCATACGGCAAATTATCATCCCAGCTAGATCCATAATCTAGGGCACAAGCTCTCATCATATCTTCCAAAATCTGATTGACTCTCTCGGTCTGTCCATCGGTCTGTGGGTGGAAAGCTGTACTGAATTCCAATCGGGTTCCCAATGTTTCATGCAACTGGTTCCAAAATTTCGAGGTAAACTGGGTTCCTCTATCTGATACGATTCTCCTCGAACTCCGTGTAAGCACACAATTCTGGTCATGTATATCTTTGCCAACTTAGCACCGCTATAGGTAGTCTTGATCGGAATAAAATGAGCTACCTTAGTCAAACGGTCGACTATAACCCAAATCGAGTCATATCCTGAACGAGTCTTTGGTAATCCTGTGATAAAATCCATGCCTAGTTTATCCCACTTCCATTCGGGTATCGGCAATGGTTGTAACAATCCTGCTGGCTTCTGATGTTCTGCCTTTACTTTCTGACATACATCGCAAATTGCTACATACTCCGCAATATCCTTCTTCATTCCGGTCCACCAGAAAGTGTTCTTCAAATCCAAATACATCTTGGTATTTCCTGGGTGAATCGAATAGGGTGAATCATGGGCTTCTTGTAAAATCAACTTCCGATCTCCGGGTCATTGGGCACATAAACACGGTCTTCAAACCATAGGGTATCGTGCTCATCCTCACGAAATCCTTTAGCTTTTCCTTTGCTCATTTTCTCCTTTATAGAGGCAACTTCCTTATCCGCCTTTTGGGCTTCTCCGATTTTGTCCATCGGTGTTGACTGAATTTCCAATGCTTTGCTACATAGCCTGTCGGAACTATTTCCAAACATAGCTCTCGAAGGTCCTCGGCCAACTCATTGGGTATTCCTCCCATCATTAGGGTATTGGCGTGGCTCTTACGGCTCAATGCGTCTGCTACGACATTAGCCTTCCCGGGTGATAATGCAATCTCATGTCATAATCCTTGATAAGCTCTAACCATCTCCTTTGTGCGAGATTCAATTCCTTCGTGTGAAGATGTACTTCAAACTCTTGTGATCCGTGATATACTTCACAATGATTTCCAATGAGAAAATGTCTCCACGTCTTGAGGCATGCACAACGGCTGCTAACTCCAAATCATGAGTGGCATAATTCAACTCATGGGGCTTAAGTTGTCGTGAAGCGTACGAAACAACTCTTCCTTCCTGCATAAGCACTGCTCCAAGTCCTCGGCGTGAAGCGTCGCAATACACCTCATAATCCTTAGTCTGATCTGGCAATATCAAAACTGGTGAGGTAACCAATCTTTTCTTCAACTCCTGAAAACTTGCCTCACAGTCCTCAGTCCATACGAATCTGTTTTCCTTCTTCAACAATTCTGTCATAGGCTTGGCAATCCTTGAGAAATTCTCAATGAACCTTCGGTAGTATCCTGCGAGTCCAAGGAAACTCCGAATCTCTCCGACTGTCGTTGGTGCTTCCCATTTGGTTACGGTCTCAACTTTTGTGGGGTCAACTGCTATTCCTTCTCCGGATATATCATGTCCGAGAAATCCAACTTCCTTTAACCAAAACTCACATTTGCTGAACTTGGCATACAACTGGTGTTCCCTCAGTTTCTCCAAAACCAATCGCAAATGTTCCTTGTGTTCCTCTTCATTCTTCGAGAAAATCAAAACGCATTTAACTTATCCAAAAACTCCATAAACACTTTGTTCATCGTGTTCATGAAATAGGCTGGTGCGTTAGTCGATCCAAATGACATAACGGTATACTCGTGATAGTCCATATCTCGTGGTAAATGCTGTCTTGGGTATGTCCTGCTCCCGAATCTTCAATCGATGGTATCCTCGATCGCAAGTCGATCTTGGAAAACACCTTGGCTCCTTGCAAGCGATCAAACAGGTCATTTATCATAGGTAGTGGGTACTTGTTCTTGATTGTTACTTCATTCAATCCACGATAATCAACAACCATTCTTAACGATCCATCCTTCTTCTCCACTAGCAAAACGGGTGATCCCCAAGGTGAAGAGCTTGGGCGTATAAAACCTTTTTCCAAAAGCTCCTTAATCTGCTTCTTGATTTCCGCCAAATCCTGTCTTTGGCATCCTATATGGTCGCCCGATATCGGGCCTGTTCTCGCAACAGCTCGATCAAAACTCAATGTCTCTATCCGGTGGCATTCACGGCAACTCTTCCGGAAATACATCAGGAAAATCCTTCACCATCGGTACTTCTTCCTGTACCACTCCTCGATAAGCAATTAACTTGTGCTCTCCTCGGCTCGTCTTAGTGATACATACTTAATCCTTCTTCCTTCGTGTGGTGAGCAAAATTGATCTAGTGGAGCAATCAATGTTTCCTCCATACTTTGATAACCAATCCATACCTAATATCACATCCAATCCTTGGGATTCCAGAACTATTAGGTCTGAGGGGAAAACATAGTGTCCAATCCTTAATGGCAGTCGATCACACCATTTACTAGCCATGTACTCCGCTCCGGGTGAGGTTACTAGCATGGGTGACCTAAGGGCTTGGGTTGGTAACTTGTACTTATCCACAAATCCCTTGATATGTATGAATGCGATGCACCAAAGATTTAAAAAGAACAACCGCAGTAAATGACTTAACCAAAACTTACCGACATCGCATCGGGCTGATCTTCAATCTCCTCCACTTCAAGGTGGTTCACCTGTCCTTTATTGAAAGGGTTGGGCTTCTTTCCAGAGCTTCCATTGCCATTTCCATTCTGGCCTTCTGGACAGTCATTGGCATAATGCCCAGTCTTGCGGCACTTAAAACAAGTAATATGACTCAGGTCTACTTTGGATGGTGTTGACGGGTTGGTGCGATTCTGTCTGCTGCTTCCTCCATTCCCTGCTCCCATTCTTGGTGCTGTTATGGTTATGCGAATTACCTCCTCCATGGGTATGTCAAACCGAATTCTGATTTAGGGGTATAACGAGGTTTCACTGAGCTCCAGAGTTATACTTCCCTTGCCCATACTTCCGCCACGGTTCTCAATTTGTCAGCTGCTTTCCTTCAATCATGAGGGCTCGATCTACTAACTCCCCGGTAGTTATTGAAACTGGCTACCATCAACGGCATGCTGAACTCGTCATTCAGTCCTTCTAGAAATTTCTCCTGTTTAGCTGCATCAATAGCAACGTCATCTGGGGCATAACGTGCTAATTTGCTAAAATCATCCACGTACTGGCCAACAGTCCTTCCTCCTTGGCGTAAGTTGCGAAACTCACGCTTCTTCATGGCCATGGCTCCTGCTGAAACATGGGCAAAGGCTGAAAAGCTTGCTGAAATTGATCCCATGTGACAGTGTCTACAGGGTAAGTGGCTGTGAAAATTCTCCCACCATGCTGCTGCGGGTCCTTCAAGCTGATGTGCTGCAAACTTCACTTTTTCTCCATCCGTGCATCCTGCAGTGGTCAGCTCCCTTCCTATCTTGCGGAGCCAGTCATCTGCTACAATTGGCTCGGTGCTCTTTGGAATACACCGGCGGGTTTAGTCTAAGGAAACGAGTCGGATGATCCGCAGGTGGTGGTGGTGGTGGGTTGTTGTTGTTGTTGTTGTTGTTGTTGCCCCGGTTACGCACCAATGTTTGAATCGAGGTATTACGCTGCTGGATCGGTTGGGTGATCTCTGGCGGGAAAACGAATCCGGGTCGCGTCTCGGAGGCATCGATGGGTTTAGAAAAGATGAGAATTTAGAATAGAATGAGGTCTAAGGAATCACTACCCAATGCACATGAGCAAATACACACAAAATCACTTCATTCAATCAAACAAAGGCTTACAACGATCTAACTATCGCAAAAGTGCGTGTACTATAATGTTTACATGGAGGGAATACTACTAATATGTGGGGACTTCTACTAATTTGAACCGTGGAAGACTCCATAATGTCTGCTCGGCTTACCGTCTTCAAAGTCGGGTTCACTTGGATCCGAATCGGTGTCGTCGATGTTGATGTAGTCGCTTGGGCAATCGACATACGGTCTTCATTCCTGAGCGCCAACTTCTTCTTGAGTTCTTCAATCTCGCATTTAAGATCGTTATTGTGTCTTGCTAGAGCTACGATCTCGTCCATATAGTCCTTGCGTAGATGTCTTTAGTTCTTCTTCAAGTTCGATGATCCTTCCCTTTGCATTACGCAACTCCAACATATCATTGCACATCTGGTTCTCCTGGCGTCGAATGTGCTGGTTTAACTCTGGATAAATGCTGCAATGGATCTATCCTTCTTGGTCTTGACGACGTCCCATTTGTCATCTCAAGGCCTGCAAATCTGGTAGATTGTGTCCTTGAGGTCTTCTTGATAAACTTCTCCAATGCGTCCCATGGTGATGTGAGCTGCCATGCTCTTTCCGGACTCCAAGTTGGTGCAATGAAAACACTATCTATAGGCTTGGTGATTGGGGCGAATGTCCTTCTGGACCGTGAGCGTGAATCTTCCAGCGCTCCTCTTCAGGCAGAGTGGCGTTGAAAGTTCCGGTGAAGCTTGGTAATCCAATGTTCAGGTACTTGGTAACTTCCTTCAAGTGAAATCCAAAAGGTGTGCCTTCATCCGGTTGGGTGTACTTGATCTTCGTGTCCGTCATCCTAAAGAGAGTAGAAAAGATGAGGAGTTAGAAAATGAGAAGAGAGTAGTGATCTATGGCTTTAACTTAGTGGTCGTGTCCTACGATCGTGTGCTCGATACCATTCTCTCAGAGCGACCGGACCGAATGGATCTAGTGCTCGTGCTCTGTCATCCTGGATCAAGAATGCCGACACCACACAAGTGCCGAAGGATTTATAGCAGAGTAGCAATCACACACTTATTACATCGTTGTCCACAAGGGAACTTAATACAATAATATGGCTTAAGGCCATCTAATAATAACGGCGGAAGGCTTGGAAGACAAGTGAGTCCATCAACTCCATCGGCATCACTGAGTATAGAACCACGACCTAACACCTTACTCGACGTGCGAAAGTCTGCAACGTGAATAGTTGCAGCCAAAACGGGTCAAGACATGGAATATCTTGGCAATGTAACACATAGAGAACAATGAAGCAACAAACCTATACTACATGCATATATGGCTGGTGGTAAGGCTCACGGTTACATTTTTGCATAAAGCTGGTTTTTCCCTACATCAAAGGAATAATTTTATTTAACTATCATGGTGGTTGTTAAACATTGAGAATGGTTGACAGCATCCTCAATCCCAATTAAAAGTACTCATTAAAACCCAATAACTTTATTATTAGAAATAACATGTTGAGATTCACATGATATTCAAGTACTAGATACTCAAGATGTCCATAACCGGGACACGGCTAATCATGATTAGTTTATACACTCTGCAGAGGTTTGCACTTTTCCCCACAAGACTCGATCGCCTCCGCTTGGTTCTCGCACTACATGGTGTTTGAGAAAGCGGATGACCGAGACATAGTCTTTCAGAAGCGCTAGCACCTTACATGTGGGTAGACCGTACCAACCTACATCCCCTACATCAGCTAGCCTACCCATAAGAGTTCGCACAACTTAGTCAACTACGCCAGAGCCCATAATTGGCTTGTGGCTGCACACGGAAGTTTCCAGTTTGAATAATCTTATGATCCCTTAGAGCACAGGTGGCGGTCCGAAGAAATGAGGCAAGTCCTCGATAGAAACCAGGTGCCTCAATCCACCCAGATGTGTGTTTAGGTTGCCACCTTAAATAAACCATTAATTAACAATCTCACATCTGTCATGGATATTCACTCACCCAATCCACGTCTACTAGCATAGCATGGCATAATCAAGCAAACGTAGAAGTAACTCCCAACGTTTCATAAGTAAAACAGGTAATAGGTACTACCTCAATCTACTTCCCATCCCACAATTTAATTAGATCCTACACATGCAAGTGTTTGAGGGTTTGATCTAATGCATAAAACTGGGTAGTAGAAAAGGTATGATCAAAGTGTTACTTGCCTTGTCGATGATCCATGAGTCCTAGAGATTCAAGTAACAAGCGGCGCACTCCGGGTGATCTAACGCAGACAAACAACAAGCATACAATAAGTACTCATCTAATGCACAGGGAAATCTCGAATAAAAGATCTAACCAGATAGTTCAACTTAAGAACCCTGGTTGCAAAAGAATCGAATCGAATAAAGCATCGAAAGTCGGAACTCGAGAGAGAACGACTCGGTTTAGCAAATCTGAAACTAAGTCAAAATTTCACAGTAGCAAAACTCCATGAAAGTAGGTTAGTCGGAACGGCGGTTTCGTTACGAAACTCCAGCGCTTTGAATCACCCGATTCCGATAAACGAGCAAGAAATAAAACAGATTTGAAAATCAGATCGGAAATCGAATCGAGAAAAATAATGTATTAAATCCTATTTAAAATAAAACGACTAACTTATTAAATAACGGACGTTCGTTAACAGAACTAATCCAACGAACGCGTTCATTGAAACGAACGGGTCGGTGAACGTTCACTAAATAATAAAACCGAAAAAAAAACCAATCTAGGTTTTTGAAAAAAAACCGAACATCTTTTTTAAATAAACCGGATCGGGTTTTAGGGAAACCGGATCGGGCGGCGGCTACCTTCGGTGATCGCCGGCGGGCTCGGGCGGCTCCGTGGTCGGGCGAGGTCGGCGGGTGGCGGCGGGTCGGGAGGGTCGACGAGGCGGCGGGGTGCTCCGGCGACGGCCAAGGCCCTCGGCGGCGGGCGGCTCGGCTTGGGGCGGCGACGGCGGGCGAGTGAGGAGAGAGGGGGTCCGCGGTTAAATAGGAGGGGTGCTCCGGCTTGGGAAGGCAACGGGAGCCGGGCGGAGCCGGACTCCGGGCCAAGGCTGCCCCAGCAGGACTTTGGCGTCTTGTGGCAAGCGAGGGAGAGGGAGGCGGGCGCTGGCCGGGCTGGCTGGCCGGGCCTTGGCCCGGGGGCGCGTTTTTTAAATTAAAACAAAACGAATTAAAAAAATACCAAATGAACTCCGATTTAAGTAAAACAAATTTTCCCCGACTCCTAAAAATGAGTCGAACAAAATGAACTTAAAAAACTGCATTATGCATAATACTTTTTTAATGCTCATTTTTGCCTAAGCAAAATAAATTTTTCAAAAACCAAATTTGATTTATTTAAAATATCTTCATTTTTCCTAAATGTTGGGAAAGTCATATTATTCCCTCTCTTAATATTTTTATAGGAAAAACTTTATGAAGATAATTTTAAATAAATCAAATGATCCTATTTTCAAAATTTGAGAAATCCCAAATATGAAAATAATGAAACTTCCAACTCTCTCCGAGGGTCCTTGAGTTGCGTGAAATTTTCTAGGATCGGAAAATGCGAGAAAAATATGATATGCATGATGACCTAATGTATAACATTCCAAATTGAAAATTTGGGATGTTACAAACCTACCTCTTAAGATGAATCTCGCCCTCGAGATTCGGGTTAACTAGAAAATAGGTGAGGGTGGTCCTTGAGCAAAACTTCCTCTCTTTCCTGTGTGGCTTCATCCTCGGTGTGGTGGCTCCAATTGAACTTTGCAAAACTTGATAACCTTCTTTGCGGGTAACTCTGCTGGCATAATCGAGAATCTTAACCGGTTTCTCCTCATATGTCAAATCATCCTTCAACTGAATTGCTTCCAATGGTACAGTATCTCTTAACGGTACCTCTGCTATCTCGGGGTGACATTTCTTCAACTGAGAAACATGGAATACATCATGAACTCCTAACAGTCCTTCTGGCAATTCCAACATTATAAGCAACTTCTCCCATGCGTTGCAAAATCTTATACGGTCCAACGAAACGTGGTGCTAACTTTCCTTTAACTCCAAAACGCTTAACTCCTCGAAGCGGGGATACTCTGAGATATACTCTGTCTCCAACTTCATACTCAATCGCTGGCGCTTTGAATCGGCATAGCTCTTTTGTCTGGACTGGGCTACCTTGAGCCTGTCTCGAATCAACTTAACTTTCGTTCGGACTCCTTAATCAAATCTGGTCCAAACAACCGACGATCTCGGTTTAGGTCCCATAACAACGGTGTCCTGCACCTTCTTCCATACAAAGCCTCGAAGGTGCCATCTTCAAGCTGGTTTGGTAGCTGTTGTTGTAGGAAAATTCTGCATACGGCAAATTATCATCCCAGCTAGATCCATAATCTAGGGCACAAGCTCTCATCATATCTTCCAAAATCTGATTGACTCTCTCGGTCTGCATCCATCGATGCGTGGGTGGAAAGCTGATCAATTCCAATCGGGTTCCCAATGTTTCATGCAATCGGTTCCAAAATTTCGAGGTAAAGCGGGTTCCTCTATCGATCTGATGCTCCTCGGAACTCCGTGTAAGCACACAATTCTGGTCATGTATATCTTTGCCAACTTAGCACTGCTATAGGTAGTCTTGATCGGAATAAAATGAGCTACCTTAGTCAAGCGGTCGACTATAACCCAAATCGAGTCATATCCTGAATCGAGTCTTTGGTAATCCGGTGATAAAATCCATGCCTAGTTTTTTCCACTTCCTTTCGGGTATCGGCTTTGGTTGTAACAATCCTGCTGGCTTCTGAGGTTCTGCCTTTACTTTCTGACATACATCGCAAATTGCTTCATACTGCGCAATATCCTTCTTCTTTCCGGTCCACCTGAAAGTGTTCTTCAAATCCAAATACATCTTGGTATTTCCTGGGTGAATCGAATAGGGTGAATCATGGGCTTCTTGTAAAATCAACTTCACGATCTACGGGTCATTGGGCACATAAACACGGTCTTCAAACCATAGGGTATCGTGCTCATCCTCACGAAATCCTTTAGCTTTTCCTTTGCTCATTTTCTCCTTTATAGAGGCAACTTCCTTATCTCGCCTTTTGGGCTTCTCTGATTTTGTCCATCGGTGTTGACTGAATTTCCAATCTTGCTACATAGCCTGTCGGAACTATTTCCAAACATAGCTCTCGAAGGTCCTCGGCCAACTCATTGGGTATTCCTCCCATCATTAGGGTATTGGCGTGGCTCTTACGGCTCAATGCGTGCCTGCTACGACATTAGCCTTCCGGGTGATAATGCAATCTCATGTCATAATCCTTGATAAGCTCTAACCATCTCCTTTGTCCGAGATTCAATTCATACGTGTGAAGATGTACTTCAAACTCTTGTGATCCGTATATACTTCACAATGATTTCCAATGAGAAAATGTCTCCACGCCTTCGTGGCATGCACAACGGCTGCTAACTCCAAATCATGAGTGGCATAATTCAACTCATGGGGCTTAAGTTGTCGTGAAGCATCTGAAACAACTCTTCCTTCCTGCATAAGCATCGCTCCAAGTCCTCGACGTGAAGCGCCGCAATACACCTCATAATCCTTAGTCCGATCGGCAATATCAAAACTGGTGAGGTAACCAATCTTTTCTTCAACTCACGAAAACTTGCCTCACAGTCCTCGGTCCATATGAATCTGTTTTCCTTCTTCAACAATTACATCATAGGCTTGGCAATCCTTGAGAAATTCTCAATGAACCTTCGGTAGTATCCTGCGAGTCCAAGGAAACTCCGAATCTCTCCGATCGTCGTTGGTGCTTCCCATTTGGTTACGGTCTCAACTTTTGTGGGGTCAACTGCTATTCCTTCTCCGGATATATCATGTCCGAGAAATCCAACTTCCTTTAACCAAAACTCACATTTGCTGAACTTGGCATACAAGCGGTGTTCCCTCGGTTTCTCCAAAACCAATCGCAAATGTTCCTTGTGTTCCTCTTCATTCTTCGAGAAAATCAAAAGCATTTAACTTATCCAAAAACTCCATAAACACTTTGTTCATCAGGTTCATGAAATAGGCTGGTGCGTTAGTCAATCCAAATGACATAACGGTATACTCGTATAGTCCATATCTCGTGGTAAATGCTGTCTTGGGTATGTCCTGCTCCCGAATCTTCAACTGATGGTATCCTGATCGCAAGTCGATCTTGGAAAACACCTTGGCTCCTTGCAAGCGATCAAACAGGTCATTTATCATAGGTAGTGGGTACTTGTTCTTGATTGTTACTTCATTCAATCCACGATAATCAACAACCATTCTTAACGATCCATCCTTCTTCTCCACTAGCAAAACGGGTGATCCCCAAGGTGAAGAGCTTGGGCGTATAAAACCTTTTTCCAAAAGCTCCTTAATCTGCTTCTTGATTTCCGCCAAATCCTGTGCTGGCATCCTATACGGTCGCTTCGATATCGGGCCTGTTCCTGGCAACAGCTCGATCAAAAACTCAATGTCTCTATCCGGTGGCATTCACAGCAACTCTTAGGAAATACATCAGAAAATCCTTCACCATCGGTACTTCTTCTGTACCACTCACGATAAGCAATTAACTTGTGCTCTCCTCGGCTCGCCGTGATACATACTTAATCCTTCTTCCTTGGTGTGGTGAGCAAAATTGATCTAGTGGAGCAATCAATGTTTCCTCCATACTTTGATAACCAATCCATACCTAATATCACATCCAATCCTTGGGATTCCGAACTATTAGGTCCGAGGGGAAAACATAGTGTCCAATCCTTAATGGCGGTCGATCACACCATTTACTAGCCATGTACTACGCTCCGGTGAGGTTACTAGCATGGGTGACCTAAGGGCTTGGGTTGGTAACTTGTACTTATCCACAAATCCCCTTGATATGTATGAATGCGATGCACCGATGTCGAAAAGAACAACTGCAGATAAATGACTTAACCAAAAACTTACCGACATCGCATCGGGCTGATCTTCAATCTCCTCCACTTCAAGGTGGTTCACCTGTCCTTTATTGAAAGGGTTGGGCTTCTTTCGAGCTTCCATTGCCATTTCCATTCGCCTATACGGGCGGTCATTGGCATAATGCCCATCTTGCGGCACTTAAAACAAGTAATATGACTCAGGTCTACTTTGGATGGTGTTGACGGGTTGGTGCGATTCGTCTGCTGCTTCCTCCATTCCCGTTCCCATTCTTGGTGCTGTTATGGTTATGCGAATTACCTCCTCCATGGGTATGTGAAACTGAATTCTGATTTAGGGGTATAACGAGGTTTCACTGAGCTCCAGAGTTATACTTCCCTTGCCCATACTTCCGCTTACGGTTCTCAATTTGCTGCTGCTTTCCTTCAATCATGAGGGCTCGATCTACTAACTCCTGGTAGTTATTGAAACTGGCTACCATCAACGGCATGCTGAACTCGTCATTCAGTCCTTCTAGAAATTTCTCCTGTTTAGCTGCATCAATAGCAACGTCATCTGGGGCATAACGTGCTAATTTGCTAAAATCATCCACGCATCGCCAATGATCCTTCCTCCTTGGCGTAAGTTGCGAAACTCACGCTTCTTCATGGCCATGGCTCTATTTGAAACATGGGCGGTCTGAAAAGCTTGCTGAAATTGATCCCATGTGGCAGTGTCTACAGTGGTAAGTGGCTGTGAAAATTCTCCCACCATGTTTGCTGCGGGTCCTTCAAGCTGATGTGCAAACTTCACTCTTTCTCCATCCGTGCATCCTGCAGTGGTCAGCTCCCTTCCTATCTTGCGGAGCCAGTCATCTGCTACAATTGGCTCGGTGCTACTGGAATACACTGGCGGGTTCAGTCTAAGGAAATGAGTCAGATGATCCGCAGGTGGTGGTGGTGGTGGGTTGTTGTTGTTGTTGTTGTTGTTGTTGCCGGTTACGCACCAATGTTTGAATCGTGGTATTCTGCTGGATCGGTTGGGTGATCTCTGGCGGAAAACGAATCCGGGGTCGCGTCTCGGAGGCATCTGATGGGTTTAGAAAAGATGAGAATTTAGAATAGAATGAGGTCTAAGGGGAATCACTACCCAATGCACATGAGCAAATACACACAAAATCACTTCATTCTAACAAACAAAGGCTTACAACGATCTAACTATCGCAAAAAGTGCGTGTACTATAATGTTTACATGGAGGGAATACTACTAATATGTGGGGGACTTCTACTAATTTGAACCGTGGAAGACTCCATAATGTCTGCTCCAACCGTCTTCAAAGTCGGGTTCACTTGGATCCGAATCGGTGTCGTCGATGTTGATGTAGTCGCTTGGGCAATCGACATACTTGTCTTCATTCCTGAGCGCCAACTTCTTCTTGAGTTCTTCAATCTCGTACTTAAGATCGTTATTGTGTCTTGCTAGAGCTACGATCTCGTCCATGTAGTCCTTGCGTAGATGTCTTTAGTTCTTCTTCAAGTTCGATGATCCTTCCCTTTGCATTCTCGCAACTCCAACATATCATTGCACATCTGGTTCTCCTGGCGTCCGAATGTCTTTGGTTTAACTCTGGATAAATGCTGCAATGGATCTATCCTTCTTGGTGCCGACGACGTCCCATTTGTCATCTCAAGGCGTCTGCAAATCTGGTAGATTGTGTCCTTGAGGTCTTCTTGATAAACTTCTCCAATGCGTCCCATGGTGATGTGAGCTGCCATGCTCTTTCCGGACTCCAAGTTGGTGCACCGAAAACACTATCTATAGGCTTGGTGATTGGGGGCGAATGTCCTTCTGGAACGTGAGCGTGAATCTTCCAGGCGCTCCTCTTCGTGAGTGGCGTTGAAAGTCGGTGAAGCTTGGTAATCCAATGTTCAGTACTTGGTAACTTCCTTCAAGTGAAATCCAAAAGGTGTGCCTTCATCCGGTTGGGTGTACTTGATCTTCGTGCCCGTCATCCTAAAGAGAGTAGAAAAAGATGAGGAGTTAGAAAATGAGAAGAGAGTAGTGATCTATGGCTTTAACTTAGTGGTCGTGTCCTACTGATCGTGTGCTCGATACCATTCTTCAGAGCGACCCGGACGAATGGATCTAGTGCTCGTGCTCGATGTCATCCCCGGATCAGTAATGCCGACACCACACAAGATTTCAAGGATTTATAGCAGAGTAGCAATCACACACTTATTACATCGTTGTCCACAAGGGAACTTAATACAATAATATGGCTTAAGGCCATCTAATAATAACAGCGGAAGGCTTGGAAGACAAGTGAGTCCATCAACTCCATCGGCATCACTGAGTATAGAACCACGACCTAACACCTTACTCGACGTCTGGAAAGTCTGCAACGTGAATAGTTGCAGCCCGAAACGGTCAAGACATGGAATATCTTGGCAATGTAACACATAGAGAACAATGAAGCAACAAACCTATACTACATGCATATATGGCTGGTGGTAAGGCTCTACGGTTACATTTTTGCATAAAGCTGGTTTTTCCCTACATCAAAGGAATAATTTTATTTAACTATCATGGTGGTTGTTAAACATTGAGAATGGTTGATGACATCCTCAATCCCAATTAAAAGTACTCATTAAAACCCAATAACTTTATTATTAGAAATAACATGTTGAGATTCACATGATATTCAAGTACTAGATACTCAAGATGTCCATAACCGGGGACACGGCTAATCATGATTAGTTTATACACTCTGTAGAGGTTTGCGACTTTTCCCCACAAGACTCGATCGCCTCCGCTTGGTTCTCGTGACTACATGGTGTTTGAGAAAGCGGATGACCGAGACATAGTCTTTCGTAAGCGCTTAGCACCTTACATGTGGGTAGACCGTACCAACCTACATCCCCTACATCAGCTAGCCTACCCGTAAGAGTTCGCACAACTTAGTCAACTACGCCAGAGCCCATAATTGGCTTGTGGCTGCACACGGAAGTTTCCAGTTTGAATAATCTTATGATCCCTTAGAGCACGGGTGGCGGTCCGAAGAAATGCGAGCAAGTCCTCGATAGAAACCAGGTGCCTCAATCCACCCAGATGTGTGTTTAGGTTGCCACCTTAAATAAACCATTAATTAACAATCTCACATCTGTCATGGATATTCACTCACCCAATCCACGTCTACTAGCATAGCATGGCATAATCAAGCAAACGTAGAAGTAACTCCCAAGGTTTCATAAGTAAAACAGGTAATAGGTACTACCTCAATCTACTTCCCATCCCACAATTTAATTAGATCCTACACATGCAAGTGTTTGAGGGTTTGATCTAATGCATAAAACTGGGTAGTAGAAAAGGTATGATCAAAGTGTTACTTGCCTTGCTGATGATCTGCGAGTCCTAGAGATTCGAAGTAACAAGCGGCGCACTCCGGGTGATCTAACGCAGACAAACAACAAGCTTACAATAAGTACTCATCTAATGCACAGGGAAATCTCGAATAAAAGATCTAACCAGATAGTTCAACTTAAGAACCACGGTTGCAAAAGAATCGAATCGAATAAAGCATCGAAAGTCGGAACTCGAGAGAGAACGACTCAGTTTAGCAAATCTGAAACTAAGTCAAAATTTAACAGTAGCAAAACTCCATGAAAGTAGGTTAGTCGGACCGGCGGTTTCACATTTAAACTCCGAGCGCTTGAATCACCGATTAGATAAACGAGCAAGAAATAAAACAGATTTGAAAATCAGATCGAAATCGAATCGGAAAAATAACGGATTAAATCCGATTTAAAAGAAAAACGACATTTAACGGATTAAATAACGGACGTTCGTTAGCAGAACTAATCCAACGAACGCGTTCATTGAAATGAACGGGTCGGTGAACGTTCACTAAATAAGAAAACCGAAAAAATAAAACCAATCTAGGTTTTTGAAAAAACCGAACATCTTTTTTTAAATAAACCGGATCGGGTTTTTAGGGAAAACCGGATCGGGCGGGCGGCTACCTCCGGTGATCGCTGGCGGGCTCCGCGGCTCAGCTGGTCGGGCGAGGTCGGCGGTGGCGGCGGGTCGGGAGGGGCACGAGGCGGCGGGGTGCTCCGGGCGACGGCAAGGCCTCCTGGCGGCGGCGGCTCGGCTTGGGGCGGCGATGGCGGGCGAGGTGAGGAGAGGGGGGTCCGGCGGGTTAAATAGGAGGGGGTGCTCCGCTTGGGAAGGGGCAACGGAGCCGGGCGGAGTCGGACTCGGCGGCGGGCAAGGCTGCCCCGAGCGGGACTTCGGCGGCAAGGCGCGCGAGGGAGAGGGAGGCGGGCGGCCGGGCTCGCCTGGCTGGGCCGGGCTGGGCCTTGGCCCGAAGGGCGCGTTTTTTAAATTAAAACAAAAACGAATTAAAAAATACCAAATGAACTCCGATTTAAGTAAAACAAATTTTCCCGACTCCTAAAATGAGTCGAACAAAATGAACTTAAAAACTGCAACATGCATAATACTTTTTAATGCTCATTTTGCCTAAGCAAAATAAATTTTTCAAAAACCAAATTTGATTTATTTAAAATATCTTCATTTTTCCTAAATGTTGGGAAAGTCATATTATTCCCTCTCTTAATATTTTTATAGGAAAAACTTTATGAAGATAATTTTTAAATAAATCAAATGATCCTATTTTCAAAATTTGAGAAATCCCAAATATGAAAATAATGAAACTTCCAACTCTCTCCGAGGGTCCTTGAGTTGCGTGAAATTTTCTAGGATCGGGAAAATGCGAGAAAAATATGATATGCATGATGACCTAATGTATAACATTCCAAATTGAAAATTTGGGATGTTACATCTTTATTCCCATACGCAAGAATCCCTCTTACTCGGGTTTGTGTTTCAGTCACTCACCAACCCACTATAAGCGAATCATGAACGTATTGCAACACCCTACAGTGGGAATCCCTCATGCTTGCGCGACACGGAGGGCACCATAGGACAGCACCAAAGTAAAACATACAACTCATACCAATCTAGATCATCAATCAACCCAAAGACAAAAGATATCTACTCAAAACATCATAGGATGGCAACACATCATTGGACCATAATATGTGGCATAAAGCACCATGTTCAAGTAGGGATTACAGCGGGGTGCGGGAGAGTGGACCGCGTAAAAGAGATGAGGATGGTGATGATGATGGTGATGTTGATGAAGACGATCACCGTGCCGATGATTCCTCCCGATGGCACTCGGCCACCGGAAGAGAGGAGGAGAGGTTCTCCCCCTTGTGCTTCCTCCTCCATGGCCTCCACCCTCTGGTCCTTGGCCTTCATGGTGATGATGGCCCTTCCGGGATACTCCTCCATGGCCACCAGTGATGATGGCCCCCTCCGGCAGGGTGCCAGAGAGGCCCTAGATTGATTTCTCGTGGCTACAGAGGCTTGCGGCAATGGAACTCCCGATCTAGGTTAATTTTCTGAGGTTTCTGTATTTGTAGGAATTTTTGGCGTCGGTCTCACGTTAAGGAGGTGCCCGAGCTGTCCACGAGGCAGGCCCACGCGCACGTACCAGGTGGGCGCGCCCCCCACTCTCGTGGGCAGCTCGGGACTCTTCTGGCCCAACTCCGATTCTCCGTGGTCTTCTTTTGGTCCATAAAAAATCATCAAAAATTGGCCCGTCAATTGGACTCCGTTTGGTATTCCTTTTCTGCAAAACTCCAAAACAAGGAGAAAACATAAACTGGCACTGGGCTCTAGGTTAATAGGTTAGTCCCAAAAATCATATAAAATATCATATAAATGCATATCAAGCATCCTAGAAGGATAATATAATAGCATGAATACTTCATAAATTAGTTGGAGATGTATCAGGAGCCTGCTTCTTCCCTCTGCTCCTTGTGGTCTCAGCCTTGGTGTTGCTCTGATTATCTTGGGCTTTGGTCTTACCTTGGCTCACCTCCTGTTACCTTGGTGTGACCGTAGGCGGCGCTCCATTGCCCGTGCCTGCAGGTAAAGGGGTACAAAAGTGTGCCCCTCTTTTTGTACACCGACGGGAGCCCCCGGGCCTGGGCCATACATAAGCGCGACACTTGTTGGGCCAGACGCAAAATGGTTCGCGGGCAGGCAGGGCGGTTTTTACCGTGGTAAGACTTTTCGCGCGCTGCGCCTCCACAAGCAGCGGCGCGGCGTGGAGGGGTGTGCGTGACGTGGGCGGCATGCGTGGGGCGGTTTCCACACGCATGCGTCATATCGCAGTAAAGAGGCGGCTCGCACCTTCCCCGTAAAAAGAGGGAGCCGTGGAGGCGCGGCTCATTTTCTGAACGGGGCTGGGTCGCGGTCTTCAAGGCGTCCACTCCCCACGATCACGTGGTGGGGAGAGGTCGCTTCACCCGTCCCCTCAGTTCTGCACGTCCGCCACGTGTCCTTCATGCGCTTGGGGTGGCAAGCGGTGGAGGCGGGAAACCGGGCCGTCACTGGTTGGGGTAACGGGTCGGTCCTGATTCCCTGCGCCTCCGGTGGCTGGATTAGCTGAGCGGGGCGGCCGAGCCCTGACCCCGCCCCTTTATAAAGAGGGGGAAGGGGGATGGCGTCCCGCATTCTTCTGTCATCTACATCCTCTTGCTTCTGCTTCTTCCTTTCACTCGCCATGGAGAAAGGGAACCCGGGTCCCTCGACGGTGGCGGCGAGGGTCGCCGCTCGGCGGCCCCTCCTCCTCCCCGAGCCCGTGGTGGTGGAACCGGCCAGGGGAAGGGGAGGGGCAAGGCTGTGGGCGAGGCCGGGCAGAGGTCGAGTGCTCGGGAAGAGGAGGACGGGCGGCGGCGGCGTCGGCCGCCCCGCCTAATGGTGCCTTTCCCGATGGCAGGCCACGTCGGAGACCAGCCTCATGAGTTCTTCATTAGGCTGCGGGGCCTCCAGACGCTGCCGTCTTCGTCTTCCCGCCCCGTTCGCTCGGGAGATGGAGCGTGACCCGCCCCAATCCCTCAGATTGCACATGAGGGGTTGTGGGAATGGGGGCACGCGGGTCGACGTTGACTTCCCGGCTCCTCGGGTCATGTACCTCCGTCGTGGGTGGAAGACGTTCGCTCGTATCCATAGCCTAATGGCGGGGCTAAATCCTCTACTTCAAATTGATGGAGGACGACCTGCTCTCCGTCAAGGTCTTCGGAGACTTCGAGACTCGCCTGAAGTGTTGCGTGGAGAGCTCCTCCGATGGAGATTCCGACGATGGAAGCTCTTCCTCGAGCGGAAGTGATGAGGAGGACAGCGTGGCAGATGACGGGGATGAGTCCGACTAGGCGTCGGAGGCCCCGCGCCTGGGCGGGTGCGGTAGCAGCAGCATCTGCACCTGGCCGCTCCTCCGGCAGGGTCTTGCCGGGGGTGGGGCCAGCTCCTTGAACTTCTCGGGGCCGTCTCCTTGGGTGGCTGGCATCGGGAGGCTGCGGAAGAGGAAGAGGGCGGGCGGCAAGGCCGTCAACTCGGGGTACACGGGCACCGACGCCTTCGTCATGTACTGTCGGTCCTGGCGCCTCGTCTTCCAGCTCCTTTTCCGGCACCGTCATCATCGGCCTACTCGTGAGCGGCCACCGAGGTGTTCTCTTGGTGCTTTCTACTGCTCGTAGCTCGCCTAGGCGCCCCTTTTGTCCTCTTGCCTCCTTGACCTGCCTCCTGAGGAGAGGGACAAGAAAGGGATCACGGGCACCTTATCTCTTTTTAATCTGTAAGCCTTCAGGCCTTGGTTAAATTTAGAACTTGTAATCCCCTTGCTCATGTTTTTCATTTCGTACGAACTGTACCTGTATGGGATGTTTCTAACGAAAAAAGGGATGCTTGTCGGGTTTTTCGTTCGTGGGTAAATCCCGCGACAAGGAGCGAATCCTTGTTATTTGTTTAAGATAAACGTTTTTCGCCCGGCATCAGGCCTTGCCGCCCCCCACTCCACTCGACCGTTCTCGCGCTCTTGGCGGAGGCAGGGATGAAGTGGGCTTTAGGCTCCTCGTTCTACCTCCTTTCCACCGCGGCTACAACCAAATCCGGACCCAGGAAATAATCCTTAGGTATAGGAAAAAGGGGAGCACGGTAGCCTAGAGATAAAAACGAGGTTTCACATGCCCCAGTCCTGTTTCAAAATGCATGACAGAGGATAAAGACTTATCTGGATCTGCAGCCCCCGGCAATCTCATCTTGCCGTGGTTGGATCCTTGTGCTTACATCCCCCGGCAACTCTGGTTTGCCGGGGTCGAGACGCCGGTCCGTTTTCTTTCTTCCAAGTAGCCCGACAGAAGTGCTCATGTGCCCTGCGAACCAAAGGAGGACCGAAGAGAAATAGATAGACACGCACTCGACCTCTAAGCTAGGGGTTAGTCGCTGCTGAGCACTATCAACCCTAACCAAGGAAGAGACTCGACCTAGCATGCATGCTATGACTTAGGCGCCAGCGCTTCATTTATTTACGCTCAGGGTCTGCGCCTGGCTTTGTACAAAGGGTTACATGCCTTGTCGGCAAGGCTTGTACAAAAGGTGGCTTGCCCGGAGGCCCGGCAAGCCGCGCCTTATGGGTAAAACTTGCGAAGATGCTCGATGTTCCACGAGTTGCTCACTTTGACAGCATCTTTGGTCTCCAGGCGGACTGCGCCGGGCCTGGTGACTCGTATTACCCGATAAGGGCCTTCCCACTTTGGCGTCAACTTGTTGGAATTCTTGGCCGACTAAACGCACCGAAGAACAAGGTTGCCTTCCTCAAAGCTTCGGGCATGAACCTTGTGGCTATGGTAGCGGCGCAAGGCTTGCTGGTAGCGCGCTGCTCTCACAGTCGCCCGAAGACTATGTTCCTCAAGGAGCGTTGCGTCATCTTGGCGCAACTGCTCTTGCTTAAGCTCATCATAAGCGAGCACTCGAGGTGACCCGTATATGAGTTCCGTGGGGAGAACTGCTTCTGCCCCGTATACCAGGGCAAAAGGTGTCTGGCTGGTGGCTCGATTTGGCGTCGTCCTGATCGACCAAAGAACCGCCGGCAATTCATCAATCCAGCGACTTCCACTCTTGTGCAGCTTGTCAAAAGTCTTTGTCCTTAGGCCTCGCAACACTTCAGCATTTTCCCTCTCCGCTTGGCCGTTGCTCCGTGGGTGTGCCACAGAAGCAAAACAACAAGGTGTTGAATGTATTGCATGAAGGTGTGGCTCGTGAACTATGTTCCGTTGTCGGTGATGACTCTGTTTGGCACACCAAAACGGCAAACCAGTCCCTTGAAAAACTTTTCAGCTGATTGAGCATTCACCTTTCTCACTACTTCCACCTCCGGCCACTTTGTGAACTTGTCGATCGCAACGTACAAGTACTCAAAGCCCCCAACAACGCGGGGGAAAGGGCCCAGTATATCGAGCCCCCAGACCAAGAATGGCCAGGAGAGAGGGATTGTTTGAAGGGCTTGAGCTGGTTGATGAAGCTTCTTTGAATGTAACTGACACGCTTCACACTTGGTTACTAGTGTCGTCGCATTCTGGAGGGCGGTGGGCCAGAAGAAACCTTGCCGGAACGCCTTCCCGGCAAGGGCCCTCGACCCTATGTGGGAGCCACATATGCCTCCATGTATCTCCGCCAACAGCTCCGATCCTTCCTCCCGGAGATGCACTTCAATTTCACACCGTTCGGCATTCTCCTGCATGTGACGCCATCGACGAACTGGTACAGGGCGGACCGACGGGCTACTCTTTCCGCTTCTTCCTGCTCCTCGGGAAGCTCCCCTGTTTGGAGGAATTGGATGGTATGATGCGCCCATGCCGGAGCCTGGGGCTCGACGGCAAGGGCCAAAGGCATTTCTTCTGCCATCGGAGCGATTGTCTCTACGGCCAGGGCTTGACGCCCTGCCGGAGCCAGTTGCTCTTGGGCAGGCTCAGCGTCCGCGGCAGCACCCTTGCCGGCAGCCCCAGGGGCTCGGTAGGAAAGTACTTGCCGGGACCTGACTTCCTCCGCTTGTTCTGCCCCGCTGATGGTTCGACGGATGGTTGAGTTAACCGGAGCAAAAAGGTACCTGGTTCCATAGGTAGCTTGAATGCGGCACGCTTTGACAGGTAATCGGCGATGTCGTTCTCCGCTCGGGGGACGTGCTCCGCCTGGATACCGTCAAAGCGTTCCTCCAGCTTCCTCACCTCATCTACGTAAGCTTCCATCAATGGGCTCTGATAATCCTTGTTGACCTGTCTGACAACGAGCTGCGAGTCACCCCTGACGATGAGCTTCTTAACCCCGAGGTCTGCTGCGATCCTGAGACCGGCAAGCAATCCCTCGTACTCAGTAGTGTTGTTGGTGGACATCTCCCTAGGGAAGTGCATCTGGATCACGTACTTGAGGTGCTCTCCAGTGGGTGCAACGAGCAGCACACCGGCACCGGCGCCTTGCAGCGAGAAATCCCCATCAAAGTACATGATCCAGTCGCGGTCTGCTTCCTTGCCGGGGAGAGTGGTCTCCTGGATTTCTTTGTCAGGCGTCGAGGTCCATTCTGCAATGAACTCTGCCAAGACTCTGCTCTAAATTTTCGAGGTACTTTCAAACCTTAAACCAAAGCTTGACAACTCCAAGGCCCATTCCACAATCCTTCCAGTCGCATCCGAGTTGTGCAGTATCCGTTGCAATGGGAGGTGGGTGACGACAGTGATCTCGTGGGCTTGGAAGTAATGACGCAGCTTCCTCGAGGCCATAAGGAGGCCGAAGAGCAATTTCTGCACACCGGAGTACCTCGATCTAGCTCCCTGCAAGAGGGAGCTAACAAAGTAAACCGGGCGTTGCACCATCTTCTTCCTCAGCACCACCACACTTGATCTTGTGAGCACTGCCTTGGCGGCATCAGACTCTGCCGGGGGCCTCACCTTACCGGCACCAGGCCCTGCCGGGGGAATTTTGGGCTTGCCATCCGCTGGTTCTGCCGCCGTCACTGCCTCCTCGTTGACCTCCCTCTATGCCACTAGCGCGGCGCTGACCACTTGATTCATCGCTGCCAAATACAGCAGCAACGGCTCTTGTGGTTTAGGTGCAACCACTATTGGCGTGGAGGAAAGGTATTTCTTCAGATCCTGCAATGCTGCCTCAGCTTCTGGGGTCCACTCCATTGGGCCTGCCTTTTTCAAGATTTTGAAGAAGGGAAGGGCGCGCTCGGCGGACTTGGGGATGAATTGGCTCATGGCGGCAACACAGTCGGTGAGCCGACGCACATCCTTGATCCGCTTGAGTGCCTCAATCTGCTCAATAGCCTTGATTTTGTCTGGGTTTGCCTCGATCCCGCGCTGCGACACAAAGAACCCGAGAAGCTTGCCGGATGGAACGCTGAAGACACACTTCTCAGGGTTCAGCTTGAGGTTGATCTTGTGCAGGTTGGCAAATGTCTCTTCCAGATCTTGCACAAGAGTTGGCCCGTCCTTGGTTTTGACCACTATGTCATCCATGTATGCCTCCATATTTCTATGGAGCTGAGGTTCAAAACCAATTTGGACTGCTCTTGTAACGTTGAGCCGCACTCTTTAACCCGAAAGGCATCCGTAAAAAGCAGACGTTACCACATGGGGTGATGAATGTTGTCTTCTCTTCATCCTCTCTTGTCATGAAGATCTGGTGGTAGCCTGAGTAGGCGTCGAGGAATGATAACAGATCACACCCGGCTGTGGAGTCAACAATCTGGTCGATGCACGGCAACAGGAAGGGGTCCTTAGGACAAGCCTTATTGATATCTGTGTAATCAATACACAACCTCCACTTCCCATTCGCCTTGCGCACCACTACCAGATTGGCCAACCACGTTGGGTGGAACACTCCTCTCACCAAACCTGTCGCTTCCAACTTCCTAATATCCTCTGTGATGAACTCCTACCTCTCCAGAGCCTGCTTTCTGACCTTCTGGTTGACGGGCCACGCATGGGGGCAGACAGCTAGGTGGTGCTCAATCACCTCCCTGGGAACACCGGGGATGTCGGATGCTTGCCACGCAAACACGTCGACATTCGCCCGCAGGAAGGTGATGAGTGCGCCTTCCTATTTGCTATCGAGGGTGGGGCCTATGGTGAAGGCCCCTCCCGTGCCAACCTCCCTGACGGGCACCTTCTTGGTCTACGGTGGCTCGACTCAGGATCTCTTGCTCTTGTCGGTAGAGCTCTCTGGCATGTCCTCGACGGTAGCACAACACTCCGAGGAGGTGCGCTTGCCGGAGTGGGTGCGAGAGGTCTTGCCGGGCTTCTTCTTCCCTCCCGGGCCTTCAGCGGCAGGAGCAGGTGCCTTGACGGCAGCTGCTGCAATTGCTTCCCGGTAGAGTTGGTCGGCGCAAATCAGCGCGTCCTTCTTGTCGGAGGGGACGGAGATGATGGTCAACGGCCCGGGCATCTTTAGCATGTTGTACGCGTAGTGCGACGCCGCCATGAACTTGGCTAGTGCCGGGCGGCCGAGGATCCTGTTGTAGGGCAAGGGGATCTCGGCCACGTCGAAGATGATCCTCTCCGTCCTGTAGTTCAATTCTCCTCCAAACGTCACGGACAGTGTGACCTTCCCCTTCAGCTGGCTCCTCCCTGGATTGACCCCTTGAAACGTGTCCGTTTCCTCGAGGTCTCCATCGGGGATTTGCAATCTTTTGATCATGACAGGTGAGATCAGGTTTAGGCCGGCCCTGCCGTCAACCAACATCTTGTTCACCCCAAGGTTGCGTATCATTGGTGAGACCAACAATAGCAAACACCCGACCGCGGTAGTGCGGTCAGGGTGGTCCTCGGCGTCAAAGATGAGGGGCGTGCTGGACCACTTCAGCGGCTTCTGAGCGTCGAATGACGGCTCCGCTACTATAATCTCACGCGCCCACTGCTTGAGCTGGCGGTGAGAGGTATGCAGCGAGGCGCCTCCATCGACGCACATGGCCTCTGTAGCCTTCTAGAATCCTTGCCCACCAGACTCGTCGTCCTCGTCGTGGTCATCGTCTTCTTGTTTCTTGTCGCGGCCCCGAGCGGGCCTCTCTAGCTGGCTGTCCTCGCCGGGGCGGCATCCTTGGCCGCCACGCTTCTTGCCGGATCCCTCAGCACCGTCCTGGTCCTTCTCCTTGTCCGGCCTCTCGTACTCAGCCTTTTGCTTCTCAGCAAGCAGCTCAACTTGTCGGCAGTTCTGGAGGTCGTGGTCCTTGGTGGCCTATTGCTTGCCGGAGCTCCCTGGCTTGTCGGTAGCCGCCAAGGCCCGGCAGGTGGCGCACCCGGCAATCTCCTTGTCGGGAGCGCCTACCTTGACCTTCTTGCCGGCACCGGTGTCGTCAGATCCCTCAGCGGCAAGAACGTCCTTGCCCTTGCGTTTCCTGTTGCGACGCGTGCCCTTCTTCGTCGGGGTAGCGGCGTCCTCATCGGTAGAGTCGGTTTCCGCGCCGGCGTCTTCGCCGGGGTACTTCCTTCCCTCTTCAGCCCGGGCGCATCTATCGGCCAGAACGTAGAGCTCGGCCACATCCTTAACCTTGGTCATCGCCAGCTCCTCGCGCATCTTGCGATTGCGCATGTTCTGGTGTAACGCGCTAATCACAGCGGCGGGATGAACGCCAGGGATTTTGTACTGCACCCGGCTGAATCTCTGGATGTACTTGCGCAAGGTCTCCCCTTCCTTCTGGGGAATGATATGCAGATCACTGGCCTGGCCATGAGCTTGGTGGCCTCTTGTGAAGGCGCCAATGAACTCATGGCACAGATCCGACCAAGAAGAAATGGAATCCACTGACAAGTGCATCAACCAAGACATCACATTGGGCTTGAGCGCCAGCGGGAAATAGTTGGCAAGCACCTTGTCGCCACGAGCCCCTGAGCCACGCATCGCAATGGTGTAGATGTTGAGGAACTCGGACGGATGGGTCTTGCCAGTGTACTTCTCGCCGACGTCGGGCTTGAACGTGCGGTGGGACGGCCACTGGAACTGCCGCAGCTCACAGGTAAAGGCCGGGCAGCCCACCTCGTAAGGTAGGCCGCTGGAGCCCCCCGGTGTCGGGTGGTCCATAGCGGGTCCCGCCCGCTTGTCCGACTGGCGGCGCGTTTCGCGTCGGTGCTCGAAGTACCTGGCGCTGGTCGTGGAGGGTCCGCGGGTCGGACGACGCTATGGAGATGTTATCACAAGCGTCGTCATGACAGGCCGACGCCCGCGGCAGCTGGCGAGGAGGAGGAGAGTGCACCGTGGCCGCAACTCCCCCGATCCTCCCAGCACCAGCATGCGGTGGCTCGGTGGAGCGCCGACCCGAGGGTCCCGCTGGTCGCGGATCGTCTTTGTTGGCGACAGTGACGAGGCTCCGGATGGTGGCCCTCCACTCGTCAAGCTTCTCCGCAACAGGAAGGAAGTCGAGGAGCAGCTGCGCGCGCGCCAAAGCTTCTGCCGGTGTGGGCGGCGGCGACAGCTGCGTGGATCGCATCGCGCTTCGACTTCTAACTACGTTAGAAGGAGCTCCGTTACGACCCAGCGGCTGCGTGCCATTTTCGCCGCCGGGCGCGTTGAACCCTTCATCCTGCGGACGACGCACGGGGCTCTTCCCACGGCGGTGCCCAGGGTCAGCAACATGGTGACGTTGCTCGACGCGCACACCATGGTAAGAGCGCGCAGTGCTTGCCGGTGTGGGCATCCTGGAGGTCATTGCGCCGCCTGGAGGTGGCACAACGACACCCGTGGATTGCCCCGCGCCGCCTGCGGGGGGCCCAGCTCCGTCTTTGGATCCGGCATCGTGTAGCCGGTCTTCTGGTGCGCGAACGATGCCACTCGCCAGCTCGACTACTGTGGCGATCTTTGGTGCTTTCATGGACCGAGGCCCGGGTCCCGTTTATGACCGGTCCATCGCCAGCTCAAGATCGGCACGGGCTGTTCGGCTCCCAACGAGCCGACCGCCATGGCCGTCTTCTTCTTAGGAGCCATGGCGACGAAGAACTGCAAGGCTAACTACTAGACCATATTCTCACAATTGCGCCCCCTACCTGGCGCGCCAAAGATGTCAGTGTGGAATGATACCTATGGAATCACAAGAATCCCTACTACGGTTGCCGGGGCGCGGGGTTGCGAGAAGAGTAGGGCTAGTAGACAGCACAAGGATCGTTTACCCAGGTTCGGGCCGCGAGGATGCGTAAAACCCTAGTCCTGCTTTGGTGGGTGTATTTCAGAGATTTCTTGAGCTCTCGAACTAGATGTGGTCAGTGCGTGGTTCAAAAGAGCCGAATCCCTCTCCAGTATGCCATGGGCCTCCTTTTATAGTCAAAAGGGGCTGCCACAGTGGCACACAGGAGGTGGAAAGGCATACAGTGCCCTGAGCTTATCGCTCGTATTACAGGACAAGGCGCATTTAATGCGTAGCTTAGGTGTCCCCTTGCTTTATCGGGGATGGGGGCGAGGCCCGTCCCGTCCATCGCCGCTCCTCCTTGTTTCGACACGCGCCTTGGCCAGCGAAGCGTGCGGCGTCATGTAGGCAGGCAGGCAGCTGAGGTGGCGCGATGGTGGAGCCTTCACGAAGATCTGCATGCCGCCACGCAGGCGCTCGATGAGTTGGCCTGGGGGCTGCATGTTGCCACGCAGGTGCCCGCCCAGCTGGTTGGGCTGGCGGTTGCATGTGAATGGCGGTGGAAGCTTGGTTGGCGTGGGCTGGCGGTGGCCTCATGAAGCGCCCTTGGTGAGGGCCTTGCCGGGTGGCACGACAAGGGTCTTGTTGGTGGCCCGGCAAGGGTCTTGCTGTGGCCCGGCCAAGGGTCTTGCCGTGGCCTTGTCGTCCCCGGCAAGGGCCTTGCCGGGGTCCGTGGCCTTCCTGGGCAAGGATCTTGCCGAGGATCGTCGTCTTCTAATCCTCATCTGGTCTTGAATATGTCTTCACAAAGATCTGCATGCCACCATAGAGGTGCCTTCCCGAGCCCTGGCCCCACGTGGACGATGGCGTTGGGGACCGCGGGCTCAAGGGTGGCTTGCTCTATTGGTGTGGGGCAGGCTGCCCCGGCAAGGGTCTTGCCGGGGCCGCTGAGGCTGCCCCAGCAAGGGTCTTGCTGGGGGAGCCTGCTTCGTCCCTCTGTTCCTTGTGGTCTCGGCCTTGGTATTGCTCTGATTATCTTGGGCTTCGGTATTACCTTGGCTCACCTCCCTGTTCTGCTTGGTGTGACCGTGTAGCGGCTCCATTGCCGATGTGCACAGGTAAAGGGGTACAAAAGCGTGCCCCTCTTTTTGTACACTGACAATGCTCAACGTAAACACTAAATAACATTTATTTAGGTTCAACACTAATCCCGGAGGTAGAGGGAGTTTGCGAGGGTGATCTTATAAACCTTGGAATCACTTCCAACACACATTGTCGCCTTGCCCTTAACTAGTCTCTGTTCATTTTGCAACTCTTGTTTCGAGTTACTAATCTTAGCAACTGAACCGGTATCAAATACCCTGGTTGCTATGAACACTAGTAAAGTACACATCAATAACATGTATATCAAATATACCTTTGTTCACTTTGCCATCCTTCTTATCCGCCAAGTATTTGGGGTAGTTCCGCTTCCAGTGACCATTCCCTTTGCAGTAGAAGCACTCAGTTTCAGGCTTAGGTCTAGCTTTGGGCTTCTTCACAGGAGTGGCAACTTGCTTGCCATTCTTCTTGAAGTTCCCTTTCTTCCCCTTGCCCTTTTTCTTGAAACTAGTGGTCTTGTTAACCATCAACAATTGATGCTATTTCTTGATTTCTACCTTCGCTGATTTCAGCATCGCGAAGAGCTTGGGAATCGTTTTCTTCATCCCTTGCATATTATAATTCATCACGAAGTTCTAGTAACTTGGTGATAGTGACTAGCGAACTCTATCAATCACTATCTTATCTAGAATATTAACTCCCACTTGAATCAAGCGATTGTAGTACCCAGACATTCTGAGCACATGCTCACTAGCTGAGCTATTCTCCTCCATCTTGTAGGCAAAGTACTTGACAGAGGTCTCATACCTCTTAACATGGGCATGAGTCTGAAATATCATTTTCAGCTTCTTGGAACATCTCATATGCTCCATGGCATTCAAAACATTTTTGAAGTCCCGGTTCTAAGCCATAAAGCATGGTGCACTAAACTATCAAGTAGTCATCATACCGAGCTTGTAAAACGTTCATAACGTCTGCATCCGCTCCTCGCAGGTTAAGTCACCTAGTGGTGCATCAAGGACATAATTCTTCTGTGCAGCAATGAGGATAATCCTCAGATCACGGACCCAGTCCGCATCATTGCTACTATCATCTTTCAACTTAGTTTTCTCTAGGAACATATCAAAAATAAAACAGGGGAGCTATACGCGAGCTATTGATCTACAACATAGATATGCAAATACTATCAGGACTAAGTTCATGATAAATTAAGTTCAATTAATCATATTACTTAAGAACTCCCACTTAGATAGACATCCCTCGAGTCATCTAAATGATTACGTGATCCAAATCAAATAAACCATGTCCGATCATCACGTGAGATGGAGTAGTCTTCAATGGTGAACATCTCTATGTTGATCATATCTACTATATGATTCACGTTCGACCTTTCGGTCTCTCGTGTTCCGAGGCCATTTCTGTACATGCTAGGCTCGTCAAGTTTAACCCGAGTATTCCGCATATGCAAAACTGTCTTGCAGCAGTTGTATGTGAACGTAGAGCTTATCACACCCGATCATCACGTGGTGTCTCAGCGCGACAAACTATCGCAATGCTCCATGCTCAGGGAGAACACTTATACCTTGAAATTTTAGTAAGGGATCATCTTATAATGCTATCATACTAAGAAAAAAAATAAGATGTATAAAATATAAACATCACATGCAATCAAAATATGTGACATGATATGGCCATCATCATTGTGTGCCTTTGATCTCCATCTCCAAAGCACCGCCATGATCTCCATCGTCACCGGCTTGACACCTTGATCTCCATCGTAGCGTCATGGTCGTCTCGCCAACTATTGCTTCTACTACTATCGCTAACGCATAGTGATAAAGTAAAGCAATTACATGGCGTTTGCATTTCATACAATAAAGCGACAACCATAAGGCTCCCGCCAGTTGCCGATAACTTTTACAAAACATTATTATCTCATACAATAACGTATAATACATCATGTCTTGACCATATCACATCACAACATGCCCTGCAAAAACAAGTTAGACGTCCTCTACTTTGTTGTTGCAAGTTTTACGTGGCTGCTACGGCCTTCTAGTAAGAATCGTTCTTACCTACGCATCAAAACCACAACGGTGATTTATCAAGTTTCCTGTTTTAACCTTCAACAAGGACCGACTGCAGTCAAATTCGATTCAACTAAAGTTGGAGAAACAGACACCTGCCAGCCACCTTTATGCAAAACTAGTTGCATGCCTGTCGGTGGAACCGGTCTCATGAACGTGGTCATGTAAGGTTGGTCCGGGCCGCTTCAACCAACAATACCGCCGAATCAAGACATTGGTGGCGAGCAGTATGACGATCACCGCCCACAACTTTTTGTGTTCTACTCGTGCATATCATCTACGCATAGACCTGGCTCTAATGCCACTGTTGGGAAACGTAGCATGTAATTTCAAAAAAATTCCTACGCCCACGCAAGATCTATCTAGGAGATGCATAGCAACGAGAGGGGGATAGTGTTTCCACGTACCCTCTTAGACCGAAAGCAGAAGCTTTTGGCAATGTGGTTGATGTAGCCGAACTTCTTCTCATTCCGACCGATCAAGCACCAAACGTACGACACCACCAAGTTCTGCACATGTTCAGCTTGATGACGTCCCTCGAACTCTTGATCCAGCAAAGTGTCGAGGGAGAGTTCCGTCAGCACGACTGCGTGGTGACAGTGATGGTGAAGTGATCCGCACAGGGCTTCGCCTATGAACTACGTGAATATGACCGGAGGCGTAAACTATGGAGGGAGGCGCTGCACACGGCTAACAACTGTTGATCTGTCTTCTAGCGGAGGAGAGGTAGCCAAGGGGTGCCCCAAGTAGGAGGAATCCTACTTGGGCGCCTCCCAATTCGGCCTCCCTCCTTCCATATTCATCCGAAGGGCAAAGGAAGGAGGAGGGAGGAGAGAAGGAAGGGGGAGGCCGAATTGCTCCCCTTCCTTTCTCTCTTCCACTATTTCCTTTCCCCTTATTTTGGCCTACATGGGGTGCACCAGCCCCCTAGGGGCTGGTCTGTCCCCTTCTTGGCTCATTAGGCCCATGTAGTTGCGGGGGGATGCCCGTAACCCCTTCAGGCGACCCGATATGTACCCAGTACCCCTAGAACACTTCCGGTGTCTGAATATCGTCCTATATATGAATCTTTACCTCTCGACCATTTCGAGACTCCTCGTCATGTACGTGATCTCATCCGGGACTCCGAACAACATTCGGTCACCAAATCACATAACTCGTATGATACAAAATCGTCACCGAACGTTAAAGCGTGCGGACCCTACAGGTTCGAGAACTATATAGACATGACCGAGACACCTCTCCGGTCAATAACCAATAGCAAACCTGGATGCTCATATTGGTTCCCACATATTCTACGAAGATCTTTATCAGTCGTACCATAATGACAACACACGTTATTCCCTTTGTCATCGGTATGTTACTTGCCCAAGATTCGATCATCGGTATCTTCATACCTAGTTCAATATCATTACCGGCAAGTCTCTTTACACGTTTCGTAATACATCATCCCGTAACTAACTCATTAGTCACATTGCTTGCAAGGCTTATTATGATGTGCATTACCGAGAGGGCCCAGAGATACCTCTCCGATACTCGGAGTGACAAATCCTAATCTCGATCTATGCCAGCCCAACAAACACCTTCGGAGATACCTGCAGAGCATCTTTATAATCACCCAGTTACGTTGTGACGTTTGATGGCACACAAGGTATTCCTCCGGTATCCAGAAGTTGCATAATCTCATAGTCGAAGGAATATGTATTTGACACGAAGAAAGCAATAGCAATAAAACTAAACGATCAATATGCTATGCGAACGGATGGGTCTTGTCCATCACATTATTCTGCTAATGATGTGATCCGTTCATCAAATGACAACACATGTCTATGGTTAGGAAACTTAACCATCTGTGATTAACGAGCTAGTCTAGTAGAGGCTTACTAGGGACACAGTGTTTTGTCTATGTATCCACACATGGATCAAGTTTCCGGTTAATACAATTCTAGCATGAATAATAAAAATTTATCATGATATAAAGAAATATAAAATAACAACTTTATTATTGCCTCTAGGGCATATTTCCTTCATATTTCTGTTTTACTGGTCTCATGGTGATAGTTGGGAGATCGAGTTATAGGATTGATTGTCATACTAACAAGGGGGGCTCTCGAGTGAGTAGCTTGGTTGTATCGTTCATAGAGAGCTCAAACCATTGCTTCCTTGCTTAGAATAATGATCGTTCAGTTTTATTGCTATTGCTTTCTTCATGTCAAACACATATTCATTCTACTATAAGATTAATCAACTCCCGGATACCGAAGGAGTACCTTGTGTGCTATCAAACGTCACAACGTAACTGGGTGATCATAAAGATGCTCTATAGGTATCTTCATAGGTGTTTGTTGAGTTGGCATAGATCGAGATTAGGATTTGTCACTCCGAGTTTCGGAGAGGTATCTCTGGGCCCTCTCGGTAATACACATCATAAGCTTGCAAGCAAACGACTAAGGAGTTAGTCACGAGGTGATGTATTACGGAACGACTAAAGAGACTTGCCGGTAACGAGATTGAACTAGGTATATAGATACCGACGATCGAATCTCGGGCAAGTAACATACCGATGGACAAAGGGAATTACGTATGTTGTCATAAGGTTCACCGGTAAAGATCTTCATAGAATATGTAGGAGCCAATATGGGCATCTAGGTTCCGCTATTGTTTACTGACCGGAGAGATGTCTCAGTCATGTCTACATAGTTCTCGAACCCGTAGGGTCCGCGCGCGTAACGTTCATTGACGATATAGTGTTATATGAGTTATGTGATTTGGTGACCGAATGTTGTTCGGAATCCCAGATGAGATCACGGACATGACGAACAGTCACAAAATGGTCAAGAGGTAAAGATTGATATATAGGACGATGGTATTCGGACACAAGAGTTCCGGAATGCATCGGGTGGTCATCGGTTCATCGGAAGGGGTTCCGGACACCCCTGGTAAGTATATGGGCCTAATGGGCCAAAGGCGGGGGGGGGGGGGGGACAGGCTAGCCCCTGGTGCGCCCTTTCTTTGGACAGCAGGCCCTAAGGGTATGAAAGGGGGGAGGGCTAGCCCCTCCTGCCGGGGCACCCTCCCCTGCCTTTTCCCTGCACCTATATAAGGCAGGGGGGAGCGTGTCTTGGGAGGGACTCTAAGTAGGATTCCTCCTACTTGAGCGCCTCCTTTGGCTGCTCCTCCCCCCTCCCACCTATATATATGTGGGAGGGGGGAGCCTAGCACACAATAGACAATTGACTAGTCGTGTGCGGCACCCCCCTCCACCGTTTACACCCCTGATGACCCACAAGTATAGGGGATCTATCGTAGTCCTTCAATAAGTAAGAGTGTCGAACCCAACGAGGAGCAGAAGGAAATGATAAGCGGTTTTCAGCAAGGTATTCTCTGCAAGCACTGAAATTATAGGTAACAGATAGTTTTGTGATAAGATAATTTGTAACGAGCAACAAGTAACAAAAGTAAATAAAGTGCAGCAAGGTGGCCCAATCCTTTTTGTAGCAAAGGACAAGCCTGGAATATTTCTTATATAAAGGAAAGCGCTCCCGAGGACACATGGGAATTATCGTCAAGCTAGTTTTCATCACGTTCATATGATTCGCGTTCGGTACTTTGATAACTTGATATGTGGGTGGACCGGTGCTTGGGTGCTGTCCTTACTTGGACAAGCATCCCACTTATGATTAACTCCTATTGCAAGCATCCGCAACTACAAAAGAAGTATTAAGGTAAACCTAACCATAGCATGAAACATATGGATCCAAATCAGCCCCTTACGAAGCAATGCATAAACTAGGGTTTAAGCTTCTGTCACTCTAGCAACCCATCATCTACTTATTACTTCCAATGCCTTCCTCTAGGCCCAAATAATGGTGAAGTTTCAAGTAGTCGACGTTCACATAACACCACTAGAGGAGAGACAACATACATCTCATCAAAATATCGAACGAATACCAAATTCACATGACTACTAATAGCAAGACTTCTCCCATGTCCTCAGGAACAAACGTAACTACTCACAAAGCATATTCATGTTCATAATCAGAGGAGTATTAATATGCATAAAGGGTCTGAACATATGATCTTCCACCAAATAAACCAACTAGCATCAACTACAAGGAGTAATCAACACTACTAGCAACCTACAAGTACCAATCCGGACTTAGAGACAAGAATTGGATACAAGAGATGACCTAGGGTTTGAGAGGGGATGGTGTTGCTGAAGATGTTGATGGAGATTGGCTCCCTCCCGATAAGAGGAGTGTTGGTGATGACGATGGCGATGATTTCCCCCTCCCGGAGGGAAGTTTCCCCGACAGAACAGCTCCGCCAGAGCCCTATATTGGTTCCGCCAAGGTTCCGCCTCGTGGCGGCGGAGTCTAATCCCGAAAGCTTGCTTATGATTTTTTCTTGGATGAAAGACTTCATATAGCAGAAGATGGGCACCGGAGGGCCACCAGGGGGCCCACGAGGCAGGGGGCGCGCCCCCCACCCTCGTGGCCAGGGTGTGGGCCCCCTCTGGTATTTTCTTCGCTCAATATTTTTTATTATTTCCAAACATAACTTCCATGGAGTTTCAGTACTTTGGAGTTGTACAGAATAGGTCTCTAATATTTGCTCCTTTTCCAGCCCAGAATTCCAGTTGCCGGCATTCTCCCTCTTTATGTAAACCTTGTAAAATAAGAGAGAATAGGCATAAGTATTGTGACATAATGTGTAATAACAGCCCATAATGCAATAAATATCGATATAAAAGCATGATGCAAAATGGACGTATCAAGTCCCCTAAGCTTAGACCTCGCTTGTCCTCAAGCGGAAGCCGATAACGATAAATATGTCCACATGTTTAGAGGTAGAGGTGTGGATAAAATAAAATACGGACATGAGGGCATCATGATCATTCTTAAAATAGCAACATATATAGATATTGTCATATGATTTCTTATGCTCAAGTAATATTCTATTCACAATGCAAAGTATGAATCAGAAACTTCATTGAGAACCAACAAACTATAATCTCAGTCATTGAAGCAATCGCAATTTATCATAACATCAGAAAGAGTCTATGTCAGAGCTTTTCAGCAAGTCCACATACTCAACTATCATTTAGTCTTTCACAATTGCTAACACTCACGCAATACTTCTGGTTACGGAGTTTTAATCGGACACAGAGAAAGATAGGGGCTTATAGTTTCGCCTCCCAACCTTTTACCTCAAGGGTAATGTCAACAATAATAGTTCATGCTATCTTACATCCAATTAGATATATATGTCAGGATCTTTCCAACACACTGTGCTTACCAAAGGATAAAATGTAAAAAGGAAAGGTGAAGATCACCATGACTCTTACATAAGGTAGAAGATAAAAGTAAAAGATAGGCCCTTCGCAGAGGGAAGCAGAGGTTGCCATGCGCTTTTAGGGTTGGATGCACAAAATCTTAATGTGAAAGAACGTCACTTTATATTGCCACTTGTGATATGGACCTTTATTATGCAGTCTGTCGCTTTTATTTCTTTCACATCACAAGATCGTATAAAGCTTATTTCCTCCACACTAATCAATCATACATATTTAGAGAGCAATTTTTATTGCTTGCACCGATGACAACTTACTTGAAGGATCTTACTCAATCCCTAGGTAGGTATGGTGGACTCTCATGGCAAAATTGGGTTTAAGGGTATTCGGAAGCACAAGTAGTATCTCTACTTGGTGCAAAGAATTTGGCTAGCATGAGGGGGAAAGGCAAGCTCAACATGTTGGATGATCCATGACAATATACTTTATTTCAGATATAAGAAAACATAACCCATTACGTTGTCTTCCTTGTCCAACATCAACTCTTTAGCGTGTCATATTTTAATGAGTGCTCACAATCATAAAAGATGTCCAAGATAGTATTTTTATATGTGAAACCTCTCTTTCTTTATTACTCCCTATTAATTGCAACGATGACCAAAGCTATGTTTGTTAACTCTCAACAATTTTTAATCATCATACTCTTTCTACGTGAAGTCATTACTCTCCATAAGATTAATATGATCTCTTTGTTTTCTTTTTATTCTTTCTCTTTCCTTTCATTCCCTCAAGATCATAACAAAATAATCAAGTCCTTGACTCAACACTAATCTTTATTATATAGCTCACGGACTCGATTACATAAAAGGGATCATAAAGCAAAACTTAAAACTAAATCATACCAAAAACTTTATTCTTACTAGATCAAGATATTACTAAAAGGTTCAAACTAAGAAAAACTGTAAAGATAGGAGTGTGATGGTGATACGATACCGGGGCACCTCCCCCAAGCTTGGCAGTTGCCAAGGGGAGTGCCTCACCCATATTATTATGTCTCCTTCTTCGGAGGTGGTGGTGTGATATTCTTGGCGATGATACTCCTCAGGATACAATTCTCCTCGTCGAGCTTATTGAGTTGCTGCTTGAGATCCATTATCTCTTTATGGAGCTTACCTGTGACGGTTAAAGCTCCTTGTACCCATGGATGCTGCATAGCTGCGGGGGAACAAGTAACACTCTTTTTCATATTCTCGTAAGAAAGAAATCTAACATTGGAAGGGATAACCGAGTTTGGAATAGCCGAGCTCTGTAGTTCCCCCATCGTGAATCCAGCTCGGAAGCGAGAAGTGACTTCTTGATCCTCCTCCATGGCATCTATCCTCTTCAGCTCTATCTTCATTAGCCAAGCATCATTGTCACCATTGTTGGAGGAGGGCGACGACATGATGCCTGGCCTTGACAACCCTGACAGAAAACAGCTCGAAACAAGAACAGAGGACAATTGCATGATATGGTGGTCAAAACCTTCGGGAGATTATATAATGAATTTTTACCGACCAAAATACGTATCGTGCAAGAAAACGGAGTCCGGAGAGCGCACAAGGTGCCCACGAGGTAGGGGGCGCGTCCTCCACCCTCGTGGAGCCCTCGTGTCCTTCCCGGGCTGCTTCTTATTTTTCTAAATATTCCAAAACAAAGAAAAATTGACATTAAAACTGTTTTGGAGTCGGTTTACTTACTGTACCACATACATATTCCTTTTCAGAGTCTGAAACGTTATGGAAAGTGTCCCTTATGTATTCCTCCGGGGTTACGGTTTCAATAACATTGGTTTCAACATTTATAGGATTACCTGATATATAATGTTTGATTCTTTGACCGTTCACCACCTTCGGATTTGTGCCTTCGAAGTTGTTGATTTTTATGGCACCGGAACGATAGACCTCCTCGATAACGTAAGGACCTTCCCATTTAGAGAGAAGTTTTCCTGTAAAAAATCTTAAACAAGAGTTGTATAACAATACATAATCACCTACATTAAACTCACGCTTTTGTATTCTTTTGTCATGCCATCTTTTAACCTTTTCTTTAAACAATTTGGCATTCTCATAGGCTTGGGTTCTCCATTCATCAAGTGAGCTAATGTCAAATAGCCTCTTCTCACCGGCAAGTTTGAAATCATAATTGAGCTCTTTAATAGCCCAATATGCCTTATGTTCTAGTTCGAGAGGTAAGTGACATGCTTTTCCATAAACCATTTTATACGGAGACATACCCATAGGATTTTTATATGCAGTTCTATAGGCCCATAATGCATCATCAAGCTTCTTGGACCAATTATTTCTAGATCTATTAACAATCTTTTGCAAAATTAATTTGAGTTCTCTATTACTCAATTCTACTTGACCACTAGACTATGGGTGATAAGGAGATGCAATTCTATGATTAACATCATTTTATGAAAAGCACCATGAATAAAAATGTGAACCACCATCAGTCATTAAATATCTAGGGACTCCAAACCTTGGAAAAATAACTTCTTTAAGCATCTTAATAGAGGTGTTATGATCAGCACTACTAGTTGGAATAGCTTCTACCCACTTAGTAACATAATCAACATCAACTAAAATATGTGTGTATCCATTAGAGGCAGGAAACGGTCCCATATAATCAAAGCCCCAAACATCAAATGGTTCAATAACAAGTGACTAATTCATAGGCATTTCTCGACGTCTACTAATATTACCAATTATTTGACATTCATCACAAGATAATACAAACTTACGAGCATCCTTGAAGAGAGTAGGCCAATAAAAACCGGATTGCAATACCTTATGTGCAGTTCTATCCCCAGTATGGTGTCCTCCATAAGCCTCGGAGTGACACTTGCGTAGGATTTGTTCCTATTCATGCTCAGGTACACAACATATAATGACACCATCTACTCCTTCTTTATAAAGATGTGGGCCATCCCAGAAGTAATGTCTCAAATCATAGAAAAACTTTTTCTTTTGCTGGTATGTGAAACTAGGTGGTATAAATTTAGCAACAATGTAATTAGCATAATCAGCATACCATGGAGCAGTACGAGAAGCATTTATGACATTTAGTTGTTCATCAGGAAAGCTATCATCAATAGGTAGTGGGTCATCAAGAACATTTTCTAACCTAGACAAGTTGTCTGCAACGGGGTTCTCAGCTCCCTTTCTATCAATAATATGCAAATCAAATTCTTGTAGCAAGAGAACCCATCTAATAAGTCTAGGTTTAGCATATTTCTTTTCCATAAGATATTTAATAGCAGCATGATCATTGTGAATAGTTACTTTAGAATCAACAATATAAGGTCTGAACTTATCACAAGCAAACACAACTGCTAAGAATTCCTTTTCAGTAGTGGCATAATTTCTCTGGGCATTGTCTAGAGTATTACTAGCATATTGAATAACATTTAATTTCTTATCAACTCTTTGCCCTAGAATAGCACCTACAGCATAATCACTAGCATCACACATAATTTCAAAGTGTAAATTCCAATCAGGTGGCTGAACAATAGGTGCAGAAATCAATGCTTTCTTAAGTATTTCAAATGCTTCTACACAATCATCATCAAAGACAAATGGTATATATTTTTGTAATAAATTAGTCAGAGGCCGAGAAATTTTTGAGAAGTCCTTAATGAACCTCCTGTAAAACCTGGCATGACCAAGGAAACTTCTTATACCTTTGATGTCCTTGGGACATGGCATATTTTCAATAGCATAAACTTTAGCTTTATCAACTTCAATGCCTCTTTCAGAAATTTTGTGCCCCAAGACAATACTTCATTAACCATAAAGTGGCACTTCTCCCAATTCAAGACAAGGTTAGTTTCTTCACATATCTGCAAAACTCGATCAAGGTTGCTCAAGCAATCGTCAAAAGAGATCCATAAACGGAGAAATCGTCCATGAAAACCTCACAAATCTTTTCACAAAAATCAGAGAATATAGCCATCATGCATCTTTGAAAGGTAGCAGGTGCATTACATAAACCAAAAGGCATACATCTATAAGCAAAAGTATCGAAAGGGCAAGTAAATGTGGTCTTAGCTTGATCACCAAATTTACGGTGTATTTGAGAGAAACCAGAATAACCATCTAGAAAGCAAAAATGTGTATGTTTGGATAATCTATCTAGCATTTGATCAATAAAAGGTAAGGGGTAATGATCTTTTTTAGTAGCTTTATTTAATTTGCGGAAACCAATTACCATCCTATATCCTGTAATAATTCTTTGCGGTATCAATTCATCTTTATCATTAGGAATGACAGTAATACCTCCCTTCTTAGGGACACAATGGATAGGACTTACCCACTGACTATCAGCAACGGAATAGATTATACCTGCCTCAAGGAGCTTTAGTATTTCCTTTCTTACTACTTCTTTCATCTTAGGATTTAGCTGTCGTTGGTGATCAATAACTGGTTTGGCATCTTTCTCCAAATTTATTTTGTGTTGGCATAGAGTGGGACTAATGCCCTTAATATCATCAAGAGTATATCCAATAGCAGCACAGTGCTTCTTCAGAGTTTTCAATAATTTTTCTTCTTCATGCTCTAAAAGGTTAGCACTAATAATAACAAGATATATCTTCTTTTCATCAAGATAAGCATATTTAAGAGTATCAGCCAATGGTTTAAGCTCAAACACGGGATCACCCTTGGGTGGAGGAGGATCCCCTAGGATTTCAACAGGCAAGTTGTGTTTCAGAATAGGTCCCTGTTTAAAGAATACTTCATCTATTTCCCTTCTTTCATTCATAAACATATCATTTTCATGGTCTAGCAAATATTGTTATAAAGGATCACTAGGAGGTACGACAATAGAAGCAAGACCAATAATTTCATCTTTACTAGGCAATTCCTCTTCACGGTGTTGTCTACGAAATTTAGAAAATTTAAACTCATGAGACATATCACCTAGGCCAATTGTAACAACATCCTTTTCGCAGTCTATCTTAGCATTAACAGTGTTCAAGAAGGGTCTACCAAATATAATGGGACAAAAGCTATCTTGTGGGAACCAATAACAAGAAAATCAGCAGGATATTTAGTTTTCCCACACAAGACTTCAACATCTCTAACAATTCCAATTGGTGATATAGTATCTCTATTGGCAAGTTTAATTGTGACATCAATTTCCTCTAACTCAGCGGGTGCAATATCATGCATAATTTCTTTGTATAAGTCAATAGGTATTGCACTAGCACTAGCACCCATGTCACACAAGCCATGATAACAATGATCTCCTATTTTAATGTAAATAACAGGCATGCCTACCATAGGTCTATGTTTATCTTTAGCACAAGGTTTAGCAATTCTAGCAGTCTCATCACAGAAATAAATAACATGCCCATCAATATTATCAGCCAAGAGATCTTTAACAATAGCAATATTAGGTTCAACTTTGACTCGCTCAGGAGGTGTATAAGTTCTAATATTACTTTTACGAACCACAGTTGAAGCTTTAGCATGATCCTTTATTCTAACTGGGAAAGGTGGTTTCTCAACATAAGCAATAGGAACAATAGGATCATTATAAGTGATAGTATTTTCTTCAACTTTAATAGGTGCAACTACTTTTACTTCTATGGGAGGATGATATTTAAACCACTTCTCCTTAGGGAGATCAACGTGAGCAGCAAAAGATTCACAAAAAGAAGCTACTATCTCAGAGTCAAGTCCATATTTAGTGCTAAATTTATGGAAAACAACGATATCCATAAAAGATTTAACACAATCAAACTTAGGTGTTATACCTGACTCCTTACCTTCATCAAGGTCCCAATCTTCAGAGTTGCGTTTAATTCTTTCGAATAAATCCCATTTGAATTCAATAGTCTTCATCATAAAAGAACCAGTACAAGAAGTATCAAGCATGGTGCGATTGTTGTCAGAAAGCCGAGCATGAATTTTTTGAATAATCATTTCTCTTGAGAGCTCATGATTGGGGCATGAATATAACATTGACTTAAGCCTCCCCCAAGCTTGAGCGATTCTTTCTCCTTCGCGAGGCCAAAAATTATATATATAATTATGATCACGATGAACAAGATGCATAGGGTAAAACTTATGATGAAATTCCAATTTCAATCGTTTGTAGTTCCATGATCCCATATCATCACATAGCCTATACCATGTCAATGCATATCCCTTCAAAGATAAAGGTAAGACCTTCTTCTTGATAACATCATCGGGAATACCTGCAAGCTTAAATAATCCACAAACTTCATCCACATATATTAGGTGCTCATCAGGATGTAATGTTCCATATCCTGCAAAAGGATTAGCTAGCAGTTTTTTCTATCATACCCGAGGGAATTTCAAAGTAGACATTTTCATTTTCAGTAGGTTCAGTAGGTTGAGGAGCAACTCTTTGTTCTCATCGGTCGGGGTGAAGATACCTAACAAGCCCCTCAGAGGATTACTTTCCATAGTAACAAGTGACAGAAATTTCAGCACACTAATCAATTTTTCCTAACCAAGTTCCACCTACCAAAGGCGCTTCACTCCCGCAATCAAGGCCAGTAAAAGAGTCTTGATGACCCACAAGTATAGGGGATCTATCGTAGTCCTTTCAATAAGTAAGAGTGTTGAACACAACGAGGAGCAGAAGGAAATGATAAGCGGTTTTCAGCAAGGTATTCTCTGTAAGCACATAAATTATAGGTAACATATAGTTTTGTGATAAGATAATTTGTAACGAGCAACAAGTAACAAAAGTAAATAAAGTGCAGAAAGGTGGCCGAATCAGTTTTGTACCAAAGGACAAGCCTGGACAATTTCTTATATAAAGGAAAGCGCTCCCGAGGACACATGGGAATTATCATCAAGCTAGTTATCATCACGTTCATATGATTCGCGTTAGGTACTTTGATAATTTGATATGTGGGTGGACCGGTGCTTGGGTGATGTCCTTACTTGGACAAGAATCCCACTTATGATTAACTCCTATTGCAAGCATCCGCAACTACAAAAGAAGTATTAGGGTAAACCTAACCATAGCATGAAACATATGGTTCCAAATCAGCCTCACGGGCAACGCATAAACTAGGGTTTAATCTTCTGTCACTCTAGCAACCCATCATCTACTTATTACTTCCCAATGCCTTCCTCTAGGCCCAAATAATGGTGAAGTGTCACGTAGTCGATGTTCACATAACACCACTAGAGGAGAGACAACATACATCTCATCAAAATATCGAATCTAATACCAAATTCACATGGCTACTAATAGCAAGACTTCTCCCATGTCCTCGTGAACAAACGTAACTACTCACAAAGCATATTCATGTTCATAATCAGAGGAGTATTAATATGCATAAAGGATCTGAACATATGATCTTCCACCAAATAAACCAACTAGCATCAACTACGAGGAGTAATCAACAATACTAGCAACCTACAAGTACCAATCCCAGACTTAGAGACAAGAATTGGATACAAGAGATGAACTAGGGTTTGAGAGGAGATGGTGCTGGTGAAGATGTTGATGGAGATTGGGCCCCTCCCGATGAGAGGAGCGTTCGTAATGACGATGGCGATGATTTCCTCCTCTCGGAGGGAAGTTTCCCCGGCAGAACAGCTCCGCCAGAGCCCTAGATTAGTTCCGCCAAGGTTCTGCCTCATGGCAGCGGAGTCTCGTCCCGAAAGCTTGCTTGATTTTTTCTCGGACGAAAGACTTCATATAGCAGAAGATGGGCACCGAAGGGCCACCAGGGGGCCCATGAGGCAGGGGGCGCGCCCCCCACCCTCGTGGCCAGGGCGTGGGCCCCCTCTGGTATTTTCTTCACTCAATATTTTTTATTATTTCCAAAAACAACTTCCGTGGAGTTTCAGGACTTTTGGAGTTGTGCATAATAGGTCTCTAATAGTTGCTCCTTTTCCAAATTTCAGAATTCCAAATTTGCCGCATTCTCCTCTTTATGTAAACCTTGTAAAATAAGAGATAATAGGCATAAGTATTGTGACATAATGTGTAAGAACAGCCCATAATGCAATAAATATCGATATAAAAGCATGATGCAAAATGGACGTATCAACCCCCGGTCATAGTTTTGGAGTGCTTAGGCGAAGCCTTGCGGAGATCACTTCACCAGCACCGTCACCATGCTATCATGCTGCCGAAACTCATCTACTACCTCGTCGTCTTGTTGGATCAAGAAGGCGGAGGACGTCACCGAGCTGAACGTGTGCAGAAGGCGGAGGTGTCGTACATTCGGTACTTGATCGGTTGGAGCGCGAAGAAGTTCGACTACATCAACCGCGTTGTTAAACGCTTCCGCTTACGGTCTACGAGGGTACGTTGACATACTCTCCCACTCGTTGCTATGCATCTCCATGGATAGATCATTGCGTCTGCATAGAATTTTTTTTGTTTTCCACGCAACGTTTCCCAACAACGTGGAAGTGAAAGTTGAGAAGCTTATTACTCTTGGGTGCTTGGTACCCTAGAGCTTGTTCCTCTTGGGTGCTTGGGCGCCCTAGATGGTTGGTGGTGGATCAAAGCTCAATCATTGTGGTTTAAAGCTCCGGGCTTGCGTCGGGGTCTCCAATTATGTTGTGGAGATTGCCCCGAGCAATTTGTACGGGTTCCGGTGACCGCCCCAAGGGTTGCCAAAATGTATGGGCTCGGTGACCACCCCCAAGGGGTGCCATTTGTACGGGTTCGGTGACCACCCTCAAGGGTCCCTTAGTGGAATCATGGCATCTTGCATTGTGCGAGGGTGTGAGGAGATTACAGTGGCCCTAGTGGCATTTTGCGAGCATTGTGCCTCCACATCGCTCCAAACGGAGATTAGCATCCGCAAGGGTGTGAACTTTGGGATACGTCGTAGTCTCAGCATGCTTCGGTTATCTCTTACCCGATCCCTTTATTTATGCACTTTACTTTGTGATAGCCATAGTGTTTCATGTTATATATCTTGCTATCACATAGCTGTTTATCTTGCTTAGCATAAGTTGTGGTGAACATAGGTGAACCTACTTGTTTTAGGTTTTGTGCTTGACAAATTAAATGCTAGTTTTATTCTGCATTTGTTCAAACCTGTAGGATCGAAAGTATGTCTAGAGGGGGGATTAGACTACTTGACCAAATAAAAAACTAGCCTTTTCCCAATTTTAGTTCTTGGCAGATTTTAGCAACTTAGCACAAGTCAAGCAATCAACCTACATATGCAATTCTAAGAGTATAGCAGCGGAAAGTAAAACAATTTCATATGAAGGTAAAGGGAGGAGATTGAGGGAGCAAACGCAATGTTGACACGGAGATTTTTATCCGTGGTTCCGATAGGTGGTGCTATCGTACATCCACGTTGATGGAGACTTCAACCCACGAAGGGTAACGGTTGCGCCAGTCCACGGAGGGCTCCACCCACGAAGGGTCCACGAAGAAGCAACCTTGTCTATCCCACCATGGCCATCGCCCACGAAGGACTTGCCTCACTCGGGTAGATCTTCACGAAGTAGGCGGTCTCCTTGCCCTTACAAACTCCTTGGTTCAACTCCACAATCTTGACGGAGGCTCCCAAGTGACACCTAGCCAATCTAGGAGACACCACTCTCCAAGAAGTAACAAATGGTGTGTTGATGATGAACTCCTTTCTCTTGTGCTTCAAATGATAGTCTCACTCTCTCTCACAGGATTTGGATTTGGTGGAAAGAAGATTTGAGTGGAAAGCAACTTGGGGAAGGCTAGAGATCAAGATTTGTGTGGTTGGAATGGAATATCTTGACCTCAACACAAGTGTAGGTGGTTCTCTCTCAGAAAATGTATGTTGGAAGTGTAGGCATGTTCTGATGGCTCTCTCCACGAATGAAGAGTGGGTGGAGGGGTATATAGAGCCTCCACACAAAATCTAACCGTTACACACAATTTACCAAACTCGGTGGGACCGAATCAGAGAACTCGGTCAGACCGATTTAGTTCATAATGTGACCATTAGGATTTTCGGTGGGACCGACACATCAACTCGGTGAGACCGATTTTATTAGGGTTAGGGCATAACGTAATCTCAGTGAGACCGATTACACAAACTTGGTGATACCGATTTTGGTAATGGACAGACAGAGAGTTGGTCAGGCAAACTCGGTGGGACCGATTCGCTCATCTCGGTTAGACCGAAATGTTATGAAAAGGAAACAGAGTGTTTGCATTGCAATCTCGGTGGGACCCGTCGCTCATCTCAGTTTGACCGAAACATTATGAAGGGAAACAAAGAGATTACAATCCCATCTCGGTGAGACCGAGATCCCTATCGGTGAGACCGAAAAGACTAGGGTTTCTGGCAGTGGCTATGTCAACTGAACTCGGTGGCGCCGGATAGAAAGTTTCAGTGGGGCTGAGTTTGACTTTTGGTTTGGGACATATGTGGATGTGATAAAGTAGTTGAGGGTTTTTGGAGCATATTACTAAGCACTTTGAGCAGGAAACTCATTAAGCAACAGCTCACCCCCTGTTGATAGTATTGGCTTTTCCTATGGACTCAATGTGATCTTGGATAACTTAAAATGAAAAATGTAAAGTCGTGAGCTTTGAGCTTGAGCCAATCCTTTGTCCTTAGCATTTTGAGGGGTCTACTTTTCTCATCCATGCCATGTCAATCACTGAGCTTTCCTAAAATGTTTATCTTGAAATAGCATTAGCTCAATGAGCTATATGTTGTTAGGAATTACCAAAACTACCCAGGGATAGTTGCACTTTCAATCTCCCCCTTTTTGGTAATTGATGACAACATATAGATCAAAGCTTCGACAAATGAAAATAAGATTGAAAAACATTGTCGCTTTGAGAAGTATGTGATAAGCAAGAGCTCCCCCTAAATTTGTGCATTATTTAACATTTGCTTTTGAATACAAATGCACAATCGATTAGGATCGTGGGTTACTCTTCCATGTCACATACATCTTGGTGGAGCGCTCAAAATGATAGAAGTTAAAAGCATACACTCATCACCAAGCAAGTGAATGATCATATAAGGATATAAGAGATAATATCATCCAACAAGCATTAAGAGTAGCATATGATCAAACACATGATCAAACAAGTATCTCACAAGCACACAATAAAGGGTTTCAACCAAAATAGCAAGAGAGATAAAAAGCAACACTCTCTCTCGAAGCCTATGATCTATACATTTTTCTCCCCCTTTCGCAACAAGTTACCAAAAAGTTCAAAAAAGCATAGTGCTAAGAGACTCTCAGGCTTGATCTTCGGTAGGTGGTGTAGAGATGACTCCAAGGACGAAAGCTTACATTGATGTAGCCGAGCTGGTGCAAGGGGCTGGAGCTGGTGGCTTGAGGCTGTAGCTGGAGCCGATCGCGGTAGCTCTAGTATCTGTGACTAGCACTGCAGCAGACCTCTGGCTTCTGGGCACTCTAACAAAAGCATCTGTAGTAGACTTGCCCTTCTTCTCCTCTGCTTCCTCCTATAGCTGCTCAACTGCAGTTTGGATCTCAGTTACCTTGACATCCAGATCATAGAACTTCTGCTCAATGATCCTCTCCAAACTCTCCTGGTTTTGAGTCAGGGTGGCCAAGCCCTTCTCAATCCTCAAAGTGGATTGGATCAGATATCCAAGTTGATCTTGTTTGAATTTCAAGAACACTTGAGATGCCTCTTCAACAGTTGGCATCTTTGTAGCTTTCTCGCCTCGGCCTTCTCTCTTCTCATGTGCTTGAGCTGAAGATGGTTCATTCTCATTCATGACAACTATGTTGTCTTCAAATTCAGGGTAGATGGGTAGGTGCTCCTTGTCCAGTAGATATTTTCCTTTGCCCGTCTTGGAGTTGATGAGCTCCTGAATGTGTGGGGCATACCCACAACTTCTCTTCTGATCAGCTGCTGTCATCTTGATTGTCTCCACAATCAGACTCATGACTTTGAATTTTTGAGGCACATCAAACAAATGTATCAAGTTGATAGCATGTCCTCTGATCATCTTGTGATCACCTGACTTGGGTAGCAGTGTGTGCCTTAGGATCCAGTTGATGGTTGGCAGACCAGACAACAAGAAGTGGACAGATCCAAACTTATGAGTATCCAAAGCATCATTTGGGATCTCTCCGTACGTGTTGGCCATAGTGTTATGGTCTTTCTTCTTTTCAGCATAAACATCCAAGTCATCCTCACTTTCTTCTGGGGCATTGATCAACTGAGCCCATTCTTCAATAGAAGATTGGTACCTTGTACCTTCAGACATCCGAATGATCTTTCCATCTGGGTAGAAGTGGGCAGTGAAGTAAAACTGCATGATCAGCTCATCATTCCACTTGGTGAGCTTCTGGGCCACAAATGTATCGACTCTACATGCCTTGAAGCTATCATGTACACCTGGATAGTGATCTTCATTCTCCTTGATGTACTCCCAGTCAACCCATCTCATGTCACACACTATGGGCTTTTTGTCAAGCAAAATTGTCTCATAAAAGTCTTGTTGTTCCTTAGTGTGAAACTTGTAGTCAACAACAGTTCTCCTCCTGACAGCATATGTATCAGACTGTCTCCATAATCTCAGTCTTGGATCCTTCCTGATTTTCATGTTTTCTGCAATAGGATGTGCATCATTGTGGTCAGGGATCTTGGGCTTCAGCTTTCTCAAAACAAGTGAGTCTTCATCTTCTTCTTGTTCAGCAGCTTCAGGCACTGGGGCCTTGTTCTTCTCCTCAGCAGGGATGTTCCTGGTGCTTCTCTTGGGTTTGGGGGGTTTGTGAGCTGGAGCAGCAGCCTTGGGAGCAGCTTTGGGCTTAGGTGGAGCAGCCCCTAATCTGATTGCATCTCCCATGAGCTTCTGAGTTTTGGGTGCTGGTGCAGCATCCTCTTCCTCTTCCTCTTCTCCTTCAGAACCTTTCTTCATTGAGGGCTTGCCAAGAACTCTGGTAGTAGTGGTTCTTCCCCTCTTCTTCTTCTTACCATCACCTGCTGCTTCACCATCATCTGATTCAATGGTGAACTTCATAGTTTCACCTGTGGCAACTTTCTTTGGCTTGGAAGCTTTAGCAGTTGAGGCTCTGGCTTTTTACATTGGAACTCTTCTTGCTGGAACCTTTGTTTTCATTCCAGGCTTTGTTGCAGCAGCAGTGCTATATTCCTTCTTCAACACTTTCTTTCTTGAAGTGGCCTCATCCTCAACAGCCACATAATCTTCATCTTCAGAATCTGAGGTTTTCTTCTTCCTTGTCCTGGTAGCTGCCTTTGGCAAGTTACTAGGTGTGCTCCTGCTGCCCTCATCATAGCTTCCTGAGGGACTAGTGCCCTCACTCAACTGAACTTGCTCTTCTGACTTGTTCAGACTGTCACTTTGATCAGACATTTCTTCAAGCTCACTGATAGCAGACCCTGTGAATAGATTGTAGATGAGGTAGAGTAGATGAGCATCACAAAGTACAGAGGTTTTGCAAAAATAATTGAGTCAAAAAGCTTAGTTTTAGTTCTCTCTGTATGATCTCGAGCTACCGAATTGATGCATCGGTGATACTGAAGCAACACTTGGAACCTAAACTAGTGAACTTGGTAGAGCCGAGTCACCGTTCGATGGCACCGAGATTGCTAGGGTTTCACAGAATCGTGAACTCGGTCACACCGATTTGCATGTTTCGGTCTGACCGAAAAGCGCATGTGCAATGGCCAAGGCCAAATCGGTGAGACCGATTTCTACAGATCAGTCGGTCTGAGATGAGTTCTGCGGAGTGCTAACCCTAAAATTTTCGAATCAAACTAGACCTAAGGAAGTTTTTGTTGGATGGATCAATCTCAATCGTGGCAAGAATCATGGCATTGTCCTTGTGCTAGGAATCGGAGTGAAAAAGATAGCACAAGGGGTCGAACACTTACCCTATAGTGGCGAGTGTTCGCTACGGCGGCAACGGTGGAGACCAGCGGCGGGAGGTCGCTGGCGGCGAGAGGACGATCCGGAGACCCGAAGAGGCAGAGCAGGTTACGCGCGGGTGAAGGGTTTCGGAAAAATTTCCAAAATTTGACCCGTCAGTATATATAACCTGACCCTGTCGGTGTGACCGAGTGGAACAACTCGGTGGCACCGAGATGCAAAACCGCAGGCAGTTACTACAACTCGGTGTGACCGAAAGGTTCTAATCGGTTGCACCGAGATTGAAAACCTAGATCAACTTAGTGATCTCGGTAGGACCGAAAAAGGATGAATCGGTCAGACTGTAACATCCCAAAATTCTAAATTTTGGAATGTTATATTAAATAAATAACTATGCTTGTTGTCTGATTGTTGGTTTGATTGAATGAGTGAAACTGAGTGAAAATTGAAACTTTTGAAAGTTGAATGAGAGGGAATGAAATGACTTTCCCAAACTTTCCATTTTGCATTTTTGGATCCCAATTGAACTCAAGTTCATTGCAACACCAAAACCTAGAGTGAAGATGACATGACTTCTTCCATTTTGAAATGAATAGGGTTTTGGAAAAAGAATTGAATTTCATTTGGGAAGTTTTCAAATTCAAAGCTTTATGCAACTCAATGATTTTCATGAGGGAAGATAAAATGACTTCTTCAATTATATGAAATAGGAGTTGGAAGTTATAATGAATCAAGTTGAAAATCATTTGAAGGTGCTTTGGAACCCTCTTTCAAATTTTGAGTTTTGAATTTGAATTTCAAACTTTGGCATGTGGGAAACATTTCAAAAACTATGCACGATAAATAATTGATCAAAAGTATGAGAGGAGCAAACATGACACTCCAAAATATCAGAGGAAAACATTGCCAAAAGATTTGGATTCAAATCTGAATTTTATTTGAATTTGAAAAAATGGAGTTTTATAAAGTTTGGATTTTGTCTTTGGAAAAATGTTCAAATGATAGGGAATATTCCCCTGATCATTTTGGTATATATATACCCTATATAAAATATTTATAGATTCTGTTTTATTTCTGTTTTATTTTATTTAAAAAAAATAATAAAGAAAAACTCCCCAGCGCCACCAGTGCCCCCGGCCCAGCCAGGAAGCCCCCCATCAGGCCCACCAGCGGCCCAACTGCCAGCCCCAATGAGCCAGTGAGCCGAGCCGACTCCTCCTCGCCTGAAACCTCTCGGCTCGATCGACCGAGACCGCCTCTCTCTCCCCATCGCCAGCGGGCCCCGCCCCATCTTCTTCCTCGCCCACGCCTCTCAGACCGCTGAGATCGCTGGATCCCGACGGATCCGGATTCGATCCTCCCGATTGCCTCCTCGCCAAGGTGAGACCCCCGCCTATAAAAGCCCCTCCCCGCACCCCATTCCCCTTGCCCTCGCTGGAACCCTCCTCCCTCCTCACGCCGCCGAGTTCGAGCCTACCGCCGCCGCCATTTGCGTCGCCGCCGCCCTAGCCCTCCCGAGCTCCACCCACTCCACTGTAACCACTCCTCGCCGCCTCAAGACCCGCCGGACCACTCCACCGACCTCCCCGACGACCGAGAGGCCAACGATTCGCCACCGAGCCGCCGCCGCCGTCAAACGCCGGTGAGTCGGAGTTACCTCCCCGTCCGATCTATATCAACGGCTAGGATTAGAACTCAAGGGTACGCTGTTTTAATTAAAACCGGCTTTTCACCGTTCGCTTACGGTTTAATTTAGGTTAGGGTTTATTTTATTTAGCCCGGCCCGACTAGTTTAACCCTAGGGCCCGTTTATTTTATTTTACGCATAGTGCGTAGTTTATGCCCATTAGGCCCTTTTTCTTTTATTTTTGTTTTCTGTTTTAACAGAATAGTTTCTGTTTTGAAAAATTCATATCTTTTATTCTGTTTAATATTTTTAGGTGATTCTTTTTTTGTTGGTTTGCAAATTTTCTGTAGTTTCTGTAAAATATATATTTAGCTATGTTAAAAATAATTAAAAATGCTTTAATATTGTTTTAGTCAGAATAGTAAATCTGCTATAACTTTAGTTAGAAAAATTATTTTTGCATGATTCTTTTTGTCATCACTTTATTTTGACATTGCCAAACCCTAGAAATTAATTTGGGTATTTTAGGATTAATAAATAATTAGTTCTAAGCAGAATCCTATTAATCCTAATTAATTAACTAGTTCTGTTTTCCTATTAAATTAATTAGTAAATTAATTTATTTTTAACTTGTGATTAGTTATTCTAGGTTAGTTTCTGTCATTCTAGTAGATGAACTTTTATTTATAATTAATAAAAGTTTTAAATTATTTTTCTTAATAGAAATTGGATTAGGCCTAGAATGAGTTTTATAATAGCTTTTAATTAATTCTTTTTGCTCCTAGTTGCTTAGTGAAACCTTTTCTGTTAAGTTAACCTAAAACCATGATTAGGTTATATTAAGAAATTTTTATTATATAAAACTATTTTTGTTATTGTTTGATGTAGGGAAAACTTTGAGTGGCCTTTATTTGAGTTTTTTCTTTTGGATTTGAGTTTTGGTTGTTTGTTGTGTTATGTTACTTTCGTTATGTTGTGTTATGTGATCCTATTGCTATGTGCTTATTATAGTTATTGCTTGCCTCGGTAGAATTTCCGGAGTGCGAAGATTGCTACCACGAAACCCTAGTTTTTTCAAGATCGTCAACCGTGCAAGTTCACTTTGACCATGCTTTTCTTACCTATGTTTTATTGCATTTAGTGGCACCATTGCAACCACCCCTCAAGAGTGTTATTGAATCCTTGTAGTTGAGTAGTATGCATGAGGTAGGAACCCATCACCCTGTTACCAAGCCCGGACGTTATTTGTTTTAATGCTACGCTATAGTAGACGGGGTTTGGTATGAGTGCACGAGTGGTGTGAAGAAGGAGGACTCTACGTCAATGACGCATAACTCCATGATGGATTCTCGCAAGGACTGCACCTTCAAGACCTCAAGACTTCAAGACTCGAGACAAGAATTCAATACACACTCACTGGGTGAAGGACGGTTGACGGGCAGCCTGGAGAAACCAAGTGGTTGGCCGGGATGCATGGAGAAGCGCCATGACATCTCAAGGAAAGCTTCACCTGCACTCAAAGAGACGGAAGAATACTTCACGCCGAAGCTTACTGTGCAACCGCAAGTCATTATGGGCTCGCTTGGTTGACCTTAGTTGTGACTCTGCTGGGACGGTACTAGCAGATGTAGAAGGACGGTAGGATTGGATGGGTACCGACGGTGGTCGAGGAACTCTTTGGAAGACCATGTTTCGGTCATCTTGTTCTCAAACACCTCAAGTGCGAGAACGTAAAGAGAGGGATCGAATCTTGCGGGTAAAGTGTACAAACCTCTGCAGAGGGTTTAAACCTAATCGATTAGCCGTGTCCCGGTTACGGACAATTTGAGCATCCGGACTTGGATCTATTTGGAACTCTCAACACCGGATTGATAACTTAATTGTGGGCAACTTATGATGACTTTGGGCTATGAGACATCGGTTGGCGGAACCATGTCATGATAGGAAACTCCATAGTACAGACTCAATTTATTCCTTTGATGTAGGTAAAATAAAATCAGCTTTTATGCAAATAAAACTCAGATACAGAGCCATAAAGCCATATTGCATATAGTATAGTTTTATCATCTGTTTTCTCTTATTGTGATCTTGCCGGTACATTCAATGTACTGACCTACACGGCTGCAACGTATCATGTTGCAGATATTTCCTCGAGGAGTAAGAGTTACGATACAGTGGTTACGGTCTACACTCAACTCGCCGATGGCGTTGATGGGACTCCACACCCGCTTGATTTGTTTCACGAGTATTATGAGGTATATATCAGTTTTACGTTATTTATGCATGTGATTGCACTTTGATATATACATTGATGTACTGTGTGCCAAAGATACCGATCCAGTGGATGGCATAGTAACACGCAGGCTTGACTGCCCGAGGTCGGGTCGCCATGAGATGGTATCAGAGCACATGTTGACCGTAGGACGTGACCCTAGAAACCGAAAAGCCCTTAGGACAGGATATCTCAAAACTTTATTTACAAAAAGACTCTTACTTCTCATCTTTTCTCGAATTTATCAAATAGACCCTCTCACCTCAAATAGTTAGAATATACCCCTTATCCTTTGATCACCCGGAGGATCAATCAAGACGCCCAATAAGGATTTGATATCGGAGAACCGATGACCCCTTCAGAGTAAAGAGGATTTCACCATGTATTAGAAGCTACAACAGTTGAAGACTCCGAAGATTTGAAGTTCCTGAAGAAATATTTGACCTTTAGAAGACCAAACCCCTGTTACACACCTACGTTAGATGCGATGAATTGTGAGCTGTCATTTGTTTGATGTTTTCCGACAGCCACAAAGTAAAACCCGTTTCTTCAAAAACTATTGATTGTATTGTGTGTATATCCCTCCCCACCTCTCTCTCATCTCACCTTAAAACCCTTGAACCCCATAGATGATGAATGAAGTTGGACTGATATTCTCTGGACCGAAGACTCAGCCGGAAGTAGCTATGGATGCGTAACATAGAGAATCACTGGGAACAATTTGGTTTCAAGGAAGTATGAGGTCCAATACGCTCTTCAAGATTTTTACGTAAAGTGCTGCAACCTGGTGGAGAATGCATCAATCCATACAAGGACTTAAAGGAGCAAGAACTTGGGAGGAATTCAAGAAGACCTGATGAGATCACGCCTTATCCGGAAGCACAATGATACACCTAGAAATAAACCTTGTGCCTGCAGGATTTATGGAGAAATAGGACACACCAGGGAGGAACACAAAGATGGATGCCCTCATTGTGAGGAGAAACACCCAGTGAGGAATGCCCAACTAGCTGTGTGACTTGCTTCCTGTGGTGAAGGAACCACCCACTACCCGTGCAAAGTGTCACATTTACTCCATGGTGCAACAAATTATTCAAGGTGAAGATGGAATGAAAGAAGCCCTCAAGGAAGACCTAGAAGAACCAAGAATGAATGAAAGTGTTGAAGACCTGGATGGAGAAGGTCTCAACAGATTTTACTCCAATGCCTCGCTATTCATGTGGAGAAGAAGGACATTTTCACAAGATTGCACCAAGGAAAGAAAAGAGTATCCGGATACTTCCCGACAAGCAATAGAGTTTGATCCACAGGGAATAGAAGGTTTGATCGTAACGAAGAAACCCAAGAAGAGAAAACAAAGACACCCTCAAGACAACCCAATTCCTGCAAAGAGGGACAAGAGTCATATTACCTGCTTTTGAATGTAAGGACGCCGGGCATTATGCCAATCATTGTCTCGAAGGAAGCAAGGAACTCAAGGAGCAGGCACCATCTCCAAGAAGCCCAAAGACTTATCGAAAGTTATTTGTTTTCGCTGCAAGGAAGCAGTGACATTATGCTACCAAATGTCCCGACAAGATGAAAGTCGGAGCTGAGTAGTTGGAACTTTGATATTGGTAGTAAGAAGCAATTTCATTTTTATGAGTTCGATGAGTTGAGTTATGTAATGGGTGCTCAGAGATTGTAATGAATGCATGAATCAATAAAGTTAAGGTGTGATGATTTCATATGTTGAATTTTATGAGTTGTTACTCCATGAACAAAGAGTTTTGACCATTTTCAAGGATATGAGAAAAATATGGTCTATGGAAGAATTTGTGCATTTAAGGGTGGTAGTACCTGTGAGGACACTTGACCCATGGGAATGATAATGATATTCCACGGAGTGAAGTTTGGACAAAATAAGTTGGAGTTTTGTTTTGATATGATGGTATGAAGAAACAGAGTACTATCGATTTAAGGAGGTGTAACATGAGAGTTACTCCAAGGATGAGCTAAAGCTACACTAGTGTTGAAGTGGGCCATGACCCACAGTGCCCAAGAATTAATAAGGATCAAGTACCTTTGGAGAAAGAAATTTTGGGAAGACTGCGATTTGATCAGCAGACGTTTCATAGGAGATTACGTAAAAACCTAAGAGTTGTGAAGAACGATAGATGTTTTGTTCAGCTTGCAGAAACCATGGAATTACTCGAACCCAGTTCGAGAACAAGAGAAATTCTGCAATGCTTGTGAGTATGCCCAAGTGTTAGAATACGTGATTCGATATTTACGTATGTGGTAATGATTCAAGTACGGGATGGATTGGCCCCCATACCAAGACTTCTATCATGAACTATCATATGTTGATGGAAAATCAGAGAGCCTCGAAAACCTCGTAAGAGTGTCGACACGATAAGCCATAAAACCATAGAATGGTAGTACGATGGAACCCTTTACAGCAACCGTTGCCAAACGTAGGTTATACGGTGAAGTTCAACCCGTAACTGCTTCTCGCAGGAGAAACCATTAATGGTAGACCACCATGAGTGTTTCGATAGTTGTCTAGAATGGACACAGACCGATCAGCTAAGAAGATCCAGTCTCGGACGAACTTCAACTTTGATAAACCGACCCAAGATTTTGAGGAAAACCCTATACTTCTGGCAGAAGAGCTTTAATGAAGGAGCTATTGTAAGATATGTGAAGAGACATACATTGTCAACACTCCAGAGGAAGTATCTGAGTTTATTGGAACCATGACCTTGTTTTTAAGTGTGGTAGCACCCCTGACCTTTCTGACCAAGACATTTGCTAGAAGACCCCAACCCCTAACCTTTTCTTGTTAGTTTCTTGAATCTCGAGGACGAGATTCATTTTAAGTGTGGTAGGTTTGTAACATCCCAAAATTCTAAATTTTGGAATGTTATATTAAATAAATAACTATGCTTGTTGTCTGATTGTTGGTTTGATTGAATGAGTGAAACTGAGTGAAAATTGAAACTTTTGAAAGTTGAATGAGAGGGAATGAAATGACTTTCCCAAACTTTCCATTTTGCATTTTTGGGTCCCAATTGAACTCAAGTTCATTGCAACACCAAAACCTAGAGTGAAGATGACATGACTTCTTCCATTTTGAAATGAATAGGGTTTTGGAAAAAGAATTGAATTTCATTTGGGAAGTTTTCAAATTCAAAGCTTTATGCAACTCAATGATTTTCATGAGGGAAGATAAAATGACTTCTTCAATTATATGAAATAGGAGTTGGAAGTTATAATGAATCAAGTTGAAAATCATTTGAAGGTGCTTTGGAACCCTCTTTTCAAATTTTGAGTTTTGAATTTGAATTTCAAACTTTGGCATGTGGGAAACATTTCAAAAACTATGCCCGATAAATACTTGATCAAAAGTATGAGAGGAGCAAACATGACACTCCAAAAATATCAGAGGAAAACATTGCCAAAAGATTTGGATTCAAATCTGAATTTTATTTGAATTTGAAAAAATGGAGTTTTATAAAGTTTGGATTTTGTCTTTGGAAAAATGTTCAAATGATAGGGAATATTCCCCTGATCATTTTGGTATATATATACCCTATATAAAATATTTATAGATTCTGTTTTATTTCTGTTTTATTTTATTTAAAAAAAATAATAAAGAAAACTCCCAGCGCCAGCCAACCCCTCGCCCAGCCAGCGAAGCCCCCATCACTGCCCACCAGTGCCTAACTGGCCAGCCAATGAGCCAGCGAGCCGACCGACCCCTCCCCTAGCACGAAACCTCTCCGGCTCGGTCGACCGACCGAGACCGCGCCTCTCCCCACTGCCAAAGGGCCTCGCCCCATCTTCTTCCCTCGCCCACGCCTCCGCACTGCTGGAGATCGCCGGATCCCGGCGGATCCGGGATTCGATCCCCTCCCGATCGCACCCCTCGCCAAGGTGAGACCCCCCCCCCCCCGCCTATAAAAGCCCCCTCCCCGCACCCCATTCCCGCCCTTGCCCCCTCGCCGGAACCCCTCCTCCCCTCACGCTGGAGCCGAGCCTACCGCCGCCATTTGCGTCGCCGCCGCCTCTAGCCCTCCCCGAGCTCCACCCACTCCACCAGAACCACTCCTCGCCGCCCGCACGGGACCACTCCACCGACCTCCCCGACGACCGGAGAGGCCAACGATTTCGCCACCGAGCCGCTGCCGCCCAAACGCCGGTGAGTCGCCGGAGTTACCCTCCCCCGTCCGATCTATATCAACGGCTAGGATTAGAACCCCCGAAGGGGTACGCGGTTTTAATTAAAACCGGGCTTTTCACCGGTTCGTTTACGGTTTAATTTAGGTTAGGGTTTATTTTATTTAGCCCGGCCCGACTAGTTTAACCCTAGGGCCCGTTTAGGTTATTTTACGCACAGTGCGTAGTTTAGGCCCATTAGGCCCTTTTTCTTTTATTTTTGTTTTCTGTTTTAACAGAATAGTTTCTGTTTTGAAAAATTCATATCTTTTATTCTGTTTAATATTTTTAGGTGATTCTTTTTTTGTTGGTTTGCAAATTTTCTGTAGTTTCTGTAAAATATATATTTAGCTATGTTAAAAATAATTAAAAATGCTTTTAATATTGTTTTAGTCAGAATAGTAAATCTGCTATAACTTTACTTAGAAAAATTATTTTTGCATGATTCTTTTTGTCATCACTTTATTTTGACATTGCCAAACCCTAGAAATTAATTTGGGTATTTTAGGATTAATAAATAATTAGTTCTAAGCAGAATCCTATTAATCCTAATTAATTAACTAGTTCCTGTTTTCCTATTAAATTAATTAGTAAATTAATTTATTTTAACTTGTGATTAGTTATTCTAGGTTAGTTTCTGTCATTCTAGTAGATGAACTTTTTATTTATAATTAATAAAAGTTTTAAATTATTTTCTTAATAGAAATTGGATTAGGCCTAGAATGAGTTTTATAATAGCTTTTTAATTAATTCTTTTTGCTCCTAGTTGCTTAGTGAAACCTTTTCTGTTAAGTTAACCTAAAACCATGATTAGGTTAATATTAAGAAATTTTTATTATATAAAACTATTTTTGTTATTGTTTGATGTAGGGAAAACTTTGAGTGGCCTTTATTTGAGTTTTTCTTTTGGATTTGAGTTTTGGTTGTTTGTTGTGTTATGTTACTTTCGTTATGTTGTGTTATGTGATCCTATTGCTATGTGCTTATTATAGTTATTGCTTGCCTCGGTAGAATTTCCGGAGTGCGAAGATTGCTACTACGAAACCCTAGTTTTTTCGAAGATCGTCAACCAGGCAAGTTCACTTTGACCATGCTTTTCTTACCTATGTTTTATTGCATTTAGTGGCACCATTGCAACCACCCCTCGGTAGTGTTATTGAATCCTTGTAGTTGAGTAGTATGCATGAGGTAGGAACCCATCACCCTGTTACCAAGCCCGGACGTTATTTGTTTTAATGCTACGCTATAGTAGACGGGGTTTGGTATGAGTGCACGAGTGGTGTGAAGAAGGAGGACTCTACGTCAATGACGACAACTCCATGATGGATTCTGCAAGGACTGCACCTTCAAGACCTCAAGACTTCAAGACTCGAGACAAGAATTCAATACACACTCGGGTGAAGGACGGTTGACGGGCAGCCCCGAGAAACTGGTTGGCCGGGATGCATGGAGAAGCGCCATGACATCTCATGGAAAGCTTCACCCAGACTCAAAGAGACGGAAGAAGACTTCAGGCTCGGAAGCTTACCTGTGCAACCGCAAGTCATTATGGGCTCTGGCTTGGTTGACCTTAGTTGGGACTCTGGCTGGGACGGTACTAGCAGATGTAGAAGGACGGTAGGATTGGATGGGTACCGGACAGTGGTCAGAGGAACTCTTTGGAAGACCATGTTTCGGTCATCTTGTTCTCAAACACCACGAAGTGCGAGAACGTAAAGAGAGGGATCGAATCTTGCGGGTAAAGTGTACAAACCTCTGCAGAGGGTTTAAACCTAATCGATTAGCCGTGTCCCCGGTTACGGACAATTTGAGCATCTGGACTTGGATCTATTTTGGAACTCTCAACACCGGATTGATAACTTAATTGTGGGCAACTTATGATGACTTTGGGCTATGAGACATCGGTTGGCGGAACCATGTCATGATAGGAAACTCCATAGTACAGACTCAATTTATTCCTTTGATGTAGGTAAATTAAAATCAGCTTTATGCAAATAAAACTCAGATCTGAGCCATAAAGCCATATTGCATATAGTATAGTTTTATCATCTGTTTTCTCTTATTGTGATCTTGCCGGTACATTCAATGTACTGACCTACACGGCTGCAACGTATCATGTTGCAGATATTTCCTCGACGAGTAAGAGTTACGGTACAGGTTACGGTCTACACTCAACCTCGCCGATGGCGTTGATGGGACTCCACACCCGTTTGATTTGTTTCCGCTGAGTATTATGAGGTATATATCAGTTTTACGTTATTTATGCATGTGATTGCACTTTGATATATACATTGATGTACTGTGTGTGCCAGCATACTGATCCAGGGATGGCATAGTAACACAGAGGCTTGACCGTCTGAGGTCGGGTCGCTACACAGACTGAAATGCACAAAGAGGTTTTGGAAGTTTAAGTCTATGACGAATCGGGGACTCCGACGAATCGGGGACTCCGAGTGCTCCTGACACAGAGTGGTTCGAATCTGACTTGATCAAACTTTGTGATGTAGCATGAATAGAGTTTGAGACGAGGAAAGCATAGATAGCTAGAGGGAGTTCTTAGGCATTCTTGTCCATCCATTTGGCAAAAGAGAAACATCCAAACAATCAAGGCAACAAATGGATGTCCTCGAATGAGAAAAAAATATGCATTCAACATGCTCACACAATTAAAATGGCAAATGAATATGTGACAAAGCATGCACAAACACTCTAGTATCTATCAAGCAATTGGCGATGACTAGGTCATCTGTATATGAGTATATTGACTTAGGAGTCAAATGAGAACATTTGATCATAGGTCATACTCATCGTTTAAGCACAAGTGGGGTTACCACTTTTACATAAAGCATTGTTGTGCTCACACCATTAGAGTTGCTTTAGCTCAATTTTAGAGTAAAGCTCCCCCTAGATGTGATATCCCCCCTAAGAGGGATGAACTAACCTTGGGTTTTGTCAATGATGACTTCATGTAGGTGTTGAAGATGTGGATGCTCAAAGTTGATGTAGATCTTTCGGAGTGATCCATTGGAATGAGTTGCACTTTCAATACCTACACGGGTTAGTCCCACACGGAACAAGCAAGGATATCCATAGACATAGAGTGATGTATACACAAGATGTTGTCCATGAAAGCATTAGGTTACCTTGTCCCTTGTCTTACCAACAAGAGGGTTTGTGACTCCTTGGACTAGTGCAAGATGTGGAAGTTGTTTGCACTTGTCATTGCCAAAGTGATAAGAGTGAGGTATGTTGGCGGAGTCACCCTCAAGAACTCTCTAGTTCTTCTTCTTCAGGATCCACACCATCTTGATGGGAAACCTTGGAGTTGTAGTCGTACTTGATGAAGTAGAACTTGATGTAGTTTTGGGAACCCACTTGACTAAGGCCTTAGGTGCTTCTTCAAATGCATCAATTTCCTCTTGAAGCTTGTCCTTGCCTTTTTGCTTGTGGTTTTGTGGTGGAAGATCATCTTGAGCTTGTGTTCCTTGGAAAGAAGTAGGATAATCCTTCTCTTGTTGAAGAACAAACTTCATCTTGGGGTATTGATCTTCTTCCCACTCAACTCCATTGGCATTGAATTTTCGTTCAAAACCAACACCTTGATTCTTCCGGTGTCTTCCTTGCTTGCTTACAATTTCCTCAAATTGCTTACTTCCGACAAGGCTCTTGTAAACACCTTTCTATATAATTCCCTTCAATAAGCTATTTTCTTGCTCAAGTGTAACTTGGCTAAGAGAATCATTAGTGGAATCAAGAGAACTACTAGAAGCAACAACATTGGATTTAGCATGATTGTTGTTACTACTAGAGGAAGAATCTTTCTCGTTCTTGTTGTTAGATTTAACTTGTGGCATGTAAGTAGACAAGAGTAAACGCTTGGGAATGTAAGAAGAACTTTTCTTGCGAAGATCATCATTGATTGCCCTTAAAAACTCATGCTCTTGCTCAAGGTTGAGCTTTTCAAAGCGTAGCTTTTCATGAGTCTTTAAAAGTTCTCTATGATCTTCCAAGGTAGTTTCATGAGCTAACTTAAGAGTGTTTAGTTCTTTAGTTAGACGCTCAATCTCCTTCTTATCATCATCATTCATTTTATCTTGATTAGCATGATTAACAGCAAATTCATCATAGTTTTCATAACTAGAGTTGTCAACAAGTAAATCATCATCTCCTAGCAAATCATCTTCATCACTATTGAAATCAACATACTCGGGGTGTGTTACCTGTGGACCTTTGGCCATGAAACATCTCCCAATTCCTTCATTTGGTGATTCAAATATGTCGTAGGAGTTGGTTGTCACAAGTGCTAGTCTGGCAACACCTTCATCTTGAGTATATTCAGAGTAGGAGTGATAACTTCTTTCGGAGTGATTGTCGGAATCGGAGCCGGATACCCATTCACCAACGTGAGCTTGATGTCTTCTTTTTGTGTAGCTCCTTGATGACTTATCCTTCCTTTCCGAATCCTTGCTTCTCCGAGAGGGTCTTCATTCATAACGATCATCTCTACTCCTTCTTTCTCTTGATGGTGATTCTTCTCTTCTACTCCTTCTTTTGGGAGAATCTTCTCTTCTTTTGTAGGGAGCCGTACACTTATTGGAATAGTGTTTGTGTCTTCCACAATTGTAGCAATTACGCTCACGACTAGAGGATCTTTTGTCATTGTAGGACCTTGACTTGGAACTTCTTTCCTTGCTTGTACTTTTGTAGAACTTGTTGAATTTCTTCACCATTAGGCTCAATTCTTCATTGAAGGTTTGTTTCTCACTTGATGATGTGGTAGCTTCACATGAGGCTTTGTAAGCACTACTTGACTTGTTATGCAGCTCTTCCTTATCCTTGAGTGACATCTCATGAGCAACAATTCTTCCAATGACTTTCGTTGGCTTGAGATCTTTGTAATTGGGCAACATTTGGATCAATGTGCACACGGTATCACATTTTCCATCCAAGGCTCTTAGGATCTTCTTGATGATGAATTTGTCGGTCATCTCTTCACTTCCTAAGCCGGCAATCTCATTTGTGATGAGAGCAAGCCTAAAGTACATTTCAGCGACGCCTTCACCATCCTTCATTTTGAACTTGTCAAGTTGACTTTGAAGCACATCCAATTTGGATTCCTTGACGGAGTCGGTACCTTCGTGCATGTAGATCAAAGTATCCAAAATCTCCTTTGCATTCTCAAGACGGCTGATTTTGTTGAATTCTTCAGGGCACAATCCGTTGAAGAGAATATCACAAGCTTGAGCATTGTATTGTAGCATCTTCAACTCTTCCGCGGTAGCTTCACGGTTTTGTTCTCTCCCATCGAAGAATTCACTTTGCAAGACAATACACACAATAGCCCAAACGGACGGGTTATGTCCAAGAATATGCATTTTCATCTTATGCTTCCAACTAGCAAAATTTGTACCATCAAAGTAAGGACCTCTACGGTGGTAATTTCCCTCGCTAGACGCCATATTCTCCTAGGTTGTGAAACCAAGGCTATGACCACCAAAAGCTATGGAAATCAAAGCAAATGGAGACCAAAGCTCTGATACCACTTGTAGGATCGAAAGTATGTCTAGAGGGGGGAGATTAGACTACTTGACCAAATAAAAAACTAGCCTTTTCCCAATTTTAGTTCTTGGCAGATTTTAGCAACTTAGCACAAGTCAAGCAATCAACCTACACATGCAATTCTAAGAGTATAGCAGCGGAAAGTAAAACAATTGCATATGAAGGTAAAGGGATGAGATTGAGGGAGCAAACGCAATGTTGACACGGAGATTTTTATCCGTGGTTCCGATAGGTGGTGCTATCGTACATCCACATTGATGGAGACTTCAACCCACAAAGGGTAACGGTTGCGCGAGTCCACGGAGGGCTCCACCCACGAAGGGTCCACGAAGAAGCAACCTTGTCTATCCCACCATGGTCGTCGCCTTGAAGGACTTGCCTCACTCGGGTAGATCTTCATGAAGTAGGCGATCTCCTTGCCCTTACAAACTCCTTGGTTCAACTCCACAATCTTGACGGAGGCTCCCAAGTGACACCTAGCCAATCTAGGAGACACCACTCTCCAAGAAGTAACAAATGGTGTGTTGATGATGAACTCCTTGCTCTTGTGCTTCAAATGATAGTCTCCCCAACACTCAACTCTCTCTCACGGGATTTGGATTTGGTGGAAAGAAGATTTGAGTGGAAAGCAACTTGGGGAAGGCTAGAGATCAAGATTTATGTGGTTGGAGTGGAATATCTTGACCTCAACACAAGTGTAGGTTGTTCTCTCTCAGAAAATGTATGTTGGAAGTGTAGGCATGTTCTGATGGCTCTCTCCACGAATGAAGAGTGGGTGGAGGGGTATATATAGCCTCCACACAAAATCTAACTGTTACACATAATTTACCAAACTTGATGGGACCGAATCAGAGAACTCGGTCAGACCGATTTAGTTCATAATGTGACCGTTAGGATTTTCGGTGGGACCGACACGTCAACTCGGTGAGACCGATTTCGTTAGGGTTAGGGCATAACGTAATCTCAGTGAGACCGATTACACAAACTCGTTGAGATCGATTTTGGTAATGGACAGATAGAGAGTTGGTCAGGGAAACTCGGTGGGACCGATTCGCTCATCTCGGTTAGACCGAAACGTTACGAAAAGGAAACATATTGTTTGCATTGCAATCTCGGTGGGACTGATCGCTCATCTCGGTTTGACCGAAACGTTACGAAGGGAAACAGAGAGATTACAATCCCATCTTGGTGAGACCGAGATCCCTATCGGTGAGACCGAAAAGACTAGGGTTTCTGGCAGTGGCTATGTCAATTGAACTCGGTGGCGCCGGATAGAAAGTTTTGGTGGGGCCGAGTTTGACTTTTGGTTTGGGAGATATGTGGATGTGAGGAAGTAGTTGAGGGTTCTTGGAGCATATCACTAAGCACTTTGAGCAGGAAACTCATTAAGCAACACCCCACCCCCTCTTGATAGTATTGGCTTTTCCTATGGACTCAATGTGATCTTGGATCACTTAAAATGAAAAATCTAGAGTCCTGAGCTTTGAGCTTGAGCCAATCCTCTGTCCTTAGCATTTTGAGGGGTCCACTTTTCTCATCCATGCCATGTCAATCATTGAGCTTTCCTGAAATGTTTATCTTGAAATAGCATTAGCTAAATGAGCTATATGTTGTTAGGAATTACCAAAACCACCCAGGGATAGTTGCACTTTCAAAGCCTAAACCGTAATTATTTTAAATTGCCTATTCACCCCCTCTAGGAGACATCCATGATCTTTCACCTGGGTGACCATATCTGGTAGGTGATTGAAGGTGGTCAGGGAAGTTGACCAACTCCCCAGTGGAGATATTTCCTAGAGGCAATCATGTATGATGATATTTCCTATGTGTTTATGAATAAAGATAATCCTTGGACATTATCAATGATGTGTATTAGCAAGTACGTGACTTGTTTGTGGGACTATGCATTGTATGATGACTGTCCTAAAAGGTCCCTAGTCGAAAGGGCTGTGTGGACATGCAGCCTACTAGACTAGCATATGACACGGTGGATGGCTCTGTCTCACTAGCCATGGAGCATTGGATGCTAACCGGATAATATGGACTCAGGAGGATCTGGTCGGATTCGATTCTAGATAAGGTTCGAGTCGGACAGACCCAACTATGAGACACAGCGATATGTCACCTGTGAGTCTCTAGTACAACATACGTTCTATGTCCTAAGACCTGAGCCTGCGCATGCACTCGGGATGGTGATAGACCTGCTTTGGGTTGACCCAATGCCACTCCGTGAGTGGGTAGTTACAAAGGTAGGTTTCGGGCTTGTCCAGACCCATGCTGCGATACATGGTCGAGCAAGATGGGATTTGCCCATTCGATCAGGAGAGATATACTCTAGGCCCCTTGTGTGATCCAACCAAGATAAGCATGGCCATGCGATTAGGATTATGAGATAATCCGGTTTGTGGTCGGCATCACTAGAACGAGAAAGAGGTAGGGCTAGCACAAGGATGACAGACTCGCCTTGAGCCTGACAACATATATTGTGTGGCAAAGAAAACAAAAGTGTGATGTACAGGTTCGCCTAACTAGCTTCATCGGACACTTGGACTCGGCATGCTTTGCTAGAGGCCGCTACCGAATAGACAAGCCAGATGTGATATGACTCACGACCAAGTGAACGAGAACCTAAGGGGTAGCGTGCTTAAGGGAAGGAACATGTGAGGTTGGACTCGACTCCACGAGTCAGGTGTGATCCTACTCGGACTCGGATCCAGACCGAACAAACATTGGGCTTGAGGGTCCGTGCGAGGCCCAAGTGTTGAGACCGCGACGGATGCCTATATAAAGTGGAGGTGCGACACACTCATGCGGTTGATCGCTTCGGCACCGTCACTAGGGCTTTGCATGTGTTGCGAATAGCCACCTCCACTTGCCTCCGGTTGTGTGATCGGACCTAGCAGTCCGTCGCACGACGTCCCTCCTGCACGCACGGATACCATTAGAGGTGGTGCACCTGCGCCGCTCCGGCCAACCTATTCGCGGGATCCGATCAGCTACGTGGGAGATCGAGGAGGAGGAGACGATCCAGGCGGGCGCGCTGTCCCAACTCTTCTTCCACTGCACTGTTGGAAATATGCCCTAGAGGCAATAATAAAATGGTTATTATTATTATTATTATATTTCTTTGTTCATGATAATTGTCTGTTGTTCATGCTATAATTGTGTTATCCGAAAATCGTAATACACGTGTGAATACATAGACCACAACATGTCCCTAGTGAGCCTCTAGTTGACTAGCTCGTTGATCAACAGATAGTCATGGTTTCCTGATTATGGACATTAGATGTCATTGATAACGGGATCACATCATTAGGAGAATGATGTGATGGACAAGACCCAATCCTAAGCATAGCTCAAAGATCGTGTAGTTCGTTTAGCTAGAGCTTTTCCAAATGTCAAGTATCATTTACATAGACCGTGAGATTGTGCAACTCCCGGATACCGTAGGAGTACTTTGGGTGTGCCAAACGTCACAACGTAACTGGGTGGCTATAAAGGTGCACTACGGGTATCTCCGAAAGTGTCTGTTGGGTTGGCACGAATCGAGACTGGGATTTGTCACTCCGTATGACGGAGAGGTATCTCTGGGCCCACTCGGTAATGCATCATCATAATGAGCTCAAGGTGACCAAGTGTCTGGTCACGGGATCATGCATTACATGCGAGTAAAGTGACTTGCCGGTAACGAGATTAAACGAGGTATTGGGATACGATGATCGAGTCTCGGGCAAGTAACGTACCGATTGACAAAGGGAATTGTATACGGGATTGAGTAAATCCTCGACATCGTGGTTCATCCGATGAGATCATCGAGGAGCATGTGGGAGCCAACATGGGTATCCAGATCCCGCTGTTGGTTATTGACCGGAGAGGCGTCTCGGTCATGTCTGCATGTCTTCCGAACTCGTAGGGTCTACACACTTAAGGTTCGGTGACGCTAGGGTTGTAGAGATATGAGTATGCAGTGAACCGAAAGTTGTCCGGAGTCCCGGATGAGATCCCAAGGCGTCATGAGGAGTTCGGAATGGTCCATAGGTAAAGAATTATATATAGGAAGTCAGGTTTGACCATCGGGAAAGTTTCGAGTCACCGGTATTGTACCGGGACCACCGGAAGGGTCCCGGGGGTCCACCGGGTGGGGCCACCTATCCCGGAGGGCCCCATGGGCTGAAGTGGGAGGGGAACCAGCCTCTGGTGGGCTGGTGCGCCCCCCTTGGGCCCCCCTGCGCCTAGGGTTGGGAAACCCTAGGGGTGGGGGCGCCTCCACCTGGCTTGGGGGGCAAGCCACCTCCTTGGCAGCCGCCCCCCCCCCCCTTGGAGATCCCATCTCCTAGTGCCGGCACCCCCCCTAGGGGCCCTATATAAAGAGGGAGGGAGGGAGGGCAGCCGCACCCATGCTCTTGGCGCCTTCCTCTCCCCTTGCTACACCTCTCCCTCTCGCAGAAGCTTGGTGAAGCCCTTCCGAGATCGTTGTTGCATCCATCACCACGCCGTCGTGCTGCTGGATCTTCATCAACCTCTCCTTCCCCCTTGCTGGATCAAGAAGGAGGAGACGTCTTCCTCAACCGTACGTGTGTTGAACGCGGAGGTGCCGTCCGTTCGGCGCTAGGATCTCCGGTGATTTGGATCACGACGAGTACGACTCCCTCAACCCCGTTCTCTTGAATGCTTCCGCTCGCGATCTACAAGGGTATGTAGATGCACTCCTCTCTCTCGTTGCTAGATGAACTCATAGATTGATCTTGGTGAAAGCGTAGAAATTTTTTATTTTCTGCAACGTTCCCCAACATGCACGACACTGAGCGTCTATTGGTAACGGTTCGTGATCCATCTCCCGTGGCATGTTCCTGTTTGTTCTGCACGTAGGACAATTTTAATTTGCAGTCGACGCACCCTACCGTAGATCCCAATACCCGGTCCGTTGGGTGGGGCCGTCACTTCGCTAGAAGAAGATGGATGGGAACTCGCGACACCCATTGCCATAGCCTCTCCACAGTCTCCGTGACCAATAGCCATTTCGCCGCCTCTCGCCATCACTGCTGCCAGTAGCTTCAGATTTGTGCTCTGCTTCCGACAATAGTGGAGAAATCATGAGGGGGTCAGAGGAGGGAGAGGCGCAGTTCACGTCCTTCTCCCTTTGGTTTATAAGGATGCACACGAAACACGAGGCAGCGACACGTCTCCCGGAGATTGCGCCAGGAGTGGAGCGACAAGTAGAGCTCTGACCCAAAAGGCGAGGACATGATTATCACTGTCACCTGCGCCTCGACCTGGAAGCCGTTTCTAAGCGACCTTTGATAAACACGGCTCAACCCATTTATAGGGCCTTCGCCTTGGCCCATTTCTGGCCTAGAAAGCATTACAGGAAGCCGCGGAAGAGAGGGCTGCAAAATCTTAAGTCCAGACACAACGTAAGCCATAGATCTGAAATCTCAGATTTATGTCACCGTGAGCTCACCACACCCCATGAGCGGCATAATGGCACATGAATGACCCAGTAGCCGCACACCCGGCAAGACGCAGGCACACCTGAAGCCGGGCTCATAAAGATAGGCCATGGTTTCCATAAAGACAAGGGGAGCCCACTTGGGTTCTCACTCGTGAAGACCAAGACACTCCAACTCCATACACGCTCGACGGCTACTGACGGGGGTGCCCTCTCAAAGGCCCGAATAGAGCTCGGGGACAGAAGGGAGCCCGGAGGCCCGAATAGAGCTCATGCGTGCCGTCACCAGCTTTGGCGGCAGGTGCCACGTGTCGCTTGTCGGGCTTGCGGCCACGATAGTTTTACCAATTTCATTCGCAGGTAATTTTTTCTTTCATTACACTCGCGCAGATGGCGTAAAATGTTCTTGGATATTGTACTCCTAGGATGAGAAATGTAGGAGGTGCTTATGTTCATAGACAAATATATTAGTAGATTACACACTTTAGATCGATTTCATAGGCTCCACATCCATTTATTGAAATTTACTTGTCGGATTATATAGTTAAATTTCAGTGCAATTTTATAGCCTCAATGTATGGAGTGGGGCATTTTGGTGACCGAGCTCCATGGAGCTTGATTTACTAGAAAATGTATACTTTTAAGTTTTAAAAAAATCTGAAAAATGCAAGTATACAAGGATGGAATGTACTCCCTCCGTTCCAAAATAGATGACCCAACTTTATACTAAAGTTAGTACAAAGTTGGGTCATCTATTTTGGAACAGAGGAAGTATATGTGTGTAATTTTTTGTGTGCGACTGCCTTGAAATGCAACTTGTGCGAAAAAGACAAATTCAGAGACTTTGAGAATGAATATTATCAAGTGTTCAAAAGCCTCTTTTTTTTTTTGCACGGCCCTGATTTTAACATATTTCGTCCTGAAAATTTACACACATGTACATTATGTGTCCATGTGTATGTGTATTTTTCATAATTTTTTAAAACATGAAAATATGAATTTTGATGAATTTTAAAAATTGCAAAAGAAGGCCCCATGGAGCTCGGCCTCCAAAAGCAATTTTCGCAATGTTATACACTTTTGAAAATTCAGCCTCAATCATGTTTCATGAGGCTATAGCCATTCTTCTCTTGGAGAAAGACAAAGAAAGGCTACGGCAGAGGCGCGTACACCAACACAGCGGATCGCCGGCTCCGCGTTCCGCCTCCCCGAACCCAAGCCCGTCGACATCATGCACCAGGCCCTCCTCGGCCTCATCGCCTCCCCTGGCGGCGGCGGCCACTACATGGTCTCGGAGCTGCGCCCCATCATGGGCACTGACGAAGCCACGCTCCTCTCCTTCTCGTCCGAGGTCGGGAAGTGGGTCGAGAAGAGCGTCCACTACCCGCTCCCGCGCCGCATCTTCGCGCCCATCGGCGTGGTCTCGCACCACGGGAGGCTCTGGTGGGTCGACCTCACATGGGGCGTCATCACCAGCGACCCCTTCGCCAGCGACCCGGCCCTCCGCTTCGTGCCGCTCCCGCCGGACAGGGTGCTGCGGTCCAGGGAATCTTGGGGAGAGTCCGACATGTACCGCTGCGTGGGGGTGAGCGCCGGCAAGCTGCGGTTCGTCGACACCTACTACATGGGCCGTGTCATCGGCGGCACTCCCAACATCAGCGTGTGGACGCTGCCTGGTCCGGACTCCACGGAGTGGACGCTGGAGCACGAGGTAAGCTTTGGTGAGATCTGGGCCGATGAGAGCTACAAGGCCACTGGGCTGCCCGTGGAGATCCCCACGCTCGCACTCATCCATCCCGAGAACCCCGACGTCGTCTACTTCTTCCTGGAGAAGCACATGTTCGCTGTGGACGTGCGTGCGCGCAAGGTTGTGGACTGCAAGCTCTACGACCTGGTTGCGCCGCCGAGGTGCGCAGTCGCCAGCCGCTTCGTCCGAGCGTGGAGGCTTCCACAACAACAATCACCAGGTTAATTCCCATCACATTCATCACGAGCCAGTTAGGAGAACTGAATTCCATCTGCGTATGTCTGCACAAGCATGTTAACTTGTTAAGTGATAAATGCACTTATTATTTATCTTAGCCTATTATTAGGCTAGTTATTCAGTATTCGCCTATAACTGACATACTAGTTGATACAGTTCACGCACTATAAAAGACGAGGGCTTGTGGTTAATGATTATAGATCTGAAATATCTATCTTGTTGTGCTTAAGCAAGGCAGGCTTTAGAGGCTGCACTTACCTTGGATCGAGGTCACAAAGTGACGCACATGTCGGAATTGGTTGTATGTGTTGTGTACGATGTTGTATGCCTTGATGGTAAGATCTAAGATGTGCGTAGTCGATGCTGATGTATTCCTTGATGGTAAAATGCACGTCATTGTGGTGCTTAATTGATACATGTATGTAAGATATTAGTTGTAGTATCATCGGACTAGACAGTCAGTACTTTTCCCCATATATAGCTCTGTTTTGTTTGCATTTACTTCCAGTTGCTAGGAAGATATATATCTCAGACTACCTTCATAGTGGGTAGTAACATAAGTGCAGTAACATGCAAAGCTTCATTTATTATGTTATAGACTCATATTGCATTGGAACATGTGATGTTACAGTAACTAGCTAAGTTACTACAACTCCTTCTCTCCTCATTAACTCATTACCACATAAGCAAATTTGCTGAGTTGGACTCGATGTTACTGCTGAAGTTACTCCCACTGTGGCTAGTCTCAGTTAGTGCCATCATAATTTTTCCATATGACTGATAGTACAATATATCGAATGTCTCTTCTGTATTGACTAATATTGTTGCCTTTCAACTTCTCAAGGGATGCTTAACTGGTCTAATGATCCAATCTTGACTGCAAAGACAAAGCTCCACATGGGAGTTACCCTGGAGGGACTTACCAAGCAGACATTCATAGGATGAATTGGAGGAACATGAAGCAGCAAGTGTTTTTGGCTAACTCTCTCCTAGGTGAGTTAAATTCTCACATAGATCTGTTATGATTTGGTGCTCTCTCTTCGAACATCATGCAACTCTAGTAGTACTAAGTTTTCTTATGCCCAAATTTCCTTTGATCCAGGTGAATTTAGTACTGAATTCAGGTCGTGGAGCGCATGGGATATGATATGTCTATTCTGGTGACATGCCTGCTCTAGTAGTCGTGGAGTTCTTCGCTGAGACGCAAAGTAGCTTAACATGTCGTCTTTGGTCTGTAAGATGGTGAATGGTATCGGTCGCTTAGTTTGTATTCCTCCTCGGATGGAATGCTGATACTCAGAGTAGTGTTGTCTTGGTTGATGGTGATGCTGCCAGACTTTCAAGTGATCCCTTGAATCTGCTAGAATGATATGAACCTCTTCAGTGATTTATTGCTTCTTCCTTTCACTTGAGTTTTTAGTGTTGATCGTTGGTTTGAGCCTTGAATGCTATTTGCATTGTTGATCATCCTTAAACTTGGTTCTCTTTTCTCTTGATTTTTATCTGGTATCAGAAGACAACGGCGAGAGTTTGTTGCTTGGCCACGAGCTTTATTACCCGAGGAAGGGAATGCAAAATAAGCATGCAGGCTGCCGAAGGAGCTGGAAATTAGAGCATCTCCAACGGATTCCCATTTCCCAATAAAAAGCTCATATTGGAGGAGTTGGGTTAAAAAACAGCTCCAACAGGTCTCAAAACGCAAAATAATATGGGAAAAGCTTGCGTTCAGCCGATGGACCTTCTCTGCGTGGCGCGTGTCTTTCTACAATTTTTTTCGCAACATCATGTGTTGCAAAATTGCCTTCCGCAACAACACTCATGTTGCAAAAGAAATGAAGCCGATTTTTAAAAAAACTTTTTCTGCAATATCATCTGTGTTGCGAAAATTTCTTCCTCAACATCCATGTTGCAAAAATGAAAAAAAATCCGCAACATCACCTATCTTGCAAAAGGTTTCTGCAACATAAGCTTTGTTCAAAAGATTCCGCAACATTACCCTTGTTCCAATAATGAGGATGATGTTGGACGATGGGTAACTCTAGATCTAACTGCTGCCGAGACGGCGGATCTTTTAAAAGGATCCGTCGGCTGATGCGCGGCTTAAATAATATTGGGGGCTTGTATGACCGGCCATACTTTTCCACTATTTAGGGAAAAACATCTTCTCCATTAACTTTTCATAACCCTGGCGGGAATCAACCTTCTTCCACACCCTTTTTGTCTCCCGCTATCACAAGTTGTTGTGCTACCGTCGACTATACCGCCCCCTAGGTCTTCACCGCCACTCCTCCCGTGACACCGACCACCAGCCTTCCCCACCCTTCGCCTTCGTCCTTGCCTATGCGATCTGGTTGGGAAGCAGCTTGTCCGGTCATCTGTCGCCGCAAGCCGGTGTGCCGCTGCCGACTGTACCGTCAATCCCGTCCCCCCATAGGTCTTCACAAGCGCCCTCCCCTACGGTCCGCCACTCCCCTCGCGACGCCTACGGGCCCGCCTCCTCCACCCTCGGCCTTCGTCGACGCCCTAGCCTAGGCAATCCGGTAGGGAAGTGGCTCGTCCGTAACGGCGCCGTGGGGGAGGATGGTGGCATCGTTCGTTGGTGCCCCCTCGAGCAGGCAACAAAGCCATGAGCATCAAAGAAGGCGACGACGGCTGTGTCCCCAACCCCACCGCCGTCCTTCACAGCAACTCCATCAACATCCGTCACACAAATGCCGTTGGACGTGCCCCCTTTCTCTGACGTCAATGAGGACTTCGACATGTACAACACCAATGAGGTGTACGACAAAACGCAAGGGAGATATTTTTTCATTTGTTTATTTTTTAGAAAACACAACCATTATTTTACATGGAAATATGCAAGGCACATTAGTTTCATATCTGCGATTATGTAGCCAACAGTCATATGTTGACATAAATAGAGACATTTCTTGGTCCACTTCGTTTGAGGGTGAGGATGATCAAGTTGTTTTTAGGCTTCCAAAACAAAGAGATGGAGTAGGGGAGAGCAACTTCTCCACGGATGAGGATGACGCATTGGGCATGCCATGGGAGGGTGTGAGCATTGATCCAATACAAGGGACCGATCAAAGCAAAGACATAGTGGAACTGTGTTACATATCACTATCATCGTAATGTGTTTGTTTCCATCGATCGCTCTACTAGGACCCTTGCACATCGATGGATCAAGGTTCAGGAATGTTACAACAGTTGGGTAGGCTATGTGGCTCAAGTGGACCATGCCAAATCTAGTGAAGTCACAGAGGACATGTTGGTGAGTATATTTTCCTTATATATATATATATATATATATATATATATATATATATATATATATATATAGGGATTGACTATTCGTCACTCTGGGTGAGGAATTGTTATTCTTCACTCCCTCTATTTTACCATCAATACACCGTAATTTTACATTCCGTAAGTTTTTTTTTATTTCCGACGTAAAAAGAGACCGTAAGAAAATATATAATCATCGTAAAAAATATTTTATGGCATGTAAAATTACAAACGTAAAAACATAGTGTAAAATACACTTAAACTGCAAATTTTCATGTCTTATGACCTATATTTTTATTTTCTTATGCCAAATTTTACGTAATGAATCAATATGAATGTAACTATTTGAATTCCAAACGTAATTTAATTATGAAATGATCATAAGATTACCTCGGGTGAAGAATAACTTATTCTGCACCCTGGGTGATGAATAGGATCACTATATATATATATATATATATATATATATATATATATATATATATGTATATATAGGGTGGGTCTATTCTGCTAACAGTCTTAAGAGTCTTATTCTGCACACCGAAACCTCTTATTCTGCTAACACCTCTTCCTCCCCCCACGCTCATGCCCAACCTTCCCACCATCCACCCACCAGCCGCCGCGCCCTCCCCAACTTCTTCCGGCTGCAGCCCACTAACCCCGACCCCACCTTCTTCTTCCCTAGACTATCCCGCGGCGGCGCCCCCAACACCCACCTACCCCGCGCCCACTACCACCCACCCAGCCCGTACCCCACCACCTCCCGGCGCCCCACCAAGCCCCGCCACCTCCCTCCTGTACTAGCCAGCGCAACCAACACCGCACCACCCCACCCAAATTTTACGTAATGAATCAATATGAATGTAACTATTTGAATTCCAAACGTAATTTAATTATAAAATGATCATGAGATTACCTCGGGTGAAGAATAACTTATTCTGCACCCTGGATGATGAATATGATCACTATATATATATATATATATATATATATATATATATATATATATATATATATATATATATATATATATAGGGTGGGTCTGTTCTGCTCACAGACTTAAGAGTGTTATTCGCATAATCAAAACCTCTTATTCTCGCTAACACCTCTTCCTCCCCCACGCTCATGCCCAACCTTCCCACCATCCACCCACCACCGCGCCTCCCCAACTTCTTCCGACCGCAGCCCACTAACCCCCGACCCCCACCTTGTTCTTCCCTAGACTACCCCGCGGCGGCGCCCCCAACACCCACCTACCCCGCGCCCACTACCACCCACCCAGCCCGTACCCCACCACCCCTCGGCGCCCCCACCAAGCTCCCGCCACCTCCCTCCCCAGATTAGCTAGCCAAGAACCAACACCGCACCACCCCACCCAACTTCTTCCCCTGCCGGTGCTGCCCCACCCGCATCCGACTTCTTCCTCCGCCGGCACTGCCCACCCGCATCCGGCCTCTTCCAACAACGGCGCCGCACCACCCGCATCCGGTTTCTTCCCTGCTGGTGTCGCTACGCCCGCATCTGGCTTCTTCCACCGTCGGCGTCGCCGCGCACCCGGCCGTGCGCCACACGGGGAGCGACCTCCTCAACTCCCCTGCCTCCGACCTCGCGCCACCTCGTGCGTGCCTTACATGACCGTCGACTGGGCACACCTCACTTCCTCAAATTTCAGTGATTCCGCCTTCCATGGCGGCTGGATCCACCTGAATGGTGCGTGGCACGGCCACTGCCTACCCCCCGTGCGACCTTCTCCCTCCTCACGAGCTCAACCCCTTCCCCAAATTACTCTCTCCGGCAGCCTACCTATGTGTGGCTGTCTTCCTCTCTGGTAGCCGTCGCACCAGCGACTCATGACATGCAGCTCGCGTGCAGGTGCAGGTGCAGCTCGTGGGCGCATCGTGTGCAGCTTGCTGGACCGATCTGGAGGTTCCCATGGGCCTCCTCTCCCCACTGCATCGCCCTTCCCCGCGGCCTCCTGCAAGCATGGCGAGTAGAGCATCAGGAGACGCATAGTGCTCTTCTGCACTTCTTTGGTTTTGTGCTTTTCTGAAGAGAAAAAAAATGTGCAAATGAAGTCTGCTGTGGTTTGCTATTGAGTTTCATTTTACTTATTTTTGCAGGAAAAGGTGAAGTGATGCAGTTTGGTTGGATGGCCCGTTCCTCAAATTTGTTGTTGTTGAAAATTGCACTTCATTAGTTCATTGTAAAACACTGCAGTTCATTACCGCGATTCGGCTGGTGGAGAGTGCAGATTATGTATGTGTGTATAGCTGTGTATAACAATCAGATGGATGTCCATCTTTTGAAGCTCACTTTTTTCTCTGATGCGGTTCACTATAAAACTTCTCTGTTGTCCACTTGGTAAACACAAAACAAAAACATCTCAAAAAAGAAGCTCGCTTCTTTATTAGATGTCGTTCACTTGCTTAGTCCCTGCGATCCACTGACTTGGTCAACGCGCGTAAAAGCTTAAGAAGTACGAAAAAAGACAAAAAAACTCATGAGGTTCACTTTTGGTAGTGTTGTGGTTCACTTTTAGAAGTGTTGCGGTCCACCCCTGTTCAAAAAAAAGTTGAAAGAAATATAACAAAAACTCGTGCGAGAAAGTTTACGTCCGACAAAGAAATCATGAAGTTCACTTGACTGCTTGCTGCAGTGAGGTTTTCCGTTTGAAGCAGTGCGTTCTTCTGTCCGATGAAAGGTCCACTCGCTTGGTCAATGCACGTAAAAAATTAATAAGTATAAAAAAGACAACAAGTACTCATGAGGTTCACTTTTGGTACTGTAACGGTTCACTTTCGGAAGTGTTGTGGTCCACTCTCGTTCGGAAAAAAGTTGAAAAAAAGACAACAAAAACTTGTGCGAGAAAGTTTATGTTCGACAAAAAGAAATCATGAAGTTCACTTGACTGTCTGTTGCAGTGCGGTTTCAATTTGAAGCAGTGTGTTCTTCTGTCCGACGAGGATTTTGGTGTCGCGAAAAAACAGAGTGTCCGCTTTTTGCTAATTTTGAAACTGCTCTTAAACAGTAAGGAATTAGAGAGTGTGTTCTACATGAAAAAGTTGCGTCTCATCGATATCTTTCCAACGGCGTATCATTTGAATCTTTTCGACAACCGGTTTGTAAAAAATTCAAAAAAAACGGCCGCTGCCACTCGTCCTCCACCGCACGATTTTCAAAATTAACTTAAAACCGTAAGGAATCTCAAAACCATTCCTACATATGAAAGTTGCGCCTTGTTCATATCTTTTCAACGACGTATCATACGCCTCGTTTCAACAAACGGTTCAAAAACTAGAGCGAAAACAGTACCAAAAATTTGAATTTTTTTAAAAAACAGAATTCCGCGATTTAGTAATTTGAAACTGCTCTTAAACCGTAGTGAATTAGAGAAATATTTTTATATGAAAAAGATGCGCCTCGACGATATCTATCCAACGGCATATCATTTGCTTCATTCCGACAAGCGGTTTAGAAAAAAACGCGAAAAAACGCTCGCTGCTACTCGTCATCCGCCGCACCATTTTTAAAACTGCTCTTAAACCGTGTGGAATCTTGAAAAGTGTTCAACATGTTGAAGTTGCGCCTAATCCATAGCTTTTCAACGGTGTATTACACGCCTCATTCCGATAAACGGTTAAAAAACTAGAGCGAAAACAGTACCGAAGAAACACCGCGTGCAGTTTTTTTTTCGACACGAAGTTCACTCGTGTGAATACTGCATCACACTTGGTTCAAACAATGACGTGCACTTGCGTTGAGCGTGCAGTGCGGAAGTGGTGTGCAGAATAGTTATTCTACTAATATTAGCAGAATAGACCGTCTGTATATATATATATATATATGTATATATATATATGTATATATATATATATATATATATATATATAGAGGAAAAATGCATCCTACTACGGTTGTAGTTACACCCATTTCTCATATACTACCATGTGGTAGTATATACTCTACTTTATTACTTTTAGTATGCTCATATACTATATCTAAGATACTCCAAAAGCGAATTATGTAAAAAAATTGCTTGTGAGCCCATGTTTTTATAATATTTGTGAAATACGTACATATTTGTACGTAAAAAGGAGTATGCTCAAAATATACTACATACTACATAAAAAATAGTAGAGAAAATCCATCCTACCACCCGGTGGTAGTTACCCCACATGTCTCATATACTACCATGTGATACTATATATACTATTTTATTATTTTAAATATGTTCATATACTATATCTAAGATATTTCAAAGCAAGTTACATGAAAAATTTGAATATGAGCCCATAGTTTTTGTTATATTTGTGAAATACGTACATATTTGTACGTAAAAATAAGCATACTTAAAAAATGGTACATACTACCTAAAAATTAGTATATATACTACCTAATCATTGTTATATATATATATATATATATATATGTATATATATATATGTGGTTCTATTATGATAACATCCCTTAAGACCTTATTCTGCACACCCGAACCTTATTCTGCTAACATCATCGAGCTGACCGTAGCTAGAAACTAACCCCGCAAAACAAATCAACCGAACTGTGCCGGACAAAAAAAACCCACACCCCACCTTATCCTCCCATTCTCCCCACGCTGACCCGGCACTCCCCGCGCCAGCCCACCTCCCTCCCCACCTTCTCCGATGCAGTGGGCCCCTACTCTCCCCACCTTCTCCGGCGACGCCGCCCACCACCACCTCCCTCCCTGCGCCGCACCCCACCTCCCTGCCCACCTTTCTCCGCGCAGCGCCTTTACCTCGCCATTTTCTCAGGCGGCGCCGCCCACCACCACCTCCGACTGCGTCCCACGGCACAACCCCAGGGACGGATCCGACTGCAGTCATGGCGGGATCTAACCGTCCCCCTGCACCTCCCCAGGGACGGATCCAGGCGGTTCCGGTCCGCCACGCCAGGCGACGAGATCGATGAGCAAACCTTCGCCTCCCTCCCCCGTCCCCATCCAGGATCCCTCCTCTCACGCCGCCTCTGGATGCGAGCCACCGCCACCAACGGCCTGCGCCCCGCCGGCCATAGGGCCCGCCCTACCGCCTTCACCCCATGGCTCGCCGCCCGTCACCCCTGTGGCGGCCATCAACTTCGCCACGCCCGCCAAGCAACCACCGGATACAGGGGGGTCCGGTTCCAACTCCCACGTCCGCCCCCTGCCCCCTGGGTAGCCTCTCTCCACCACCTTGAAGCCACGACACCGCTGCCTCCATGGATCACAGGTCGAGCCTCTCCCGTCCTCCTTGCAGCGACCTCCTTCCCCGAGCTCATTGCGCGAGCGCCGCTGCTGGATCGGGCCAACCACCCACGCTACGCACCACGGTCCGCCACTGCTGCAGTCGCCTAGCGCCGCCCCGCGCTCGACTACCCCCGTGCGGTCCACCTCGGGCTCTGCTGCAGCCCGCCATCCCCGGCAAGGAAGTTCTCCCAAAAGCAGCGGTATCCCTGTGACGCCCCTGATTCAATTGTACACTAATCATACACGCAAACGTGTACGATCAAGATCAGGGACTCACGGGAAGATATCACAACACAACTCTAAGAATAAAATAAGTCATACAAGCATCATAATACAAGCTGTGGGCCTCGAGGGCTCGAATACAAGTGCTCGATCATAGACGAAGTCACCGGAAGCAGCAATATTCGAAATCTTGACATAAGTTAAACAAGTTTGCCTTAAGAAGGCTAGCACAAACTGGGATACAAATCGAAAGAGGCGCAGGCCTCCTGCGGATCCTCCTAACTACTCCTGGTAAATCGCCGTGGGCTGCTGCGTAGTAGTAGGCGCCTGCAGTAGTAGTCGTCATCGACGGTGGCGTCTCGCTCTGGGCTCCATCGTGCAGTCGCGACAATCGAGTAGAGATAGGGAAAAGGGGAACAAGGCAACCATGAGTACTCATCCAAAGTACTCGCAAGCAAGGAGCTACACTACATATGCATGGATATATGTGTAAAGGGCCATATCGATTGGACCGCAGAATGCCGAAATAAGAGGGGGATATCTAATCCTGTCGAAGACTACGCTTCTGGCAGCCTCCGCCTTGCAGCTTGTTGCAGAGAGTAGACTGAAGTCCTCCAAGTAGCATCTCAATGCCCTGAGAGAGAGCGGCCACCGGGTTGTATCTGGCACTTGGAAGGGTGTGTTTTATTAAGTATCCGATTCTAGTTGTCATAAGGTCAAGGTACAACTCCAAGTCGTCCTGTTACCGAAGATCACAGCTTTTCGAATAGATTAACTTCCTGCAGGGTGCACCACATAACCCAACACGCTTGATCCATTTGGCCGGACACACTTTCCTGGGTCATGCCCGGCCACGGAAGATCAACACGTCGCAGCCCCACCTAGGCACAACAGAGAGGCCAGCACGCCGGTCTAAACCTAAGCGCACAGGGGTTTGGGCCCATCGCCCAATGCACACCTGCACGTTGCGTGGGCGGCCGGAAGCAGAACTAGCCCCCTTAATACAAGAGCAGGCTTACGTTCCAATCCGTGGCGCCCGCTCGATTCTTGGCGTCATGAAGTGCTTGGTGATACCACGACGCCGAGTGCCCATATCTTTCCCACGTAGTTGGTTAGTGCGTATAGGCCCGTAGCAGGACTCGGATCAAATCCCAAGATCTCGTTAAGCGTGTTAAGTATCCGCGAACGCCGAACAGGGCCAGGCCCACCTCTCTCCTAGGCGGTCTCAATGTCGCTCCGCCTCAAACGTCCACTCGCGGGTGCTCCACAAGCCGACCCGTCTTTAGTCACCACATGTATCATGTATAAGTATATAGTATATACCCGTGATCACCTCCCGAGTGATCACGCCCCGATAGTATAGCACAGCAGACGGACAAGAATGTAGGGCCACAGATGGAAATACTAGCATCCTATACTAAGCATGTAGGATTGCAGGTAAAGGTAACAACAGTAGTAGCAAGGACAGGCTATGCATCAGGATAGGTATAACGGAAAGCAGTAACATGCTACACTACTCTAATGCAAGCGGTATAGAGTAGAATAGGCGATATGTGGTGATCAAGGGGCTTGCCTGGTTGCTCAGCAAGAGAGGGGTCGTCAACTCCGTAGTCGAACTGGGCAGCAGCAGCGTCGGTCTCGTAGTCTACCGGAGATAAGAGGGGGAAGAAACAATGAATACAATGCAAACATAAACACGACGATGTGTGACGAGACAATGAGCGGTGCTAGGTGTGCCCTAACGTGGTATGAGGTGGTACCGGTTAAGGGGAAACATCAGGAAGTATTCGGTGTTTAGCGTTACGGGCGAAAAGGATGCCGGAGGGAAAGTTGCGAGTTTGATAGGTTAGGGGGGTGTGGCGGACGAATGGGTTGCATATTCTGAGCAACTTTCATGTTGAAAATAATTTAATCCGAGTTACGGATTAAAAGATATGATTTTCTAAAGATTTTATTAATTTCTAGAATTTAATTAATTATTTAATTTAGTCTGAAAATGGAATTATGACATCAGCATGATGTCATGCTGACGTCGCCAGATCAGGGGGTTGACCGGGTCAATCTGATGGTGGGACCCGGTTGTCATCGTCTAAGACTAACTAATCAGTTTAGTTAGTCTAACTCAACTGATTAGGTTTATTAACTATAATTAATTAGGTTAACTAATCAGGATTAGTTAAGTTAATTAATTCTTTAATTAATTAATTAATGCTTTAATTATTTTATTTATTTATTTTTTAAAATCCTTTTTTTATTAAAAGCGTTACAGGCGGGCCCCTGCAGTCAAGGGCACGAAGGCCTTAGTGGGTTTGGGTCTGGTGCGGTGGCGTGGCGCCTGCAGCGCCGAGGCCACCAGAGCGCCCGGCCACGGCGGCCGCCGGAGTAGGGCGGCGCGGCGGAGTTTCGGCACCTGGCGTCAGCAGGCGAACCAGGCGGCGCTGCCGTCGCGACGAGCGGCACCGGACGAGGACGAGCGAGGCACGGGGTCGTCTGAGGGGGACGCCAGAGGACAATGACGGCGCTGGGCGCCAGACGTCGGGCGTGGCTGGCGCTGCACGAAGCGTAGCTAAGGCACGGGCGACGGGCGCGAGGGGAGTAGTGGCTGGCTGCGGGTCGAGCAGGGGCCGAGTCAGGAGGGGAGAGGAGGCCGGGTCAGCTGGATCACGGCCCGGGCGGTGTGTAGCGTGGCTGTGGCGCAGACGGCGAGGGGCGCTTTAGAGACTGGGCGGTGAGCACGGGCGAGGGGAGAGAGGGCGACGACGGAAGGGCGCGCGTGAGTGGTCATGGCGGCGCAGACCGCGTGACCGCGAGGGGGGAAACGTGCAGGGGAAGCTCACATCAAGGAGCAGGGAACGGGGCAAGGTGCTCGGTGGAGGTCGGGGAGGACGATGGGGACGAGCGCCGGAGGGGAAGGAGTCCGGTGAGGTGGCGGCGAGCTTCGGGTGGCGTCGGTGATGGCGCCTCCTCCTCGATCTGATCCAATCGGGGAGGAGGAGGAGATATTTTGGAGTGGAGGTGTCGGTGGCTAGGGTTGGACCGGGGGGAGTGGGGGGGTTTATGGGGAGATCGGCTGGGCCAAGGGGGATTTGGGCCGGCCTGGCAGGTCGTGGCCCAGTTGGGCCGGTGGCCTGCTGGGCCGGAGCCCCGGGGGGTTTCTTCCTTTTGTTTTGTTTTAGTTTTGTTTTCTTTTCTTTTATTTATTTACTTTTTCCTGTTTTAAATCAGTTTAAATTATTTAGACATTTTCTAAAAATGTGTTTACTTCACCACAATTACCTTTGTAATATTTGACAACCACCGAACATTTTAGTTTTAAATTTTGAAAACCTTTATTGTTATCATTAATTTGAATTTGAATTTCGAACGGTTCCGAATTATTGCGAGGATAGCAACAAAGAATCGAGGTGTCATGGCACGATTAAGCGTGGGATTCCGTAGCATAATTATTCAGGCGTTACAAATCTCCTCCACTACAAGAAATCTCGTCCCGAGATTTAGGAGGTAGAAGGAAACAGTGCGGGGTATTCATCACGCAGCGATCCTCGCGTTCCTGTGTGGCTTCATCTTGTAATGGTGCGACCTTGAACTTTGAGGAACTTGATCGCCTTCTGGCGTGTGCGGCGTTCAGCTTGGTCGAGAATGCGGACTGGATGCTCTTTATAGGAGAGGTCCTGTTGCAATTCGAGCACTTCATGGTCCACTGCTTGGATTGGGTCCTTGAAGCAGCGTCGGAGTTGTGACACGTGGAACACATCGTGAACCTGAGAAATGTTCGACGGAAGCTCCAGTTGATATGCCACTTTTCCACGCCTTTCCAGAATAGTGAATGGGCCAATATAGCGAGGAGCTAGCTTGCCCTTGATCCCGAAGCGGTGAGCACCCTTCATTGGTGTAATGCGAAGATAGGCCTTTTCGCCAGGTTGATAGACCATGTCTTTATGATGACGGTCATAATTACTCTTTTGGCGTGACTGAGCAGTCTTGAGATTCTCGCGAATAATGCGGACTTGTTCTTCGGCATGTTGGATAATATCCGGACCGAAGAGTGGACGTTCCCCAGTTTCTGACCAGTTCAGAGGGGTTCGACACTTTCGTCCATATAACACTTCGAAGAGGGCCATCTTCAGACTAGCTTGATAGCTATTGTTATAAGAGAACTCAGCATACGGGAGAGATTCCTCCCATTTCTTGCCAAAGGAAATAACACAAGCTTGAAGCATGTCTTCGAGAATTTGGTTGACACGTTCAACTTGCCCTTGTGATCATGCGGATGAAACGGCAATCTTGAAAGATAAGTGAGTCCCCATAGCTTCTTGAAACTTGCCCGTAATCTTGAAGTGAATAAGCTGCCACGGTGCAGGCGATAACCGGTGGAATACCGTGAAGTGAAACAATTACGACATGTAGAGAGTTGCAAGCTGACTAGCGATGATCGTTTCTTTGACCGCGGAAAATGTGCAACTTTAGAAAGCGGTCAATGACGACAAGAATAGCATCATTACCTTTACGCAATTTGGGAAATCCAAAGGATTTAAGTCCATTTCAACATGGTCCCATTTCCATTCAGGAATAGAGATAGGGTTCAGAGTTCCAGCAGGCCTTTGATGTTCTGCTTTGATACGACGACAAACGTCACATTCAGCAACATAACGAGCGATGTCTTGCTTCATGTTAGACCACCAGAATCTTTGACGAATGTCCTGGTACATCTTTGTACTACCAGGATGGATACATAGAGGCGTATCATGAGCTTCTTTCATAACTTTCTGAGTCATATTCAGGTTCTTCTCCTTACACGGCACCACTAGGCGGCCTTTGAAGTACAAGGCGCCATCATCAGCAATAGTGAAGAATGAGGGCTTTCCTTCTTTGAGGTCGCACTTAATCTTGTGGGCTTCAGAGTCATATCCCTGTATTGTCTTGATGGAGCTCACGAGATCGGGTTCGACGGCCAGGGTATAGAGGGAACCTTGGGTAACAACACGGAGATTCATCTTGCAAAACTCCGGAGGAGGGGGAGCAAGTGCACCTGGAGGAACAATATGGAGGTTCAGCTTTCTGAATTCTTCAACGAGTGAGGGCTGAACTTTGTGAACCTGGAGGTGGTTGCAGTAAGACTTGCGGCTCAAGGCATCAGCCATTACATTAGCCTTGCTTGGTGTATAGGAAATACCCAAGTCAAAGTCTGCAACAGTCTCCATCCATCTCTACTGACGGAGGTTCAGGTCTGGCTGAGTAAATGATACTTCAGACTTTGGTGGTCGGTGAAGATCTCATAGCGATTACCGAGAAGGTAATGTCGCGCCTTTGTTTAGGTGCATGGATAACTGACAAGCTCGAGGTCGTGGACTGGGTAGTTCTCTTCATGAGGGCACAATTGTCGAGAGGCATAGGCAATCACTTTGCGCTCCTACATTAGGACACAGCCTAATCCTTGACGGGAAGCGCCGCAGCAAATGATGAAGTCCTTCTTAGTATCAGGTGGAGCTAATCTTTGGGGCAGAAGTCAACTTGTCTTTGAGTGCACAGAAGCTTTCACGACATTTTTACATCCATTGGAACTTGGCGCCCTTATGCAACAGGTTAGTCGGAGGCACGGCAATCTTGGAGAAGTTCTCGACGAATCGGCGACAATAGGCTGGCGAGACCGAGAAAACTTCGACTTGCTTGACATTCTTCGGAGGAGTCCAATCAAGAATAGCCTGGACTCGTTTCGGGGTTGACGGCAATACCATCCTTAGAGATGACATGCCCAAGATAGGTTACTGGAAGCCTGAATTCACATTTGGAGAACTTGGCATAAAGTTGATGCTCTCGTAGCTTTTCCAAAGACAAGACGAAGATGTTCAAGATGTTCTTCTTCGTTCTTGGAAAATACCAGGATATCATCCGGATAAACCACAACGAACTTGTCGAGGTAATCCATGAATATATAGTTCATCAGTCGAGAGAAGGTGGCTGGAGCATTGGTTAAGCCAAAGACATGACGGTGTACTCGTATGAACCATAACGAGTCACGAATGCGGTCTTTGGGATATCCTCTTCACGAACACGGATCTGGTGGTAACCCAACCTCAAGTCGAGTTTAGAGAACACTGATGAACCAGCCAGTTGATCATATAGATCATTGATCCGAGGAAGAGGATACTTATTCTGAATGGTAGCTTGGTTTATAGGACGGTAGTCTTGGACCAATCGGTTTGTCCCATCCTTCTTCTTGACAAAGAGGGAAGGTGCTCCCCAAGGAGAGCAACTTGGGCGAATGAAACCACTGCGAAGAGACTTGTTGATTTCCTCCTTGAGCTCAAGGAGTTCATGCGGCGGCATCTTGTAGGGTCGCTTGGCTATAGGAGTGGTGCCTGGTTTCAAGTCAATGACGAATTCGACTGACTCTAGCGGGGAATCCACAGGAGTTCTTCAGGAAAGACGTCTAGGAATTCACGACGACGGGAATGTTTTCAATACCCTCGAGTGGTGCAGCGTTCAATGCATTCAATGCATAGAGCCTTGCCTCGGCATTACGAACGGGCGAGCATTGTAGCTTATTATTTCATCAGAAGGGTGTAGCAGATGGACGGTCTTGGTGGCGAAATCGATAGAAGCAGTATGCGCCTTCAACCAATCCATTCCCAGTATGAGGTCAATATTGGAAGACTTCAGAATAATGGGAGAGGCGCGAAATTCCAACCCTTTGATTTCCACAGGGACGTCGATGCCAACCATGGAGGTTTGACATTGTCCCGCGGGGTTTTTTACCACTACCGAAGTGTTCATCTGCTCACATTTAACGTCGTGCTTGTATGCAAAATCTTCTGACATGAATGAATGTGATGCACCTGTATCAAATAAAACGGATGCCGGTCTTGAATTTACGAGGAGTGTACCCATCACGATGGTTGAGCTGGTCTTGAGCTTCGTTCAGATCAATGTGGTTGGCATGAACACGACCATAAGACTTGGCGATGTTGTTGCAGGGCTGGTTGCTTCCACGGCGATTCGCGGGAAGTGCCGATTGATTACGATTCTGATTGCAATCCCTAGCACGGTGACCTGGTTGACCACACTTGTAGCATCGACCATTATTGGGAGTGGGAGCAGGAGCTCCGGGTGATGGAGCCGGAAGCCTTGGCTGCCTAGTTGGAGGAGTAGGCGGGCGAGGTGCAGCATAGGTCTGCCTTGGGGCAGGTGCATTCGGTGGTACATCTTGTTGGGAATCCATATCTTGCGCCTGCGAGGACGGGCCCGAAGATGAGCCCGTGTCACGCTTGCTGTTAGAGCTCTGGTATTCCTGCAGACCAGTTTCGACATTGATAGCTTTGTTCACCAAGGTGGCGAAATCAGCAAAGTCGTGCACTAGAAGTGCGAGCTTGATGTCAGCTTGAAGGCCGTCACGGAACTTCTCCTGTCTGCGTGCATCAGTTGCAATGTCCTCTTCAGCATAGCGAGACAAGTCCAGAAACTCCCGCTGATAAGCTTCAACAGTTTTGTTGCCTTGGGTGAGGTTGCGGAACTCACGCTTCTTCCGGTCCATGACTCCTTGAGGGATGAAGCGGGCACGAAAAGCAGCTTGGAAGTCCGGCGGTGATGATTGTTCGGTGGCTGAGTACGCCTGTGGCTGTCCCACCATTGAGCTGCGGGTCCCTTGGGAAGAAGGAAGCAAAGGTGACATAGTGGCGAGGGCTACATCAGCAGACTCCATCTCATAGGTGATGTCACGAGCCAGTCATCGATTCGAGGCTGGGTTGAGCTATGGTACACACTTGGGTTGAGGCGCATGAAATCCTGCAGAGTTACTGTGTTTGGCTGCTGGTTCATATTGGGGCGAGGAAACTGAGCCATCATGTTTTCCATGAACTGGCGATTCATCTCAAGCTGTTGGATCATACCAGCCATGTACTCAGGCGGTGGTGGGAAGTTGCCACCACGACCACGACCAGCTGGTCTAACCATCCTGCTAATATATAACAGGGGTAGTTCAGCATTTGAGAAATTTGCAAAGGACAAGAATCATTCATGATGAAACATGCATAATGAAAGCAGCACGATAGAAACTACATAGTAGTCGGCATATCATACAAAAGGGATCATGCATAGAGTTCAGTACATGAGTTCGATTACATAGACTAAGACATCATAGGCGGCACTTGTGCTCGCGAAGAATGCATCTAACACTTAACAAGCAAGCCTACATCAGTCCCACGCGGTACTGCGGAGGTAGCTGTAGCCTAAAAGCTGGTAGTGCGGCAGCGGATAGTCCTCCACGTCAGTGACCTGGGGGGCGCGGATACTATGGTGCAGAACCCGATGCTCAGGTGGTAGAAGAGGGCCAAGCGCAGGAGAGTAGCCTCCCACATCTGGCCATCCGACACCCTGGGCATCACGGTCCTGGCTGGGTAGATCGCAGAATGCGGCAGCTCTCTGGATCGGACAAAGGGGTGCAACAGCGTCAGAGCACGGTAAAGGTGCTGACGGGTGGTGTACAACTCGTGGCGAAGAGCTCAGTTAGCTCGATCCAGCCCATCGACATGCGAGAACAAAGTTACGATGGTAGAAGGGCTCTCGGGTGACGATGGAGTAGGCGGCGGTGTAGTAACCCTCCGCACCAACATCGGATGCGATAGCAATGTGCACGAAGGGGAGGTGTCCAACTCGATACTCTCCACGAAGGCGGGTAAGAGCAGCATAAGCAGCATCGTGGACTGCCATATCGATAGTCACCCCAACACCATGTGCGGTGTGCAAGACCTGATGGTGGAGTCATACTCCCGAGAGTAGAGGTGGACGATGGCTTGGTACTGCTCTGGTTAAAGTCCCGGTACTCCTCGGAGGCGGTGTACTCGAGGTGCCGGCGATAACCGGATAGGTCATCATATCAACTAGCACGACGGTGATCCCGAGGCACCAATGGCCATCGTCTGCGGCGCACGACCTGCCTCGTGGGTTCCATCTCGAAAACAAAGATGTTTCAAAGGAGTCAAATGACGGTGTGGAAATTGATCAAAATACAATTCCAAGGAATAACTATGGCTTTATCCAACTTTGGGGTGAATGTGGTCACGGGATCCTAGTGTTAGTTAGTAAATTCGTTTAACCCGAGTAGAAGAGAGTTCGAGTCCCGGTGGGTAAAGGTCGAGGAGTAAAGATCCTAGTACCACCCGATGGCGGCGTGGGCCCGTAAGGCACACAGCCAAGTTAGTAAAAGTTTTTGCAATGTCTAGACTCGACTTGACCAAGGAGTGTGGAAGGGTATTCCTACAGCAGTCGGCTCGATACCAACTCAGACGCCCCGATTCAATCGTACACTAATCATACATGCAAACGTGTACGATCAAGATCGAGGACTCACGGAAGATATCACAACACAACTCTAAAAATAAAATAAGTCATACAAGCATCATAATACAAGCCGGGGGCCTCGAGGGCTCGAATACAAGTGCTCGATCATAGACGAAGCCGTGGAAGCAACAATATCTGAGTACATACATAAGTTAAACAAGTTTGCCTTAAGAAGGCTAGCACAAACCAGGATCTGGTCGAAGAGGCGCAGGCCTCCTGCTGGATCCTCCTAACTACTCCTGGTCGTAAATCGCTGGGCTACATGTAGTAGTAGGCGCCTCCAGTAGTAGTAGTCGCCATCGACGGTGGCGTCAGCTCGCCTGGGCTCCATCGTCAGTCGCAAAGAATCGAGTAGAGATAGGGGAAAAGGGGAACAAGGCAACCGTGAGTACTCATCCAAAGTACTGCAAGCAAGGAGCTACACTACATATGCATGGATATATGTGTACAGGGGCCATATCGGTGGGACTGAAGCTGCAGAATGCTTAGGAATAAGAGGGGGATATCTAATCACTGCCGAAGACTACGCTTCGGCAGCCTCGCCTTCTTGACTTGTTGCAAAGAGTAGATCAAGTCCTCCAAGTAGCATCACATAGCAATAATCCTACCCGCGATCCCCTCCTCAATGCCACGAGAGAGAGCGACCACCGAGTTGTATGTCGGCACTTGGAAGGGTGTGTTTTATTAAGTATCCGGTTCTAGTTGTCATAAGGTCAAGGTACAACTCCAAGTCGTCCTGTTATCAAGATCACGGCTATTCGAATAGATTAACTTCCTGCAGGGTGCACCACATAACCCAACACGCTTGATCCCATTTGGCGGACACACTTTCTGGGTCATGCCCGACCGTGGAAGATCAACACGCCGCAGCCCCACCTAGGCACAACAGAGAGGCCAAAGACGCCGGTTCAAACCTAAGCGCCGCAGTGCAGGCCCATCGCCCAATGCACACCTCCATGTTGCGTGGGCGGCGAAGCGTAACTAGCCCCTTAATACAAGAGCAGGCTTATGTTCCAATCCGGCGCCGCCGCTTCGGGCCGTCACACGAAGTGCTTTGGCCGATACCAACGCTGAAAGTGCCCATATCTTTCCCACGTAGTTGGTTAGCGCGTATAGGCCCGTGAGCCGACTACGATCAAATACCAAGATCTCGTTAAGCATGTTAAGTATCCGCGAAGCATGAGCAGGCGGGCCCACCTCTCTCCTAGGCGGTCTCAACCTGCCATCGCTCCGCCTCAAAAGGTCCACTCATGGTGCTCCACAAGCCGACCCATCTTTAGTCACCACATGTATCATGTATAAGTATATAGTATATACCCGTGATCACCTCCCGAGTGATCACGGCCCGATAGTATAGCACAACAGACGGACAAGAATGTAGGGCCACAGATGGAAATACTAGCATCCTATACTAAGCATGTAGGATTGCAGGTAAATGTAACAACAGTGGTAGCAAGGACATGCTATGCATCAGGATAGGTATAACGGAAAGCAGTAACATGCTACACTACTCTAATGAAAGCAGTATAGAGTAGACTAGGCGATATCTGGTGATCAAGGGGGCTTGCCTGGTTGCTCCGGCAAGAGAGAGGGGTCACAACTCAAGAGTCGAATCGGGCAAGAGTAGCGTCGGTCTCGTAGTCTACCAAAGATAAGAGGGGAAGAAACAATGAATACAATGCAAACATAAACACGCATTTACGCGTGACGACAATGAGCGGTGCTAGGTGTGCCCTAACGTGGTATGAGGTGGTACGATTAAGAAACATCCGGAAGTATTCCGGTGTTCCGAGCTGCAAGAGCCGAGGGGGAAAGTTGCGAGTTCGATAGGTTAGGGGGTGTGGCGGACGAACGGGTTGAAAATAATGCAAGCAGTATAGAGTATCCGGAATCGTCTCGTCGTTCTGAGCAACTTTCATGTTGAAAATAATTTAATCCGAGTTACGGATTAAAAGATATGATTTTCTAAAGATTTTATTAATTTCTAGAATTTAGTTAATTATTTAATTTAATCCGAAAATGGAATTATGACATCAGCATGATGTCATGTCGACGCTGCCAGTCGATCAGGGGTTGACTGGGTCAATCTGATGATGGGACCCGGTTGTCATCGTCTAAGACTAACTAATCAGGTTTAGTTAGTCTAACTAAAATGATTAGGTTTATTAACTATAATTAATTAGGTTAACTAATCAGGATTAGTTAAGTTAATTAATTCCTTAATTATTTTATTAATTTATTTTTTTTAAATCCTTTTTTTTATTAAAACGTTCTGGGGGCGGGCCCTACAGTCGATGTACAGAGGCCTTAGTGGGTTTGGGTCAGCGTGCGCGAGTGGCGTGGGCGCCCGTGTGCGCCGAGGCCACGGGAGGCGCCCGGCCACGTGGCGGCGGAGTAGGGCGGCGGGCGACGGTTTCGGCACGAAGCGGCACGGACAAGGACGAAGCGAGGCACGTGGTCGCCGGAGGGGACGCCGGCAGAAGCGGCAGGCAGCGCGCTGCGTCGGCGTGGCAGCACGAAGCGCAATGGCACGGCAGCGCGAGGGAGGTAGTGGCTGGCTGCGGGTCGGCGGCGTCGCGGGGAGAGGAGAGGAGGCCGGGTCGCTGGATCACGGCAGGCGGTCGGGTGTAAGCGTGGGCGGCGCGACGGCGAGGGGCGCGTCTGGAGACCGGGCGGTGAGCACGGGCGAGGGGAGAGAGGGCGGCAGCGGAAGGGGCGCGGTGAGTGGTCATGGCGGGCGCATGGTGATCGCGAGGGGGAAACGCGTGGAGGGAGAAGCTCACATCAAGGAGCAGGGAACGGGGCAAGGTGCTCGGTGGAGGTCGGGGAGGACGATGGGGACGAGCGCCGGAGGGGAAGGAGTCCGGTGAGGTGGCGGCGAGCTTCGGGTGGCGTCGGTGATGGCGCCCTATTCCTCGATCCCGATCCAATCGAGGGAGGGAGGAGATATTTTGGGTGCGGGGGGGAAAGTGTCGGTGGCTAGGGTTGGACCGGGGGGAGTGGGGGGTTATGGGGAGGCCGGCTGGGCCAAGGGGGATTTGTGGCTGGCGGTCGTGGCCCCATTGTGCGGTGGTTCTTTGGGCGGAGCCCGGGGGTTTCTTCCTTTTGTTTTGTTTTAGTTTAGTTTTGTTTTCTTTTATTTATTTACTTTTTCCTGTTTTAAATCAGTTTAAATTATTTAGAAATTTTCTAAAAATGTGTTTACTTCACCACAATTACCTTTGTAATATTTGACAACCACCGAACATTTTAGTTTTAAATTTTGAAAACTTTTATTGTTATCATTAATTTGAATTTGAATTTCGAACGGTTCCGAATTATTGCGAGGATAGCAACAGTAACCGAGGTGTCATGGCACGATTAGCGTGGGATTACTGTAGCATGATTATCCGGGCGTTACAATCCCCCTACTTCTTCTCCTCTTCTGACGAACAAACAAACACCTGAGTGTTTGGGGCTGTTGTTGGAACTCACTTTTTTGATTTTGGGAGAAAAATCAGTGCACTGCATCTATTGCGGTTTCGGTTTGCTATTTATTTTTGCATGATATAATGAAAAATCGGTCGTCATAGTAGTTCAAATATTGTGCATTGTCTCGTGGTTCCTGAAGCAGGCTGTTGCAGGTGCGGTTATGTTCTGGAGCGATTTATGTGAATGCAGTCCACTAGCAGACGCATGCGTGCACCCCCCCCCCTGTGGAGCAATTTATGTGAATGTAGTATGGTTAGATATGATGCTCACATAATCTGCTAGATGTGCAGCTCACTATACATAATTTTGCAGCTCGGGAAGGAACAAGATGAGCAGCTGACTGTACATAATTGTGCAGCTCGCTGGACCGTGTTTGGAGTTCTAAAAAAAGTGCATCCCCTTAGTGGTTCACCTTGTAGAAAAAGAGAAAAAAAATCCCCACGGGAGGTTCACTTCTTTCTTGAATACAATTTGTTTTGTTTGTGAGACGATTGGAAAAAGTATATCACTCCAATTTGTGTAGCAGCTCGTTACCCCTATGTATGAAGTGCTATTTTTTTCGTGTGTTCAGTCGATTACATCAACACATGCAGTGTGTTTGGTCCTTGGATGAGGTTCACTTTTGAGAGTGCTGCTGCTCACTTGCACAAAGCATGGAAGTGTGAAAAAAATTAGCGAAACAAAAAATAGTAATGTGGTTCACTTCCATATATGTCGAGGTTCGTTTGCACTCGTGTCTGCGGTCCACTCTCGTTCATAAAAAATGTTTAAAAAAAGAAAATAAAAACTCGTTCGAGAAAATTTACGTCCAACAAAAAGAAATCATGAAGTTCGCTTGACTTTCTGATGCAGTGCGGTTTTCCGTTCGAAGCAGTGCGTTTTTCATAAAAAATGACGACAAAAACTCACAAAATCTCGTCTAAGAAAAGTTACGCCCGACAAGAAAATCATGAAGTTCACTTGACTCTTTGATGTAGTACGCTTTTTCGTCTAAAAGCAGTGCAGTTTTCTTCCTCGTCTTCAAAAATTTACATCCCACAAAATGGAAACCATGCAGTTCTCCTGCCCGTCTAGTGTAGTGCGGCATTTCGTCCGAAGCAGTGCGGTTTTCAGTCGGATGAAGTACGCACGTCGATTTGGGTGTCGCGAAAAACAGAGTGTCCGCATTTCGTTAATTTAAAACTGCTCTTAAACCGTAAAGAATTAGAGAGAGTGTTCTACATGAAAAAGTTGCGCCTCGTCGATACCTTTCCAACGGCATATCGTTTGAATCATTCCGAGCAGCGGTTTGTAAAAATTGCGCGAAAAACAGCAGCTGCCACTCGTCGTCCGCCACACGATTTTTCAAAATTAACTTAAAACCGCAAGGAATCTCAAAAATATTGCAACATATGGAAGTTGCGCCTCGTCCATAGCTTTTCAACGATATATTACACGCCTCGTTTTGACAAACGGTTAAAAAACTGGAGCGATTTGAAAAAACTTGAAAAACAGAATTCCTTGATTTAGTAAATTCAAAACTGCTCTTAAACTGTAACGAATTAGAGAAAATAATAGATATGAAAATATGCGCCTCGACGATATCTATCCAACGGCGTATCGTTTGCTTCATTCCGACGAGCAGTTTAGAAGAAGACGCGAAAAAGCGCTCGCTGCCACTCGTCATGGGCCGCACCATTTTCAAAACTGCTCTTAAACCGTGTGTAATCTCGAAAAGTGTTTAACATGTCGAAGTTGCGCCTAATCCATAGCTTTTCAACGGTATATTGCACGCCTCATTCCGATCAATGGTTAAAAAAGTAGAGCGAAAATAGTACCGAAAAAATAACGCGTGCAATTTTTTCCGATGAGAAGTTCACTCGTGTGACTAGTACAGCACACTTGGTTCAAAGAATGACGAGCACTTGCGTTCAGCGTGCAGTGCAGAAGTGGTGTGCAGAATAGTTATTCTGCTAATATTATATATATATATATATATATATATATATATATATATATATATATATATATATATATATATATATATATATATGAGTAGGATTTTCTACAAGTGCTTGTCACAGAACTAGTTAAGGATTTCAACGGTGCAAAAGTTCACAAAAATTCTGAAAAAAATAATGAACCAACACACCTATAATATAACATGATCCAATGGAGGGATTAAACAAAATACGACTGTATGTGTCCTGGACAAAAAAACAAATAGTTCATTATATATTTATGTCGCAGTGAGCTGAAATGCTTATTATTTTTGCGGAGGACACATAGATGCATATTTTGACAATCCCTTCGTTGGATCATCTTATTACATTAGAGAGATGCTCCCATATTTATTTCATATTTTTTGATAACTTCTAAACCGTTAAAAGTTTATATATATATAGGTAAAATTGTGTCTACCATAGCTGGCCACATATATATTTTTGTGTCATTAAAATTTTATCTTTTTAAAATTTAAAAATATATATATATATATATATATATATATATATATATCTCCTTTTTTATACTCCCGGGAGTATGTACTCCCATCCTCAATATACCTCTCGTACGCATTGATTATACCCATCTATCATTGTTAATATACTTTATTAAATATTCTAAGATAACCCAATACGAGTTTGATTAAAAAAATATCATTTGTGATGTACTTTTTATAATATACCTTTTTTCATGTACGAACAATTCAGTATATATGTACCCTTAAAAAATATGTACACTCACATGTTTTTTTATGAAACTCATTTTGGGGTATCTAGTAATTATTTGTGAAGTATATTAAAAATAATAAAAAGGTACTCCCTCCGTTCCTAAATAATTGTCTTTCTAGAGATTTCAATAAGTGACTACATATGGAGCAAAATGAGTGAATCTACACGCTAAAACATGTCTACATACATCCGTATGTTGTAGTCCATTTGAGATAGCTAGAAAGACAACTATATGGGAACGGAGGGAGTATGAAAGATTCATCTATGGGGTATATGAGGTGCAGGAGTACGTACTCCCAGGAGTACACAACCATTTTCCTATATATATATATATATATATATATATATATATATATATATATATATATATATATATATATATATATAGGGTGGGTCTATTATGATAACACCCTTAAGAGTCTTATTATGATAACACCCGAGCTTATTCTGAAAACACTGGCGAGCCGACCCGTAGCTACAAATTGACCCCAAAAGCAACGGAGCCGAACTGCTCGCGTAAAATAAAAGCCCTGCCTTATCCTCTCATGCCCACTCCCTCTATGTCTCTCCACGACCCCGCCTCTCATCCCGCAACCACCCCTGCGCCTTGGCTACCCTCCCACCGCCGAACCGCCACCTCCCTCGCTGCCCAGCCGCCAACCTTCACCCGGCCACCACCCCTCCCCACGCCGGCCTCCTCCCCTTCCCCTGCACCCGTGGCGGCGCGCCACGCTCCTCCGCCTAACCCCGCCACCGGCCCCCTACTACCTCCGACCTCCTCCCCCAATCTACCTCCCCGCGCCGGATCCATCAGTGGGCGACCACCTCCCCCAATGACGGCTCTGTCCAGATCGAGGTGCGGGCGGCCATGACTTGCCGCTGACGGGCGCGACCGGCACCGTTCCCGCTCGATCTCGTGCCTCCTTCGTGCCCCCACCCGGCGACCTTCTCCCCCAACCAGATCCGGCGTCTTGCTCGCCCTCTTCACCTCCTTTCCCATGGCGCGCCAGCAGGCTGCTTCCACGGCTAGATCCGGCAGTGGTCGTCTCCCTGGTCCTTCTCCTCATCCTCTCCGGCGGTGGTGGCGTGGTAGGGCTCTCCGGCCAGCCCGGTCGTTTTGCCATCTTTTTCCCCGCTACTCATCCATCCCCTCCTCTCTGTTTTGCAGATCCGGAAGACATCCAACGTTGACAGAGGGTGGTGACCCCTCTTCCAGCTACCTTTTGCGGCGTGCACCGCAGGCGACGGCGGCGTAATCGCTGCGGCGGCATGCACCGCAGACGATGGTGCAAAGGCACCTCACCATGCAGTCTTTGTTAGGAAGAGTTTTTTCTTTCTATTTTCTGGATTTTGCTTGTGCAGTTCAGCTAGATCCCATGAAAGCAGGTCGCGTGCCACGATGTGGTTCTCATCCATAGCCACCTCATGCGGTCTCTCCTTTGGGCGCCGGATTCCGAGCGGATGGCGGGTGGAGCTGCCCACCTTGCACCGCAGCATGGTGTTTCCATTCACGGGGTCCCTCCTCCTCTAATCCCTTTTCCTTTCTTGCAATGCATCAGGCGTTTAGCCCGAGCACCCTCGCCGCTCTCTCCTTGCCGGAGAAGTATGGCAGCGTGCTGGCTTGCACTCCTGTTCCGGCGGCGGCCACCGTTGGCAAATCCTGTGTTCCTCTTAACCTGTGTCTGGTCTTTTTGACTAGAGCACGTTCATATGCCCAGGTCCAATGTGCCCTGCTATAGCCACATTTCTAAAAATATTTGTCGACAAAGATGCTATTGTTTATTTTATCTTTTCTAGTGTTTTTCCAGAAAAACTGATGAGTGAATTGGGTGCAGTGCAGTTCAGAAGCTTCCGTCGAGTATATTTTCTAGTGCGTTGATGCAGTTTGTTGAGAGTGAGCCCTCACAGTCTCCGGCATGAGACGTGGAGTGTAGTGCACGCGTTCGTGCAGTACGGTGGTGGTGCTAATGTAACAAGTGCGGTGAGCTCCTTGCCGTGATCCTTTTCGTGGGCTCCTCAACGACGCCGGAGTGGACGGATGATGGGTTCAGGTTGGCGATGGCTCCGGTTGCCCAGGGCGAGGGGGACCTCTCTGCAGCTCACTGAACTTTGTTTTGCAGCTCACTGAAAGTTTGTTTGTAGCTCGCTTGCTCGTATAGTGCATGGGAAACGCCTCCGTGCATTTCAAGCAATCGCGTGCGTGTAGTACGGCGGCAACGCAAAGCATTTGCAATCTTGCTATGTTAATGCGTGCAGTTCATTGCATTATACAAAAAGTGTAGTTGGGTTGTATTTTGTGTGTGATTGTAATGTGGAGACAGAAAACGGACTATTTGTGGGGATTACTCAATCTTTTCTTTCTAAAAGCAGTGCGCTTGACCAGTTCATGCAGGCCGGTATCACCAGTATTTTTTTTTTGAAAAATGGAACGAAGATACAACAAAAAGATTGAAGTAGTTACTCCAATTTGTGTAGCAGCTCATCACCCCTATGTATGAAGTGCAATTTGTTTCGTGTGTCTCAAAAATTAGTAGACTACTTCAACACGTGCAGTGCGTTTGGTCCTCGGATGTGGTTCATTTTTAAGAGTGATGCTGTTCACTTGCACTTAACATGAAACTAAAAAATTTAACGAAACAACAAGGGAGTAATGCGGTTTACTTCGATATATGATGTGGTTCACTTGCCCTAGTCTCTGCGGTCCACTCTCATTCATAAAAAAATAAAAAAAAAGGACAACAAAAACTCGTATGAGAAAAATTACGTCCGACAAAAGAAATTATGCAGCTCGCTTGCCCGTCTGATGCAGTGCGGTTTTCATTCTAAAGCAGTGCGGTCGGCCGTACGATATTGTTCATCCCGTTAAGTGCGAAAACATTGTTACGGAAACGAAAAAAAAGTAATGCGGTTCATTTCTTGATAGTGTTGTGGTTCATTTACACCCGATGTGAAGTGCACTCTACTTTCTCGTCCTTAAAAAAATTACGTTTGAACAAAAGAAACCATGCAGTTTCTCTACCCGTCTGATGCAGTGCGTTTTTTCGTTCGATGCAGTGCGGGTTTCAGTCGGATGAAGTACCCACGTCGATTTGGGTGTCGCGAAAAACAGTGTCCGCATTTTGGTAATATGAAAACTGCTCTTAAACCGTAATGAATTAGAGAGAGTGTTCTACATGAAAAAGTCGCGTATCGTCGATATATTTCCAACGGCATATGATTTGAATTATTCCGACCAGCCGTTCGTAAAAATTTCGCGAAAAAACAGCCGCTGCCTCTCGAAGTCAGCCGCACGATTTTCAAAATTAACTAAAAATTGTAAGGAATATCAAAACCATGTCAACATATGAAAGTTGCGCTTTGTCTGTAGCTTTCCAATGGCGTATCATATGTCTCGTTTCGACAAACAGTTAGAAAACTGGAGCAAAAACAATACCGAAAATTTCAAAAAAAATTGAAAAACAGAGTTCCGCAATTTAGTAAATTTGAAACTGCTCTTAAACCGTAATGAATTAGAGAAAGATTTATATATGAAAAAGATGCGCCTCGACGATATCTATCCAACGGCGTATCATTTGCTTCGTTCTGACAAGCGGTTTAGAAAAAAACGCGAAAAAACACTCGCTACCACTCGTCATCCGCCACACTATTTTCAAAACTGCTCTTAAACCGTGTGGAATCTCGAAAAGTGTTCAACATGTCGAAGTTGCGCCTAATCCATAGCTTTTCAATGATATATTACATGCCTCATTCTGATAAACGGTTAAAAAATTAGAGCGAAAACTGTGCCGAAAAAATAACGCGTGCAGTTTTTTCCGACGAGAAGTTCACTAGTCTCTATTGCAGTGCTCGTCGTCAAAATGATGCAGTGCGCTTCTGTTGAGCGTGCAGTGCCGAAGTGGTGTGCAGAATAGTTATTCTGCTAATATTAGCATAATAGACCGTCTGTATATATATGAAATTGTTAATGTGAAATTTTGAACTTGACAGCGCAGCTACACAAATGAGTTCTACAAGCAGAGGGAGCCGAAAGGCAAGTCTTTTATGCTGCTCCATTGTTGGGCTTTGCTCCACAATAATGAGAAGTGGAGGACATGAACTATGACGCAAATCCAACCAAAGAAGAAGGCTAAATCATCATCAGCTGCAGAAGTGCACAACAATGACGATATCAGTGATGATGTTGATGAAGTCCCAAATCCTAATCCCAACACGACTCCAAGCATCACTGCGAAGAGGCCACCCAAAACGAGATGTGAGAAAGATAAATAATAATGGAGTCAACATAGTTATGTTCAAGAATACCGTGAAACAGATCATAACAAGAACAAATAAGTTGGAGGAAATGAATAAACAAGAGAAGGAAATGAGGTGGTCCGAGGCAAAGGCAATGGAGGAGCGCAAGGCGACAATCAAAGAAGAGAAGCTAAGACTTGACGAGTCGCCGCAATATCTTGAGATGATTAAGGCACAAATTATAGCATTCAAGATAGCAGGGTGTAGTGAGTGGATGACAATGGAAGTGGGAATGGGAATGGTGATGGGAGTCAGGAGTGATGCTCTATGTTTGATCTTCATGTTTATGCTTTATGTTTGATGATTTCCATGTGTTAGGTGAACCATGTATTGCATGTTTGATCTTCTTGTTATGTTTCTTTCAATCATTTGGACCATTTGTTATGTCTACTTGGAATCATTTTACCAGATTTGTTATGTTTCAATTTGACTTTCATTTTTGAGTCTAATTTCATAAATTGTAGGTTGGAAAAGATGTTCAATTATGTGTGTCCAAAATAACATTACTTGACTTACTATATTGATAGAATAGATATGCATATTCCATTTATATTTTTTAAAGAGAAACAGAAAAAATAAATTATTGAGAAGATGTTGCCTTGGGAGCCGTTGGATGGAGCCCCAGATTGCCGCCCAATCTCTTCCATGTGAGTGCCAGCCTTTGCAAGAGGGCTAGTGTTGCGCTCGATACTATGTAACAGGAGCCTTGTTGTAATCTTCCCTAAACTGTTTCCTTTGAAACAAGACCCATATGGCATAAGCGCACCGCAACCACCATTGCAATATCACACATGCTTCAAACACATAGCCCCTGTTTTTTTAAATGAAAAATGAAAATTGTTTTTTTAATTCTTGTAATTTTTTTCAATCTTTTGAAATTTATAATTTTTTAACTTTGAATATTTTTTCAGAGAGAGCTATGCTCGGCTCGGCTCAAGCCAAGTTGTCCCTCTCATCACTTAACACATAGGACCGGCACATCGTATTTCTAATTAAGTGACTAAACAAAGAAATTTGTGGTTTTACTGATTAGTCGTAGATCTGTGTTTTTTTGTTAAAATCCCCTAGATTTGTGGTTTTTGTTACCTTAGCCCCAAATGTTGTTTATCTGTGCAATTTCCTCATTCAGAAACATAGCACCCATTGCAGACCGTTGCAACGCCACACATGTTTTAGAACATAGCCTTGTTGCGGCGCCGCCCTCTGCCAAGACCCGTGGTACTGGCGCCCGCCTGCAGCTTCCACTTTTACAATAGCATGGTGGTCGGCCAGGCATCTACCTTGTGAGGTAGGCATTGCAGTCCTCGTTGGCCCATGCATTGGAAGCCTGGATGGAGCAAGGCCTACTATGTTGGGAGGGCACAAATCTGGAGCTTGTTGTTTAGGGAGCAGCCGATGTGAGCGGAGATAGAGATAGATAGATAGATATATAGATAGATAGAGAGACAGAGAGAGAGGGAGAGATGGATAGGAGAGAACGAGATAATATATGGTTTCACGAAGCTTCCAACTCCTACACTCTGCCTTCACGTGGTCCATTTTATCGAAACAATCCAACCACCCGCTACGTGGCAGACGAGCTGTTCGCCATATAACTTTATCGTTGAAGTTAATAAAAGGACGTCAATAACACCCATACGTTTGTCCTAGGGACCTTCCAGACCGAACGATAGTTCACTATGAGGGATCGTTCCCCACGAATGATTTTGTTTTACAGGGCAACCCCACTGCGCGAACGCCTCCTCGTCGCTAGGCCTTTTCCCTTCAAAAATCGAAAAGGAGCAAAAAGCCCAGTAACAAAACAAATGCAAAGTCTCAGATTTTTTTGACAAATAAAAGCCTAGTTTTGCTCTACTACGAAAAAAATGCCATCAACTTTGAAATCATAAAAAATGCCATGGAAAATTCCAAAAAATTGCCATTCAATTTTGACCAAACTATTTATGATTTGCCATGATATTAGTTTTTTTACAATGGCAAGGTTTTATTTGATTCTGAATAAAAGCACGGAAAAGTTGCTATGGCAAAAATTCAAAATTGCCATGGAATAACAATATGTTCGGAAAATGGCATGGACTAAAATGTTCTATATATATCAAGATCCATAGACTAAAAATATATTCCATGACCCATACACTATAAAAGCCATGATGCATGTGCTATAATTGCGATGGGAATGACAACTTTGTTGGAGATGTACTATATACCATGATCCATAGACTAAAATATGCATAGACTATAATTTCATGTCATGATCCATAGACTACAAATGTAGACTGAAAAATGCAATGATCCATATAGTAAAATTTCCATGGTCCCGTGAAAAAGAAAAATTTCATGTTTCAAAGAAAAAGGTAGAAAATTAGCCATGGTACATATAGTAAAAATTGCCACGATCCTTAAACTACATTTGACATGCTACATGAAAGTAAATTGCCATGGTACGAATTAAAAGTATTTTTTGCCATGTTGCAAAAGAAGAAGAAAATTTCCATGATCCATAAACTACATTTTCATGCTCGAACAACTTAATTTGCCATGGTCCAATAAACATTGCGATGGTATTAAACAAGAAAACTGAGGAGTAAAACTAATGTTGCCATGGGCCATGGCAACTTTGTTCGAAAATGTTCTATATATCATCATGCGTGGAGTACAAAATGTCATGATCCATACAATATAATTCCCATGATACATACATTAAGTTTGCCATGGTCCTGTTCAAAAGAAAATTTACCATCTTGCAAAAAAGTAAGAAAATTTGCCATGGTCCACATAATTAGGAAATTGCCATGCTCCATAAACTAGATTTGCCATGATGCATACACTAAGTTTGCCATGGTCCCTTTCAAAATGAAAATTTGCCCTGTTGTAGAAAATGAAGAAAATTTGCCATGGTCCATATAATTAGAATATTGCCATGCTCCATAAACTACATTTGCCATGATAGGTACACTAAGTTTGCCATGGTCTTATTCAAAAATAAAATTTGCCATGTTGCAAAAAAGGAATAAAATTTGCCATGTTCGATATAATTAAAAATTTTCATGCTCCATAAACTACATTTGACATGGTCCCGTTTAAAAAGAAAATTTTCTATGTTGCAAGAAAGGAATAAAATTTGCCATAGTCCATATAATTAAAATACTGTGCTCCACAAACTACATTTGCCATGATCCATTAAACTAAATTGCCATGGTCCAAACAAAAGTAATTTTTGGCCATGTTGCGAACAAAACAAAATGGCACACTCCATATACAATATTGCACATCTAAGTAGTACACATGATGTGAATTGTAAAATATCATTGCACATTAACATGATGGCAACCATAGAATATCATTGCACATTAACATGATGAAAGAAAGTTTGAATAATACTCATGTAAATGAACTAAAATTGCCATGGAAACATGTTTAAGTTGCCATGGCAATGATTCTTAAGCCAACATGGCAACTTCACGACAAGAGAGAGAGAGAGAGAGAGAGAGAGAGAGAGTTTCAAGATTTTTTTCCATGGCAAAAAGGTTGTAAGAAATTCTAAAATGGGAAAATTGTATTGGGTGACATGGAAAATTTGTATCCAGTGAAATGTTTTGGTGGCATGTCAATAGTTTTAATATTTTTCCCATGGAAAAACATTTAACAAATTTTGCCATGGCAAAAAATGTATTAGTAGCAAAGACAAATGGAAATTGAAAATACTAGGGCAATGATTCTTAAGCCACCATGGCAACTTCACAACAAAGAGAGAGAGAGAGAGAGAGAGAGAGAGAGAGAGAGAGAGAGAGGGAGAGAGAGAAGTCATGGTAATACTAACTTCCTAAACAATCAAGTCGAAAATTGATAAACTCCGTGTTTGTGACATCGCAAAAGTTTCAAGATTTTTGCCATGGCAAAAAGGTTGTAACAATTTTAACATGGAAAATTTGTATTGGGTGACATGGCAAAAATTGTATTGGTGACATGGCAAATGTTTTAACATTTTTGTGATGGAAAAAGATGTAGGATTCAAACATTTTGTCAATTGCCGTTGCAACATTTGTATTAGTTTCCGCGTGAACAAAAGGATTTGTGTTAGTAGCAAAGACAAACAAAATTGAAAATGCCATGGCAACAAGATTGAAGTTAGCCATTGGAACGCATGTAAAAGTAGCCATTGTGTTATTGCATGAATACATAATTATTCTCCGATTAGTACATGGAAAATAACAAAGCTATGACATCAAATATTCTTATGATTAGCCATGAGAAACAAAAAAAAATTAGTTCCAATCATAAGATGAAATTGCCATGGCAAATGTTGGGACAAGGCAAATTTTGAGACGTGCAAAAACTAAGACTTGTCAGATGTCCATACAAAAATGTCATGTTAGCATTTACTCTTACTTATGCCATTGGACAAAGAAACTAACAAATTCAAAAAAAATCCAGCTAAATATGGCCAAAATGATGTATATCAAACATTAATTTCGTGCCATACCCCATCTAAAACAACTGCCATGTTAAACAATAATTTTGCATGTTTCGGCAGCTAAATTTCTTGCCATACCCCATCTAAAACAATTTCCATGTGGTCTCCATTCTAGTTATCTTTTTGCCATACACGACAAAAAAATTTGACACAAAAAAGCATGGCAAAAACCCTAAAAACATGGCAATTTCCAGTAATTTGAAAACATTGCAACTAATGTTGATTACATGATTTGGAACATGGCAATTTTGTTGATTCCAGCCGACCTTCATGGGAGGGGATGGTTGGTTCCATTCACAAGCGATAGGGGGATGGAGTAGGAAGAGAATGTAGATGTGATGAGGGAGGGAGTGATAACCCACAAGTATAGGGGATCGCAACAGTTTTCGAGGGTAGAGTATTCAACCCAAATTTATAGATTCGACACAAGGGGAGCGAAAGAATATTTGAACGTATTGCAGGTGAGTTGTCAATTCAACCACACCTGGAGATTAATTATATGCAGCAAAGTGATCAGTAGCAAAGTAGTTTGATAGTTTGATAGTAGTGACAGCAGCAACGGTAATAGTAACAGTGTTAGCAGTAATTTGTGGCAAGTGTAAAAATGATGATAGCAATAGTAATGCAGCAAGATAAATAAGGATAAATTCGTAGGCATTGTATCGGTGACTTGTTGGATGATATTCATCATGAGACAGTTATAACCTAGGGCGATACGGCACTAGCTCCAGTTCATCGATATAATGTACACTACTGCAGGATGCTGCTAACGCGACACTACGATCAGAGACCCTTCGAGAAACTATGTGCGATGCAAGAATCACAAACGGTGCTGTATGAAAACCTTCAGAAATGTACAAAATGTTTGCGATGACAGATGCATCAAACACGGTTCAGGTTTTAGTTGCGTGTGCGATGAAGGGCATACATTCTAGTTCAATTAACTATTTGCGATGAGGAGGAACAAAAGAAACGGTCAGCCAGATGAAGGCGTGTGCGATACACAGCATACGGTTTACTCGGATGAACTGTTTGTGATTAGGCAACACAAAAGAAACGGTCAGCCATATGTAGGTGTTTGTGATATACAGCATACGGTTCACTCGGATGAACTGTTTGTGATTAGGCAACACAAAAGAAATGGTCAACCAGATCAAGGTGTGTGCGATATACGCATGCGGTTCACTCGGCCCTTGTCGTCAGTGTGTGACCTCTCTGGCAACCGTTCGCTCCCCAGGCGCCTCTTCGTGTACCGTGGAAATCGTCCACCGCCTCTTCGCCTTTCCCTCTCGATTTGTAACTGTTGTCGCACACTCTTCCTCCCTACTCCATTCGCCTTCACCCTTCCTTCTGCCATTGTTCGATCATCTTCTCCATGGAGGGAACAGGCCAGAAACGACCCCATTATTCTTGCCTCGATCTGAATGATGACGCGGTGGAGGCACTCATTGATCGGTGCGACGTCATCACCTCGACTAGCATGCAGGTTCGTTCAAGACCATTCTCGACTCAACTAATAACATCATTACAAGGTACCCAAGGGTCCAGGAGCGGTTTGATCTCCCCTATCTTCTTTGCCGTGACCCTGCTGACTGGCGCGGGGACGAGGGAAGCCTCGCCTTGTGCAAGTTGATGCCGCTTGATGATGATATGTATGATGTTTAGATGTCATCGCTTGAGGGCAAGGCTTGGGCAGGTGCAAATGGAGATTAGGTTGTTTACATTGGGTACAACTGCAAGTGGGAACTTGTGAATGTGTACATTCGTCACCGGGTTCCACTTTCAAAAATCTCAGATGACTGCTAGAGGTTGAGTACACCGGTATTCTATGTGAGTTCAAATACGATCATGGTGACTGTCGTTTACGAAAGATAGCAATTTGTCGAGTTCCCAGCCGCTATTGGGATTACTCGAACTATGAAGTTATTGCTATCTTCGACAAGCTTGTTGCCTTCCTTACTTCCACGCCTCGATGGATATTGCTCAAAAATCAATTTCTGTACACGGATTAGTACTGTGATGCAATTCAATATGGGGGTCTTGTGTTTGCTGCCACCACTCATGGCATTGTTTTTGCATGGAATCATCATGCTTTCGGTACGTTTGTCTTCCACCGTAATTATAATTGTTTCATCCACATGCATGCGGGTTAGCTAGTTTCCCTTTACTAATTAATTAATCTTCTTGTGTTTCCAAGGACCTGTGAACATTCCACCACCTATACTTTTAAATTTTTATAACCAAGGGGGAGATGACGATGCTGATGATCACGAGCTAGACCCATATACTCAGTGGCGCCTGGCAACTTATTCTGATGGATCACCTCTTCTTCTTGTCTGTATACAGGGCACTGCTGATGTTACTAAGGAAGTAGGTGTTGTCTCGCATGGTCGCACTCTCCGGACCTATTCCAACATCCATTGCAGGGTATTCGGGATGGATACTAGTGTACTAGCGCCAACATCTTCTCCCTGGTTCAGTATTGAAAGTCTTGGAGGAAACTCGCTCTTCCTTGGACAAAACTATCCAATGATGGTGGAAGGCGATCCAGCTGCCATTGACACAACGTTACTACCATTTATGAGAAGCAATTGTATCTATACCTCGGACATTGCTATGCTTCCGTACCGTCCCAATATGGGTCCTGACATAGGCCGCTTCAGCCTGGATGATCAGTCCTGCGACCGTCTCGAGATTGACAGTAGCTGGCCCTTCCCAGAGAATCACTTCTGGTTCAAAGCAAGTGTTTCCAATGTCGACGAGTGGTTGAGCTGAAGTCCATTTCATCGCTTTGTTATTTGTTGTGTGAGAAAAACTTTACTAGAATTTTCTGTTGGAAATGATCTATAATCCAACGTGTATCCTCGTTGTCGTTGTGGGCTGATGACTTGTTGTATGTAATCAATGGTACATTTGCATATGCGTTCATCACGCCTGCTAGTGTGTACATATGAGCAGTGCTAGTGATTTTAGTTGCAAGAATTAGATAGTGCTACTGATTTTTAGCTGCATATTTTGACAAATCGCAGTGTTACATGGTTGACAAATGGCAATGTTACTAGATAAATAAATGTCAATCTTTCCAGTTTGACAAATGGCAACATACCCAAAATGACGGATATTCAAATCTTACCCAATTGTTTGTACGTGGTTGCACACGGGTCATGCAAAACAACCGTTTGCGTTGAAGGGATGTAGAAATCCTGCTCGGCACATTTTCCCTTGGCTTCCTGGGGAAGCTGTCGGTTTGCATCCGGGTGTTCTAACTAAAACGTTTGCGATGGGTGTTTTATATTTAAAACTGTGACGCCCTCGATTCAATCGTACACTAATCATACACGCAAATGTGTACGATCAAGATCAAGGACTCACGGGAAGATATCACAACACAACTCTAGACACAAATTAAAATAATACAAGCTTTATATTACAAGCCAGGGGCCTCGAGGGCTCGAATACATAAGCTCGAATACACAAGAGTTAGCGGAAGCAACAATATCTGAGTACAGACATAAGTTAGAAAAGTTTGCCTTAAGAAGGCCAGCACAAAAGCATCTACGATCGAAAAGGCAAGGACTCCTGCCTGGGAGCCTCCTAACTAGTCCTGGTCGTCGGGGGCCTCCACGTAGTAGAAGGCACCCTCAGTGTAGTAGTAATCGTCGGTGGTGACGTCTGGCTCCTGGACTCCGTCGTCTAGTTGCGTCATCCGAGAAGAATGGAAAAAAGGGGGGAAAGAGGAAGCAAAGGAACCGTGAGTACTCATCCGAAGTACTCAGCAAGCAAGGATCTACACTACATATGCAACATTATCAAATGAAGGCTGTATATGTGGACTGGGCTACAGCAATGACAGAATAAGAGGGGGGAGAAGCTAGTCCTATAGAAGACTAGCATCTTCTGAAAACCACCATCTTGCAGCAACAGGAGGGAGTAGAGTAGTATAACATAAGTCATATTTATGTTGTTGTCAACGCCCCGGGATCCTTTCTCGAGTCCCGAAGCAACATATCCAATTCATGCCTCAGCATCCAGTTCTAGTTGTATCGATCGGGATACCACTCCAAGCGTCCGTTACCGTAGGACAGGCTATCGATAGATGTTTTCTTCCCTGCAGGGGTGCACCAACTTACCCACCATGTTCGATTAACTCGGTAGGACACACTTTACTAGGTCATGCCCGGCCTTGGCCGAACAATACGCCGCAACCCGACCTAGGCTTAATAGAGAGGTCAGCACACCGGACTAAGTGCACAGTAGAGTATGGCTTTTCTCTTTTATTTTCAATTATTAGCTTCTGTTTTAATTAGTTTCAACTATCAAATGAATTTTGTTGAGCATGTACATTTGCACATAATTGCAATGCAATACCTAGGGGTTGCCCAAACAGTTTCATTTTATTTTGGGATTGTTTAACTATTTTTAGAAATTGAAAAGGTCAATTACTTGACGGTTGGTCCAATAAATAATTTCCAGGGGCACTTTCGGAATCCAAAAGAGGTTGGTTCCAACATGAAAAATACCCAAGGATTATTTGCCACACTTTGAACATTTTAGTTTTCATGTTTGGCAAATTTGAACTTTGACTTTAAATTTGAGTTTGAATATGAACAATGATTTGGATCAAGTGAGGATTAGCAACAGTAATGTGATGACATGGCACCATTTAACGTAGGATTACTGTAGCTTAATTATCCGGGCGTCACAACTCTCCTCCACTACAAGAAGTCTCGTCCCGAGATTTAAGTGGGGAAGTAAAGAGTAACTTCGGGAGAACTGACCCTTATAGGGTCAATTATCTGGTGAACAAATTAGGGAATGAGGCAGAAGTATCTCTCGAGTTGAAACTTAATAAACATCGAGAGCAAAGTATGAAGGTACAATAGGAAGTTTCAAGCAAATGGACAAACGATTGATACCTGAACAAAGTGTGAGAAAGGGGTTCAGAGCATCGGGAATAGATCATATCTCGAAAGGTGGCTCGTGACATGATACGAAGCCAATTGCAAGAATGTTTCGGGATCAAAGATTTACAGAAGAGTCAGGTTCCGATCCTGTGGAACTGTGGGTTATGGGCCCACCTTGTGGGTTAAAAGTAGAAAGGGGGCTGATAGCAAGGCATGTCAGATGATAGACTGTCAGTTATGTCGGCAACAACATTAGTACCAAGGGCGAGGGACGAAGAGAACCATTTTCCTGCTCGTTGAACGAGGCGGACCAATCGGCAAGGTTCTCGTCCATCGGTGGTTACTGGAATGTCATCAACAATAGTAACAGGGTCTACTAACAAGGTTGTACATCGGGGTATTTTATAAGCAGGGAATTATTTCTGCTTAGATCATATAGATCACAAGAAGGTTAACCAACCGAATGGAAAGGAAAAAGAAATATCAGATTAATCAGACCAATGGAAAGGAAAATGTGTTTACACACAAGAATTGGGAGTAAATCCTTCCCAAGGGGAAGCTGAGCAGGATATACATGATATGACAACAAGTTCAAAAGCATTTAGATAAAGGGGGCGAGGGAAGAATCATGATATTACCCATACAACGGTGTTTGGATAAAAGATCAAGAAACATTCGACAATGTGCTTCCAATGTTCTTGTTGATAGTCGGAATACCTCAGTCATGCTTCGAGGTAGCATTAACATGGTGTTCCAAGTAGGGGTTGGAATTGAAGATCACAAGAAATAATCAAGAAACAATTGCAGGAATAGCAAGGAGTCCAAGGTATAACCAAGACATGATCAAACATGTGTTGGAAAAAAGACAAGGGGGTTGTCGATGAAAACTCAAATCATCGAAGGGCAAGGATGGCATTTCTTATCCGAATTCGATTGATATGCTGGAAGAGCTCAGAATGTTGACGAGCACGACACAATTGTCGAGAGATTTCAGGAAGATGTAATCGATCGGCGATGACATCAAGTCAAAGGAATGATGAAGTGAAAAGTTATTAGAACCATGGGTACGACACAAACTCGAAAGCAAGCTTGCAGTTCAAGGAGAAATGGTATGACGATGAAGATCGACATAAGCTTAGCTCATCGTCGAAAATTCTGTTCCGGGAAGAAGGACCAGGTAGCACAGTTAAAATTTAGCACGATAATGACATAGCCGGCCAGGCTAGGAATGACCTGAAGGATTATTAAACTCGTAAGCAATGAAAATTACTTAAAGTTATAGAATCGGAGTGCAGAATCGATTCAACCGATTCACTTATCGGTGTCCTCAAGTGATTAATAACTCATATCCCGGGGGAAATCTGGAATCGGTGAGAAGCAATACTAGATCAAGACTCATAGGAAGCAACATAGTTCTTTGATATTCTCGAGATACCGAAGGGTAATACTTGAAGGAAGATCAAAATAGAGGTTGTGGAGTTGCATTGATCTGAAGAAGACAAGTGCGTGAGCTTGTCCGAGAAACTGAATCAAAGGGGAACAATCATGGTTAGATCCACGGTTGCAAAGGACCAAACATAGATACCAGATGAACTTATAACAAGGGGATTATTATTATCACAAGAAGCTTCCATGATAAGTGCCACGTCGGTTCCATGGGCATGAACACAAAGTGCAAGGTCGACTCCCACTTCTTCAATGCATAACCTTTCATTCACTCCTCGTTTTCTAAGAAATTGTAGTGCTGAAGATTTATCTAGTGAAGCACCAGAAGAGTATGACTCGCATAACTTTTGAGTTCACACGAATTAGGAAAAGCATAGGTTCAACCCGTAGGGGTATCATAGGAACATATACCACTAACTTCAGGATTAAAATATACCAGCTCGAAAGCAGAGCATGGCTGACAAAAGCAGATGATAGAATTTACCAAAGGCACTATGTGTCAGGGCAAAAACTCACAAGTTTAATGAATATGAAGGACATTGTCGAATAATAATCCAACCAAGGATATGGCGGTCCATAAAAGATCTGATGTGAGTATCGATACTCACCCAGAAGAAGAAAGAATGCAAAGGCATCGGGTTATAGATATGACTGGATAACTTCAAAGCTTGAATACAAAGGAACTACGATGTTCAAATCAGAAGATCTGAAGCAGAGGCTCTGATCAAAAGATAATTGAGTTTAATCGATACAGATCGACAATCAATCAAGGTTTGATTTGACAAGAACAAGCTCATGTTTGGAGTGACGTCTGAGCCGGAAGGATGAATGCTAGGATCTGATTGAGGATTACGAGCATTTGCGACATATTGGATCAAGGGACTCGAAACGATAGTGACAGAGGATGTCAATGAAGATTACTAGAAATATGGTATTAACCATAATGCAAGCAAACAAGAATTTCAACAACAATAGGCTGCCGAGGATTTTCGGAAGATCGAATGGTACTTCAAAGACTTTTGTGAAATACCTAAATAATTGGGGATGAACGAATCCTCGATCATTGTGAGGAATTATTCGTACACGTATTCAGGCAGAAAAGGAGCCGCAACGCAGCAGGCACAATGGATTCTCGAAATACCTGAAAGTATTACAAGGCATCTTGTAATAACAAGATCAACTGGGGATGACAATATGAACGACATGTGTATGTAGTTATCCAGAGGAATTTATCGGTGATATGGAATTGCAACGGAGAAGGGCACAAGGGTTTCGGGAAAACATCGGAGAGCATCTTCTAAATCTTCTGAAGCCGCAAGCGATCATTTGGACTGAAAGGGGCTCTCCGGTAGGAAGTGGTTACGAGAACCTAAAGTTAGAGTTAGTAAAATCTTTAACCCGAATAGAAGAGAGATCGGAATCCCAGAGTGAAGACGAGGAATAAAAGGTCCTAATACCACCCAATGGCGACGTGGGCCCGTAAGCCACACAACCAAGTTAGTAAAACAGTTTTGGACGACTAGACTCAACTTCGGCCAAGAAGTTGGAAAGGGGGCTTCCTACAGGCAGTCGGCTTTGATACCAACTTGTGACGCCCCCGATTCAATTGTACACTAATCATACACGCAAATATGTACGATCAAGATCAAGGACTCACGGGAAGATATCACAACACAACTCTAGACACAAATTAAAATAATACAAGCTTTATAGTACAAGCCAGGGGCCTCGAGGGCTCGAATACATAAGCTCGAATCTGAGAAGAGTCGTGAAGCAACAATATCTGAGTATAGACATAAGTTAGACAAGTTTGCCTTAAGAAGGCCAGCACAAAAGCATCTACAATCGAGAAGGCAAGGCCTCCTGCCTGGGAGCCTCCTAACTACTCCTGGTCGTCAGCGGCCTCCACACGTAGTAGTAGGCACCCTCGGTGTAGTAGTAATAATCGGTGGTGACGTCTGGCTCCATCGTTTGGTTGCATCATCCGAGAAGAATGGAAAAAAGGGGGAAAAGAGGAAGCAAAGCAACCGTGAGTACTCATCTGAAGTACTCAGCAAGCAAGGATCTACACTACATATGCAACATTATCAAAGGAAGGCTGTTTATGTGGACTAGGCTACAGCAATGACAGAATAAGAGGGGGGAGAAGCTAGTCCTATAGAAGACTAGCATCTTCTGAAAACCACCATCTTGCAGCAACAGGAGGGAGTAGAGTAGTATAACATAAGTCATATTTATGTTGTTGTCAACGCCCCGGGATCCTTTCTCGAGTCCCGAAGCAACATATCCAATTCATGCCTCAGCATCCAGTTCTAGTTGTATCGATCGGGATACCACTCCAAGCGTCCGTTACCGTAGGACAGGCTATCGATAGATGTTTTCTTCCCTGCAGGGGTGCACCAACTTACCCACCATGTTCGATTAACTCCAGCCGGACACACTTTACTAGGTCATGCCCGGCCTTGGCCGAACAATACGCCGCAACCCGACCTAGGCTTAATAGAGAGGTCAGCACACCGGACTAAACCTATGCCCCCAGGGGTCATGGGCCATCTCCCCGGGAACTCATGCACATTGCGTATGCGGCCAGTGAGCAGACCTAGCTACCTCCTTCAAAAAGGCAGGTGCTTACCAGTCAGACCCGGCACACGCCGCTCAGTCGTTGACGTCTATTAAGATTCGGCTGATGCATACGACACAGAACACCCATACTATGCCCACGTGATGGTTAGTGCTATCAGGCTAGAGGCCCCTCTGTTCAAATATCCAAATCATAGTCGATTAGGAACGCACGGTAACAAGCAGAGACTCACGAAAGATGTGACCCCATCGCCCCGTCTCGAGGACTTGCGGCAAGGGCTAAGAATGCCCGGCCACGCCTCGTAATTATCTCGTGGGCACCTTCCAGGTCAACCCGATCCACATCACTCGCAATTAAGCTCATGCGGGTACCCCTCAGGGCCGACCCATCTTTAGTAACATGGTTCAGTGTAAAGTCATAGTAACCATAGTAACCGTGTTTCTAACACCAAGGGGAAAACCTGAGGAATCACCCTTGACGGATTCCACGCGATGTAATCATCAAGGCGAACGTAAGAGGATCCACCCTCAAGGTTCACACTTGAGGGGTTGCACGACAGAGTTGTATCGGAAGTGGTTAAGGCGGAATCACCCTCGATGACCACGACCGAATAGCTACACTACAGGGTTAACATCAGAAGTGCTGATGAGGTCTCACCCTCGGCACTCGATAGTAACCCAGTAGTGTCGAGCAACTAAGGGGAAAGTGATGTGCGGTGCCATGGCCTGGTCTTCGATCTCGTTGATAGGGTCTTCTGATAATCCAGCGGGGCAGTCGGGATAAAGTGGGGGTCTCTGATGGGTCTCTACCCAGCCTACACTAAACAGTTTAGGATAAGCAGGTAGGTAACAACAGCAGGTTACAATAAACTGGCTATGCATCGGAATAGGAGCAAACAATAACAGTAGCAAAATCTAATGAAAGAATGAGAGAATGGAATGGGCGATATCGGAATGATCAAAGGGGGGCTTGCCTGGTTGCTCTGGCAAGGAGGGGTCGTCGTCGACGTAGTCGATCACAGGGGCATCATCGGTCTCGGGGTCTACCGGAGAGAACAGGGGGAGAAACAGTAAATACAAAGCAAACATAGCATCACAAAGCATAACGTGGCAATATGTTGTGCCGGGTGTGACCTAATGTATGGCTACATGATAAAGATGAAGGGGGGAATTCGACCGGGAATGTTTTCCCGGTTCCATACCTGTGTCAAACAGATGACCGGAGGGGGAAAGTTCCATGTTCATATGGTTAGCGGCATCTGACAGGTAAACGGACCACGTATTCGGATTCCTCTCGTTTTTCTGAGCAACTTCCATGTAGAAAACATTTTCATCCGAGTTACGGTTTAATTTTTATGAATTTCTAAAGTTTAATGTATTTTCTGAAATTAGTGAAATTCATTTAATTAGAAAGCAAACTGAAAATACTTTTATACTTAGCAGCAGCTAGCTTCAAAGTATGACAGGTGGGGGCAGGAGGGTGCTGAGTCAGCGGTCAACTAGTCCAGTTTGACTAGTCAACAAAGTCAGGGGGCCATATGTCATTGGCAAAGACAAACCCAGTCAGCATTGACTGGTCAACTGGGTCCAGTGGGACCAAGTTGTCATTGACAGAGAGTTCTAAGAGATTTTTTTGTTAATCTAATTATCTAGGTGAGGCCTACTGTCAGTGGCATATTAGGCTAATTAAATTCTTAACCTAATCACCAAACCACAGTAATCACACACACGCACACACACATGGCCGCTCCGCCATGGCCAGCAACATGAGCAGCCGTCGGGGATGCGAGGCCACGCGCGGGACGGGGCCCGACCTGGGCACGGTGGGAGCGGCGGTGGACGCGGCCAGGCGGCGGCAGTGCAGGCGGAGCTAGCGGCGCGGGCAGCAGCGAGGCAGCCCAGGTGGGGCGAGCCCGACAACAGAGCAGTAGACAGCAGAGGCGACGAGCGGGGGCACATGGGCGAGATGCAGGCCGGGCATGCGCGTGCGTGTGCGGCGAGGCGCAGGGGCACGGCCAGGGCAGGGAGGCGCAGCAGTGGGCGATAACCCACAAGTATAGGGGATCGCAACAATTTTCGAGGGTAGAGTATTCAACCCAAATTTATTGATTCGACACACGGGGAGCCAAAGAATATTCTCAAGTATTAGCAGTTGAGTTGTCAATTCAACCACACCTGGATAACTTAGTATCTGCAGCAAAGTATTTAGTAGCAAAGTAGTATGGAAGTACCATAATGGTAGCAAAAGTAATATTTTTTGGGTTTTGTAGTGATTGTAAGAGTAGCAACGGAAAAGTAAATAAGCGGAGAACAATATATGAAAAGCTCGTAGGCATTGGATCAGTGATGGAGAATTATGCTAGAAGCGGTTCATCATGTAACAATCATAACATAGGGTGACACAGAACTAGCTCCAATTCATCAATGTAATGTAGGCATGTATTCCGAATATAGTCATACGTGCTTATGGAAAAGAACTTGCATGGCATTTTTTGTCCTACCCTCCCGTGGCAGCGGGGTCCTAGCGGAAACTAAGGGATATTAAGGCCTCCTTTTAATAGAGTACCGGACCAAAGCATTAACACATAGTGAATACATGAACTCCTCAAACTACGGTCATCACCAGGAGTGGTCCCGATTATTGTCACTTTGGGGTTGCCGGATCATAAGACATAGTAGGTGACCATAGACTTGCAAGATAGGATCAAGAACACATATATATTCATGAAAACATATTAAGTTCAGATATGAAATCATGGCACTAGGGCCCTAGTGACAAGCATTAAGCATAGCAAATTCATAGCAACATCAATCTCAGAACATAGTGGATACTAGGGATCAAACCCTAACAAAACTAACTCGATTAAATGATAAATCTCATCCAACCCATCACCGTCCAGCAAGCCTATGATGGAATTACTCACGCACGGCGGTGAGCATCATGAAATTGGTGATGGAGGATGGTTGATGATGACGACGGCGACGGATTCCCCTCTCCGGAGCCCCGAACGGACTCCAGATCAGCCCTCCCGAGAGAGTTTAGGGCTTGGCGGCGGCTCCGTATCGTAAAACGCGATGAATCTTTCTCCCTAATTTTTTTATCCTCGAACACGAATATATGGAGTTGGAGTTGAGGTCGGTGGAGCTCCAGGGGGCCCACGAGGCAGGGGGCACGCCCAGGGGGGCAGGCGCGCCCCCACCCTCGTGGCAAGGGTGTGGGCCACCTGGCCTTGATCCTTTCGCCAGTATTTTTTATTATTACCAAAAATAATCTCCGTGGAGTTTTAGGTCATTCCGAGAACTTTTGTTTCTGCACATAAATAACACCATGGCAATTCTGCTGAAAACAGCGGCAGTCCGGGTTAGTTCCATTCAAATCATGCAAGTTAGAGTCCAAAACAAGGGCAAAAGTGTTTGGAAAAGTAGATACGACGGAGACGTATCAATTCCCCCAAGCTTAAACCTTTGCTTGTCCTCAAGCAATTCAGTTGATAAACTGAAAGTGATAAAGAAAACTTCTACAAACTCTGTTTGCTCTTGTTGTTGTAAATATGTAAAGCCAGCATTCAAGATTTCAGCAAAGATTATGACTAACTACATTCACAATAATATTTAGGTCTCATGTTTACTCATATCAATGGCATAATCAACTAGCGAGCAATAATAATAAATCTGGGATGACAACACTTCCTCAAAACAATCATGATATGATATAACAAGATGGTATCTCGCTAGCCCTTTCTGAAACCGCAAAACATAAATGCAGAGCACCTTTAAAGATCAAGGACTGACTAAACATTGTAATTCATGGTAAAAGAGATCCAGTCATAGTCATACCCAATATAAATTAATAGTAATGGATGCAAATGACAGCGGTGCTCTCCAGCTGGTGCTTTTTAATAAGAGGGTGATGACTCAACATAAAAGTAAATAGATAGGCCCTTCACAGAGGGAAGCAGGGATTTGTAGAGGTGCCAGAGCTTGGTTTTGAAATAGAGATAAGTAATATTTTGAGCGGCATACTTTCATTGTCAACATAACAACCAAGAGATGGCGATATCCTCCATGCTACACACATTATAGGCGGTTCCCAAACAGAATGGTAAAGTTTATACTCCCCCTCCACCAATAAGCATCAATCCATGGCTTGCTCGAAACAACGAGTGGCTCCAACTAACAACAGTCCCGGGGGAGTTTTGTTTGCAATTATTTTGATTTGGTTTGCATAAAGGATGGGACTGGGCATCCCGGTGACCAGCCATTTTCTCGTGAATGAGGAGCGGAGTCCACTCCTCTTGAGAATAACCCGCCTAACATGGAAGATACAGGCAGCCCTAGTTGATACATGAGCTATTCGAGCATACAAAATAGAATTTCATTTGAAGGTTTAGAGTTTGGCACATACAAATTTACTTGGAACGGCAGGTAGGTACCGCATATAGGAAGGTATGATGGACTCATATGGAATAACTTTGGGGTTTAAGGGATTGGATGCACAAGCAGTATTCCCGCTTAGTACAAGTGAAGGCTAGCAAAAGGCGGGAAGCGACCAACTAGAGAGCGACAATAGTCATGAAAATGCATTAAAATTAATAAACATTGAGTGCAAGCATGAGTAGGATATAATCCACCATGAACATAAATATCATGCATGCTATGTTGATTTTGTTTCAACTACATGTGTGAACATGTGCCAAGTCAAGTCACTTGAATCATTCAAAGGAGGATACCACCCTATCATACCACATCACAACCATTTTAATAGCATGTTGGCATGCAAGGTAAACCATTATAAGCTCCTAGCTAATTAAGCATGGCATGAGTAACTATAATCTCTAATTGTCATTGCAAACATGTTTATTCATAATAGGCTGAATCGGGAACGATGAACTAATCATATTTACAAAAACAAGAGAGGTCGAGTTCATACCAGCTTAATCAGGAATGATGAACTAATCATATTTACAAAAACAAGAGAGGTCGAGTTCATACCAGCTTCTCTCATCTCAATCAGTCCATCATATGTCGTCATAATTGCCTTTCACTTGCACGATCGAATGATGTGAATAATAATAATAGTGCGTTGGACTAAGCTGGAATATGCGAGCATTCAATAAACAGGAGAAGACAAGGCAATATGAGCTCTTGGTTAAATCAACAATAATGCATATAAGAGCCACTTCAACATTTTCATTATGGTCTTCTCCTATCGACCCCCAAAGAAAAGAAGTAAAACTATTTACACGGGAAAGCTCCCAACAAGCAAAAAGAAGAACATGAAATATTTTTGGGTTTTCTTTTTAATTCCTACTACTACAGCAAGAAAAATAAAATAGCTAAAAACTACTACTAATTATTTTTTCTTAAGGTTTATTGAACACACAAGAAGAAAGCATAAAAAGAAAATAAACTAGCATGTATATTACAGTGAAAGAGTATGAGCACCGACAACTACCAATGAGTGTGTGAACATAAATGTATTGTCGGTGAGAGATACGTACTCCCCAAGCTTAGGCTTTTGGCCTAAGTTGGTCTATTGCCACGGCTGGCCTGGCGGATATCCATAGTTATAACTGGGGTCGTACTGAGAAGAAGAAGCCTCTGATTGCCACTGGTTGGCAATCATCTCCGGATCCCACTGGTAATTAGACTGTCGTGGAGGATCAAATTGTGGTTCCGGCTCTGGCTCTGTAGCTGATGTAGGGTTCCGGTACGCTTGGATGGTCGCTAGCAGAACGAGATACTGGCCTGCAGATAAATCAAATAGGGAAGGAGCGGGCAAGGTAATAGCCTCGGGGTGACTTTTATCAAAGAACAATTTGTATTTAAGCGCCCTTTCCCTATTCTTAACAATAAAATCATGCGCTACCATACTCTTATATTCTAAATAAATAGTAGGAAGCAATTTTTCTTCTTTTTCATAGTGCCTAATAGGTATGTTATAGTATGTAGCAAGGCGTGAAGCATAGACACCTCCAAAGATGGGGCCCTTTGTACGGTTCAGACTTAACCGTTTGGCAATAATAGCTCCCATACTAACAGTCATCACGGAATAAAGCATGGGACAAAATAATAATATCAGGAACACTGAGGTTTCCATAGTTTCCGCTACCAATTAAGCAACGACTAGCAAATATTGCAAAGTAGCGTAAAACAGGAAAATGTATGCTAGTGATTCTTGCATCGGAAACATTCCTTGTTTCCCCTACAGTAATAGTATCAATAAACCCTTCCACATCTCTACGATGTGGTTCTGTAAGCTGCCCTCGAAAGGTATTTTTGCAGACCCTGCAAAATTCATATAGTGACATCTTCTTAACCACATCATATAAATGAAACTCTACTAAAGGAGGTGATTCCTTAGGATAATAGTAGAAGTTTTGCACAAAAGTATTGGTCAGTAAGAGATACTGTTCGTGTTGGTCACAGAGGAAGTCGGTGAGGCCTGCATTCTCAGCCAACTCATAAAAATCATCATAAATCCAGGCTGCTCTCAAGAAATCATCGGAAGGCCATTCACACGGCCGAACCTCCATGGTGCGAGGCAGGTTATATTTGGGCCTCTCTGCTTCTTCACTTTGCTTTTTCCTTCGAGCTTCGGCTCGATGAGCCCCTCAAAAATCTCCTCATCAATTTCTGAAAATTTCTGAATTTTTTTGTAACTTCAAATAAAAGTGAACTAAGCTCAACAAAATTGATAGCAACTACTCCTACAAGTGCCTAGAGCCCATATCATGCATTAGAACTACTTGGAACCATATAAATTTGACATGCAAGCTCAAGAACAGCGTCACCTAGGCAACACAAATTTGCAATGAATAAAGCACTAGAAAAAAAACTAATTGGACCAATGGAGGAGTCACATACCAAGGAACAATCCCCCAAAGCAGTTTTGTGAGAGGTGCTTTGAGCAAGGAGATCGAAAATCGCAGCAAAATGAGCTAGAACTCGTGCTTGAGCTGGATGGTGATTTTTTTTGGGAGGAAGAAGAAGTGTGTGGGTGCAGGAATAAGTGGAGGGGAGCCACCGTGGGACCACGAGGCAGGGGCGCGCGCCCTGGACCCTCGTGGCCAGGTGCTTGCTCCCCCTGCTGTGTTCTCAGTGCCAAATATTCTCAAATATTCCAGAAAAAAACATATTAAATTGGCAGGGCATTTGGAGAACTTTTATTTTTGGGGTATATGTATTTTTATTGCACGGATAATTCAGAAAACTGTCAGAAAGTACTATTTTTGCTTTATTTCAACTAAATAACAGAAAGTATAAAAAAGGGTACAGAAGGTTGTGCTTCCTAACTTCATCCATCTCATGCTCATCAAAAGGAATCCGCTAACAAGGTTGATCAGGTCTTGTGAACAAACTCATTCCGAATCGCATGAAACCGGAGAAATTTTGAATAACACTATGTTACCTCAACGGGGATATGCACGTCCCCAATAATAAGAATATCATATCTCTTTTTGGCAGTAGGAAGAGGAAATTCAAAACCTCCAAAAATAATGGATGGAATTTTTCCAATAGAATTGATACTATGGACTTGAGGTTGTTTCCTGGGAAAGTGTACCGTATGCTCATTACCATTAACATGAAAAGTGACATTGCCTTTGTTGCAATCAATAACAGCCCCTGCAGTATTCAAAAAGGGTCTTCCAAGAATAATAGACATACTATCGTCCTCGGGAATATCAAGAATAACAAAGTCCGTTAAAATAGTAACGTTTGCAACCACAACAGGCACATCCTCACAAATTCCGACAGGCATAGCAGTTGATTTATCAGCCATTTGCAAAGATATTTCAGTAGGTGTCAACTTATTCAAATCAAGTATACAATATAAAGAGAGAGGCATAACACTAAGACCGGCTCCAAGATCACATAAAGCAGTTCTAACATAATTTCCTTTAATGGAGCATGGTATAGTTGGTACTCCTGGATCTCCTAGTTTCTTAGGTATTCCACCCTTGAAAGTGTAATTAGCAAGCATGGTGGCAATTTCAGCTTTCGGTATCTTTCTTTTATTAGTAACAATTTCTTTCATGTACTTAGCATAAGGATTCATTTTGAGCATATCAGTTAAACGCATACGCAAAAAGATAGGTCTAATCATTTCAGCAAAGCGCTCAAAATCCTCGTCATCCTTTTTCTTGGATGGTTTGGGAGGAAAAGGCATGGGTTTCTGAACTCATGGTTCTCTTTCTTTACCGTGCTTCCCAGCAACAAAGTCTCTCTTATCATAACGTTTATTCTTTGATTGTGGGTTATCAAGATCAACAGCAGGTTCAATTTCTACATCATTATCATTGCTAGGTTGAGCATCAACATGAACATCATCATTAATATTATCAGTAGGTTCATGTTCATCACCAGATTGTGTTTCAGCATCAGAGATAGAAATATCATTGGGATTCTCAGGTGTGTCTACAACAGGTTCATTAGAAGCATGCGAAGTCCTATCATTTTTCTTTTTCCTCTTTTTAGAAGGACTAGGTGCATCAATATTATTTCTCTCAGAACCTTTCTCAATTCTCTTAGGATGGCCTTCAGGATACAAAGGTTCCTGAGTCATTTTACCAGTTCTAGTAGCCACTCTAACAGCAAAATCATTATTCTTACTATTCAATTCATTGAGCAAATCATTTTGAGCCTTAAGTACTTGTTCTACTTGAGTGGTAACCATAGAAGCATGTTTACTAATGACTTTAAGTTCACCTTTAACTCTAGAAATATAATCACCCAAGTGTTCAATCATATAAGCATTTTTTTTAATTGTCTACCAAAATAAGCATTGAAGTCTTCTTGCTTAACCATAAAATTATCAAACTCATCTAAGCATTGGCTAGCAAACTTAGTAGGAGGGATTTTAGCTTTATCATATCTATAGAGAGAATTTACCTTTACTACCTGTGTCGGGTTATCAAGAACATTTGTTTCTTCAATAGGTGATGGATTAAAACCATGTATTTCTTCAACAGGTGTAAATTAAGACCATGTATTTCTTCAATAGGAGGTAAATTCTTAACATCTTCAGCTTTTATACCTTTTTCTTTCATGGATTTCTTTGCCTCTTGCATATCTTCAGGACTGAGAAATAGAACACCCCTCTTCTTCGGAGTTGGCTCGGGAATTGGCTCAGGAAGTGTCCAATTATTTTCATTAGTCAACATATTATTCAATACAATTTCAGCTTCATCCGGTGTTCTTTCCCTGAAAACAGAACCAACACAACTATCCAGGTGGTCTCTGGAAGCATCGGTAAGTCCATTATAAAAGATATCAAGTATTTCATTTTTCTTAAGAGGATGATCAGGCAAAGTATTAAGTAATTGGAGAAGCCTCCCCCAAGCTTGTGGGAGACTCTCTTCTTCAATTTGCACAAAATTATATATTTCCATTATATCATATTGTTTCTTATTAGCGGTGTAATATTTAGCAGAGAAGTAATAAATCATATCCTAGGGACTACGCACACAACCAGGATCAAGAGAATTAAACCATATCTTAGCATCACCCTTTAATGAGAACGGAAATATTTTAAGGATATAAAAAAGTAGCGAGTTCTCTCATCATTAGTGAACAGGGTGGCTATATCACTTAATTTAGTAAGATGTGCCACAAGAGTTTCAGATTCATAGCCATCGAAAGGATCAGATTCAACCAAAGTAATTATATTAGGATCAATAGAGAATTCATAATCCTTATTAGTAACAAAGATAGGTGAAGTAGCATAAGCAGGATCATATTTCATTCTAGCATTCAAAGTTTTTTGTTTCAGCTTAGCTAATAATTTCTTAAGATCACTCCTATCATTGCAAGCAAGAAAGTCTCTAGCAGTTTCTTCATCCATAACATAGCCCTCAGGCACAACAGGTAATTCATATTTATTGGGAGAGTCTTCATCATCACTTTCATCAATATTATCAGGTTCAATAATTTCATCCTCTCTAGCCCTAGCAAGTTGTTCATCAAGAAATTCACCAAGTGGCACAGTAGTATCAAGCATAGAAGTAGTTTCATCATAAGTATCATGCATAGCAGAAGTGGCATCATCAATAACATGTGACATATCAGAATTAATAGCAGAAGCAGGTTTAGGTGTCGCAAGCTTACTCAAAACAGAAGGTGAATCAAGTGCAGAGCTAGATGGCAGTTCCTTACCTTCCCTCATAGTTGAGGGATAAATTTTTGTTTTCGCATCTTTCAAGTTCCTCATAGTGACCAGTAGATATGAATCCCAAGTGACTCAAAGAATAGAGCTATGCTCCCCGGCAACGGCGCCAGAAAATAGTCTTGATAACCCACAAGTATAGGGGATCGCAACCGTTTTCGAGGGTAGAGTATTCAACCCAAATTTATTGATTCGACACAAGGGGAGCCAAAGAATATTCTCAAGTATTAGCAGTTGAGTTGTCAATTCAACCACACCTGGATAACTTAGTATCTGCAACAAAGTATTTAGTAGCAAAGTAGTATGGAAGTACGGTAACGGTAGCAAAAGTAATATTTTTGGGTTTTGTAGTGATTGTAATAGTAGCAACGGAAAAGTAAATAAGCGGCGAACAATATATGAAAAGCTCATAGGCATTGGATCGGTGATGGAGAATTATGTCGGATGCGGTTCATCATGTAACAATCATAACATAGGGTGAAACACAGAACTAGCTCCAATTCATCAATGTAATGTAGGCATGTATTCTGAATATAGTCATATGTGCTTATGGAAAAGAACTTGCATGACATCTTTTGTCGAACCCTCCCGTGGCAGCGGGGTCCTAGCGGAAACTAAGGGATATTAAGGCCTCCTTTTAATAGAGTACCGGACCAAAGCATTAACAGATAGTGAATACATGAACTCCTCAAACTACAGTCATCACAGGGAGTGGTCCCGATTATTGTCACTTGGGGTTGCGGATCATAACACATAGTAGGTGACTATAGACTTGCAAGATAGGATCAAGAACACACATATATTCATGAAAACATAATAGGTTCAGATCTGAAATCATGGCACTTTCGGGCCCTAGTGACAAGCATTAAGCATAGAAAAGTCATAGCAACATCAATCTCGGAACATAGTGGATACTAGGGATCAAACCCTAACAAAACTAACTCGATTACATGATAAATCTCATCCAACCCATCACCGTCCAGCAAGCCTACGATGGAATTACTCACGCACGGCGGTGATCATCATGAAATTGGTGATGGAGGATGGTTGATGATGATGACGGTGATGGATTCCCCTCTCTGGAGCCCCGAACGGACTCCAGATCAGCCCTCACGAGATAGTTTAGGGCTTGGCGGCGGCTCCGTATCGTAAAACGCGATGAATCTTTCTCCCTGATTTTTTCTCCCCGAAGACGAATATATGGAGTTGGAGTTGAGGTCGGTGGCGCTCCAGGGGGCCCACGAGGCAGGGGGCGCGCCCAGGGGGGCAGGCGCGCCCCCCATCCTCGTGGCAAGGGTGTGGGCCCCCTGGCCTTGATTCTATTGCCAGTATTTTTTATTATTACCAAAAATAATCTCCGTGGAGTTTCAGGTCATTCCGAGAAATTCTGTTTCTGCACATAAATAACACCATGGCAATTCTGCTGAAAATAGTGTCAGTCCGGGTTAGTTCCATTCAAATCGTGCAAGTTAGAGTCCAAAACAAGGGCAAAAGTGTTTGGAAAACTAGATACGACGGAAATGTATCAGTGGGCGCGGCGTCTGCACAGCGACGGGGCGGTGAGCGCGGCCTCCGATGGCTCCGGGCGCGGCGATGATGGCGGCCTAAGGCGCCGGATCCGAAGGGGAAAGGGGGAAACAGGGAGGACCAAGCTGCTGCTCACATCGGTAACGAGGAGCATATCAGGGCAGCCGTAGGAGGTTGAGGGGGCGGTGAGGCTCGGTCGACGGCGGATTGAGGTCGCGGCCGAGGCAGATTCCAGCGGGGGAAACGGGCGCGGGCGCCATTGCTGTAGCTCCTCCACCCCGATCCGGTGGTGTAGTCGACAAAGGCGACGACGACACTTCTCTTGGCATCTTCCTGGTCGGCAAGGAGGCCTTTGGCCACGACGGCGACGAGGCAGTGGTGGCGATGGCGTTCGGGATTGAGCAAATCGAGCGGAACAGCTCGAGGAGGAAGAAAATGAGGAGACTAGGGTTCCGGGGTGTCGAGGGTGACCTAATACGCGCCGAGGATGTGGCGGATGGCCGTTGCGTGGCCATCCGTGGCACGGACGCACGCACTACCTCCAGCGCACCTTCGGTGAACAGGGGAAGGAGATGACGGTGGAGGTGGGCTGGGCCAGCACTGCTGGCAATAGGCCTAAGTGCATAGCAGAGTAGGGCTTTTCTCTTTTATTTTCAATTATTTGCTTCTGTTTTAATTAGTTTCAACTATCAAATCAATTTTTGTTGAGCATGTACATTTGCACATAATTACAATGCAATACCTAGGGGTTGCCCAAACAGTTTGATTTTATTTTGGGATTGTTTAACTATTTTTAGAAATTGAAAAGGTCAATTACTAGACGATTGGTCCAATAAATAATTTCCAAGGGCACTTTTGGAATCCAAAAGAGGTTGGTTCCAACATGAAAAATACCCAATGATTATTTGCCACACTTTGAACATTTTAGTTTTCATGTTTAGCAAATTTGAATTTGGACTTTAAATTTGAATTTGAATATGAACAATGATTTGGATCAAGTGAGGATTAGCAACAGTAATGTGATGACGTGGCACCGTTTAACGGAGGATTACTGTAGCTTAATTATCTGGGCGTCACAAAAACCATTGACGTTTTTTTCAAAAGAACATCGTTTGATAAGTCTGTACATTAAGAGAGAAAAACGCAAGTTCATTCAAACCATATCTTTCATTCAGTCATACTGCAAATTTATATTCATATAATCGAGAATTCGAAACACAATATTAAACCCCAAAAAATCTTTTTCCGACGGCGGTGGAAGCGGCGTGCCGCGCCGTCGTTGTCGTTGTCATCCTCCGGGATGCCGTTGTTGAAGTCTTCAAGGCAGCACAAAATGTTATTCACTTGTAAATCAAACATCATGTCGTCGCGCGATCGACGGGCGGGGCGCGGGAGGACGGCAACTGGCACCCCTGAGAGGTAGCGATCGACGGAAGCGTCCCATGCCGCTGAGGGGGACGCATGCACGTGCACGGGCACGGCCGCGGCGGGTGCAGCCAAATGCACGGGGGCCGGTGCCACAGTGGGTGGAGGGGCGCACACGGGCACGGGTGCTGGCATGTAAACAAGCTCGCGCGGGTCCGCGGAGACCTCGCTGACACCCACGGCTTCCAGCTCTGCGACAGTGCTCGGCGACCAGCCCGTCAATGCTACGCGGATGGTCGCTGGTGCGGGCGCGGGGATGGGAGCGAGGGGCGGGGCGAAGCGGCGCACCCGGCCAGCTGGCTGCAGGCCATGTCCATGAGGCCCCATTCCTCCTTATTTTCTATCTCCTCCAGCCCAGAGTCGACTTCATCAAACTTGAAGACTTGTGGAAGATGATCGTTCTGCGGCATGGCATTGGTGGAGGTCTGCGGCTGCGGTAGGTAGGGGAATGGGAAGCGACAGTAAGACCGCCAGTATTGAACAGCGGCTCAGGCGCCCTTAATGGAGAGGAATGCGGGAGGCCATGGAAGTCAAAGGGCTCGCTTCCCAGTGAGCCTGCGCAGCGTACAACTCGCATGCTTCCCGGTGAGCCTGCGCATTGGAGGACACCTTGCATGCCTCTCGGCCAGCCTGTGCACCGGACTGCGCTCGCACGCCTCCCGTTGAGTCAAGGTCAAGCAGCTGTCCGCACGGCACCTCCTACAACCTTTAAAACCAAGACACGTGGCGTCACGTGAATGGTTAAAAGAACACACACGGTTTGAATTCTACAAACATTTGAGATATTAATGTGGCAGCTATTTTTTCAAAATGCCTTTGTTGGCTGTCATTATTCGAGTGCGCCTTCTCTCAAAATGGACATGAAAAATGCCACAGCATGTCGGGTGCCATTCCATGATAGCATGCCAAGTTTCATGAATTTCAGACGAGTTTTGGATTTACTAGAATTTAAAAACCAGGCATCTCAATGTTTTGCCGGCAATCAACGGTGCTCTGGTGTTTGAAATTCATTCCCATTTCTTGCATGGGACCTAAGCATGCACCCAAGGACACATATTTGATTTTTCAACCAATTTATATGCACTGGAGCATGTGCATGTAGTTCAAATTTGAATTATGCACATAAATGCATTGAAAACTCAGTTAATGCATAAAAATATCCAAACGAACCGCGAAAAATACCAAAAATTAACACAACACTCCTGTTGTTCTATCTTGATACGAGAAAATTTATGAAAGCAATAAGAGGCAATGGATATTGCTTCGTACCCAAAGGTGGGATGTTCCCTACCAAAACCATCATGCTAGTTGTGACAAGCGTATACCCAAACCTGCCCCGAATGGGACAATTTTTTTACCACGGCATGTTGATGCCGCTCTATGATAGCATGCCAAGTTTCATGAATTTCAGACGAGTTATGGATTTACTAGAATTTAAAAATGATGCATCTCAATGTTTTGCCGGCAATCAACAGTGCCCTGGTGTTTGACTTTCATTCTCATCTCTTGCATGGGACCTAGAAATTCACCCAAGGACACCGATTCGATTTTTCAACCAACTTTAGTGCATTGGAGCATGTGCTTGTAGTTCAAATTTGAATTATGCACCTAAAATGCCTAGAAAATCAAGTTAATGCATAAAAATGTCCAAACGAATGCCGAAAATTCACAAAAATTGACACAACACTCCTATTGTTCTATGCTGACAGTAGGAAATTTATGAAAGCAATAAGAGGCAATGGATATCGTTTCGTCCCCAAAGGTGGGACGTTCCCTATCGAAACCATCATGCTTGTTGTGAGAAGCTCTGGTTTGTGACAAGCTTACACCCGAACCCGCCCCTAATGGGACAAAAAATTTACCACTGCATGTTCATGCTGCTCCATGATAGCATGCCAAGTTTCATGAATTTTAGACGAGTTATGGATTTACAAGAATTTAAAAACCAGGCATCTCAACGTTTTGCGGCAATAAGCAGTGCCTTACAGTGTTTGAATTTCATTCCAATCTCTTGCATGGGACCTAGAAATTCACCCTAGGACACACATATGAGTTTTCAACCAACTTTGGTGCCTTGGAGCATGTGCTTGTAGTTCAAATTTGAAATATGCATATAAAATGCCTACAAAACCCAGTTATTGTATAAAAAGGCCAAACGAACCCCAAAAAATTCCAAGATTAAACACAACACTCCTGTTGTTCTATTTTGACACTAGAATTTTTTTGAAAGCAATAAGAGGCAACAGATATCGTCCCGTCCCCAAAGGTGGTATGTGCCCTATCGAAACCATCATGCTTGTTCTGAGAAGCTCTAGTTTGTGAGAAGATTATACCCAAACCTGTCCCAAATGGGACAAAATTTTCACCACGGCATGTTGATGCCTCTCCATGATAGCATGCCAAGTTTCATGAATTTCACACGAGTTTTGGATTTACCAGAATTTAAAAACCAGGTATCTCAATGTTTTGCCGGCAATCAACAGTGCCCTGGTGTTTGAAATTCATTCCCGTCTCTTGGATGGGACCTAAGCATGCACCCAAGGACACATATGTGATTTTTCAACCAATTTATATGCACTGAAGCATGTGCATGTAGTTCAATTTTGAATTATATGGACATAAAATGCCTAGAAAACTCAGTTAATGCATAAAAATGTCCAAAAGAACCCCAGAAAATCCCAAAAATTGACACAACACTCCTGTTATTCTATGTTGACACGAGATTTTTTTTGAAAGCAATAAGAGGCAATGGATATTGTTTGGGACGTACGTTCCCTACCGAAACCATCAGGCTTGTTGTGAGAAACTCTGGTTTGTGAGAAGCATATACCCAAACCTGCCCCAAATGGGACAATTTTTTTACCACGGCATGTTGATGCCGCTCCATGATAGCATGCCAAGTTTCATGAATTCCAGACGAGTTTTGGATTTACTTGAATTTTAAAACCAAGCATCTCAATGTTTTGCCGGCAATCAACGGTGCTCTGGTGTTTGAAATTCATTCCCATTTCTTGCATGGGACATAAGCATGCACCCAAGGACACATATTTGATTTTTCAACCAATTTATATGCACTGGAGCATGTGCATGTAGTTCAAATTTGAATTATGCACATAAATGCATTGAAAACTCAGTTAATGCATAAAAATGTCCAAACGAACCCCGAAAAATCCCAAAAATAGACACATCACTCCTATTGTTCTACGTTGACACGAGAAAAAATTTGAAAGCAATAAGAGGCAATGGATATCGTTTCGTCCCCAAAGGTGGGACGTTCCCTATCGAAACCATCATGCTTCTTGTGAGAAGCTCTGGTTTGTGAGAAGCATATACCCGAACCTGCCCCAAACGGGACAAAACTTTTACCATGACATGTTGATGCCGCTCCATGATAGCATGCCAAGTTTCATGAACTTTAGACGAGTTTTGGATTTACTAGAATTTAAAACCAGGCATCTCAATGTTTTGCTGGCAATCAACAGTGCCCTGGTGTTTGAATTTCATTACAATCTCTTGCATGGGACCTAGAAATTCACCCAAGGACACACATGTGATTTTTCAACCAACTTTAGTGCATTGGAGCATGTGCTTGTAGTTCAAATTTGAATTATGCACATAAAATGCCTACAAAACCCAGTTAATGTATAAAAAGGCCAAACAAACCACAAAAATTCCAAGATTAAACACAACACTCATGTTGTTCTATGTTGACACTAGAAATTTTTTGAAAGCAATGAGAGGCACCGGATATCGTCCCGTCCCCAAAGGTGCTACGTTCCCTATCGAAACCATCATGCTTGTTGTGAGAAGCTCCGGTTTGTGAGAAGCTTATACCCAAACCTGCCCCAAATGGGACAAAATTTTCACCACGGCATGTTGATGCCGCTCCATCATAGCATGCCAAGTTTCATGAATTTCAGACAAGTTTTGGATTTACTAGAATTTAAAAACCATGTATCTTAACATTTTGCCGGCAATCAACAGTGCCCTGGTGTTTGAAATTCATTCCCATCTCTTGCATGGGACCTAGAAATTCACCCAAGGACACACATGTGATTTTTCAACCAACTTTGGTGCATTGGAGCATGTGCTTGTAGTTCAAATTTGAATTATGCACATAACATGCCTAGAAAACCCAGTTAATGTATAAAAAAGGCCAAACAAACCCCGAAGAATTCATTCCCATTTTTTCCATGGGACCTAAGCATGCACTGAAGGACACATATTTGATTTTTGAACCAATTTGTATGCACCGGAGCATGTGCATGTAGTTTAATTTTGAATTGTGCACGTGAAATGGCTAGAAAACCAGTTTATTGTATAAAATGTCCAAAAGAAACCTGAATAATTCCAATTCTTTAACGACACACATATAGTTGCATGTTAACTGCGGATAAAAGGTCTCGCAATTCAAACAGCGTCCATTGCCGCTGTGGCCCCATTTTGTAATTCAAATCAAGTATATCCCACACAGTTTATTATCACCAACCGTGTGAGATGTAGTACAAAATATCTTGGAGCACCGTCGGTGTATAGTACGCCTATGGCTTACGCGAGAAGGTGCGTCGGCTACAGTCCACAGCCGGCGTATCTAGCACACTAGCTCACTCACCAAAAACTCCCTCCTCTGCATCCCTCGCAATCTCAAAAATATGTACCGCCTGGAAGGTTTTAATGTTTGATAGCACACGATTAGTATGTGCGGACTGTGTGCGACGTTTGTAACTCCCGCTCTACTTCAGTCCCTTGATTCAAATTTTCAGTAGCCCTGGCATTTTACTCCAGCCTCTGCATCCCTCGCAATCTCAAAAATATCTGCTCGCCCTTGATCCAAATTTGCAGTAGCCCCGCCTTGTTACTCCCGCCTAGTAAAATTTTCAGTTGCCGCAGTATTTCCTCAAACACAACCTTGCTCCCCCTCCACACACACCCCCCAAAACCTTCGCTCACACAGACACACACAACCCTCGAAATCACTGGTAGGTCGCCGCCATCGTCGGCGCCTCCATCCTCAACCTCTGCCCATGTGCCGGGGAGCTCGAGGAGCCAATAGCCAAAAAGAGGTTTATCGCGGACTTTTTGCCTGACGCCGGCGAGGTGGCCGACGAGGTGTCCCCATCGTCCTCCGCAGGCCCGATCCGCCGTCGTCAGTCCCCCAATCCGCCCGCCGTCGCGCCCCTACGCCGGTTCGAGGACTTCCCTGTCCTCCCTCGGACCCGGCAGCCGACAAAGTCCTACCTCAGGGTCTGGCAGCGGCGGTAGGGGACGTGGGTTGCTGAGATTATAGATCGAGAGACCCACACCCGCCGGTGGCTCGGTAGTTTCCACACAGCCGAGCTCGCGGCCATGGAGTACAATCGCTGGCAGGTCCGTTACCACGGCGCGGCGGCTAGGCTCAATTTCCCCTTCGGCACACGTCCGGTCCACCTCGTTCTGCCGGAGCCAGGGGTGGTGAGCTCGCCTATGGCGCGGGAGGACCACGAGGCGTGGGAGCGCCTCGAGGCCGAGGCCGCCGACGAGGCCTACATGCAAGAGCTCCGCAGGAAGCACCCGGAGCTTGTGGAGGCGGAGCGGGCGATCTTTGCCGGCGCGGAGGGCGGCGAGGTTATCGTGCTCTCCTCCGATGACGAGGTCGAAGGCGGCGAGGATGGCGGCACCGAGGGCGACGAGGTTATCGCGCTATCCTCTGATGACGAGGTCGAAGGCGGCGGCGACGGTGGCACAGAGGGTGTCGAGGTGGGCCCTGAGGACGAGGAGACCGGCGTCTACGAGTGGAGGAGTGCCTTCCCCAACGACCTCGACAACAGTACTGGCCCGGACCCGGATCGCGGCACACCGTACATGAAGAGGAAGGATTGGCTCGACCTCTACTTCGACCGAAAGTAGTTTAGCTTAGTTTAAATTTATGTTTTATGTTCAGTTATGCAAAACTATCTATGTTTATGTTTGAAGTTGATCAAATTGAAGTTTACAACCTTAAGTTTAGGGGATCGACTAGAAAAGGCCAAAAATTGCCGGAGTATATATATATCCACTAAGGGTTTTAGTCCTTTAACTTTTTAAGGATCGCCTAGAGATGTCCTTATGACTTGTTTATTTTAGTTCTTCACAATGTGATGCTCTATATGTGCAACTATTTGCCGTGCAGTTCAATTTCATCAATAACAGTTTCAACAATAGCACTATGAATTATGATATTTGGTTGTGGTTAAGGATATTGCAGTTAACATGCCTTTTCATTTTTCAATTGTTGTTTAGCAACATGCATTGTACTGAATGACTAAATATGCAATCCCAGGCTACATAGCAACAAGGAAGAGTGTAACCTTAATGTTCTGATGATGTCTGGATATACATGTAATAAAATCTTATATAATGGGATGGATGGAGTGTTGTACTACATCTGTTTTCAATTGTTGTTTAGTTTCTAATATTAACTTGGTGCTTTTAGGTACATATATCATTGCCAAAGATCCACACTTCGACCCTTTCTACGTATGGGGCAATGACATATTCATGAACCAGCATCAAGTGAGTAAACTGATAAAGATTGTTATTAAAGTGGGTCAAAAGATGTCAATCGAACTATTTGTTTACACTTTATGCAAGACAACAGTGAACTACATGATGGTAAGTAAGAACCCTGTAGCCTTCTTTTTACTGCCCGTAATGAGTTGTGTTAGATGACAATATCTAAATCTTTTTTCTTTTGCAGTGGATCCTGAAGCAATTTCCTCAAGATTACCTCTCAAACTACATGATTGGCGGCCGCTCATCACAAGGGGTTGGACTAGAGTCCTGCATGCCTTCTGTATCCAGGAGAGCACAATAGGGCCATTCCGCTTCACCTTGTTCAGCAACTGGAATGTCTGTCGCCTCTTTCTTTACCATCTGTAATAGTACAAGTATAGAACCCTGGTACATCATTCTTTATTTGGTGCTTATGTAATTCTTAAACATATGTACCTATGAATCGAATAATGCATTGATCGTTTGAACCTGATGGATATGAATAAAGCTATAGCCTACTTTCAAGTTTAAATTAGGTACAATTTTAAATAGCAGCAATTAAATTAGGGCGAAATTATGTTGTGCAGGTCATTGCGGCACACCCAGTTGCTAAAACACAAACGTTTGCGATATACACCATGATTCATAGAGAGGAAACGTGTGCAAGCATGCACACAGTTTCCGTTTGCAAAGCGTGTGTGATGTCAGACACTATCACATACGGTGCGGGAAAACTAAATGTGTGTGATTGTCTACCCATCGTACACGGTTCATAATCATGAACTGTTTGTGATGTGCCAGGCATCGTAAAACTCTCGTGCCTAGAATCTACCTGGAAAACTCCCATGCCTGGAATCGGCCTGGTTTTAGACAGAACCACAAAACTCCGACTGTAATGGCAATGCGAGCACAAACGAGTAGCAAGGATGAAGCATTCGGGATATAAAAGATATCGGAAACGGTTATATAGGGACAACTGTATGCATCAAGGATCCCTATCCCCGACGGTTTCTGGGTCGTGTGGGAAGGACCCCCCCCCCCATCGCCCACACTCACTGAGCGACGGTTCCAAATGCCGTCGCGGAAAGGGGTAAAAAACCGTTTGTTTAGGACCGACGCGCACCAGTGGTAGGCATGTATTCCGTAAATAGTCATACATGCTTTATTAAAAGAACTTGCATGACATCTTTTGTCCTACCCTCCCATGGCAGCAGGGTTCATATTGAAAACTGAAGGATACTAAGGCCTCCTTTTAATAGAGAACCAGAACAAAGCATTAACACATAGTGAATACATGAACTCCTCAAACTACTGTCATCATCGAGAGTGGGCCCGGTTGTTGTCACTCCGGGGTTGTCGGATGATAACACGTAGTAGGTGACTATAACTTGCAACATCGGATCTAAAACATGGATATAATTATGAATTCATAAACGGTTCAGATCTGAAATCATGGCACCCGGGCCCAAAGTGACAAGCATTAAGCATAGCAAAGTCATAGCAACATCAATCTAAGAACATAGTGTATACTAGGGATCAGGCCCTAACAAAACTAACTCGATTACATGATGAATCTCATCCAACTCCTCACCGACCAGCGAGCCTACGAAGGAATTACTCACTCCCAGTGTGGAGCATCATGGAATTGGCGATGGAGAAGGGTTGGTGATGAAGAAGAATGAAGATCCCCCTCTCCGGAGCCCCAAACGGACTCCAGATCTGCCCTCCCGAGGAAGAAAAGGGCTTGGTGGTGACTCCGTCTCGTGGATCGCGATAATTCTTTCTCCTTGATTTTTTTTGGAATAATGTGAATTTATAGTATCAGGGGAGTCGTCAGCGTGCCCACCCAGGGGCCCCTATCTAGTGGGTCTTGGCTCCAAAAATACTTATTATTGATATAAAAAACCCTCGCAAAGTTTCGTTCCATTCCGAGAACTTTCATTTCTACAGAAAAACAACACCATGGTAGTTCTGCTGAAAACAACGCCTGTCCGGGGTTAGTTTCATTCAAATCATGCAAATTAGAGTCCAAAACAAGAGGAAAAGCGTGAGCAAAGTAGATACGTTGGAGACGTATCAACTCCCCCAAGCTTAAACCTTTGCTTGTCCTCAAGCAATTCAGTTGATAAACTGAAAGTGAGAAAGAAAAACTTTTACCAACTCTTTTGCTCTTGTTTGCATAAATATGCTTAAACATCACCCATGTTTTCTGCCAATATTATAACTAACCATGACAACAATAACTCTTAAAGATTATAATGATTCATATTAATGACATAATCAGCTAGCGAGCAATAATAAGATATCTCAAATAGCAACACGTTGTCAAAACAACCATGATATAATATGACAATAGTGGTATCTCGCTAGCCCTTTCTGAGACAGCAAAACATAAATGCAGAGCACCATTAAAGTTCAAGCAGCGACTAAACATTGCAATTCATGGTAGAAAAGATCTATTCATGATGCACCCAACATTAGCTATACTCAATGCATAAATCATGACAGCTGTGCTCTACTCAGTTTCTGGCACTTGTGTTTAGAAGGTGGTGACACAACATAAAAGTAAATAGAAGGTCCCTTCGCAGAGGGAAGCAGTGATTTGCAGAGGTGCCAAAGCTCAATTTTTAAAACAGAGATAAATGATATTTTGGGACATGCCCCCTTTTCATTCACTTCACGACCATTAGTTATCAACATCTTCCATCCTAAGCACGTTAGTGGAGGTTCCCAAGCGGAAAGTAAAAGTTTTGACTCCATTGGGAGTTTTTGTTTGATTACTCAAGAGATGAACTCTTTTTCATATTTGCAATTTGGGACTGGGCATCCCTATTACTGCCCATTTGCTCGTGCGATGGCAAGTGAATAAACACTCGACCTGAGGATAACCCGCTTAGCACAGAAGATATCGACTACCTCCTGTCGTTCCATGAACGATCCAGGCACACAAAACGGATAATTTTTTAGAAGTTTTTAGAGGTGGCACATGCAAATTTACTTAGGACGGCAGGGTAATACCGTATATAGGTAGGTATGGTGGACTCATCTGGAATAACTTTGGGTTCGAGGTTTTGATGTACAAGCAGAATTCCCACTTAGTACAGGCGAAGGCTAGCAATTAAGATTGGGAAGCGGGCAGCTACAGAGCAATAACGATCATGACTGGGCATTATGCATAAGTAACATTGGACACTAGCATGGGTAGGATGTGAACACCATGAACATAAGCATTATAGAGGCTATGTTGGTTTTGATTCAACTACATGCATGAACATGTACCAAGTCAAGCCATTCGAACATTCAGGATACCATATCATCATACTACATCACAATCATTTTAACGCTATGTTGATATCCAAGATAAATCATTATCAACTCCCAGCTACTTATGCATGGCATGAGAAACCATAATCTCTAATTGTCATTGCAAACATGTTTAATCATAATGGGCTGAAGCCTGGATACTTGGTTAAACATATTTACACAAACAGAACAAGTCGAGTTCATACTAGTTTCTCTTTGCCACAGCCAGTTCATCGAATGTCATCGTTATTGCCATTCACTTGCACAACCGAGTGATATGAAAATAATAATAATAGTGCAAGAGTGTCGTGGACTAAGCTGGAATCTGCAAAATATTTTATTCAACAAGAGAAGACAAGGTAAAATGGGATCTTTGTTAGTTCAATAGTTATTCATATGAGAGCCACTCAACATTTTCATTGTGGTCTTCTCCTCGGTACAACTCAAATAATAAGAAAAGAAATTCAGAGAAACACATTGAAATATTTTTGGAGTTTTTGGGTTTCTTCAACAAGCAAATAGAAAGCAAAAATGAGAAAAAACTATTTACACGGGAAAGCTCCCAACAAGTAAAAGAAGAACAAGGAAATCTTTTTGGATTTTCTTTTTAATACTACTACTAAGCATGCATAGATAGTAAATTACTACAACTAATTTTTTTGGTTTTTCCAAAGTTTTTCAAACACACAAGAAGAAAGCAAGAAAATAAATCTAAGCATGGATGGTACAATGAAAAAGTGTGAGCACCGACAAATAGAATGATATGTGAACATGAATATAAAGTCAGTGGAAACACGTACTCCCCCAAGCTTAGGATTTTGGCCTAAGTTGGTAATCGATCAGTAGCCTGGAGGGTAGTAGGGATCTTGAGGAGCGAGCATCCACTCATCCCACTGCGGAGGTGCCTGTGCAGCCTCGGCAGCAGCCTGAGCGTTCCAGTAGGCGGGATGTCTGCAGGCATAATCCGGTATCCGCCCTTGGCAACAGAATCAAACAGAGCAGGTGCAGGCAAGGGGATAACATCACGAGTGTCAATGCTATAGACCAAGTTATAAGGAATGGCAATATCAGGACTATCATGTGCAAGAAAGTGATGGTGATACATGGTTGCACGGTCTAGGTAAATTGTGGTAAGTGGGACATCATGAGGGCATATCGCAACCTCGAAGTGATCTGCCAAACGAGTAGCAAAAATCCAACCATTTATTTTCCCTTGAGATTTATTAAGATGGAGGCAACGGGCCACAATAGCTCCCAAGCTATAGGTTTTGTCGCCCTCTATTGCACGACGTAAAACAGCAAGGTCTGGTGAACTAAGTGCACCCACCTTCTCCCTAGCAAGCAAGCATTTCGTAATAAAAAGTGCAAAGTAACGAACAACAGGAAAATGTAAGCCACCGGCAGTGATGGCCGACACTCTCCTCTCATCACCCACTGTCAAAGTCAACAGAAATCCTCAAACTCAACCGGCCTAGGCTCAACTAAGCTCCCATCACACGGGATCATGCATATGTCACAAAATTCAGTAAGTGGTATCTGGTGGTTTTCAACATATAAATCAAAGCTCACTTCAGGAGGATTATTTCTAGGCAAGAATGTAAAGCTTTGAACAAAGACATTTGTGAGGATTTGGTGCTGGTCACATTCATCTGCGATGAAGTCGGTGAGACCGGCGTTGGCAATGAATTGCATGAACTCATGAATTCCAGCTTCCAGCAGGAACGGGACGTGCGGCCATTCGCACGGCCATACCTCCGCCAACCTCTGAGGGTGGAGATTATTGTCAGAAGACTCCCCAATAACACGCTTGGAGTTCTTCTTAGAGCCAAATTTCTTGAAGATATTCATGTCCGCGTACAATTTCTCCTATGAACAAAAATCTGAATTTTTAGTCCACAAAATTTTTCCAACAAAACTTCACAAAACTAATAGCAACTACTCATAGGGATACATAGAGGCCATAGCAAGCATTCAAACTACTTAGATCACTAAGAATTCAACATGCAAGCACATCTACACCAGCACCAAGAGTAGCTAATTATTCAAAGTATAAACCACTAGAACAAAAACTAATTGGACAAATGATGGAGTCACATACCAAGCAACAATCCCACAAGCAGTTTGAAATGGAGCTTGAGCAAAGAGATCGAAATCCGGGTTTGAGCTCAAGAACACGGAGAGAGAGAGCAATGGGGATTTTTTTGGAGGTGAGTGATGATGTGGGCTAAAGAGATAAGTGAGGGGGCCCACGTGGGGACCACAACCCACCAGGGCGCGCCTAGGGGTCCTGGCGCGCCCAGGTGGGTTGTGCCCACCTGGTACACCTCCCTCTGGTAATTTTTGCACCAAAAATTCTTAAATATTTAGGAAAAAAATCATATAGAATTTTCAGGGCATTCCGAGAATTTTTATTTTTGGGTCATTTTTTTATTGCACGGGAAATTCAAAAAATAGACAAAGCATGATATTTTATTTTATTTAACTAATAATAACAAAAAAAAGGTAGGGACAGAAGGTAGTGCTTACTAAATTCATCAACTTCATACCGTTCAAAAATGATGCATTAATAAGGTTGATCAAGTCTTATTAACAACCACTTTCGATTAGCATGAAACCGAAGAACTTTCGTAAATCACTAAGTTACCTCAATGGGGATATGCATTTCCCCAACGATAAGTATTTCATATTTCTTTTTGACAGTAGGTAGAGGTATTTGAAAACTTCCAATAGTGATTGTCGCAGATTTTTCAATAACATTAATACCATTCACTTGGAATTGTTTCTTCGAAAAGTGAACCGTATGCTCATTACAATTGATATGAAAAGTGACATTGCTTTTATTGAAATCAATAACAGCCCCTGCAGTATTCAAGAAGGGTCTACCAAGGATAATCGACATGTTGTCGTCCTCGGGCATCTAAAGTATAACGAAGTCTGTCAAAATAGTAACATTAGCAACAACAACGGGCACATCCTCACAGATACCGATAGGTATGGCAGTTGATTTGTTAGCCATTTGCGAAGATATTTCAGTAGGTGTGAGTTTATTCAAGTCAAGTCTTTTATATAAAGAGAAAGGCATAACACTAACACCAGCTCCTAAATCACACAATGCAGTTTTCACATAATTCTTTTTGATAGAGCAAGGTATAGTTGGTATTCCTGGATCTCCAAGTTTTTAGATACTCCATCTTTAAATGTGTAATTAGCAAGCATAGTGGAGATTTCAGCTTCCGGTATTTTTCTCTTATTTGTGATGATGTCTTCCATATACTTTGCATAAGGAGGCAATTTAAGGATATCAGTCAAGCGAGTGCGCAAAAAGACTGGCCTCAACATTTCAGCAAAGCGTTCAAATTCTTCATCATCTTTATTTTTAGTTGACTTGGGTGGTGGAAAAGGCATAGGTTTTTTAACCACGGTTCTCTTTCACTACCGTGTTTTCAAGCCACAAAGTATCTTTTATCATACCTTTTATTCTTAGGTTGTGGGTTATCAAGATCAACAGGTGATTCTATCTCAATCTCAACATCATTATCTGGTTCTTTTTCATTATTTGGTTGAGAGTCTTCATGAACCTCATAATTATCTTTTTCATTATCAGTAGGTGAGTGTTCATTACCAGACTGAGTTGCAGCATCAGAGATAGAAGTTTCATCATCATTATCAAGAGGTTTTTCTATTTCAGGTTCACTAGAAGTATGCAAAGTCCTATCATTTTTCTTTTTCTTTTTGTTTTTAGAAGGACTAGGTGCACTAGTGTTGTTTCTTTGTGAATCTTGTTCAATTCTTTTTGGATGTTCTTCAGGATAAAGTGGTTCCTGAGTCATTTTACCTCCTCTAGTTGCAACTCTAACAACAAAGTCATGCATATTATGATTCATATCATCAAGTAATTCTCTTTGTGATTTAGCAACTTGTTCTAACTGATTTTGAACCATAGAGACATGTTTTCCAATACCTCTAACATCATTTGATATTCTAATCAACAAGTCACTCAAGCAAGCAATCATATCCGAATTATATGTCAATTGTTTCATAACATTTGCATTGAAGTTATCTTGTTTTCTAATGTACTTTTCAAACTCATAAAATCATTGACTAGGATGCATATTGTGAGGATTATCATTTTCATTGAACTTCATAAGAGAATTTACCTCTACCACCTTAGGAAGTGGTGGTGTATTAAGCCCATGTATTTCTTCAATAGGAGGTAAAATTTTAACATCCTCAGCTTTAATACCTTTTTTCTTTCATAGATTTCTTCGGCTCTTGCATATCTTTAGGACTGAGATATAATATGCCCCTCTTCTTTGGAGTGGGTTTAGGTGGTGGTTGATACGTCTCCAACATATCTATAATTTTTGATTGTTCCATGCTATTGTATTATCTGTTTTGGATGTATATGGGCTTTATTTTACACTTTTATATTATTTTTGGGACTAACTTATTAACCCGAGATCCCAAAGGCTTCTGTTTTCCCCCTTGTTTCAGTGTTTAGCAGAAAAGGAATATCAAACAGAGTCCAAACGGAATGAAACCTTCGGGAGAGTTATTTTTGTAATGGAAGCAATCCAGAAGACTTGGAGTGTACGTAAGGGAAGCAACGAGGAAGGCACGAGGCAGGGGGCGCGCCCACCCCCCTGGGCGCGCCCTCCACCCTCATGGGCCCCTCGTGGCTCCCCTGACCGACTTCTTTCGCCTATATATGTCCATATACCCTAAAACCATCGGGGAACAGAATAGATCGGGAGTTCCGCCGCCGCAAGCCTCTGTAGCCACCAAAAACCAATCGGGACCCTGTTCCGGCACCCTGCCGGAGGAGGGAACCCTCACCGGTGGCCATCTTCATCATCCGGCGCTCTCCATGACGAGGAGGGAGTAGTTCACCCTCGGGGCTAAGGGTATGTACCAGTAGCTATGTGTTTGATCTCTCTCTCTCTCTCTCTCTCTCTCTCTCTCTCTCTCTCTCTCTCTCGTGTTCTTGAGGTGATACGATCTTGATGTATCGCGAGCTTTGCTATTAAAGTTGGTGTTGGGGAATGTAGTAATTTCAAAAAAAATCCTGCACACAAGCAAGATCATGGTGACGCATAGCAACGAGAGGGGAGAGTGTGTCCATATACCCTCGTAGACCGAAAGCGGAAGCGTTAGCACAACGAGGTTGATGTAGTCGTACGTCTTCACAATCCGACCGATCAAGTACCGAACGTACAACACCTCCGAGTTCAGCACACGTTCAACTCGATGTCGTCCCTCGAACTCCGATCCAGCCGAGCTTTGAGGGAGAGTTCCATCAGCTTGACGGCGTGGTGACGATGATGATGTTCTACCGACGCAGGGCTTCGCCTAAGCACCGCTACGATATGACCGAGGTGGATTATGGTGGAGGGGGGCACCGCACACGGCTAAAAGATCCAAGGGATCAATTGTTGTGTCTCTAGGGGGTGCCTCCCTCCCCGTATATAAAGGAGTGGAGGAGGGGGAGGGGGCCGGCCACCCTTGGCGCGCCCCATGAGGAGTCCTACTCCCACCGGGAGTAGGACTCCCCCCTTCCATGTTGGAGTAGGAGAGGAGAGGGAAGGAGAGAGAGGGGAAAGGAAAGGGGGGGGGGGGGGCGCCGCCCCCTCCTTGTCCAATTCGAACTTGGGGGGGGGGGGGCACGCGGCTGCCCCTTAGCCCCCACTCATCTTCCACCAATTGGGCCCATGAGGCCCAATAACCACCGGGGGGCTTCCGGTAACCCCCCGGTACTCCGGTATATATCCGATAACCCCCGGAACCATTCCGGTGTTTGAATATAGTCGTCCAATATATCAATATTCATGTCTCGACCATTTCGAGACTCCTCGTCATGTCCGTGATCACATCCAGGACTCCGAACTACCTTCGGTACATCAAAATACATAAACTCATAATATAACCATCATCGAACTTTAAGCGTGCGGACCCTACGGGTTTGAGAACTATGTAGACATGACCGAGACACGTCTCCGGTCAATAACCAATAGCGGAACCTGGATGCTCATATTGGCTCCCACATATTCTAGGAAGATCTTTATGGGTCAAACCGCATAACAACATACGTTGTACCCTTTGTCATAGGTATGTTACTTGCCCGAGATTCGATCGTCGATATCTCAATACCTAGTTCAATGTCGTTACCGGCAAGTCTCTTTACTTGTTCCGTAATACATCATCCCGCAACTAACTCATTAGTTGCAATGCTTGCAAGGCTTAAGTGATGTGTATTACCGAGTGGGCCCAGAGATACCTCTCCGACAATCGGAGTGACGAATCCTAATCTCGAAATACGCCAACCCAACAAGTACCTTTGGAGACACCTGTAGAGCAGCTTTATAATCACCCAGTTACGTTGTGACGTTTGGTAGCACACAAAGTGTTCCTCCGGTAAACGGGAGTTGCATAATCTCATAGTCATAGGAACATGTATAAGTCATGAAGAAAGCAATAGCAACATATTAAACGATCAAGTGCTAAGCTAACGGAATGGGTCAAGTCAATCACATCATTCTCTAATGATGTGATCCCATTAATCAAATGACTACTCATGTCTATGGCTAGGAAACTTAACCATCTTTGATTCAACGAGCTAGTCAAGTGGAGGCATACTAGTGACACTCTTTTTGTCTATGTATTCACACATGTATCAAGTTTCCGGTTAATACAATTCTAGCATGAATAATAAACATTTATCATGAAATAAGGAAATAAATAATAACTTTATTATTGCCTCTAGGGCATATTTCCTTGATTGGATCTTATGATGTTTCTCCCCTCTACTCTCTTGTAATGGATTGAGTTTTCCTTTGAAGTTATCTTATCGGATTGAGTCTTTAAGGATTTGAGAACACTTGATGTATGTCTTGCCGTGCTTATCTGTGGTGACAATGGGATATCACGTGATCCACTTGATGTATGTTTTGGTGATCAACTTGCGGGTTCCGTCCATGAACCTATGCATAGGGGTAGGCACACGTTTTCGTCTTGACTCTCTGGTAGAAACTTTGGGGCACTCTTTGAAGTACTTTGTGCTGGTTGAATAGATGAATCTGAGATTGTGTGATGCATATCGTATAATCATACCCACGGATACCTAAGGTGACATTGGACTATCTAGGTGACATTAGGGTTTTGGTTGATTTGTGTCTAAAGGTGTTATTCTAGTACGAACTCTATGATAGATTGAACGGAAAGAATAGCTTCGTGTTATTTTACTATGGACTCTTGAATAGATCGATCAGAAAGAATAACTTTGAGGTGGTTTCGTACCCTACCATAATCTCTTCGTTTGTTTTCCGCTATTAGTGACTCTGGAGTGACTCTTTCTTGCATGTTGAGGGATAGTTATATGATCCAATTATGTTATTATTGTTGAGAGAACTTGCACTAGTGAAAGTATGAACCAGGCCTTGTTTCCTAGCATTGCAATACCGTTTACGCTCACTTTTACCACTTGTTGCCATGCTGTTTTTATATTTTCAGATTACAAAAACCTATATCTACCATCCATATTGCACTTGTATCACCATCTCTTCGCCGAACTAGTGCACCTATACAATTTACCATTGTATTGAGTGTGTTGGGGACATAAGAGACTCTTTGTTATTTGGTTGCAGGGTTGTTTGAGAGAGACCATCTTCATCCTACGCCTCCCACAGATTGATTAACCTTAGGTCATCCACTTGAGGGAAATTTGTTACTGTCCTACAAACCTCTTCACTTGGAGGCCCAACAACGTCTACAAGAAGAAGGTTGCGTAGTAGACATCAGTGGTTCAGGAATAGTCCAATCATCATAATTTTTCAATGTGTTATTCAATAGTTCATCAGCTTGTCCAACAGTTCGTCCCCTGAAAACACAACCAGCACAACTATCTAGGAAGTCCCTAGCAGCATCGGTTAGTCCATTATAGAAGATATCAAGTATTTCATTTTTCTTAAGAGGATGATCAGGCAAGGCATTAAGTAATTTGCAAAGCCTCCCCCAAGCTTGTGGGAGACTCTCTTCTTTAATTTCAGTAAATTTAAATATTTCCGGTAAGGCAGCTTGTTTCATATGAGTAGGAAAATATTTTTGAGAGAAGTAAGAAACCATATCCTGGGGACTACGCACACAACAAGGAGCAAGAGTATTGTACCAAGCTTTAGCATCACCCTTTAATGAGAAAGGAAATAATTTGAGAATAAAGTAATAGCAAGTTGTAACACCCCAAAATTTTAACCTTGTTTTGTTAATTAAAATTTTGCCAGGAAATTAAAACTTTGATTTTCTGGGCTCCCTTTTGTTTTTTTTTACATTTCTTTCCTTTTTATCATGGAGTTATTTCCTTCAGTGAAAACTTTTCAAATATGTTATTGGACTTGTTTATCCTCTCAATACAAATATTTTCTTTTCATCAGAGGAGTTAATTATATAATAATCTCCATAATCTTTATTTTCTTGAAAAATGGTTTCCCATGGTTTTATGGTCCTTTTTGAACTGCAACCCTTTTATAAATTATTTCAAAAATTCCACCAAAATTTGGGGATGTCCTGTGATGTCACCAAACCACTTTTATGCAAAAAGATATTTCATTCTTTGGATATTTTGAGCTCTACATCATATTTTCAAATCTGGTCCAGTGAGCAGTTTTACACTACAACCCATTTAAATATTTCTTTCTAGCTTCCACCAAAATTATGGGATGTTAGTAGCAGCTTATGATTCAACTTTATGTAAAAACCCAGTGTTGTTATTTGAAAAAATTAAGTGTATCAACCTCTTTTTCATTACGGTCAAGCCTTGTGCTTTCTACTCCAACCCTATTCATTCTTGCTCTAGTGGCCTTGTGTTTTCTCCTGCTTGTAGTCAACCCTACAAAACCCCTAAGTCCAGGAGCATGCACTCTTTGGGACATTTTTGGTCCATGTAATGATTCCATTTACTCCCTGTCCAGAATTGAAGTTTTGCAAAACTTGCACTAGCAAGTTTCTTCATTTGGCAAACTAACCTCACCACCCTTTCTTTCTTCTAAAGAGACCCCACTCTGGGAGATTTGGCCACTCCAAAAACAGCCTAGGTGCCTGTGGCATTTTGTCAAACACCTGGAGTGCATGGACAGAATTGGCATGAGTTTTTGTCTGCATTATGAACTTGACCCCCTGACCAGACCAACATGTCCCATGGATTTGCCCTAGCCTATAACCCCACCCTGCTAACCCTCTTGTGGTTTAGAGCCCCCTAACATGCCTTAGCATTACATCGAGAGCATGTTAAAATGCGTGCTCTGGGCACACCCAGAGCGCGAGCGAGCACGCATTTTGCGATGCCAAGACCGAGCCGCTGCGTCTCGCCTCAAGACTCACTCGGTTCGTGGCCGACCGCAGCCAAGACGCCACGCCCCTCGCTGCTCCCCACGAGCACCACAGCCTCGCCACGTCTCCGGCAGGCCAGTTTAGCTGCCATCGCCGCCCGACAGCCTCTGCAATGGCCAGCACCGCCGAAGCACGCTCGCCGCTTAGCTCGCCTTGGAGCAAGACCCACTCGTCCGCTAGCTCATGCCGCCATCCCGGCCTCGCCATGATGCTCGCAAGCTTCTGAACGTCGGTCGCCGACGAAGCTCATCCATCGCCGCCGCGAACCGACGTGGCGAAGCGCTTATAAAGGAAGCCCCTCGAGCCCTCCGAGCACGCAAGTAGCCTCAAAATCACCCCCCCTCGTTTCCCCATGGCAGCCAGTCGACCCGGGGAGGTTTTCTTCCCCGCCTCCGGCAACCACAGCCACCGCCGCCTCCCGGCTCCGTTCGGCGCAACCAGTGGCCTCCCTCTCCACTCTCTTCACCAGAAACCCCTCTCCTCTCGTGAGTCCGTCCCCCTGCTCAATTTGGATCGGGACTCGCCATGGCAAAAACTCACTTTTCCCGGCGACCACCGTCCATGGAGCTTCGCCACGGCAGCTCCATCCACCTCAGAGACCAAAGCGACCACCGGAGTGACCGCCTCGACCCCCGAGCCCGCTGGTGACCTCACATTTCTCGAACGGTGCCGTTGCTCACGGCGAAGGCCGCCGAGTCCCGCCCGCACGGATAGAGGAAGAGGAGGGAGGGTGGACTAGTCAAACCTGACCAGTGGGCCAGGTGGGCCCACTGTCAGTGACTCAGACGCGGTCCACGCTGGATAAGTGGAAACGTGTTTCCAGAGTACGCTTTCGACGTGTACGTATATATTCGAATCGTTTTCTTTTCTGTTTTATTTTTAATTAAGAGATTTTGACCAAAACTTTGACCATCTATAAATTTTTAAATATAACTCCAAATGAACTGATTCTTTTTCCTACATCTCCCAAATATTGTCTAGTTTATTTTCAGATTTATTTCAAAATTTTCCAAGCAATTTTTTGTGCTGTTTTGGAAATGTGTGTGGATTCAAAAATATTTTCAAATAGGATTTTGGAGAGAGAGGAGCAAACTTTCAAGAGTTTTGGAATGCACCTTGCCTCCCCACGGCTTGAGGGCAAGCATTGTGAACCCTGGCAGAATATTTTGCATGCATTGTTTGACACGATTATGGCACCACCTCAATACGTGGAACTCGTTATTTTATGTGGTGATGTGATCGTTTGCATAAATGCTTATTCGAAATTTCCTTGCTGTTGGAAATAGACATGCTTGTGATATTGATCATCCTCGTATGCCTTTTCGTGCTCATCGGAAGGAAGACGGGAAAGTCTCTGTCTTGGGTAGACCCGAGCTTGTCCCTAGTTCCTCGTCGAGACGAGTGTGTCCCGCATGGCATGAGAGGTATGATGAGTGGTGATTCTATCTGTTGATTGAAATATATTCGTTATGCTAATAATGCTGAGAATATTCAAGACCTCCTGAGTCGACCGTAGATCGAGTCTTGTGCCAGTAACCCCCATACTTGCTTCGTACTACCACTCGTCTCTACAACAAGTAGGGTACAGTTCAGTAAGTTGTCAACCCCTTTCCTAGCACACACCGTACAGAGAGCCCATGGTGGAAGATACTGGAGGCATCCGGTAGTCATGCCACCTGGTCCGGGAGCATGGGTGTTTCGGTTGTAGCCGAAGGGGGTAGCTCCCCTAGTTTGCGCAAGGTATAAATTTTGTGATCCCATGTTACGTCGTGGTTGTAGCCTCCCCACTTAGAGTTTTGCTTGACAGGTGTCGTGGGTGATTCCAGACACATGTGGGTTAAGGTGGTGTGTGCAAGTTAGGTGGGTTTCTAACTAAAAGACCGTAGACGGAATTAGTCCAGATGGACTAAAGGAATCCGTTACTCGTGGGTAAGAGTACACCCTCTACAGAGATTAAACCTATTCGAATAGTCGTGTCCATGGTTAAGGATTAGAGTCTGGGATGGGTCAAGTGTCGGTCTTAGTGTCGGTCTTCGGAGGTGAAACTGTTAAACCGTAACTGGAATTACGACTTGAGACTTGTGATGTTTATGATTATTATTTTGTTATGCACTAACCTGTTATATTATTGGTAATATAGAATATCCTTGGGATGGTTCTACCTCCCGGATATTCACCGTTATTTATTTTATAAGCCCTTTATGTGGTGTCGCTGAGACGCCCGACTGTGGCATTTTATTTTTATAAGCCCTTTATGTGGTGTCGCTGAGACGCCCGACTGTGGCATTTTATTTTTATAAGCCCTTTATGTGGTGTCGCTGAGACGCCTGGATCATGACATTTTATTTTTATAAGCCCTTTATGTGGTGTCGCTGAGACGCCCGACTGTGGCATTTTATTTTTATAAGCCCTTTATGTGGTGTTGCTGAGACGCCCGATTGTGGTATTTATTTTATAAGATCTTTTCGTGGTGTCGCTCAGACGCCCGACTGAGGCATTTCTTTTGCTTATCAACCTTTCGGGGTGTCGCTTCAGACACCCGATCGGTGCATTATATTTATTTATATGTGTCATTTCATATTCATAAATAAACTGCTTGCATGCATCAGAGTTTTTATTAACTTTTGTGACTGACGTCATGAGCATAGATATTTGTTTTAGCATATTGTTGTTATATTATGCCCGTGTTCATAATGTTTGCAAGTACATTCAAAGTACTCACTGGCTTGTCCCTGGCTATTGTCTTGGCCAGATTTCTTGCGCGGAGAGGAGCGACCGTGACGACAGCCCCGGAACCTAAGCAATGGTGTTAGCTGTCTCGTGAAGATAGGAGTTAACCTGGTCAGCTGTTCCTGTGGGAAATGGAGTCCCATAGACGATGATGATCCACAAACCGCTTCTGCCATCAACCACTAGTAACCATTCGTTGTACCCACATGCCAGAATGGTCTTGTACTACATATTTTGTGTTTTGCTTGGAATTTCTATAACAAGTTGGTGCCTCATCAGCTAACAGTAATCCTGGGCTGGTGAGCACAAAGGCCATTTTTTGGGAATTTAATACCCGGAAAATCGGTCGCCACAAACTTGGTATCAGAGCTAGGCTGACCATTGGCTAATCCTATCTTAGCCGGGTCAATAAACCTAGGTAAGCCAAACCACCAGAGCTTAACCAAAAACCCAGCCAAGCTTCTCATGCAAGATAGCCACACAGTGACCCCGACACTTTTGGCAGTCGGTGCCCAACCTATCAACCTAGCCTGTCGATCACGCCAAAGGACCGACGCCTATAATGTCTCATTCGCAAGTGTGCGAAGGAAGACTTTGTTCCCTTTTTCTATAAAAAGGGCACGCTCGCCTCAACCCAGCACAGCACAGCCTCTACCCCAGACCGAGCCATAATGCCTGGCCCCGTAGTGCACAATGAGACCACGGCAAACAACCTTGGAGGTTTTGTGACCATACTCGCAAACCTCACCCGTCGTGCCTATGCGTTAGAAGAGCCCCCAGAATATGTGGTGTACCAAGGGTCCATGAGCGGCGAGAGCCGTCAATTCTGGGCCACTGTGCACATCTACTGTAGGGGTCTGTCGCGAGAACGCCCCTACATGTTCACCGGAAGGACAACTTCCTTCGAGCTACAAGCCATCCAGCTATCTGCTCGAGAGGCTATAGTTCAACTCCGGCAGTTGTCGCCCAGAGTTAACTGTCGCTCGTTCTACTACTACCCCAGACGTGAAGGGTATGGTAAACCACCCCAGGTTGCCAACGGAGATCACGAGACGGATCCTGCAGTATTGCACCTAGTGCGCTATGTAGGTGCAGTGGAGGAACTGTTCGATCAAATCACCATTGATCTGATCGCAGCTCGTGGAGAGCTGGTTCGTCGAGCCCCGACAAGAGAAGAGAACGAGCCCGACGCCGACAACCCAGTCGTGCTGTTCGGACACCCGATCGAGTCCCTGAGGTCTGCCCCAGCCATCAGCCAAGGCGCTTTGATGACCCCAGAAGCTCTTCGTCGCCTCTTGGGAGCACACTCCAACGGGGTTGTGGCCAACAATCCTCGAGATGGTCATCATCGCTACCCCGAGCCTGCAGCCCCTCAACCCTCTCCAACTAATTCCGACTTGGAGACCCGTGGAGAAGCCTCGACATCCACAAGGCACGCCTGCTTGGATGTAAACGAGGTAGACTAAGTCACTCGAGTAGTGCCGAGTCTCAGTGTATCCTCGCTTTGTAATCGTGTGACCTTGTGAATTAGCGCAGCTTTCTTGTTGTCAGCGACTGTTTTTATAGTAACCTTGCATATTTATGTCAGCACGCAGTTGCATATTTTTGCGGGCACAGCTACCAAAACCACCCCGACAACACCCACAGTGATGCGTCACTTTGGTGAGATATGTATCTGTGGCTTTGACCCCGACCCTTGGAGCTGAGCTGGCAAATTAATTACCGTTCACCACGGTAAAATGACCCAGTTCCAATGCTATAAAAAGGCCACCGCGTGACCTTGCCAAGCACCCTCACTTGTGCACCCTCCTCACAACCATTTCTTGCCATGCCGAGCCCTAGTATTTATCTCGAGAACTCCAGATGCAACCCCGGTAGTTTTGTCAAGATATTGTGGGATTTTACCTGCAGTACCATGGGCGCTACCCAGCCATCCCAGTACGAGCTGTTCAAATCGAGAATCACCCCTTCCACCTCGAGATACTGGGCAGCAGTACACATCCCTCCCGTAAGCCCAAACCAAGACCCAACGGAGGTCTCCTTCGTGGGGAAATCTATGCCGACCCCACCTATGGTTGTAGAAGCTGCTGCATACGAAGCGCTTGCTCGCCTTCGATTCGCGGTACCCTATGCCAGCGAACAAGGGTACTATTACTTTCCGAGCCGTCCAAAGACACCGGAGGAGTAACATCTTTTCCCGGTGGACGAATTGAGAGAGACCCAGTCCTGGCCAACCTTGTCGAGTACGTCATCGCTCAAGAGCGTTTAACCCAACGTGTAATGGGTTATCTCCAAAGCCTCGCGGATTTAAATCCTCAGATCGCCAACGGCAGATCACTGAGGCCCGACCAGGAGAGACACATTCATCGACTGGTCAATCCACTTTCTCCGATAGAAGAGGAGTGTATCCCGATACCAGAGACGTTTTCGGGACCCCGTCCGATTACCGTTTCCATTTTAGACGTCATTGTTGTATTTATTGATGTGACATTTATTTATGTGTTGTAACTTATGCGTGGTACCCCGAGTTTGTGCGGCAAGTAAATTATTTAGTTTCTATTAATGTGAGTAGTTCTGTTGCGGTTTGACTCTGATGTATTACTATTTTCTCTCGCGAGAAATCCTGGAGTGGGATTTCTTTTCCCTGAGTTGCTGCATCATATATCTTCTCACGACATGGATTTTTTTATTCACGCAACACCACCACCACTCGAACACATACACTGCTTGCAAAATCTCGTAACCGTGGAGTATTGTGTTTTCAAAACAGCTCTTAGCAAATCTCGAGGACGAGATTTTTCTTAAGGGGGTATTGTTGTAACACCCCAAAATTTTAACCTTGTTTTGTTAATTAAAATTTTGCCAGGAAATTAAAACTTTTATTTTCTGGGCTCCCTTTTGTTTTTTTAACATTTCTTTCCTTTTTATCATGGAGTTATTTCCTTCAGTGAAAACTTTTAAAATATGTTATTGGACTTGTTTATCCTCTCAATAAAAATCTTTTCTTTTCATCAGAGGAGTTAATTATATAATAATCTCCATAATCTTTATTTTCTTGAAAAATGGTTTCCCATGGTTTTATGGTCCTTTTTGAACTGCAACCCTTTTATAAATTCTTTCAAAAATTCCACCAAAATTTGGGGATGTCCTGTGATGTCACCAAACCACTTTTATGCAAAAAGATATTTCATTCCTTGGATATTTTGAGCTCTACATCATATTTTCAAATCTGGTCCAGTGAGCAGTTTTACACTACAACCCATTTAAATATTTCTTTCTAGCTTCCACCAAAATTATGGGATGTTAGTAGCAGCTTATGATTCAACTTTATGTAAAAACCCAGTGTTGTTATTTGAAAAAATTAAGTGTATCAACCTCTTTTTCATTCTGGTCAAGCCTTGTGCTTTCTACTCCAACCCTATTCATTCTTGCTCTAGTGGCCTTGTGTTTTCTCCTGCTTGTAGTCAACCCTACAAAACCCCTAAGTCCAGGAGCATGCACTCTTTGGGACATTTTTGGTCCATGTAATGATGCCATTTACTCCCTGTCCAGAATTGAAGTTTTGCAAAACTTGCACTAGCAAGTTTCTTCATTTGGCAAACTAACCTCACCACCCTTTCTTTCTTCTAAAGAGACCCCACTCTGGGAGATTTGGCCACTCCAAGAACAGCCTAGGTGCCTGTGGCATTTTGTCAAACACCTGGAGTGCATGGACAGAATTGGCATGAGTTTTTGTTTGCATTATGAACTTGACCCCCTGACCAGACCAGCATGTCCCATGGATTTTCCCTAGCCTATAACCCCACCCTGCTAACCCTCTTGCGGTTTAGAGCCCCCCTAACATGCCTTAGCATTCTGTCGAGCACGTTCCATGCGTGCTCTGGGCACGCCCAGAGCGCGAGCGGAGCACACGTTTTGCACGTGACAAGACCGAGCCGCCGCGTCTCGCCCCGCACTCACTCTGGTTCGTGGCCGACCGCAGCCAGCACGCCATGTCCCTTCTGCTCTCCACGAGCACCACAGCCCTCGCCACGTCTCCGGCAGGCCAGCAGCTAGCCGCCACTGCCGCCCGACAACCCCTGCGATGGCCAGCGCCGCCCGAGCCATGCCCGCTCGCCAGCTCGCTCTTGGAGCAGTACCCACTCGTCCGCTAGCTCATGCCACCATCCCCAGCCTCGCCACGATGCCTGCAAGCTACAGAACGTCGGTCGCCGACGAGCTCATCCACTGCCGCCGCGAACCGATGTGGGAGCGCTATAAAAGGAAGCCCCTCGAGCCCTCCGAGCACGCAAGCAGCCTCAAAATCACCCCCCCTCGTTTCCCCGTGGCAGCCAGTCGACCCGGGGAGGTTTTCTTCCCCGCCTCCGGCAACCACAGCCACCGCCGCCTCCCGGCTCCGTTCGGCGCAACCAGGGCCTCCCCCTCTCCACTCTCTTCACCAGGAAACCCCTCTCCCTCTCGTGAGTCCGTCCCCCTGCTCAATTTGGATCGGGACTCGCCGCGGGCAAAAACTCACTTTTTCCGACGACCACCGTTCTCCGCGGAGCTCGCCGCCGGTAGCTCCATCCACCCCAGAGACCAAAGCGACCACCGGAGTGACCGCCTCGACCCCCTGAGCCCGCAGGTGACCTCTGTTTCTCGAACGGTGCCGCTGTCAGCGGCTGCGTCGCGGAGTCCCGCCCCCCTCACGGACAGAGGAAGAGGAGGGAGGGTGGACTAGTCAAACCTGACCAGTGGGCCAGGCGGGCCCACTGTTAGTGACTCAGACGCGGTCCACGCTGGATAAGTGGAAACGTGTTTCCAGAGTACGCTTTCGACGTGTACGTATATACCGGAAAGATTTCTTGCTGTGGGAAATGGGTATACTTGTGACGGAGACCGGGGCAAGCTCACGCCTACCCAAGGCAGAGGCTTTCCCGGATTTCTTTCCGGCATGCATGCAAGGCATACGAGGACGATTACCATCACAAGTATACCCATTTCCCACAAAGAAGAAATCTCCAATATGCATACATGCAAATGATCGCATCACCACATAAAATAACGAGTACTCCGAAATGAGGTGGTGTTATAATAGTGTCAAAATGCACACACAATATTATGCCGGGGTTCAGAATGCTTGCCTTCAAGTTGTGGAGGGGTGAGGTGCTCTCCAAAACTTTTGAAAGTTATAATCTCCCCTCCAAATTCCTATTTTCAAAAATATTCAAATAACACATACTTTAAAAACAGTACAAAAACGTTGCTTGGAAAATTTTCAAATAAATCTTAAAATAAACTAGACTAAATTTGAGAGAGGTAGGAAAAAGAATCAACTCATTTGGAGTTTTTTTTAAAAGATATAGCCAGTCAAAGTTTAGTCAAATTTCTGGTTTTTAAAGAAAACAGAAAAAGAAAAGAAAACGTTTCGGAATGTACACGTCGAACACGTACTCTGGAAATACGCCCCCACTTATGCCTGCGTGGATCGGCGCTGGGTCTCTGACGGTTGGCCCACCTGGCCACTGTTCAGGTTTGACCAGTCCACGTGCGCGTCGTCCCCTCCGACCGAACAGAGGCGGAGCTCCGGCGAGGCTCGCCGGCGAACGGAGGCATCCCTCGGGGATCTGAGAATATGGGTGTGCTCAGGTGGTCGAGGCGAACCCGTGGGTACCCGCCATGGTCGCCGACGTGGACGGAGTCGCCGGCGACGAGCTTCGCAGCGGAGAAGGCTTCGGATGGATTTGGGGTTCTGGGCTATGGTGGCTCTCGGTCGGGGCTGAGGTGATGGGCGGCTCCGCACGGTCACATGGAGTCGGGTGGTGGTGCTGGATTGACGGGAGGGGCCTTGGTTGCGACGAAACGGACCGGAGTGTGGCGGCGGCCGAACCGGCTGGAGACGGGGGAGAAGGCCCTTTCCCGACGATGGTTGGCTGTGGGGGTGCTATGGGGGTGGCCTGAGGCTGCCTGCGGACTCGGTTGAGCTTGGGGGCCCTTAAATAGGCGAGTAAGGACGGTTCCGCAGCGGCCGGGGATAAGCTCACCGGCGACCGCCATTCTGTAGCAGCAGAGGGACGTGGCGGCGACGGGCGCTTGCGGACAAGCTGTGGATGAGCTCGGACTGCTCCACGGGCGAGCTGGCGCGTTGGTGTGGCTCGGGCGGCGCCGACCAGTGGAGAGGCTGTCGGACGGCGATGGCGGCTTGCGGTGGCGGCGCTGTAGGGCGCCAGGAAGGGGCTAGGTGGCCTGCTGGCGAGGAGGAGCCGCGGCCGACCGGGAGAGGGAGGGGCCGAAGCGGGCATGGGGTAATCGGCGCGGCGACTTCGTGCGCATGCACGTGCAAACGCACGCCTGCCGCAGCCAGAAGGCAGCACGCCAGCGCTTCGAAATGCCAGCATGGGTTAGGGAGCGTGGGTGAGGCTGGCAATTAGCAGGCCTTGGTTAGGGTCGTCTAGGAGTTTAGTCGACATGCTAGTTTGTCCATAGGTGCAAGGTCACAGAGCAAAACAAAAATCATGTCAAAAATGTCCATGCACTTAAAGTGTTTGGCAGAATGCTAATGCCATCTAGACAACTCTTAGAGGGGCCAAAATATCCAGATCATAGTCTCTTTGGATGAATAAGAGGGTGGTAAAGTTAGTTTGGCAAAACTATAAACTTGATAGTGCAAGTTTGTGAGAAAACTGATTCTGGACAGAAAGAAAAGGGCATAATTGCATGCACTTAAAATCCTCCAATGGGTCCACTCTCCTGGACTTAAGGGTTTTGTAGGGTGGTCTAAAAGCAGGAAAAAGAATCATGGGTAAAAGGGTATGTAAAAATATGGTTGCAGTACAAACCATCAAGTTGGACCAGAATGAAAATGAGGTTGATTCACTCAAATTTTTCAAAGAACATAACTGGGTTTTTGCATAAAGTTGAATAATACACTCTTATTAATATCCCATAATTTTGGTGGAAGTTTTAGAGAAATATTTAACTAGGTTGTAGTGCAAAATTGCCCACTGGACCAGATTTGAAAATTTGATGTAGAACTCAAAATATCCAATGAATGAAATATATTTTTGCATAAAAGTGATCTAGGACATCATATGTCATCCCCAAATTTTGGTGGGATTTTTAAATGGATTATCAAGGGGTTGCAGTGCAAATGGGACCCTAAAACTTATGAAAAACCAATTTAGAGAAAAAAAGCTCAGGGAAAAATGATTGTATAAATAATCCCACTAACAAAAGAATTGTTTTATTTGAGAGGGTAAATAAGTCCAATAATGATTGAAAAGTTTTCACTTGGGGTAAAAACTCCATAATAATAAAGAAAAGAAAGGCTCTGAAATCAAAAGGAAATCCAGAAAATAAAAGTTTAAGTTTTCTGGCAAAATTTTAATTAATAAAACAAGGTTAAAATTTTGGGGTGTCACAACACTACCCCCCTTAAGAAAAATCTCGTCCTCGAGATTTGTTAAGAGTTGTTTTGAAAATATTTTTCCTGTCAGTTAAAACTAAAAAGTTTACTCATAGTACAAACTTTGTGTCGTCGAGGTTGGTTTTTGGCAGCTACGAATGAGATTAAAAATGCAATCGCACATCAACATACTCATGCATGGTTACTATAGGGGTGCACAAGCAGATAGCATTAAATCACGCGATACATGATCACACGGTTACAGGGTGTAGCCATACTAAGACTCGGTACTACTCGAGTGACTCAGTCTACCTCGTTAATATCTAAGCGGGCTTGCCTCATGGACATCGAGGTTTCTTCACGGTTTTCACCGTCGGGATTAGCTGGAGGGGGTTGAGGGCCTGCAGGGTCGGGGTAGCGATGGTGACCATCGCGGGGGTTGTTGGCCACAATCCCGTTGGAGTGCGTTCCCAAAAGGCGACGAAGCACTTCTGGGGTCATCAAAGCACCTTGGTTGCTAGCTGGGGCTAACCTCAAGGTCTCGATCGGTTGTCCGAACAGCACGACTGGGTTGCCGGTGTTGGGCTCATCTTCTCCTCTTGCCGGGGCTCGGTGGATCAGTTCTCCACGAGCTGCGATCAGATCAAGGGTGATTTGATCGAATAGATCCTCTAGTGCACTTACATAGCGCACTAGATGCAACAAGGCAGGATCCGTCTCGTGATCTCCATTGGCAACCTGGGGTGGCCTACCATTCCCGTCACGGCTGGGGTAGTAGTAGAACAAGCGATAGTTAACTCTGGGCGACAAATGCCGGAGTTGAACTATAGCCTCTCGAGCAGCCAGTTGAATGGCTTGTGGCTCAAAGGAAGTTGTCCTTCCGGTGAACCTGTAGGGGCGTTCTAGCGATATACCCCTACCATAGACGTGCACAGTGGCCCAGAATTGACGGCTCTCACCGCTCATGCATCCTTTGTACACAACATATTCTGGGGGCTCTTCTAATGCAAAGGCACGACGGGTGAGGTTCGCTAGCACGGTCACAAAACCTCCAAGGTTGGTTGTTGTGGTCTCATTGTGAACAATGGGTCATGGCATTATAGCTCGGTTTGGTAGAGGCTGTGCTGTGCTGGGTTGAGGCTAGCGTGCCCTTTTTATAGGAAAAGGGAACGGAGTCGTCCTTCGCACGCTTGCGAATGAGACAATTTAGGTGTCGGTCACTGGCGCGTGATCGACCGGCTAGGTTGATAGGTTGGGCACCGACTGCCAAAAGTGTCGGGGTCACTGTGTGGCTATCTTGCATGAGAAGCTTGGCTGGGGTTCGGTTAAGGTCTGGTGGGTTGGTTAACCTAGGTTTATTGACCTGGCTAGGATAGGATTAGCCAATGGTCAGCCTGGCTCTGATACCAAGTTTGTCAGGACCGGATTTTCGGGATATTAATTTCGGAAAAAGGGCCCTTGTGCTCACCAGCCCAGGATAACTGATAGGTGATGAGGCACCAACTTGATATGAAATTCCAAGCAAAATACAAAATATGTAGTACAAGACCATTCTGGCCTATGAGTACAACAAATGGTTTCTAGTGGTTGATGGCGGAAGCGGTTTGGGGATCATCAGCGTCTATGGGACTCCATTTCCTGCAGGAACAGCGGACCAGGTTAACTCCTATCTTCGCGAGGCTGCTATCACCGTTGCGTAGGCTCCGGGGTTGTCATCGCAACGCTCCCCTCCAAGCAAGAAATCTGGCCAAGACAATAGCCAGGGACAAGCCAGTGAGTACTTTGAATGTACTCGCAAACATTATGAACACGGGTATAATATAAATGATAATCATGCACTGAAATATTCTATGATCACATCGTCAGTCAAAGAATAAAATCTCAGATGCATGCAAGCAGGTTATTTATATGCAACATGAATATGCAATAATGGAGTAGAAATAAAATGCACCGATCGGGTGTCTGGAGCGACGCGTCGAAAGGATCAAGATATGAAGCATGCCTCAGTCGGGCGTCTAAGCGACACCACAAAAAGGGCTTATAAGAAAAATAACAAACATGCCACAGTCGGGCGTCTTCGCGACACCACATAAAGGGCTTATAAAGTATACAAATGACAAGCATGCCACAGTCGGGCGTCTTAGCGACACCACATAAAGGGCTTATAAAGTAAATAAATAACAAGCAATGCCACAGTCGGGCATCTCAGCGACACCACATAAAGGGCTTATAAGGAAAACAACCATAGGGAATATCCAGGAGGTAGAACCGTCCCAGGGATACTCAATAATTCAAATAATATAATGGGTTAGTCCATAATAATAATAATAATCATAATCATCACAAGTCATCAGTCATGATCCAAGTTCTGGTTTAGTAGTTTCTCCTCCGAAGACCGACACTAAGACCGACACTTGACCCATCCTGCATCGTAGTCCTTAACCATGGACACGGCTATTCGAATAGATTTAACCTCTGCAGAGGGTGTACTCTTTACCCACGAGTAACGGATTTCGTTAGTCCATCGGGACTAATTCCGTCTACGGTCTTTTAATTGAAAACACACCTGACTAGCACACACCAGCTTAACTTACCGGTGTCTGGAATCACCCACGACACCTGTCAAGCAAAACTCTAAGTGGGGAGGCTACAACCTTGCGTAGCATGGGATCAAATTTATATCGCACGCTCTAAGGGTGCGCCCCTCTCGGTCCCAACCGGAAACACCCATGCCCCCGGACCAGGTGGCATGCCTACTGGATGCAGCCGGTATCTTCCACCATGGCCCCTCTGTACGGTGCGTGCCAAGAAAGGGGTTGACAACTTACTGAACCGTACCCGACCTGCAGCAGGGACAAGTGGTAGTATGAAACAAGTGTGGGGCTTACTGGAACAAGACTCGATCTACGGTCGACTCAGGAGGTTTATAAATTCCATGCATGATATGTATAACAAATATATTTCAACCAACAGAATCACCACTCATTATTCCTTACTATGCCATACCGGACATAACCGTCCCGACGGAGACAAGGGGCAAGCTCACGCCTACCCAAGGCAGAGGCTTTCCCGGATTTCTTTCCGGCATGCATGCAAGGCATACGAGGACGATTACCATCACAAGTATACCCATTTCCCACAGCAAGAAATCTCCAATATGCATACATGCAAATGATCGCATCACCACATAAAATAACGAGTACTCCGAAATGAGGTGGTGTTATAATCGTGTCAAAATGCACACACAATATTATGCCAGGGTTCAGAATGCTTGCCTTCAAGTTGTGGAGGGGTGAGGTGCTCTCCAAAACTTTTGAAAGTTATAATCTCCCCTCCAAATTCCTCCACTTACGCCTGCGTGGACCGGCGCTGGGTCTCTGACGGTTGGCCCGCCTGGCCCACTGGTCAGGTTTGACCTGTCCACGGGCGCGTCGTCCGCTCCGACTGAACAGAGGCGGAGCTCTGGCGAGGCTCGCCGGCGAACGGAGGCATCCCTCGGGGATCTGAGAATATGGGTGTGCTCAGGTGGTCGAGGTGAACCCGTGGGTACCCGCCATGGTCGCCGACGTGGACGGAGTCGCCGGCGACGAAGCCAGCGGGAAGGCTTCGGGTGGATTTGGGGTTCTGGGCTATGGTGGCTCTCGGTTGGGGCTGAGGTGATGGGCGGCTCCGCACGGTCACGTGGAGTCGGGTGGTGGCGCTGGATTGACGGGAGGGGCCTTGGTTGCGACGAAACGGACCGGAGTGTAGCGGCGGCTGAACCGGTCGGAGACGGGGGAGAAGGCCCTTTCCCGATGATTGCTGGCTGTGGGGGTGCTATGGGGGTGGCCTGAGGCTGCCTGCGGACTCGGTTGAGCTCGGGGGCCCTTAAATAGGCGAGCAATGGCGGTTCCGCGGCGGCCGGGATAAGCTCCCGGCGACCGCCATTCTATGAGCAGCAGAGGGACGTGGCGGCGGCAGGCGCTGCGGACAAGCGTGGATGAGCTCGACTGCTCCACGGGCGAGTGCGTTGGTGTGAGCTCGGTAGCGCCGACCAGTCTGAGAGGCTGTCCGTGGCGATGGCGGCTGCGGTGGTGGCGTAGAGGCGCCAGGAGGGGGCCAGGATTGGCCCTGCGGCGAGGGAGGAGCGATGCGTCGGCCGGGAGGAGGGAGCGAAGCAGGCGGGGGAATCAGGCGGTGGGGCAGCGGCGACTTCGTGCACATCTTGGCGTGCAAAGCAGCGCCTGGCAGCGCCAGAGCATGCACGCCAGGCGCTCGGCGAAATGCCAGCGTGGGTTAGGGAGCGTGGGTGAGGCTGGCAATTAGTAGGCCTTGGTTAGGGTCGTCTAGGAGTTTAGTGGACATGGTAGTTTGTCCATAGGTGCAAGGTCACAGAGCGAAACAAAAATCATGTCAAAACTGTCCATGCACTCAAAGTGTTTGACAGAATGCTAATGGCATCTAGACAACTCTTGGAGGGGCCAAAATATCGAGATCATAGTCTCTTTGGATGAATAAGAGGGTGGTAAAGTTAGTTTGGAAAAACTATAAACTTGATAGTGCAAGTTTGTGAGAAAGCTGATTCTGGACAGAAAGAAAAGGGCATAATTGCATGCACTTAAAATCCTCCAATGGGTCTACTCTGCTGGACTTAAGGGTTTTGTAGGGTGGTCTAAAAGCAGGAAAAAGAATCATGGGTAAAAGGGTAAGTAAAAATATGGTTGCAATACAAACCATCAAGTTGGACCAGAATGAAAATGAGGTTGATTCACTCAAAATTTTCAAAGAACATAACTGGGCTTTTGCATACAGTTTAATAATACACTCTTATTAACATCCCATAATTTTGGTGGAAGTTTTAGAGAAATATTTAACTAGGTTGTAGTGCAAAATTGCCCACTGGACCAGATTTGAAAATTTGATGTAGAACTCAAAATATCCAATGAATGAAATATATTTTTGCATAAAAGTGATCTAGGGACATCATATGTCATCCCCAAATTTTGGTGGGATTTTTAAATGGATTATCAAGGGGTTGCAGTGCAAATGGGACCCTAAAACTTATGAAAAACCAATTTAGAGAAAAAGAGCTCAGGGAAAAATGATTGTATAAATAATCCCACTGACAAAAGAATTGTTTTATTTGAGAGGGTAAATAAGTCCAATAATGATTGAAAAGTTTTCACTTGGGGTAAAAACTCCATAATTATAACGAAAAGAAAGGCTCTGAAATCAAAAGGAAATCCAGAAAATAAAAGTTTAAGTTTTTTGGCAAAATTTTAATTAATAAAACAAGGTTAAAATTTTGGGGTGTCACACTGTGGGAAGATAAGAAGATTTCTAGACCCCAAGAAGAAAAGGTTCAGCGTGATGAAGTCTCATGACTGTCACGTGATGATGACGTAGATACTCCCAGTTGCCATTAGAGGGATAATGGAGAAGCACGCCCGTGACACGCTTACTGGTCTGTGCAACTTCTTCAACATTATATCTCGAAAGTCCATAAGTGTGAAGCAGATCCGAAGGCAACAGGAAGAGATCGTTGTCATACTATGTGAGCTTGAGATGTACTTCCTGCCCGCATTCTTTGACGTCATGGTGCATCTGTGTGTCCACATCGTGGACAAGATCATCGACCTCGGGCCGACATTCCTTCACAGCATGATGCCATTCGAGAGGATGAATGGGGTCATCGAAGGATTCGTGCGTAACATGTCCCGTCCCGAAGGGAGCATCGTCCAGGGGTATCTGACGCATGAGTGTGTCTCCTTTTGCGAGAATTATATAAGCATCGGAGACCCTGTTGTTGGTCTGCCCGTCAAGAAGCACGATGGGAAGCTCGAAGGAGATAGTCACAACAACGGCCGAAGGGAATTGCACGTGGACTACTCGGATCGACGGAACGACTTTGACAGGGCTAACTTAGTAGTGCTACGACACCTAGATGTGGTAGATGATTATGTGGCACAACACAAAGAAACCATTGCAAAGAAGTACCCTGATAAGGGGTTGCTCAAGACCGACGACGAAGTTACTATAGAGCACAACGCCACTTTCTTGCGCTGGTTTAAACAACAAGTTCTTGAAAATCCCCCGGAAGAGGGCCGTTCGGACGGATTGCTCATACACGCCTTAGCACACGGCCCCGCCCCCAAGCTCGCGACCTATCAGTCCTACAATATCAATGGGTACATGTTCTACACGGAGGCCAAAGACATGGACAGTGATTACCAGAACTCCGGGGTGACACTTCAATACGTGACCGACACCAACGGCACAATTGAAAGATTCTACTGAAGGGTCGAAGAGATCTGGGAGCTTGACTATGCTGGAATGCACGATGCGATGATGTTCTGTGTCAGATGGGCCAAGGACGTCGTAAGAGAAAACAAGTATTTCACCACCATGTCTATACCCGACGCGAAGAGCACTCCCGTGAACATTAACGTCATCACCAAAAATGAGCCATGGGTACACGCTAAGCACATGACTCAATGCTTCTTCATAACCGACTAGGCCAATCCCAGCCGTGTTGTCGTGAGGAGATCCAAAAGGAGCATCGTTGGAATGGATGGAGTCGCCAACGAGGAAGACTACGACCAATACGGCAACCCGATGAGGTAAGATGACAATGACGATGAAGCATACGTGAAAAGAAGAATCAATACTACATTACCTAAGAAAGATCATACTCCATGGCTCCACAAAAGTCACAAGGAAGGGCTCAATTACTCGGCAACAAACAAGAAAGGGAAGAAGCTCAATATGAAACGTCGTCTGATACGTCTTCGTCGTATCGACTTTTCCAAACACTTTTGCCCTTGTTTTGGACTCTAACTTGCATGATTTGAATGGAACTAACCCGGACTGACTCTGTTTTCAGCAGACTTTCAATGGTGTTATTTATGTGCAGAAACAAAAGTTCTCGGAATGACCTGAAACTTCACGGAACGTCTATTTGGAAATAATAAAAAATCCTTGCAAAAGATGAAGACCAGGGGGCCCACACCCTGTCCACAAGGGTGGGGGGCGCCCCCCCTAGGGTGCGCCCCCTACCTCGTGGGCCCCCTGGAGCTCCTCCGACCTCAACTCCAACTCTATATATTTGTTTACGGGGAGAAAAAATCAGAGAGAAGAATTCATCGCGTTTTACGATATGGAGCCGCCGCCAAGCCCTAAAACCTCTCGGGAGGGCTGATCTGGAGTCCGTTCGGGGCTCCGGAGAGCGGGATTCGTTGCCGTCGTCATCATTAACCATCCTCCATCACCAATTTCATGATGCTTACCGCCGTGCGTGAGTAATTCCATCATAGGCTTGCTGGACAGTGATGGGTTTGATGAGATCTATCATGTAATCGAGTTAGTTTTGTTAGGGTTTGATCCCTAGTATCCACTATGTTCTGAGATTGATGTTACTATGACTTTGCTATGCTTAATGCCTGTCACTAGGGCCCGAGTGCCATGATTTCAGATCTGAACCTATTATGTTTTCATGAATATATGTGTGTTCTTGATCCTATCTTGCAAGTATATAGTCACCTACTATGTGTTATGATCCGGCAACTCCGAAGTGACAATAATCGGGACCACTCCCGGTGATGACCATAGTTTGAGGAGTTCATGTATTCACTATGTGCTAATGCTTTGTTTCGGTACTCTATTAAAAGGAGGCCTTAATATCCCTTAGTTTCCATTAGGACCCCGCTGCCAGGGGAGGGTAGGACAAAAGATGCCATGCAAGTTCTTTTCCATAAGCACGTATGACTATATTCGGAATACATGCCTACATTACATTGATGAATTGGAGCTAGTTCATTGTCACCCTATGTTATGACTGTTACATGATGAACCGCATCCGGCATAATTCTCCATCACCGATCCAATGCCTATGAGCTTTTCATATATTGATCTCCGCTTATTTACTTTTCTGTTGCTACTGTTACAATCACTACAAAACACCAAAGATATTACTTTTGTTACCGTTACCACTACTATCATATTACTTTGCTACTAAACACTTTGCTGCAGATATTAAGTTATCCAGGTGTGGTTGAATTGACAACTCAATTGCTAATGCTTGAGAATATTCTTTGGCTCCCCTTGTGTCGAATCAATAAATTTGGGTTGAATACTCTACCCTCGAAAACTGTTGCGATCCCCTATACTTGTGGGTTATCAAGACTATTTTCAAGGTATTTGTTGGGGGAGCATAGCTCTATTGTTTGAGTCACTTGGGATTTATATCTGCTGGTCACTATGAAGAACTTGAAAGACGCTAAGACAACAATTTATCCGTCAACTACGAGGGGAGGTAAGGAACTGCCATCTAGCTCGCACTTGATTCACCTTCTGCTTTGAGTAAGCTTGCGACACCTAAACCTCGCTTACGCTATTCGATTACGATATGTCGCATGTTATTGATGATGCCACTTCCACTATGCATGATACTTATGATGAAACTACTTCTATGGTTGATACTACTGTGCCCCTTAGTGAATTTCTTGATGAACAAATTGCTAGGGCTAGAGAGAAAGAAATTATTGGAACTGATTATATTGATGAAAGTGATGATGAAGACTTGCCTGTTATTCCTGAGGGTTATGTTTTTGATAAAGAAGCTTCTTTAGCTATTTTAGCTTGCAAAGATAGATATGAACTCAAGAGATTATTAGCTAAATGGAAGCAGCAATCCCTTAATGATAGAATGAGACTGACCTCGCTTTTGCTACTTCACCTATACGTGTTACCGATAAGGATTATGAATTCTCTATTGATCTTGATATAATTACTTTGGTTGAATCTGATCCTTTTCATGGCTATGAATCTAAAACTGTTGTGGCACATCTTACTAAATTAAATGATATAGCCACCCTGTTCACTAATGATGAGAGATCTCGCTACTTTTATATCCTTAAAATATTTCCGTTCTCATTAAAGGGTGATGCTAAGATATGGTTTAATTCTCTTAATCCTGGTTGTGTGCGTAGTCCCCGGGATATGATCTATCACTTCTTTGCTAAATATTTCCCTGTTCATAAGAAACAAGCTGCTTTAAGAGGTATATACAACTTTGTGCAAATTGAAAAAGAGAGTCTCCCACAAGCTTGGGGGAGGCTTCTCAAGTTACTTAATGCTTTGTCTGATCATCCTCTTAAGAAAAATGAAATACTTGATATCTTTTATAATGGACTTACCGATGCTTCCAGAGATTACCTGGATAGTTGTGTTGATTCTGTTTTCAAGGAAAGAACACCGGATGAAGCTGAAATTCTATTGAATAATATGTTGAAAAATGAAAATAATTGGACACTTCCTGAGCCAGCTCCTGAGACAATTCCTGAGCCCATTCCTAAACCAACTCCGAAGAAGATATGTGTTCTATTTCTCTGTCCTGAAGATATGCAAGAGGCAAAGAAATCTATGAAAGAAAAAGGTATAAAAGCTGAAGATGTTAAGAATTTACCTCCTATTGAAGAAATACATGGTCTTAATCTACACTTTGTTGAAGAAACATATGATCTTAATCCATTACCTATTGAAGAACCTCATGGACTTGATAACCCGACACAGGTAGTAAAGGTAAATTCTCTCTATAGATATGATAAAGCTGAAATCCCTCCTACTAAAATTGCTAGCCAATGCTTGGATGAGTTTGATAACTTTACGGTTAAGCAAGAAGATTTCAATGGTTATTTTGGTAGACAATTAAAACAAAATGCTTATATGATTGAATACTTGGGTGATTATATGACTAATGTTAGAGGTGAACTTAAACTCATTAGTAAACATGCTTCTATGGTTGCTACTCAAGTAGAACAAGTACTTAAAGCTCAAAATGATTTGCTCAATGAAATGAATAGTAAGAAAAATGATTATGTTGTTAGAGTGGCAACTAGAACTGGTAGAATGACTCAGGAACCTTTGTATCCCGAAGGCCACCCTAAGAGAATTTAGCAAGATTCTTAGAGAAATAATATTGATGTACGTAGTCCTTCTAAAAAGAAGAAGAAAAAATGATAGGACTTTGCATGCTTCTAGTGAACCTATTGCTGAACCACCTGAGAATCCAAATGATATCTCTATTTACGATCTTTGAAACACAATGGGTAATGAACATGAACCTAATGAAAATGCTAATGATGATGTTCATGATGATGCTCAACCTAGTAATGATAATGATGTAGAAATTGAACCTGCTGTTGATCTTGATAACCCACAATCAAAGAATCAACTTATGATAAGAGAGACTTTGTTGCTAGGAAACATGGTAAAGAAAGGGAACCTTGGGTTTAGAAACCCATGCGTTTTCCTCCCAAACCATCCAAGAAAAAGGATGATGAGGATTTTGAGCGCTTTCTTTGAAATGATTAGACCTATCTTTTATGCGTATGCGATTAAGCGATATGCTCAAAATGAATCCTTATGCTAAGTATATGAAAGATATTGTTACAAATAAGAGAAAGATATCGGAAGCTGAGATTTCCACCATGCTTGCTAATTATACTTTTAAGGGTGGAATACCACAGAAACTTGGAGATCCAGGAGTACCTACTATACCATGCTCCATTAAAAGAAACTATGTTAAAACTGCTTTATGTGATCTTGGAGCCGGTGTTAGTGTCATGCCTCTCTCTTTATATCGTAGACATGACTTGAATAAGTTGACACCTACTGAAATATCTTTGCAAATGGCTGATAAATCAACTGCTATACCTGTCGGCATTTGTGAGGATGTGCCTGTTGTGGTTGCAAACGTTACTATTTTCACGTACTTTGTTATTCTTGATATTCCCAAGGACGATAGCATGTCTATTATTCTTGGAAGACCCTTTTTGAATACTGCAGGGGCTGTTATTGATTGCAACAAAGGCAATGTCACTTTTCATGTTAATGGTAATAAGCACACGACACACTTTCCGAGGAAACAACCTCAAGTTCACAGTATCAACTCTATTGGAAAAATTCCATCGATTATATTTGGAGGTTTTGAATTTCCTCTTCCTACTGTCAAGAAGAAATATGATATTCTTATTATTGGGGATGTGCATATCCCCGTTGAGGTAACATAGTGTTATTCGAAATTTCTCCGGTTCCATGTTCTTGGGAATGAGTTTGTCAACAAGACTTGATCAACCTTGTTAGTGGATTCCTTTTGATGAACATGAGATGGATGAAACTAGAAGGCACAACCTTCTATACCCTCCTTCTATTTTCTGTTATTTAGTTGAAATAAAGTAAAAATAGTAATTTTCTGTCTGTTTTCTGATTTATCTGTGCAATATAAAAATACCCCAAAAATAGAAGTTCTCCAAATGCCCTGAAAATGGAATATGATTTTTTCTGGAATATTTGAGAATATCTGGCACCGAGAACACAGCAGGAGGGGCAAGCACCTGGCCACGAGGGTGGAGGGCGCCCCTGCCTCGTGGGCCCATGGTGGCTCCCTCCACTTATTCCTGCACCCATACACTCCTTCTTCCTCCCACAAACACCAATATCCAGCTCAAGCACGAGTTCTAGCTCATTCTGCTGATTTTCGATCTCCTTGCTCAAAGCACCTCTCACAAAACTGCTTGGGAGATTGTTCCTTGGTATGTGACTCCTCCATTGGTCCAATTAGTTTTTGTTCTAGTGCTCTATTCATTGCAAATTTGTGCTGCCTAGGTGACCATGTTCTTGAGCTTGCATGTCAAATTTATATGGTTCCAAGTAGTTCTAATGCATGATATAGTCTCTAGGCACTTGTGGGAGTAGTTGCTATCAATTTTATTAAGGTTGGTTCACTTTTGTTTGAACTTACTAAAAATTTCAGAAATTTTTCAGAGGAAGAAATATGCTTAGGAAAATGTTCCAAGGTGGTTCTTCAAGGAAGCAAGGACCCAAGCTTGCAATGCATGATGCTGACGAGGAGCCACCAAGGGACGCTCCAAAGGCGGCCCCGTGAATGGCCTTTCAGAAAATTTTATGGATCGAGCGGGAATCAAGGAAGAATTAACGCATATTTGCGTAACGCTGATCTTGTGAGCTTCGAGGCAGACAAATGCCGCCAGTACCACTATCTCACTAGTACATTTGTGAGGAGGTTTGAATTTTCATCTTCACGTAATTCTCCAACTGTCCTGTTTGACCTTTATAAAAAATCTTATACCATGGACTTAGAGGATTTTACTTCTACTTGCAAACTTCCACAATGGGGTAGTGTTAGTGAACCCCGTAAATCTGAATTTAGAAACTTTCTTGCTGGTATAACCGTGGGGGAATCTAGAGATATAGCACAAGCTACCATAGGGAGCATTCACTTTCCCGCTATACATTATTTTGCTCTCTTCATAGGTAGGTGCATAAATGGTAAAGATGAAGCATGGCATATGTGTGTGCCTGACCTTAGTGTTCTTAGGAGTGCCGTGTTAGGAGACAAATCTTATAATTTGGGAGCCATTGTTGCACGTAGGTTGCATAATAATAGTTTTAATGGAGATTTCTTTGGAGGAATTTTTGCAACCCGCTTAGCTGATTTTCTTGGTGTGGACGTTCTTGAGGATGATATTGAGTTGCCTCCTACTTATTTAGACTATAATTCCATGGTCTACCACCAGTTTGTCGAGAGGAATGAATCACCTCTCCGATATCGCTTAATCTTTGACTGACGTCATGCTGTCCGTATTACTCTCCCTGCTCCTGCCTTCTTTGATTATCAGGCAAAAGGAAGACATTTTATTACCAGAGAGGAGGCAGACCAAGACGAGAGGAGGGCGGAGGCAGCTGGCAACCACGCTGTAGCTCAGGAGGCAATAGCCGCTGCATCTCAGTACGACCCCAGCTACACCTACGGGTATCCGCCAGGCCATCCTTGGCAATGAACCAACTTAGGCCAAAAGCCGAAGCTTGGGGGAGTACGTATTTCCCACCGACATTACATTTATGTTTACACACACTAATTGCTAGATGTCGGTGCTTATACTTTTTCACTGTAATATCCATGCTAGTTTATTTTCTTTTTCTTGTTTTCTTCTTGTGTGTTTGATAAACCTTAAGAAAAACAAAAAAAATTAGTGTAGCTTTTATCTAGTTTACCTTTCTTGTTGTAGTAGTAATAATTAAAAAGAAAACCCAAAAATATTCCCGTTCTTCTTTAGCTTGTTGGGAGCTTTCCCGTGTAAATAGTTTTAATTCTTTTATTTTCTTTGCGGGTCGATAGGAGAAGACCATGATTAAATTGTTGAAGTGGCTCTTATATGCATTATTGTTGATTTAACCAAGAGCCCATATTGCCTTGTCTTCTCCTGTTAATTGAATGCTCGCAGATTCCAGCTTAGTCCAATGCACGTGCACTCTTATTATATTCACATCGTTCGGTCGTGCAAGTGAAAGGCAATTATGACAATATATGATGGACTGACTGAGATGAGAAAAGCTGGTATGAACTCGACCTCTCTTGTTTTTGTAAATATGATGAGTTCACCGTTCCTGATTCAGCCTATTATGAATAAACATGTTTGCAATGACAATTAGAGATCATAGTTGCTCGTGCCATGCTTGATTGGCTATGAGTTATAATGGTTTACCTTGTGTGCCAACATTCTATTAAAATGGTTGTGATGTGGTATAGTGGGGTGGTATCCTCCTTTGAATGATTTAAGTGACTCGACTTGGCACATGTAGTTGAAACAAATCAACATAGCCTTCACGATATTTATTTTCATGGTGGATTATATCCTACTCATTCTTGCATCCAATGTTTATTAATTTTAATGCATGTTCATGACTGTTGTCGCTCTCTAGTTGGTCGCTTCCCAGTCTTTTGCTAGCCTTCACTCGTACTAAGCGGGAATACTGCTTGTGCATCCAATCCCCTAAACCCCAAAGTTATTCCATATGGGTCCACTATACCTTCCTATATGTGGTATCTACCTGCCGTTCCAAGTAAATTTGTATGTGCCAAACTCTAAACCTTCAAATAAACATTCTGTTTTGTATGCTCGAATAGCTCATGTATCAACTAGGCTTGTCTGTATCTTCCATGCTAGGCGGGTTATTCTCAAGAGGAGTGGACTCTGCTCTTCCTTCACGAGAAAATGGCTGGTCACCGGGATGCCCAGTCCCATGCTTTATGCAAACTAAATCAAAATAATTGCAAACAAAACTCCCCCTGGGACTGTTGCTAGTTGGAGACACTCGTTGTTTCGAGCAAGTCATGGATTGATGCTTGTTGGTGGAGGGCGAGTATAAACTTTACCATTCTGTTTGGGAACCGCCTATAATGTGTGTAGCATAGAAGATATCGCCATCTCTTGGTTGTTATGTTGACAATGAAAGTATGCCGCTCAAAATATTATTTATCTCTATTTCAAAACCGAGCTCGGCACCTCTACAAATCCTCGCTTCCCCTCTGCGAAGGGCCTATCTATTCACTTTTATGTTGAGTCATCACCCTCTTATTAAAAAGCACTAATTTGGAGAGCGCAGCTGTCATTTGCATTCATTACTATTAATTTATATCTGGTATGACTATGATTGGATCTCTTTTACCATGAATTACAATGTCTAGTCAGTCCTTGATCTTTAAAGGTGCTTTGCATTTATGTTTTGCGGTCTCTGAAAGGGCTAGCGAGATACCATCTTGTTATATCATATTATGATTGTTTTGAGGAAGTGTTGTTATCCAAGATTTATTATTATGGCTTGCTAGTTGATTATGCTATTGATATGAGTAAACATGAGACCTAAGAGTTATTGCAAATGTGGTTAGTCATAATCTTTGCTGAAAACTTAAATGCTAGCTTTACATATTTACAACAACAAGAGCAAACAGAGTTTGTAAAAGTTTTCTTTATCACTTTCAGTTTGTCAACTGAATTGCTTGAGGACAAGCAAAGGTTTAAGCTTGGGGGAGTTGATACGTCTCCGTCGTATCTACTTTTCCAAACACTTTTGCCCTTGTTTTGGACACTAACTTGCATGATTTGAATGGAACTAACCCGGACTAACGCTGTTTCCAGCAGACTTTCCATGGTGTTATTTATGTGCAGAAACAAAAGTTCTCGGAATTACATAAAACTCCACGGCGCGTATATTTGGAAATAATAAAAAATCCTTGCAAAACATGAAGACCAGGGGGCCCACACCCTGTCCACGAGGGTGGGGGGCGTGCCCCCTACCTCGTGGCCCCCTGGAGCTCCTCCGACCTCAACTCCAACTCTATATATTTTCTTTCGGGGAGAAAAAAATCAGAGAGAAGAATTCATCGTGTTTTACGATACGGAGTCGCCGCGAAGCCCTAAAACCTCTCGGGAGGGCTAATCTGGAGTCTGTTCGGGGCTCCGAAGAGGGGGATTCGTCGCCGTCGTCATCATCAACCATCCTCCATAACCAATTTCATGATGCTCACCGCCGTGCGTGAGTAATTCCATCGTAGGCTTGCTGGACGATGATGGGTTGGATGAGATCTATCATGTAATCGAGTTAGTTTTGTTAGGGTTTGATCCCTAGTATCCACTATGTTCGAGATTGATGTTGCTATGACTTTGCTATGCTTAATGCTTGTCACTAGGGCCCGAGTGCCATGATTTCAGATCTGAACCTATTATGTTTTCATGAATATATGTGTGCTCTTGATCCTTCTTGCAAGTCTATAGTCACCAACTATGTGTTATGATCCGGCAACCCCGAAGTGACAATAATCGGGACCACTCCTGGTGATGACCATAGTTTGAGGAGTTCATGTATTCACTATGTGCTAATGCTTTGTTCCGGTACTCTATTAAAAGGAGCCCTTGATATCCCTTAGTTTCCATTAGGACCCCGCTGCCACGGGAGGGTAGGACAAAAGATGTCATGCAAGTTCTTTTCCATAAGCACGTATGACTATATTCGAAATACATGCCTACATTACATTGATGAATTGGAGCTAGTTCTGTGTCACCCTATGTTATGACTGTTACATGATGAACGCATCCGGCATAATTCTCCATCATCGATCCAATGCCTATGAGCTTTTCATATATTGTTCTCCGCTTATTTACTTTTCCGTTGCTACTGTTACAATCACTACAAAACACCAAAAATATTACTTTTGTTACCGTTACCACTACTATCATATTACTTTGCTACTAAACACTTTGCTGCAGATATTAAGTTATCCAGGTGTGGTTGAATTGACAACTCAATTGCTAATACTTGAGAATATTCTTTGGCTCCCCTTGTGTCGAATCAATAAATTTGGGTTGAGTACTCTACCCTCGAAAACTGTTGCGATCCCCTATACTTGTGGTTTATCATCGTCGACGCAGCTGATCAGAAACCTACATTTATATATATGTATCTATTTTGTGTACGCACTTAAGTAACCGTTATCGGTCAACTCATATGTTACCACCACATGCATGGTTCTGGTGATATTCGCGTAGTGGGGGAGAGGGAGACGCCGTCGTCGGGAGAAAAAAAAACAAAAACAAAAAGGAGAAAGCAGTACAATAGAAAAAGAAAAGTAAACAGGAAAGAAAAGGAAAATAATAAAAAAACAAAAGGAAAATAATAAAAGAAAAGGAAACTAAAAATGAAAACGGAAAATATTAAATAAAAAAGAATAATAGCAGTAGCGCTTGTTTGTGGACCAGCGCTATAGCTAAGTATTTTAGAATTTAAAAAATAAAATTTGGAAAAGATAGTGGTAGCGTTGTTTGTAAACAAGCGCTATAGCTAAGTTAGCTATTGCGCTTGTTTACAAACCAGCGCTACCGCCGTAGTGAGTTAACCCCCGCCGTGCAGGCTCAAAATTTCACCAAGTCCTTTTCCCCCCATCTCCACCTCGCCCCTGCGCCCACTGTCGACGCCCTCGCGACCTCGCCGCCCTCGCTGCCGTCGTCGCCTCGGCCCGCCGGCCGTCACCCCTCGACCTGGACCTCGACGCCGGCCCGAGCCTCTGCCCTCCCTCGGCCTCGACACCGTCCTCTTCCTCCTCCTCGTCCATGCCGCTCCGACCTCCTCCTCGTGTGCGCAACCGCAGCTCCGACCTCCTCCTCGTCCGCTCCGGCCTCCTCCTCCTCGTCCTCTCCGGCCTCCTCCTCCTCCTCAGGTACTACCGACCCCCTTCCCCCACCTCCCACTGTCTCTGTCTATTAGGTTTTCTTTTTTTTAGAAATGAAAATAGGTTTTCAATTTAGGGTTCAATTAGGTAGGGAAAATTTAGCGAATACAGTAGCTAACTAGTAGCGAATTTTAGGGGAAATTTAGCAAATTTTAGGGCAAAGTTAGCAATTTTTAGCTAGTTAGTAAGTTAGCAAATTAGGGCAGTAGCTAATTAGGGCAGTAGCAAGTTAGCAAATTTTTAGCAGAGAGAGAGAGAGAGAGCATATTTTTTTTTAGCAAGTTAGCAAATGTTTAGCAGAGAGAGAGAGAGAGAGAGAGCAAGTTTTTGTGTATAGCTTATGTCATTTTGTCATTTTTGTGTATTTAAGTTCAAGCATGCTTTTGCTTGAATGATATATTTTGCAAATTATATATGTCATTGATGTTATATGGTGGTTTTCCAATGTTGGTTGAACATCGAAGAATATCCGAGTGGCCTATGTTTTTCCGGAATGTTGATTCATTTCTGTTCCGACAAATTTCAGGCGCTCCATAGGTCCACTTTTTATCAAAGGTCATGCCAAAAATTTCCGTGATTTTCTGCATGACTTGTGCTAGAAACTAGGACATATGGAGTACCCGAGATTTGCCGGAAGGGGAATGAATCAACATCCCGACCAAATATAGGCCCCTTTTTCTCTTCATTATATCTTTTATTTACAATTGTTGAATAGGAAACATGTCTACTGACACTGAAGTCGCGGGTGGTTCTGCTCGCCTCGAAGACTCCATCGAGGCAGCAAATCACTATTTCGATTACCTGGACGAAAATCAGATGGGGTTGCATGGTGTCAGCACTGGCACCAACCCCAACACGGACGCCGACTCCGGCACTGGCACCGGCACCGACACCACCCCCGAGACCGGCAACGATGTTGTCGTAGCCAGTAAAGCATCGAAGAAGAGACGAAACGAGCTTGGCATCGGACAATTGTGGTCACGAAGATTCACCCCAAGAAGTTAGAGCCAACAACGTCGGAGGAAGCGCGCAAGTGTTGGGGCAATCAACTTGGATGCATCCTCAGGGAAACCGCCAACATCAACGACGAGAGGTTGAGGCTCATACCACATATGGAGAACATTCTCCTAAAGAAGTTGCACAATAGGTTCTTGTTCCCCGGCCGGAATGAAAAAGAATATAAAGACCCATGGGAAGACATCACCATGACAAAGATAAGCGACAAGGCGATGGAGAAGTTCACCAACGACTTGTCCGCCTGGAAAGTTCGGGTGAAAAAAGCGATTGCGAAGAATGAACCGTGGTCCAAGATTCAGGCTTACAATCCGTCAATAATGTAAGAGGACTTTGCAAAATTCAAGGAGAATTGCGGTAAAGAAAGTGTCAAGGCAAAGTCGGAGAAAATGAAGGCGCTCTAGGCCAGGAACATGCCTCCCCACCGCCTCAGAAGCCGTGGTTACAAGGGGAAGAGGCCCATATGGGCCAAGGAGGACGCTAAACGTGAAAGTCACAGAATCCCAGACCCCTTGGCGGAGTTCACCGACCCGCTGGAGCATGACTGGATCAGGGCCCGGTACAAGTGGGACATAGAAAAAAGATCTTTTACACGGACCCGAACACGATGGAGTTCATGAGACTTCTGGTAATTGTTATATTACCACATTATCATATTAGCTTCCAATCAATTCGACTGCAAGTTTTGTCACATTAGTAAACCATCCATGTTCCTTTTGCAGAAAGAGCAGCACCAAAAGGTAGCCGAAAGCGACGAGTCGCCATAGTCGCCGGCGAGGCCCAAGTGGGACACCCCAATCAACCGGGCCCTGAACATACTGAAAATGGTACCGGTGGACAAGCCGCCTTCCTATGGACGTGTGCACGGCGTCGGAGATGGCGCCTCGTGGAAGACGTGCTACCCCGAGGAGCTAGAGGTCGTCACTCAGCAAAGCATCGACGAGAAGGTCGCGATTGCGATCAATAAGACCAAAGCTGAGACCAAAGAAGAGTTGCTCGGGGCCATCAGTGCAGCGGTCACTGACGCGGTGGTCAGCTTGATTCCGGCACTTATCGAATTCAAGAAGAACAATCCAAATGCACGTCCGGAGGACTTTTCCATTCCCAGCTTTGTTGGTTGCAATTCAGCGAACACCACAACACCAGCACCTTCTCAAGCAATCGCAAAAGGTCCCACTCCTATTCATAGCAGCCTGACCTCTGTCTCTTGCATGCTCGGTGGGCCTTCACCGCTGGCTGAGCTCGACGCCCTCACGGTAATTACGCGTCATACCCTTTTCACCAGCATGTCTATAGTCTTCTGTTTCAGTTGCCTTTCGGATGTTTGACGTCGCAGACATGTCTCCTTCGTAGGCCAACGACACCCCGTACACCCTACTCTACGACATCAAGGGCCAGAAGGCGGCCGTGGGAAAGGTAACGATTGTGAAGCCGAAGGACCGCATGTTCCACAACCGAGAGATGCCTGATTGCGTCTTCAAGGTTAACGTGGCCAGTGTCTTTGCGGGCTTCAAGGAATTGCCACCTCTGCTACCAGTCGATGATGACGAGACCCCTAAGATGATTGGCGCATGCAAGAGCTGGTTCTTGCCTTGGCCAAAGTCCCTTCTTCGTCTCGAGGTGCCCAGTATCACACCAACGCCACCTTCTCAAGAAGGTATGAACACCACCCCGCCTACCACATTACCTACACCTGTCGTGTCGAGTGATGGCGGACGACGCGAGGGAGAGCCTCCATTAGTGCCAGATGATGCAGTCCCCACTGTTAAAGAAGCAAATGTTGATGATGACATGGAGGATGATGATGACCCAAACAAGTATTTCAATACCGCCTATGATGATGGAGGATTGATGGCTCAGGACGGCGAAGATGGAGATGATGACTTGATGCTGCCTGATTTGCCGGAGCCGGAACTTCCTAAGGCAGAATGCAAAAGGTCTCCCTTCAAGCGATCCTCAATAGGAGACGCCCAGATGTCAGAGCCCAAAGAACCCCCGAGGCTCGGCCCACTGATTAGCCCGACGACACTGGGGGTGGTGGTTAGGGAAGGTATGGTGGGCTCACTACCGCCACCCGCCAAGAAGCAAAGGAGGAGACCAGACAAGAAAGGCCCTAAAGGCGCCAGAGCTGCTTCAAGCAGCCAGCCGCCTCTGAAGCCCTGGGTGGTAGACAGAATACCTGTCCAAGGTGCGAAGCGCTTCCATGTTGCCGCGAGCCGATCCTACCTGCCGAAGTGCTACAACACCTACTGAAGAATGATCTAAGGCGACTGCATGAAGATGTGCTGGCCAGAGAGAAAAGCCTTCTGGTCATGGAAAAACCAGGATACCCGCTTTACGCAGCTCAGGTGCCGCTTGGGAAGTTGTACGTCGAGAGATGGCCCGCAAACAAGTTCATCCTGTGATTTGACTACATCTACGACATGTTCCACATGACCAAGCTGGATTTCCAGTTCATCCGCATGTATGAGTTGTATCTAAACTACTTCATCAGGGTCGAGAACATCAAATATATCTACGTCGCAGACCCGTTATATATGCACGAGAGCTTCTTGGCAGTTTGCAAAGAGCACCATGACTATGCGAGCAAGTACCTTGGCGAATTCATGATCGCTGATAAGGACAAGGAAGTGATTCTCTTGCCTTATCATCCCACGTAAGTCATCCGCACATATCCTTTCGTAAGTGTTAATCATTCCTTTGTATCATGGAGGCTAATTTGAGGTGTACTTAATTTGCACGGTAGGCGTCCTCATTGTTCTATCCTCGAATACTCCCATGCGATGTACTTGGACTCATCAAGAACCTCGTGAAAAGGATTACAAGCACATAAAGAGTGTTCTCGATAGTGCCCAATTAACCTTCAGCCTGTCTGGTGGATATATCAAGGTGAAAAAGTACAGGAATCACCGGCTTCTTTTGGTCATAAGACCGACTTCTGCTGCATCCAACAACCGCACACCAGTATGGCTGATGGATTCTACCTCATGCATCACTTGCTCGAGTACAGAAGGGATAATCAACGCCTTCACATGTCACCTACTACCAACGATGCCGAGATTGTCAGCTGGGCCACAAGCATAGGAACGACACCGGATCATCGAATCAGAGCTAAGTTTTATCACATACAGTGTGAACTTGCCCAAGTGATCATGAAGCAGGTCCTCGAACCAACAGGGATGTTCTACCATGGGCCAATCACGCGGGAAGATGTCCGAGCACTGCTACTGGCTCAGCGTCTGGACCTTAAGCCTTTCAAGAAGCTCGGGTGCTTCCTCCCCGACTATGAAGATTGGACCGCCGACATGGAGGACTGATTGCAAAACTTTGAATTTCTGCACGGCGAAGCTATGTGATGTAACCCGTGGTCCTGAACTAGCGTAGATAGCTCTAGTTAATTAGTTTGGGTATGAGGAACTTCATCATTTATGTTTACAACTGGTTTCTTTTATTTTGCTAATTATGCCGCTTTGTTTTCTTAAGTACATTATGTTGCATATTATCGTTCAATTCATAAACTCACGATGCAGGTACATAGATCAAAGATGGCGAAGGGCTACTACGCCGTGTACGTTGGGAGGGTTCCAGGAGTCTACGACCACTGGCTAGCCGCTCAGGCCCAGGTGCACAGGTACCCGGGTGCTAGCCATAGAGGGTTCGATAGCAGAGCCGAAGCGGAAAGTAGTTACTTGAGGTGGACACTCCAGCATGAGCAGGGGTGGGACCACCGGTACTACATAGTCGCGCTCTTGCTCATGCTGATTGCTCTTCTCTTCTACATCATGGTTTAGATAGAGATGATGAAACTTGTGTGTGTGCCATGACCATGCAGTTGCACTTATTGGAGACATGACATGATCACACTTGTGTATCGCTATTTTCGATATGTGATGATATTTGTGTTGAATGATGATGATGATGATGATGGTATGACGAGACTATTATATGTCTATGATATGATGAGAATAGTGTATGTTTAGTATGATCTGATGAAACTATTGTATAGAGCATGTATAAATACCGCACAACACTACAAAAAAAGACACATCCGTGACATTTTGGGCCGAATGAATTTTTTTTCTGTCATACATATGACACTTCTATGACAATAATTGTGACAAAACACGGTATCATCATAGATGTGGTGGGCTCCTACTTCGATGACAAAAAATCATGACAGAAAATGGGCTTTTCGTCCTGGGCGGGCCAGATACGCAGCTGCATGACATTCTTTGGGCCGTCCATGACGGAAAAAATGGTGGTAGAAGCGAGGGGGAGGAAAATTTCGGGGAGTTCCCGGTTACGGTGGGAGGTTGGGGGCCGAGCGATGCGCATTTCTCTCGTACACGTACGCGCGTGTGTGCGAGGCGTTGGCTCTAACTGAACCCGAGCGAGGCGTTGGGCTCTAACTGAACCCAAGCGATTGCACTGCAGGCTACGCGTTACTGAACCCGAGCGATCGATCGATGGCTGTTAACTGAACCCGATCGAGCGATTCCTTCGCTACTGCTGCTAATCAAGCCAATCGATCTTGTCTACTGGGATGAACAATGAGTGTTGCGGGGGTTTGGATGAACAGTGAGCGGTGGCGTTGCCTCTGGATGAACAGGACCCGTGGTGTGGTGGAGGGCTGGATGAGCGATGAAGCGGTGGAGGGGTGCCTGTGGAGGGGTGGTTGAACAGGACCCGTGGTGTGGAGGGCTGGATGAACAGAGACGGTGGAGGGGTGCCCGTGGAGGGGTGGTTGAACAGGACCCCGTGGTGTGGAGGGCTGGATGAACAATAGACGGTGGAGGGGTGGTTGAACAGTAGCCGGTGGAGTAGCGCGCGGTGGAGGCTAGATGAACAGGATCCCATGGAGGCTGGAGGAGGTCGACGGTGGAGATGAACAGTATCCCATGGAGTCCCGTTTTGCGGTACGCCACACCCCTCCCGATGAACAGGACCCCCGTTTCGACCGTAGGAGGTCCATTTCGTCTGCTTCTTGCACGCCACACCCCTCCCGATGAACAGGACCCCCGTTTCGACCGTAGGAGGTCCGTTTTGCGGTACGCCACACCCCTCCCGATCAACAGGACCCTCGTTTCGACCGTAGGAGGTCTGTTTCCTCCGTTTTGTGGTACGCCACACCTCCCGATCAACAGGACCCGTTCCGAACGTGGGAGGTCTGCTTCTCACAGCGGTACGCCAGGCCTCGTTTCCATCGCCTCTTCCGTCCAAGCCCTCCCGACGAACACGACCACGCATTTCGTTCCGACCCAGCCAGTTGGCTCCCCATGAACATGACGATGACGTTGTTTCTCCGTTCCGACCCAGCCATGTACGTATGCGCGAGTACGCGTTCGAGACCCCACCCGTATGTACACATACGTGGCCGTATTTTCTTTCTTGCACCACGGCAACAGACGACGTGTACATGCTACGTGCACGCCTCTACTACGACACGTGCGCGCCTCTACATCGACCAGTATATATGTACGTACACGATGGCGACCAGAATGAAAATGCTACGTACGCTTCGACCAGGTGGGTCCTGACTATCAGGCACTTCCTTGCCTGCGAATATGTAGCTGGTGGGTCCCAGCAGTCAGGGGGGCGAATCGTTTGTTTTTTTGCCCGGACGCACTTCCTTGCGTGCGAAGATGTAGCTGGTGGGTCCCAGTAGTCAGGGGGGAAACGTTTTTTTCGTGAAATACGGTGGCCCGTCCGGTGGGTCCCTGCTGTCAGGTGGAGGAATAATTATTTTGCGCGTAATAAGGAGGCACTTCCTTGCCGCGGCCGTGGACCCGGTGTGAGCCTCTCCACGACAAGTACTCTTCCGATGGAAGTCGGTCGTTGACCACATTGACCACGCCAAGCAGAGAGCACCACGGGGTGGACGACGGTGAGGCCTAGGAAGGGACGACGCGAGCCGGGAAGACGCAGCAGCAGTGGATGCCCACGCGAAGAGGAGTACGAGGGTGAGGCTGCCATCGCCGCAGAATAACAGGGGGTGTGTGTGAGTAGAGGGATGGCCTGGCCAGCGGTGGGAGTAGTAGGGGGCGGTGAGGCCTCCGCCGCATCGCAGCCGGCCACGGGAGGCAGGAGCACGAGGCACGACCGGCGCTGGTTTGGGCGGCTGGAGCAAGAAGACCAAAGGTTGAAGAAGCACTACGGCCGTTGGATGGACATCATACGGTCACTGGAGCTAGAATCATGCATATTGACTAAGTTGACAAATCCCTCCGTCCCCGTCAACTTAGTAGGCCCACAAGTCAGCCTGCCACTATACTGGGTCCCAGCTAACAGGCGGAGTATTCATTTTTTTGTGTGTAATAAGGAGGCACTTCCTTGCGTGCGAAGATATAGCTGGTGGGTCCGAGCTGTCAACGGTGGTAATGTTTTTTTCGTGAAATACAGAGGCCCTTTCGGTGGGTCCCTGGTGTCAAGTGGAGGAATCATTATTTTGCGCGTAATAAGGAGGCATTTCCTTGCGTGCAGCCGTGGACCCAGCTGTCGGCCTCTCCACGTACAGTCTACTTCAGATGCATGTCGGTCGTTGACCATGTTGACCAGGCCACGCCGAGAGCACCAGGGCGGTGGACGACGGCGAGGCCTAGGAAGGGAACGACATGGAGGCAGGGAAGACTCGGCAGTTGTTTCCCACGCGGAAGGGAGTACGATCAGACTGAAGGTTTATCGTTCGTCTGCCAAAGGCTGTAGAATAACAGCAGGTGTGGGTGAGTAGAGGGATGACTAGGCCAGCGATGAGATTACGGTGGGGCGGTGAGGCCTGCGTGGCAGCAGAGCCGGCCGCGGGGAGGAGGGAGCAGGCAGTCCCGTCGGTGCTTGTTTGAGCGGCTGGAGCAGGAAGAGAAGAGATAGAAGAAGCACGATGGCCGTTGGATGGCCATCCAACAGTCACTGCTTGTGCGTCAACCTTTTTTTTAGGAAAGCCTGAAATCTGTGGAAAACGGCATACAGCCTATCTGCCATTATTTCTAATAATTTACAGCCCATTTGCTAATTCTTAAGGTTTTTTGGAGCCCATATTCTTTTTGTTAGCATTACAGCCTATATTGTGGCCACGGTTAAAAAATTATACGAAATTTTGCATATTTCGGTGCGGTCCGAACTGTTTTTAATCCCGAAATTTCGAATCACATTCAAACTAATTTTAAAAATAGATGTATATCAATTTAAAATCCAACAAATTCTCCACGCATAAAAATTAATGTAATTTAAAATCTCGAAATAAAAAAAGATATTTGAAACTAATTGCCGATTTGATGTGTTTTAAAAATATACAACCCATTTCTCATTCTTGATGGGCCATTTTCTCGGCCAAATTAATGAAAGCTCTCCTCGTCTTGAAATATTTGCAGCCCAACAGGCCTGACAAAGCGACTTACTTGGCAAATCACAAAAAAACTGGGTTGTGGCCGTGGACCCAGCTATCAGCCTCTCCACGTACAGTACTCTTCCAATGGAAGTCGTTCCTTGACCACGTTGACCACGCCACGCGGAGAGCACCATGGCGGTGGACGACGGTGAGGCCTAGGAAGGGGACGACGCGGAGCCGGGGAAGACGCGGCAGTGGAAGCCCGCGCGGAGAGGAGTACGAGGGTTCACTAGTTCAACTGCGGTGTGAGGCTGCCGACGCCGCGGGGCCTGGCCAGCGGTGGGAATAGTAGGGGGCGGTGAGGCCTCCACGGCAACACAGCTGGCGACGAGAGGCAGAAGCATGAGGCATGACCGGCGCTGGTTTGGGCTGCTGGAGCAAGAAGACCAGAGGTTGAAGAAGCACTACGGCCGTTGGCTCGACATCGTACGGTCACTGGAGCTAGAATCGTTCATATTGACTAAGTTGACAAAGCCCTTCGTCCCCGTCAACTTAGTAGGCCCACAAGTCAGCCTCCCACCAAGGTGGGTCCCAGCTAGCAGGGGGAGTATTCATTTTTTGTGCGTAATAAGGAGGCACTTCCGGTGGGTCCGAGCTGACAGCGGGGGGAATGTTTTTTTGCGAAATACGGTGGCCCGTCACGTGGGTCCAAGCAGTCAGGGGGCAAACATTTTTTTCGCAAAATACGGTGGCCCGTCCAGTGGGTCCCTTCTGTCAGTTGGAGGAATCATTATTTTCCGCGTAATAAGGAGGCACTTACTTGCTGCGGCCGTGGACCGAGCTGTCAGCCTCTCCACGTACAGTACTCTTCTGATGGAAGTCGCTCGTTGACCACGTTGACCACGCCGCATTCCATTGCATGCATGCGTCCATGGGCGTGGTGTGTCCCCAATGTCAGCCTCTCACGTACAGTCATCTTCCGATGACTCTCGGTTGTTGACCATGTTGACCACACCGTGCCGAGCGCACCCAGACTGGAACGACCCGGAGATGGGGAAGACGGGGTAGTGGAGTCGCAGATGGAGAGGAGTGGGAAACTTCACTGGTTCGGGTGCGCGGCAGCACGGCCGTGGTGCCGCCCACGGGAGACAGGAGCAAGAACAGAGGTTGAAGAAGGAGCACGACTGTTGGATTAACATCCAACGGTCTAGCTGCTAGAATCATTTGTTGATTAAGTTGACAAAGTCGTGCGTACACGTCCGCTTAGTAGGCCCACAACTCAGTCACCAAATCTGACGGGTCCCAGCTGTCAACGGGATGAATAATATTTTTCGCAAAACAAGGAGGCACTTCCTTCCGTGCGAAGATACCAAGTGGGTCCCAGCTGTCAGGTGGAGGAAACATTTTTTTCAGCTTAATAAGGAGGAACTTTCCTTGCGTGAGACCATGGACCTCGTGGGTCCCAGCCGTCAGGCTCTCCACGTACAATCCTCTTCCGATTACTCTTGTTTGTTGACCACGCCGCACCGAACACGGCGAGGCGATGGACGACGGCGAGGCCCCGGACGGGAACGACTCGGAGATGGGAAAACGCGGTAGTGGAGTCGCAGATTGAGAGGAGGAGAAGGGTTATAACTGGTTCTGTTGCGGCGTGGGGCTCTAGTCTGTGGAGAATAACATGAGGTGTCGAGGGGTGGAGGGATAACCTGGCCGGCGGTGGGGTAGCGCTTCACAGCGATGCATGCTAAGTAGAGCCGCTAGCCGCCGGAGGCCGAACCAGGCGGTCCCGGCGATGCTGGAGGAAGAAGACGAGAGATTGAAGGTGCATGCCGGCCGTTGGATATAAATCCAATGGCTGTGGATGACACAATCATTTGTTGACCAAGTTGACAACGCCCGACGTAGACTTCGACCTATTGGCCCACATGTCAGCCTGCAAAAATGTGGCATATATTTAACCCATGTTTTCTAGAATGTACAGTCCATTTGCTGGGCTGGGTGAACAAATAATTTCGTGTCAATCAGGCCCATTTATATTTTCTAAGAAATCCCAGCCCATTTGCACTTCCTTGAAATACACGTATTAGGTGGGCTCGTTATATATATAATGTTATGTTAGAAGGAGCAATTAATATCAAAGAATAAACCAGAGAGGCACAATATATATATATATATAATTAAGAAATTAGCGAGTTATTGCTCAAAATAAAAATGAGCGTGTTATTATTAAATTGGTCCTTCAAAATCTTCGCAAGCTTTTGTACGCAATCACCAGGATTTTCCTTGCCTGTGAGTCAAAAAATAACTAGGATTTTTCGTTAAACATTTACTTTTATAAGTTAATAACACGTGGGATGTTTTTATAATGTATATATAAGTCTCTATAAAATATACGATAATAGTAATAATATAAATATATATGTGGTTAGAAGGGAAAACATAAATTGGACACAACATTACTTTTATAAGAGACCATGCGTTTTATACCCCACAAGTAGGCATACTAACAAGTTCACACACAAATACAATGTAAAAGGTAAACATTCATATCAAACTCAGGTTCACAGGACACGTTCATATTCATAGCCAACATTCACTATCAACAACTCAAAAGATTCATATATACACAAGCTCAAAGATATCTATGCATCCAAATGATTGATAGATCACATGACAATATTCATACATAATTCACAAAAAGATTCAGATATACACATGTTCAAGATATGTTTATGCATCCAAATGATTGAGATCACAACCAATATGATCCATGGACGAACTTTAGTTACCTAGGGTACAGACCGGTAAATGGTGTTCAATCGGAGGTACTTCTTGCTAAAATTAGTTCTTATGCGAGTAAACTTTCGAGTACATAAGATGCAAAGATGCATAATCTGAACTTTGCTTGTAGGTTTAACCTCAAATAGTGGCCTCGTGTCGAGGGAGGTTTGAGCAACTTGGCCACTACTTTCATCCAACTAGTTTCTTGGCTCATCTTGGTCCCAGTATCTCGCCAAAATTCTACATTGCGCATTTAGAAAGCAAAAGCGGTTGAGAAAATGAACCACCCAAATTTTTTGTGCAGTTCAACTGAAATGGAGCATCCTTGGCGTGCAGACTGATTAAGTGTCAGATGAATATACGCGTCAACCAACTTATCTGGAATCTTTAGACTCCATGCCATATAGTTCGCTACCATATGTGCCGATAACCAAAAGGCACAAGTTGGGACCAAAGACTGGACTGCGTTTTTCTGGGCTATGCACTAAGCAATATTTTTGGCGTTCACTCTCCTAATACTTGGAGTTTGACAATTGGTTGACGTCGGTTGATACTCGAATGAATATAGGCACTTCTTGTCAACATCCATGCTTGTCCGAGTGAACTTTGGAGTACATAGCAGCAGCATAAGTACCTGTCCATCTGATCATTTTGTGCAGTTCTCTGGAATCACCCGATGTAATGATTTGCTGCGAGTTCAGGCTCCAAATTACTCCTTTATGAAATCGGCAAATAGTAGCACAATACCAAATTACCAATACATATGACAGGCACAATAATCAGGATAAAGGCCAATACCAACCTGTGTGAGGTAGCATATCAATTACTATTTCCTTTGACTGGAAGCCGAGATAAGCCAAGCAACTGACAGCAAAGGAAGAAAGCAAGCGGAGATTAGCGACTGATAGGAAAGGACGGAAGCTGTCGAGGCAATGAAGCACCCTAAGTTTTTGTGTAGTTCCACCAAAATCGAGCATCCCTGTTGGCACATATATTGAGAGAGTGAGATTACTGTAATAGTGGGACTAGTTGATGAAACATACACTAACAAATAGAAGCACCCTCATTATCTTAATGGGTAAAGTTAGCAACATAGTAGTCTTGCTTAAAGAGAGGTATTAGTTTATTTAATCAGTGCCAATTAGCTCAACTCAACACTCAAAGCATTGCCATTTATCATAGGTTGCAAAACTTAAAAGTGCAAAGATAAAGAAGTTTCTCATGACAGTAGCACGATACAAATAGAGATGACAGCAAATTAATATGGATGAAGGCCTTAGGCCCGTACCAACCTGAGAAAAAAGCTTATTCATGTAGTCCTATAAGAGATGATAAAACACTCATTGGAATCACACAATAGTATATATTTTTGTGCACTTCAAATGTATGGTTGAAATCACTCTTGTTTACCAAAGGCTTGAGATTATATCGAAAGATTATCAAGAACTTCCAGCAGAGTTAAAGCACTAGCTGGGATACAGTTCATTGTATTGTCTTGTGTAGTTCCACTAAAATGTATGATTGGCACAACATGATCCCTATTTGCACAAGTAGGAACAAGGTGAAACCTTCATTAGCTCAGTGAGAAAGGATAGGAAGACATTAGCATATTACTCAAACGGTAGCATCAAATTCATGATGGACAATACATAAAACATTGCCTCATTGAACCAATGGCAATAAATTGACATGCAAAACAATAGCACTATTATGTCATGACACTAATAATATTCCTCCCTGCTCCACCACATGATTCACCTCCATAGACAAACATTCACACGTACATGATTCAGCATAGGGTCCTACTAAAGATTTGTTTAAATCCAACAGGAAAATTAGGCAGTAATAAATTAGTGATACTTAAGTACTCCTAATTAATTAAGTGAGACAACAGAAGTGGAAGGGCTCCCTGGAGGGTCGTCTCATATGTAAGGTAGTCGTTGCCGGAGCCCTTGAATGGCCTCGACTGAGGCCTCCGCTTCAAAGAAGATCGCCTTCAGACTGTTTATTCTTCTTCTTCCTCCTCTTCATGCTCTGTTTCTCTTTCTCCTCACCAGTTGGTGAAACCAAGTACATGATTGGCCTTGTAATTCAGAATTGGCTTTGTCAGTGAGGGAGTACAAGTGTACTAGTAAAAAACAGCATTATTTTCTCATGGCAGTCGGAAAATAGAGATGAACACATGCATTAAATATCATTCTTACCTAAAGGAAGGTTATGGCGCCAATATGGATGATGAGGATTGGAACACAGATCTCCCTTTGTGCAGTTCCACCAAAATGAACCAACTGTTCCATTCTCGACATTCCAGCTTAAACAACACAAAAGTCACTTCTTTTAAGAAGAGTTTTGTGCAAAGGCACCAAAGGTCACAACACAACTGTGTGAATTGGATATCCCTGTTTGCACAAAAAGGCACAGAGGAAACAGTCAGAGTCTCAAACAATTACAGGCAAAAACATTTGGCTAAACTTGTCGGAGTCTCAAACAATTACAGGCAAAAACAGTGGCGTGGCTTCATTTTTACCAGGGACATTATATTAAGAACAGCTAAGGCTGCGTCCGGTTCACATGTTTGGTGCAGGATTTTCGTAGGAACACAATTCCTACGGTATTCTTTCCCTTCCAACCGTTCGGAACACGGGAAAGGTGAATAGTGTTTCATAGGAAAGCTGGTCTGGTAGTACTGATTCCATAGGATTAGAAACATCCACGCGCTACTCATTTTTTGAGTGGAAGCCCGAGGCAGACGCTCGCTGCCATGCGTTAGACAGGTTGTTGTGCTGTGTTTGCCGGAATAAAAAATCAACCTATGTGTGGTACATGAGGTGAGGACAAGAGTAGTCATGTGCAGCTGAATAAACAAATAGCATCTCATACTGCCAAGCATGCTACTCTAAAAAACCAAATATGTACATTTCGTAGTCCATCCGAACACATTCTCTTGAGAGTTTCCTCTGGTTCGCTGTTCCATAGTTTTATACCTACATTCCTTTCCTATTCCTCTATTTTCATCAAGATCTATGTTTTATGCCCCTTTATTCAAGAGCCTAAATATTTGGTATAAGGGCATGGGACAAGGTGCACCAGCAAGACAAAGACCATGTACGTAAACAGGGGCATAAAGTGGTGATTCATAGTTTGTTGCCCTGAGAAACAAACATCCAAGGAACATATCTGGGTTGGTCCCATTTTTGTTTACTCTAGCCACCTACTCCTATGTGTGGATAGCAAGTCTAGTCCTGGTCATACCACTGTGTACAGCGTTACCCCTATATTTCCCTTTTCGACCAAGAGACCGGTTGGACGACCAGTCTGTACTACTTTTACCCCCTTTCCTTCCTGTTTGTACCAAGTCCGATGTACATACTAAATTCCCCCACCCCTACTTTATTTCTTGTTTGAACCAAGTACTCCCTCCGTCCGGAATTACTTGTCATCAAAATGGATGTGTCTAGAAATAAAATACATATAGATACATCAATTTCAATGACAAGTATTTTTGGACGGAGGGAGTACAAGATTCGACTCCATGAAGTAGCTTTACCTCTAACAATAGAAGAAAAAAATAGGTGATGTTGGACCATCCGATCGAGAGGGGCTGAGAGGTGGAAAATGATGCACATGCAGCGACGTAGCGAGCTAGGGAAGTAGAGCTAAGGCGGTTTCGAACGAAGATATACCTGAAGGTCGTCGGGATGTGGATAGGTGGGCGGTGGGAGGCCGGATCCGCCCACGTGCAACGCATTTAAGGGATCGGAGGACCTCCCGCGCCGGTTCTCGGCCAGAGATAACGGTGCGGCCGGCAGTGGGTCTCCTCCCTCGCTGTCGATGATGGCCTAAGCGCTGCCCCTCATCCCCTTCATCGGTGGAGGGGGATACATCCGGATCTGTAACCAGCGGTGAGGATAGAAAGCCAGTGTTTTTTGAAGGGAGAAAGACAGTGTTACTACCCCTATCTTGGTTAGATCTGGAGAGGATGAGAGTATGTAAATAGAGCAACCCTAGCAAGCAAGCGCGGAGGCTCCGGCCTATATATAAGTAGTGGGGTAGTTTTCATTTTTCACTCCATCAAAATGATCGTTTAAAATTGTGTACTACTACATGCCAGGTCGCGGTTTTTTTTAGTTGTTGATTGTTTTTTGAGATAGCTACCCGCTTGTTCCAAGTGGTGTTACGGTGTGCCAGGTCGCACTTTGTATCGTTCAAGTCCGGTACTACAAGTCCCTCCATTAAATGAACAACCACCCCTCGTAAAAATTGTGAACAAGCCCACGGCTAAAATTAGCGGAAACGTGGGTTGCCCCAACATGCATTATTATTTATATTTTCTACTCCCTCCGTTCCTAAATATAACTCTTTTTATTAGCCACACCTAAGACAATAATTTTTTTTATTAGCAGTGAACCCCACATGTCATAGACACAAAAATTGTGGCAAGATTCCCTTAGGCAAGCCAAAGTGTGTCTAACAATTTGAGCAACTCAGGTTAGGCAAGTGTGGCAAGTGTGGGAAAAATAATGTGGCAACATAAGACAAACGTAGTCACAATCCAAACAGCCCCGTAATTTTTTGTGACATGCATGAAAATTTGGTTAGTTAAATCTATAGTCAAAATTTGGCAAGGTGCATCAAATCAACACATGCAAGTATCAAAAGGAAATTCACGGCATGCATGCATGTGTTGTACTCCCTCCGTTTCCAAATATAAGTCTTTTTAGAGATTGCAACAAGTGACTACATACGAAGCAGAATATGTCTACTCCTACATACGAAGTAGCCCATTTGAAATGTGTAAAAAGACTTTTATCGAGTGCAGTGCTTTGATGTGTCACGTCAACTCGTACAAGATCGAGAAATTTGATTAATACAACGCTCTCTCCCTCGCGGACTGAGCTCCGGTGCCTTAGCTGCACCTGCCTTTGGCTGCATGATAGGAGGGCTAACCACCTGTTGGGCCCACCTGTCATAGACGCAAAGCGAGGAAGCGATAAGTAGAAGCTTCGATACACTATCCCTCCCGCACGAGGTGGGCGGACATGCAGCGATGGATTCGAGCATCGTAGAAGTAGGAGTAGCATCATTGTTCGTCTTCTCGAAGAGGCGAAGAGCCAAGCGCAACCCGAACGTGGCAGTTGCGAACGCTCGCGTGGTGCGGTTCCTTGGAGCACGCATATACTAGCCAGGCTCTTGCATGAGACAAAATTGCTACTCCCTCCTTTCCGGTTTATAGTGCTCAATTCAAAAATCTCACCAATCAATGTAGATGGTGAGTGGTGGAATCTGATTTGTTGTTCTGCAAAAGCACCTAATTAATGCTCTTGTTTTCCTCAAAAAATTATGTTTATCAATGCATTAATTGCAATGCATGCATGCATAAAGTACATGCATTGGTCAAATTTCTCTTAATACTTGCATGCAATGATTTAATGCACCTTGGAATCTGAAAATGTGATGGAAAACAACCAAATTGAGCCTTATAAAATGGAAAACATAAAATTTTGAGATAAGCCCTATAAACCGGAAAGGAGGGACTATTGTTTAACAATTAAACTCCATTATCCATTGGTTGATACTCATTCTGCATAGGTCCACGCGCTTAGCACCGTTTCCTCCTGGGGCACCAATGTTTATTTGCTAATTAATAGCATTGCATGCAATGAACTAGCCATTGCAAGTCATTAAAAGCATGCACACCTCTCATCTCTTATTGGTTGATATGTCAAGAAACAAGAAACAAGGTAGAAGTTAATGCACCGCGCGTAAGTGTTTTGGGACTATTTGGTTTTCGTAAGATGACTTACACACCTAGACGGAGGGAGTTGTATAGACCTGTAAACCGGAAAGGAGTATTTGCCTTTCTAGAGATTTCAACAAGTGACTAGACTACACCGTGTGCAGTACCCCCTCCCTTCCGGTTTATAGGGCTCAAATCTCAAATCTCATGAACCAAGGCATTTTGCGATTGGAGGAATGTATCTCGTACTTTACAAAACTACCCTAATTAAACTCATGCATTAATTACGTAGTTCTCTCGTTTTCCTCTCCGCCTTGGTCGCGTTGCACAATATTGAGCACTCCTATATGACTAGCCGCTCTATCTACATGCGGGGCATTTCAAAGCATCCGGGCCGCGTGCCATCCACCAAATCACAAAGAAGGTGCTACAGTCGAGACTCACCTGTCACCCCGGTGTGGCCGTCATGACCCGTTATATCACAAAACCCACACCTTTACTAGCAGTGCTAAGGTGGCCTCCAAGTTGGACTGGACGAAGCAACCATCATTTCACTGGAACGCTCGTTCAAGCCCTTTCTTCCCTTTCTTGAAGAAAACCTCACTCCATGCTACTCACTTCTGCCATTTTTCTTCTGTACCGACGAAGGAAAGGTGGGCGAATCAGTTATGCTGCTATATTTTCATTCCAAGAATCTTCTTTTTGTGAAGCACCGACCGATTCTCACATCCTATTCTTTTCCCGTTTTCATTGCGATTGTGGTTTCCTTTCGATTGCTTTTTGTTTGTCAGTTCATTGATGGATCCTAGAGTAGTAGGCAAAGAGTTGCCGGTGGACAACCCACTGGAGACAGCGATCTCCAGGAAGCGAGCACCGACCAACGAGTTGACCATGTTGGCGGGCCAACCCATGGAGACGAAGAACTCCAAGAAACAAGCACTTGCCCAAGAGTTGAGGACGTTGGCGGACGAACTCCTCAAAAAAAGTTGGAAGAACAACAAGGGCCCCACCGTGCCTACCCCAGGAGCTCTGATTGCCACCTATGTGAGGCTCAAGACCGAGTTTGAGGAGATAGTCGCCGTTGAGAAGCAATATTCCCCTGGCAAGGTGATGGCCCCCATCGAGGACGAGGAGATGGCCCCGGAGGGAGGAGATCCGCCGTGAGCTGCACAAGGTAAAAATAATGGCTTATTACCATAGTTGTGGTTTTTGATTATTTGTAATGTGCTTGCTAATATGTTAGGGTTGTGCAGGTGCCGGTGGACGTCCTTGATGATTCCGATGTCGTGGCCCGTCCTGTTGGCATCGCCCCGGAGATCGATTCCTATGCCGCTGTCCATCCTGTGGACATCGCCCCAGAGATCGATTCCGATGTCACAGTCAGTCCTGCGGACATCGCCCCAGAAATCGATTCCCATGCCGCTGTTCGTGCTATGGTCATTGCCCGAGAGATCGATGAAAAGAAATAGTTGGTCGCGCTAATCCTTCAGGGTAGTTTGCATTGCCCTATGTTTAATTACCAGAACTATGCGTGTTATCAAACCATCTTAGGGCTAGTGCACTGTCTTGTGTGGGCGGATCTTGCTACTTTTGTTTGATAGTGAATCATGCGAACCCTCTCCGAGTTATGGAAACAGATGTATCCTCACCAGCTTTTGATGTAATATATGGCATGCTTAGATGTAAGTTTGAACTGTTTATCATATCAGCAGGGCTTGTTTGATGATTCTTGGTGTTAGTAGGCTAGCCATCGTGCGAGCTATAGTACTTGCAAAACACTCACCGAAGAGAAACGTTGGGGCTGATGAGCTCGTGGTACGCTTATACTTATCCCTCGTCGATCGACCAATAGCCCTAGCTCCTAAAATTGTAGGCTAAGCGATCGATAATACAATAGTTGACATACATTCAGGCCTCATTTGGTTCATAGGGTAGGAAAATCGTAGCAAAAGTACAGAGAACGTGCAACACAAAATCATAGCAGTGCAGAGACGTACTCCCTCCGTTCCAAAATAGATGACCTAGGCGGGCTAGTTTGGCCTAGTGGGTTTCGGTGATATGACGTGGTACAGTGCCGCCCGGTCTTCGTGTGTGGTAGCGATGTGCGAAGTGCAGTAAGTTTTCTTGAAGAAGCGGAATTCAACGAAGTCATGATGGTTCTTCATCCGAACAACTTACAGTGGGGAAGGTTGGGCCTGCGATACGACCGGGGTAGACCAGGATAATTTTGTGCATGGCAGGTGGACCAGGATGGTTGACGTCCCACATGTCGGCGAATGAAAGTATTCTTTCCGATATAGAGGACGAGCAACGAGTATTCATTGTTTATTTTTGATGAAAGCTATTGTCTCCATTTATTACGACGGAGGAGTGTGAAACACGGCAGCCCAGTGAACTTGGCATGTGCACCACTCCCTCCTTCCTCATGTAATGCCCAGGTTACAGCTTTTTCTCACTTTCTCTCTATCTATTTCCTCTCAAATGTTTTTTACCTTTCTTTTTTTAAGACACAATTGTTTTTATGCCTTTTTTAGAATTATTATTTTTATACCTAGGAGCACGTGTAGAGACGGGCTCTTGTAGAGCCCACTCCTTGACTTTGTCAATGCCTCTCTCTCCTCCACATAAGGAGTACTACTTGCTACGCATGCATGCGGCGGGCAGCTGGCGTCTTGAGGGGCCAGGGCGGTGAGAGCGGGCTCCGGAAGCGGTCCAGACCCCAGCATGGCCCACCTCACATTATCAACATATATTTCTTGGAGTCCGTGCACGGCGGGTGGGCGATCTCTCTCCCTCCCCCGTTTCCCTCTTCTCAGCCGACGCCCGCCGAGCAATTAGATTTCGGCTATCGATGGTTTATTCAATTACGGTCCCACATGTCAGTGAAATTGCAAGACAACGCGTGTCCCCTCTGGTGAGCGGCGTGCGAGCCGGAATGTCGGGGTTGCGACGCGTACGAGTCGTAAGTGTGCCGCCTTTTCCTCTAGAACTTGCGAAGCGTAACATTTTCGCGCGATCGATCGATAGAAATCCAGAACAAAATGACGAGGGCGGTGCTTTCCCGCTCGTTAGGCGGGCTAGTTTGAGTGATATGACGTGCTACAGTGCCGTCCACTTGCTCCATTTTTATGTAAGCAAGAGTTTACACTCTTACGCGGGAGGAGTGCGAAACACCGTGGATCTGATTTTGATCGAGGGATAACTGTTCCCTGCCAAATAATGGAGGATTGTTAGCGATTATAGCATGATAGTTAGGGCATCTCCAGCGTTGGCCCACAAATTTACACCGGCATCTGTCCGAGGACACTGATGGATGCCATCCGATGCTGCCCGCATACCTTTTGACAACTATATGAACTAACCGGACGAAATTCGTGCAAACAAAGCAAATTTCAAATTGACCGGATGAAATTCATTACATTTCGAGAACTTTTCCTATAAACTGGATGAAATTCATTACATATTTCGCACAAACCGTACTAAAACCTAATCTAAACAATCGCTGGGCCCGACCACCATGTCCGGCCATGAACCCGAGAAAGCCGGCCATTGCCTTTGCCTCCTCCTTATCCGCCTCGATAGCCTCCTCCTACGGAGCACAAGGTTATGAAGATTTCCGCCTCCACGTCGCAATCAAGCGGCTAATTGGCCGCCGATTTTTATCCCACCAAGCTTGGCGTCGACTGAGTGGAGGAGCGGTGGCCTTCCTAGGACCAGAGCAATGGCGACCTACCATGTACTACTCTTCCTTGCTGCCGGCTGCGCCCGCGCAAGAGCGCCGGCTTCGTGGTCGTGGCGGCGGAGGGCGGCCGGGGGGGGGGGGGGAGCCGGCGATCTCCTTCGTCTGCTCCTGCGAGAGTACGTCCAAGAGAGCTTTGGAGCGCGCCCGGAGCGGAGCCACCGATGTCCTTTGTCTGCTCCTGCGACAATACGTCCAAGAGATCTTTGGAGTTCCCGGAGGCCATGGTTGGAGTGGTGCCAACAGAAGGAAGGGACCGGAGGAGAATGAGTGTGGGTCTTTGGCTATGGCTGGGACCTGGGGCTCAAGTTAATATAGTGGGCGAATGGCAATGAGCGCGGCAGACGGATGGACGGCTGGCAGCGGAGTAGGTTCGTCGGCAGCCGTGGTGTCATTAACGCAGAGCAGTCGCTTGCACCGGGATGCCGCGCGGGTGGCGCTCTCTCGGCCGGCGCGCTGCTGCAATGCCGGCGCCAGTGAGAGGTCGCGTCGGGCGTGAATGCGGACGCTACTTCAGTGACTTAACCGCAGGTGCATTGTCTCACTAACATGTGGGCCCAACGGGCATCAGGCCCGCATGTCAGTGACACCAACCGCACCTGCGATTAAGGATGGTGAATGCGGCATTGACGCTACGGAGAGACGGTGATCATTTCAGGCGGAAGCGCTTCGCTAGCGATGGAAGGGGTTTCGTAGGCCAGGCGGTCGACTGGCGTGGTGGTAAAATGTGAACTCATGGATGACGAGCCTTTGAAGCGTATGCACGCGTATTGACAACCAGGCGTCCATGCAACCGCTCTTGTCGCCAGCTAGCATTCGACGACCACCATTAGACACCACACAACCATAAATAACTTACGAATAATGGACGAATCGATGAGACACACACTCGTGTGCAGTGGCACTATGATCGCTTGCTCACAATAGTACATACTCCGCACCATAGTACCCTCTCTAACTAGGCTATTTTATAGATTGTCGTTGTGATGGACGATATACATGAGCAAGGCGCTGAGTCACGAGTATGACCGTTGGTGTTGAGCCAGGTGAATACACGCTCGGTGTTCGCGGAGGCCTCCAGCAAACATCTAAACAGTAATGTCACATACGCATAATTTTGGTTTTTATTTCTTTCTTCACTGACAGGTAGGCCCGCATAGATAGATAGATAGATAGATAAAGAACACGAGCTGATGAGGCGCATGCGGACTATTTGACTGGTCAACCAGACAAATACGGAGCTATACGCTGAGCCAGTGACCGTACAATCACAATATCTCGTATACAATGATCAAAGTGAGCTATCAAGACAAGTTCGATGACCGCCAATGCATTTTACTCGGTAATAAATGACCAGGATTGAAGGGGAATCCAAATTTGCTTCGTCTTCTGTCCTTGAGCTCTTGACAAACCAATGCACTATACGGTTGTCCGGCCACTCCACCCAGAGCTCTCACCAAGCATCGTTCATGTCACCGCGCTGCACACTAACCGGTAAGGCAGCGATGGCATCCTGTCGCGCTGAATTCCTCGCCGCCCACGACCGCACAAAATATGGTAGGGAAGCGATGGCATCCCGCCGTGCCGAGTTCATCGCTGCTCGCGACCTCACAACTATGTGGGAGGAATTTGAAGATGCCAAGTCCGAATGGGCGGTAGAGCAAGAGGCGGTCAAAGCCGCACAGAGGGAGTGTAAAAGTCAGAAAGCACTCAAGACAAGAGAGTCCCGCCGCCGCAAGAAAGAAAAGGACGCACGCGCTGCTGCGCAGAGGTCGACGGAGATTCTAGCATGGTGGGGTGTCGCCGACAAAGCCGGGAAGGAGAACGATGGTGTCTGGCCAGCATGTGAGAAGTAGTAGTACTAGTAGTTAGTGTGTGTGTGTGTCTGTGTCTGAGTACGAGCATGTACCAATACTAGTACTGGCTACTACTGTAGTTTTTAGAGCAAATTACCAGTACATTAGCCTAGACTAAATGGAAAAATTCCTATCCTAAGCATCAAATGGCATCTCTTTCTCTATAGGAATTGAGATGCATGTCATCTCACTTCCTATGATTTTCATATTCCTATCCTATGAGCGAAAGGAGGCCTCTATTGGAGTAATTCATCAGTAGCTAGCGATCGCTAGTACAGTAGTTTTCTTCAAGAAGCGGAATTCAACGAAGTCATGATGGTTCCTTCATCCGAGCAACTTCAAAGTGGGAAGTGGGCCTATGATTTGACGGCTCATTAGTCATTGTTATCAAGGTAGCGATGACCTGGGTGACTCCCTTGGAGTTCTGCGTGCATGGCAAGTGGACCAGGATGGTCGACGTCCCACATGTTGGCGAACGGAAGTATTCTTTCCGATATCGAGGAGCAAGGAAACCGCGTGGTATAGTATCACTGCTGATTGGTTCGCAAAAAAAAATAGTATCACTGCCGATTTATAATTATTTTTTATTTCTGATGAATGCTAGCGTTTCAACTCTTACGACGAAGGGTGCCAAACACGACACGTCTTTGGATGTCCCTACGTCGTGAAAGGAGTGGGACATGAACAGCGTGGTAGAGCCCAGCGTAAAAAAATAGCGTGGTAGAGCGTCTCCACTTCTTCCACTTCTGGGTCGGAGACCACACGTAGTAGTACTTAGTGGTGTGAACGATACAAAGTGCGACCTGGAGAGAAAGGCACGTCTAGTTGGAAGGTCTCGGGACATACACGTAAACAAATATAAAAGTTCATATGTGTCTCCAACTAATATAGTAGTAGTAGAGTACTTAGGCACGTACTCCATAACATCACCGTGCATTGCACGTACAACATTTAGTGGTAGTACGTAGTAAGAGACAAATGCCGCCTAAGAGTTCCCTTCTCGACCTACTTTTGGGTGTTTGGTAGAGTGTATGGAGGGTGCATGATTCCACACTAGTTTAGCACAAATACACTAGAAGCATGCATGAAGAGAGCATGCATGAAGAGGGTGTTGAGTTGAGCATGCATGAAGAGGGAACAACTATGCTTTGAGTCGAGAACGCAAGCAAACACACCCTATATGCCACGCATGTTCATACCATTCGTGCCTTTCTACTTCACTTATCGCGCTACATTACTCGGGTTAAGACGTCCACTCCTCGGGTACATGTCCGTCTCAGTAGTTCCAGTCCACGTGTTCTTCATATAGATGGGACGATCCTTGCATAACACGTGCACCTTGATGTCTCGCGTGTTGGAAAAAGGATGAACAAAGCTCACGTAAAAAAATAGAGTGGAAGAACATAGATTCCGGACGACCGAGAAGGAGCAAGGAACCTCGTGGTGGAGCGTCTGCACTCATAATATTTAATATTATTCAGCGATATAAAATTAACCAATCATCTCCACAGTGGACTAGAAGAGTACGAAACACGTCAGCCCAGTGTAGTTACATCATACTAGTACATGGCTAACCCATGCTATCACCATATTTCTTGGCTTCCGTGCGATACCTATCTCTAGTAATCCAAAGCACAGATCGCCTCTCCCTCCTCGTCTCTATCAAAGTGCGGCGGGCTGGCGTTTACGCCGTCTATTCAGGTCGATTAACTATCACATGTTAGCGACATGCCAAGAGCATTCTAAAAAATTCCTTTCACGTTACGCTTTCAAAAAGAAAAAATCCTTTCACGCATTTAATTTGCATGTATGCTTTGAGCAACTTGCATGTCCTATATCGCTTCCCTGCTTGATACTCTAACTTAGCTAGAGGTTAGACTAACTCATGACTAACCCTGAACTAAGCTGTAGCCAAAGAGGTGTTTGGGTGATGGTTAGATTGACAATAAATGCACTTCATGGAGAGAGAAAAGTGATTTTTCAGTGGTCCCAATGAGAACTATCTCCAGTTAGCACCTCTTGGGTGGGATAGTTTTTTTTGGTGGGTGCCGAAATTGACTCCCTCCCCGATTCATATTCATACACGGTGGGCGCCAAAAACAAACTCTCGTTGGCAAATATTCGGTGTATGCGAGATTACCGTCCTATCCCCAACCGACTAATGTTGCTGTGATGTAGTAGAAATTTGAAATGGGGGCTAAGTTTGTAAATTTCCTCGCATTTTTGACAAGCGCGCCCTGAATACATGGTTCCCCCTTCCTCTCTACCTCCCTTTTCCCCATTCATACTACGTGGGCGCCAAAACACCCTCTCCACCCCACCCTCCTCCGTCCGCCGCCGTCCGCCACCCCATCGACCGCCGTCCTCCTCCACCATGCCGGAGCTGATACCCCGACGCCGCCTTCCATTCCAAGAGATCGACCTCTCTCATCCACGCCTTCGGACCGGGATCCTTGCATCCCGTCCTCTCGCTTCATCCCCGCCGTCGTCCACCTTTTCGGCGTCGCTCCTACGACCGTCTCGTTCACCGCGCCCCGCTGCCACTGTCTACCCTCCTAGATCTGCTTTGACGCTGCCAACAACCATCACTACTGCAGCACCGTCAAATTCTCAGCAGATGCGTACATGGCGCCGCACCAGAGGCGGTACTCTTTTGTATCTGCTCAACTTATTTATCGCAACAAGAAAATAGATCGCCACTGCTTTACTCTGATTTCTTGTCTTGGTTGCGAAGTTGCCTTTGTCCGGTTTGCACCTTCAGATCCGCCATGGCACGCTCAAAACTATACTCCCAATGCTTATGGTTTTCCCCTTTTATATTCCACACTAGTTAAATCACAGTAGACTAAATTTCAAAATTGGGTCAGTCGATTTTTCAGAGCTCGCCGGAGTTCGTTGGTGCGATCGAAGGGGCTCGGGTGGTTGTGGGGCCTTGCGGAACAAAGAAAACTCAACGCGGGTGGGGGTTGGGGCGTGGGTGGGGGTGGGGGTGGCGGAGGAACACAGGCGGTGGGGGCCGGTGGTCCGGCCGGCGGCCCGTGCGGTGTTCCGTATGGGAAGAATCAGAGACGAGGAAGAAGAAGGGTTAGGAGACGTAGGATCTTCATCCAACCGCCTGAAATGGTCAAGAGACAGCTGGGAGTTGCATTCTTAATGCGCTCTAGTTCATCATGTGTGGGCACTGCGCAACCAACATTTTATTATCCAAAATCTGCTTGCTCTTCTTTACCATGTTCGATAGAGCTGGCCTGTACGTGATCGATAGGCTTTCAATTACTAGCGGCAATACAACACCGTATTTTCAAGCCAGTTCCACTTTCCCAATTTATATATCATGGTTATGGTGTACCCCTGTTATGTACACTATGATCTACCTAGTTGTTGTGTGCTCTTGTTATCATGGTTTGGCAATAAACTCTCTATACAGTATATTATGAACCTATCATCTGCCAGCTATCCTTACTTCTGGAGCCTATTTTTTTGTGTACTTGTGCCAGATTATATAAATGCACACACCATATTACATCACACATGAGCTCTCTCATCAGAATCCAGTGATAGCACATAAGTGTTTACAGGGGCGCCCCTATATTAGAATATCATCTGCATTACAAAGATAATCTCACAACTATTTATATTTTCATGGTTCTCAGATATTATACGCAATTACAGTGAATATCAGAATCCGCGCATCAGAAGAATATTGTGGAACACTACAATGACTTACAAAATTGGCACCAAGGCATTGAGTGCCATTCTGGAAGCAATGAAACTCGTACACTCCCCACCCGTTGATTCTTGTTCAGAATATCATCCTAATGACTATTCTAACCTCGAGGAGTCAAAGGCAGATGGCCTGTCCTGTTCACCCATCAAGGTGCATGTTCTAATTTGGCAAGGTTTTATTGATTGCGCGTATCTTGCATATGTTGTCTTGCATTTCTTCTACTTTGTTGCAGCGCCATCTGCTTAGTTTACTCATCATATAACTCGAGATGCCATGCCCATCCATTATCAATACATATTCCATCTCTCATCATACCATGTTTTTCCACTCAAATGTTGTTCTTGTGCATCAGACATCACAAAGGAAGAGGGTGATTGCCGAACCTGAAGGAGCACCATCAAAGTCCTTAAAAAATGTGGTGGTGCCGGAGAAATCAGACAGCGCCCCACTTATATTGGTTGTACAACCAGTGACACAAAACATAGGACCAACTCCAGCAGACTGTACCCATACTTCACTGGCCACACCACTAGCCCCACCACACAGGACCTGCACTCCAGCAAAAGGTATACCGATTTCATTTGCCATAGAACCAGCCGCATAAATGTAAAAATCCCACTCCAGCAAAAAGTACAGCAAGTCCACCGGCCGAACACCTATCCCAACTGCAGAGACGGCCAATTCCTGCAGATTGGAACCCCATTCCATTTATTCCCAGTTTAAAATACAATGCTTTCAATGCTGTTAGGGACTACATGCATATATTCCCATCATGGGAAGATTATAGTGAAGACAAACACCATTTTCACATCTTCCTGTCCAACTTACGTGTAAGTGCTATTATTCATGGTTATTATTTTCCTGTTTTCTGCTGATCGAACACATCAATGTTTTACATTACATTGTTGTAACTAGGCAAGGGTCAATCTGGATAGAGATGAAGAGCAAAGTTTGCTTGTGCTTTTCAAGGAAGCATTGTAGCAGTATCGGTGTTACCTGAGGAAATCACACTTTGATGGCAAGTCTATAAACGAATTTCCGGTGAAGTCTCCTGTGCTAAATTTAGAATACATTGAATGGAAAAACCTTGTTATGCACTGGTCTCGTTCCCAGGATGAGGTACTGTCTATGAAATCACATGACAATTTGAACTTCTACTTTTCTGCATGTGCCTTACGGATCTTTTTTGCAAGAAATCTGCTCGAAAAAGAATTCCGGTTTGAAAAGAACGACAGGATATCGCAAATATGCTGCCCGCTGCTTTGCTCTTGTTAGTACCTGTTGTCCTGTATCATTGTACTTGCATACATACCTGGTTCATTATGTGACCGCATGATGCATGATAGCTTGCTTATCAATTGTTCGCTCCAAATTATCTCGATCTGTATGAATGGTTACATTAGTGTAGAATATATCCAATGCCAATGAATTTTTTAGCTCGCATTGTTCTTGTAAGTACATGTTGTCCTTTATCGGTGTACTTATATTGTGTGTAGTTGTTCATGTACCATCACTCTGCAGCTTATTTTCCTTTGCCTCCATTTTCTACACATCGATCTATATTTACTCTTACCATAAGGTTGGTCTTGAAGAAGTTTAGCTGTGCATTGCTCTTGGTTGTGCCTTTTACTGTATCACTGCACATACATTTATAGCTACTTGGTTATGTAGCATCACTCTTCATCTTATCTTAAATATTCTCCATTTTTTCGTATATTATCACATCTATATTTACTCTTAACAAAATGTAGAATAAAGGCAATGCTTCTGAAGAAGATTCTGTGGTAAACTTCTTGGATTGCCCCCCCCCATCAAAGATGGACAAGGGCTTTATAGATCCTGTCTTCACCAGTAATGTAAGTTTGTCCTTCTCAATCCTTCAAACTTTGTTGTGTATATTTGGTTAGGCATGACTGCAACAGCTGATTATTTTTGGTGTTTGCATCAAATTGCATCTTTAAAGTTTATTATGTACATGAACAAAAGTTTGTCCTTCTCAATTTAAGTTTTAAATTGTACAACCAAGTTCCTTCTTCATACCATGTAAATTAAACTATACAGAGCAAGTGATCTTCTTTTGCCTTTGCATGTATGCTTACATTCTTCATCCGTAATCCATTGGTGTGGTGAACCTACCCACTACAAAGACAATGTCATATTCTGCAATGTCTTAACTATGAACAATGTCATATCATTCTACTATTATTTAAACCGTCTCTTTATTTGCGAACCTGAAATGGGATAAATTGACAACACACTAACCATTGATACTTATGAGTTCTTGATCTGTAATCCAGTGGTGTCGTGAAGCTGCCAACTCCTTCACAATGTCATTTCCTGCCATGTCTTGACCTGAACAATACCATATTGTGTTAATGCAATTTTAAATTGTGTCCCTTTATTCGTCGGTAAGAAATGTGATGAATTGTCAGCACTGATAATTTTATGTGCAAAACATGTCATCTGTCTGCTTGTTTATCTTTCAGAGTGAGGAAGATATAAGTCTTGACCAAGCGCAGTCTCATCATCTTGCTCAGCTGCTATACTGCAACTCCTAGCGAGGCTAACCTTTCTTGACTCTATTGAAGTCTTTGTCGGTTTTGTATATTATTTTGTCGGCGTGTTTATTTGCAATCGGTGGCGATCTTTGATGCCCAGTGTATGTAATCTGTTGTCTGCTTGTGCTTTATTATCATAGTGGCGAACTTTGATGCCCAGTGGATGTAATATGCCGTAATTTCTTTATTGTATAGTCTAGGTTTTTTCTTATTCATGATGCTGCAGTTATTTTACTGTATATATATCCTGTCTTCGAAGTAAACTGGCCAAACCGTAAAATTACGGTACATAATCGGGCCATCATGCAATCACGATGTATTATCCGCATCATGGGCCCCATCAAACTGGCCCACTAGTAGATTCGGGCCTTTAATAGGCCGAGTAACCCCGCCTCTTTTCGCAAGAAAATTCAATGGGCTTTTAGGAGGTTGAGAAGTAGGTTGGGCCTGAAACGTGCCGAATAGCTCACGGGCCGGCAGCAGCCCGAAATGGACCCGACCCATGATTGTGCGAATCAATTCACGGGCTTTTAACATGCCAAAGTTGTCTCGGTCCTTGTTTGGCCCAATCAGATATCCCCTGCGAGCAGGCCGGATGCAAACCGGGCCATAGTTCGGCCCAACTATATGACGGGCTTTTAACAGGCCGAAATTAATATAGGGCCGAAATGTTAAACGGGCCCTTAACATGCCGAAACTAATATCAGGCCGAATTACTCAATGGGCCTTTAGAAAGTGGGCCCAAAAGCATAGCGTCCAATTAATGGGTCCAATCTGATATGGGCCATAATTGAGCCCAAAGCCTCTTAAAGGGCCGGACCTGATCTGGGCCGTGATTTGGCCCAGAAAGTGGGAGGCTTTGAACGGGCCGGATCTTATATGGGCCATTATTAGGCCTTAACGTGGCAGAGCCATTAATGGACCGGATCAAATATGGGCCGGCATTTGGCCCAAAACATGGCAGCCAGTTAATGGGCCGGCCTACTAGGGTCCTCAAAATCTTGTGGGCCTACAGTTGGGCCGGCCCATTAATGTTGGCGAAATCTCATGGGCCTTTAGCTGGGCCGGGCCATTATGATCCGCAAGAATTTTGTGGGCCTTTACCTGGGCCGGCCCATTATGGCACACAAAAATCTTGTGGGCCTTTACCTGGGCCGACCTATTATGGCCCGTGAAATCTTGTGGGCCTTTAGCTGGGCCAGCCCATTATGGTCCGCAAAATCTCGTGGGCCATTAGTCGGGCCGCCCATTATGGTCCGCAAGATCTTGTGGGCCTTTAGTTGGGCCGACCCATTTAAACTTGATGGGCCGTGCCACTGTCGACGTATCATAGGCGCCTTCCGTCCAATGAGTGGATGACATCTGTCCCAACGATGAGCCGACATCGCAGTTTCCTCCGACCAATGATGATTTTACACGTGGAAAATCCCCATTGGTCGGGGCTGTTAACGGGTTATTGGATCCAAAACCCGACCCGATAGCTTAACGGCGTTCCATTACGGTGGATGCCACGTGTCGGTCACCCTTGACGAAAGCACTTCTGTGACGCGCGATTTATCGTCATGGAAGTGGACACTTCCGTGATGATAATTTTCGTAATGTCATGGAACACTTCTACGACACCACATGTATGACTATCTTGATTCTGTCATAAATTTTTCATGGATGTACATGCATGACAAAAAACGCGACCTACTGTGACAAACACGTATCATCACGGAAGTGTATTTTTTTTGTAGTGCAAATACATAGAGGGGTGCGAATCGGTGAAAGCAGGAACATTAGCAGTAGCGCTATAAATCACCTAGCAGTAGCGCTGTCTTAGCAGCAGCGCTTCATATAAACAAGCGCTACAGATAGTTATCGAGTAATCGCCGGAGGAAGCGCCATCGCTAACAATACTTACCAAGAGCGCCGCCATACCGGCCATCGCTACAACTTAGTTAGAAGACGGTAGCGATATTTGGACCCAACGCTACTGCTATGCATATTTCAAGCGCTACTACTAGGATTTTCCCTAGTAATGACTAGCTATGAACCCGTAGGTCTATGGTGAACTACTCAGGCATCATCAGAAGGAAGCAAGGATGATGTAGAAGCCCTCCGTGATCGATTTCTCCTCTGGCAGATTACTGAATAGGGCCTTCAGATGGGATCACGGAAGAACAGAAACTTGCGGCGAAAGAAAAAGGGTTTCATGTGGCTCTCTATTCGTTTCCCAATATTGCAGAATTTATAAAAGTGGAATTAGGTCAAACGTAGCCTCGTGGGGCCCACAAGGTAACAAGACGCGCCCTGTTGCCTTGCCGTCTCCTCAATTGTCGTCTCGCCTCCTTGATACGTCTCCAACGTATCTATAATTTTTGATTGCTTCATGCTATATTATATTCTGTTTTGGATGATTAATGGACTTTGTTATACACTTTTATATTATTTTTGGGACTAACCTATTAACCGGAGGCCCAGCCCAATTGCGCTTCGCCTATTTGATGTTTCTGAAAAAGAATATCAAACGGAGTCCAAACGGAATGAAACCTTCGAACGTGAATTTTTGGAACGAACGTGATCCAGAGGACTTGGACCCTACGCCAAGAAAGCTACCAGAAGGCATGAGGTAGGGGCGCGCCTACCCTCCCCCAGTGCGGCCTCCATCCTCGTGGGGCCCATGTTGCTCCAATCGACGCATTTCTTCCTCCTATATATACCTCGTACCCCCAAACCAACGAAGCATCCACGAAAAGCTAATTCTACCGCGAACCTTACAGACCCGTGAGATCCCATCCCGGGCCTTTTCGGCCCCGCCGGAGGGGGCATTGATCACGGAGGGCTTCTACATCAACACCATTGCCTCTCCGATGATGTGTGAGTAGTTTGCCTCAGACCTTCGGGTCCATAGTTATTAGCTAGATGGCTTCTTCTCTCTTTTTTGGATCTCAATACAAACTTCTCCACGATTCTCGTGGAGATCTATTCGATGTAATCTTCCTTTGTGGTGCGTTTGTTGAGACCAATGAATTGTGGGTTTATGATCAAGATTATCTACGAACAATATTTGAATCTTCTCTGAATTCTTTTATGTATGATTGGTTATCTTTGCAAGTCTCTTTGAATTACCTGTTTGGTTTGGCCTACTAGATTGATCTTTCTTGCAATGGGAGATGTGCTTAGCTTTGGGTTCAATCTTGCGATGTCCTTTCCCAGTGACAGTAGGGGCAGCAAGGCATGTATTGTATTGTTGCCATCAAGGATAACAAGATGGGATTTATATCATATTGCATGAGTTTATCCCTCTACATCATGTCATCTTACTTAAAGCGTTACTCTGTTCTTTTGAACTTAATACTCTAGATGCATGCTGGATAGTGGTCGATGTGTGGACTAATAGTAGTAGACGCAGGCAGGAGTCGGTCTACTTGTCTCGGACGTGATGCCTATATACATGATCATACCTAGATATTCTCATAACTATGCTCAATTCTGTCAATTGCTCAACAGTAATTTGTTCACCCACCGTAATACTTGTGCTCTCGAGAGAAGCCACTAGTGAAACCTATGGCCCCCGGGTCTCTTTTCCATCATATTAATCTTCCAACACTTAGTTATTTTTATTGCCTTTTATTTTACTTTGCATCTTTATGATAAAAATACCAAAAATAGTATCTTATCATCTCTATCAGATCTCACTCTCGTAAGTAACCGTTGAGGGATTGACAACCCCTTTATCGTGTTGGTTGTGAGGTTCTTGTTTGTTTGTGTAGGTGCAAGGGACTCGTGCGTGGTCTCCTACTGGATTGATACCTTGGTTCTCAAAAACTGAGGGAAATACTTATGCTACTTTACTGCATCACCCTTTCCTCTTCAAGAGAAAACCAACGCAGTGCTCAAGAGGTAGCACTCCTCCCGATGCTTCTAGGGTCTCTCTTGTCCAGAGAAAAATCATCTGAAATTTTTGTAGAATTTGGACTTTGTTTGGTACTGATTTTCTGGAAACCAAAAATAAGCAAAAAAACAACAACTGACACTAAGCACTGGGTTAATTGGTTAGTCCCAAAAATGATATAATAGCATCAAAGGTTAATACTATAATAGCATCGAATGATCAAAAATTATAGATACATTGGAGATGTATTAGTACACTACGGTAGAACAAAACAAAAAAATCGACCGCGCAAGGAACATGTTGTGAAGATAGATCAGATGATTGGGTTTTAGCAATAGATGCACACTCATGATAGCGGAAGGAGAGTTGATGATGAGTGTATTCCTTGTCACAGATCCCTCAAAAAGTCCCTTGTGGTTCCCACAAACATTTCGTCGGAGCATCATGCCTAGAAGTTATCATGTGTAGGGAGGGACTTCAAGTGGTGGACTGCTAGGTCCAATCGCACTACGTGTGCGGAAGTGGCGACAACAAGGTTTCGGAACTCATCGCACCGTTTCTAGGGTCTAACCACTCCACTTGTATAAAATTTTGTTGTGGGTGAGGGAGTCCTGGATTAAGGGGTCCTCTGGCGTCCGGCCTATATGACATGGGCCGGACTGATGGGCTATGAAAATACAAGACAGAAGACTTCCTCCCATGTCCGGATGGGACTCTCCCTTGCGTGAATGGCAAGCTTGGCGTTCGGATATGTAGATTCCTTCCTTTGTGAACCAACTCTGTACAACCCTAGGCCCCTCCTGTGTCTATATAAACCGGAGGGTTTAGTCCGTAGGGGCAATCATAATCACACAGGCTAGACTTCTAGGCTTTAGCCATTATGATCTCGTGGTAGATCAACTCTTGTAATCCTTATATTCATCAAGATCAATCAAGAAGGAAGTAGGGTATTACCTCCATCAAGAGGGCCCGAACCTGGGTAAACATCGTCTCCCCCGTCTCCTGTTACCATCGACCCTAGACGCACAGTTCGGAACCCCCTACCCGAGATTCGCCGGTTTTGACACCGACATTGGTACTTTCATTAAGAGTTCCGATGTGTCGTCATCGGAAGGTTCAATGGCTTCGTCCATCATCTACAACAACGATGCCCTAGGGGAGGTCTTTCTCCCCGGCAAGATCTTCGTACTCGGCGGCTTCGCACTGCGGGCCAACTTGCTTGGCCATCTAGAGCAGATCGATAGCTACGCCCCAGGTCACCAGATTAGTTTTGGAAATCTGTACTATGTCGCGGATATCCGAGGAGACTTGATCTTCCAAGGGTCCACGACTCCAACCTCCGCTCTGGCTTTAGATCCAGAGCGCATCACCATGTCCGAAGACGGGATTCCTGAGCCCGCTGGACCATATGTGGCCACTAAACCCAGTATGGGAGAACCGGAGGAAGTAGTGTCGCTGGCAACCATCATGAAGCCGGACTCTCCTCCGGACACTGGCTCCGAACCCTTGGAGTCAGCATCGTGTGAGCTCGGCCGAGAAATTTCCTTCCCGCCGTACTCCACAGATTCCCTTCTCCCTGGCAAAACCTCGCCTTTAAGTGAGGCTCTCGACTTGATGCGATCCCTCGTCACTACAGAGGAGCAATGTCCGAACTAGGCCCAGCCCAGACTAGGGGCTGAGAGCAGGGAATTTTACGTCCCACCCACCACCCACTTCATAGCCCCTGTCGAGGACTTAACTAACATGCTCGACTACGGCTCCGAAGACATCGACGGTATGGACGATGATGCCGGGAGAGGAGCAGGCCGAAAACCCGCCATTTACCGAACGCTAGACGGCTACTGCTTCGTATGACGTGTACATGGTGGACACACCCAAGGAGGGTGACGGCGATAACGAGAAAAATTCAGTCGAGGATAAACCTCCTGGGATCCTACCGAAGCGTCGACGTTAGCGGCGCCGCTCTAAATCACGCCATGGAAAAGACAGCAATAATGGCACAGAGACAACACTCTAGACGATGCCGAAGACGATGAAGAAACCGTCAAGCCAACCTCCGAACAGGACAATCGGGAAGATGGGCAAGTTAGCCCTGATGAACAGGTCGTAAAAGAAGACTTGGGGGACAGCAATTATCTTCCACTCTCCGAGGATGAGGTAAGTATCGGAAACGAAGACTTTATCGTGCCGGAGGAACCTCTCGAGCAGGAATGCTTTAAGCGCCGGCTAATAGCCACTGTAAGGAGCCTGAAAAAGAAGCAGCAGCAGCTTCAAGCTGATCAAGATTTACTCAACGACAGGTGGACTAACGTCCTGGCAGCCGAGGAATATGGCCCCAACCAAAATTTATCCGAAGCGCAAATTGCTACCTCAATTTGATGACGAGGCCCTTGAGCCCGTACCATCAGCACGTAATGCGGTTGACCGACCACCTTGTGGCCGGGACAAAACGGCAATTCAGGCCGAACACGAGCACATACCAGCTCGCCGTAAAGGTAGAGATATAACAGCTCGGGGATATACATATGACCTGCGTCAGGACCTGGACAGTAGAGCAAGTCTGACCAGATAGATCTACGGATCGCGGCAGCGTGCTCCGACGTGCGATGACGGCTATCTAGCTAGACGTGACAAGCATAATCACGTCCAGGCCGAAAACCGCAGACGGACTCCATACGAGCTACGTCGTGACTTGGCCCGATATAGAGGCACCGCACACCCCCTCTGCTTCACTGATGAAGTAATGGAGCACGAATTCCCAGAAGGGTTTAAACCCGTGAATATCGAATCGTATGATGGAACAACATATCCTGCGGTATGTATCGAGGACTTTCTTCTCCATATTCACATGGCCTGCGGTGATGATCTTCATGCCATCAAATACCTCTCGCTAAAACTCAAGGGACCAGCTCGACACTGGTTGAACAACCTGCTTGAAAACTCAATTGGCAGCTGGGAGCACTTGGAAGACGCCTTCGTGACAACTTCCAAGGTACATATGTCCAACCTCCGGATGCCGATGACTTAAGTCACATAGTTCAACAACCCGGAGAGTCAGCCAGGAAGCTCTGGACTAGGTTCTTAGTTAAAAAGAACCAAATCGTCGACTGTCCGGATGCCAAAGCCCTAGCGGCCTTTAAACATAGCGTCCGGGATGAGTGGTTGGCCCGTCACCTCGGCCAAGAAAAACCAAAATCTATGGCAGCTCTTACCGCACTGATGACTTGCTTTGGCACGGTGGAAGATAGATGGCTGGCTCGACGAAAAAATAGCACCAGCGATCCTAGTACCTCTGAGGTCAGGGACGGCAATGGCAAGCCTCGACGCAACAAAAAAAAAGCGTCGAAACAATAATGCAGGAACCCAAGACACGGCGGTCAACGCCGGATTCAATGGTTCCAAATCCGGTCAACGGAAGAAGCCATTCAAGGCAAACAAAGATGGCCCGTCCAGTTTAGGTAGGATACTAGATCAACCCTGTCAAATTCATGGCAGCCCTGACAAACCCGCCAACCATACCAACAGAAATTGTTGGGTCTTCAAACAAGCAGGCAAGCTCAATGCCGAACACAAAGGGAAAGGGCCGCCTAGTGATAGCGACGACGAGGAGACTCGCCAGCCAAACACCGGGGGACAAAAGCAATTTTCCCCCGAAGTACAAACCGTAAACTTGATATCTGTGACGCATATCCCTACGAGGGAGCGCAAGCGTGTACCATGAGACGACTCCGCCATAAAGTCGGTCGTACCAAAATTTAACCCATGGGCAGCCCGTCCGATCACTTTTGATCGCAATGACCACCCAACAGGTATCCGTCACAAAGGTTCGGCAGCTTTGGTCCTCGACCCAATCATCACTACAAAAAAATACACTCCTGTGATGATACGTGTTTGTCACAGTAGGTCGCATTTTTTGTCATGCATGTACATCCATGACAAATTTATGACAGAATCAAGATAGTCATACACGTCTTTGCCGTGAGAAGTGTTCCATGACATTACCAAAATTATCATCACGGAAGTGTCCACTTCCATGACGATAAATCGCGCGTCACAGAAGTGCTTTCGTCAAGGGTGACCGACACGTGACATCCACCGTAACGGAACGTCGTTAAGCTATCGGGTCGGGTTTTGGATCCGATAACCCTTTAACAGCCCCGACCAATGGGGATTTTCCACGTGTAAAATCATCATTGGCTGGAGGATACACGTGTCAGGTCCGCGTTGGCACATGTGTCACTCATCCAATGGGCGAGACGCGCCTATGATATGTTGACACGTGGACCGGCCCATCAAGTTTAAATGGGACGGCCCAACTGAAGGCCCACAAGATTTTGTGGACCATAATGGGCCGGCCCAGCTAAAGGCCCACGAGATTTTGCGGACCATAATGGGCTGGCCCAGCTAAAGGCCCACAAGATTTTGTGGGCCATAATGGGCCGGCCCAGGTAAAGGCCCACAAGATTTTTGTGTGCCATAATGGGCCGGCCCAGGTAAAGGCCCACAAGATTCTTGCGGATCATAATGGGCCAGCCCGGCTAAAGGCCCACGAGATTTTGCCGACATTAATGGGCCGGCCCAGCTGTAGGCCCACAAGATTTTGAGGACCCTAGTAGGCCGGCCCATTAACTGGCTGCCATGTTTTGAGCCAAATGTCGGCCCATATTTGGTCCGGTCCATTAATGGCCTGCCACGCTCCGGGCCTAATAGTGGCCCATATGAGATCTGGCCCGTTAAAAGGTTACCACGTTCTGGGCCAAATTACGGCCGAGATCAGGTCCGTCCCTTTAAGAGGCTTTGGGCACAATTATGGCCCATATCAGATTCGGCCCGTCAACTGGACACTATGTTTTTGGGCCCACTTGCTAAAGGCCCACTTAGTAATTCGGCCTGATATTAGTTTTGGCCTGTTAAGGGCCCATTTAACATTTGGGCCCTATATTAATTTCGGCCTGTTAAAAGCTCGTCATATAGTTGGGCCTAACTACGGCCCGGTTTGCATCCGGCCTGCTCGCAGCCGATATCTGATTGGGCCAAACAAGGACCGAGACAATTTGGCCTGTTAAAAGCCCGTGATTCGATTCGCACAATCATGGGCCGGGGTTCATTTCGGGCTGTTGCGTAACTAGTAGGAATGAAGAACAAACCTACTCTATACAATAAAGAAATTACGGCATAGTAACTAAGAATAAACCTACACTATACAATAAAGGATTTAATGTATATTACATCCATCGGCATCAAGTTCGCCACGGTGATCATAAAGCGCAACGCGAAGAAGCAGACATAAAAATCGGGCACCATTGCAGCGTAACAAAATAATACCGAACCGAGACCACTTCCAAGACAGTTCAAGAAAGGTTAGCCTTATGGGGAACTGCTGCATAATTTCTTGGGCAAGGCTATGAGACCGCCTAGCATGTCGGTCATAGCTTCAGTGTGTAGCTGTTTAGCGATGAGGTTCTCATTGGTGTTCTCCGTAATCTTTCTTAGAGATAGGACTTCAAGTCGAAGTTGAGTTGCGTAATGCCTTCTGCTAGAACTTGGGATGAAGAAGTCGAACCGATTCGCATAACGAATTACGTGAGCTTGTCTCGACCGTTATTATTCTCAAGTAACTTGAAGACTGCATCAAGACAAGACTTTGGGGTTGTCTCGCTATCTTCAAGATGTTTTGCCTTCGTTGCTGCAATTTATGTTGGGTTTGTCTCACAGCCTTCCGCAGACTTGTGCTTGCCATCCCGCATATCACCTGAAACAAAGCGAGAGAGATGACAGGTTTTGCACGTGTATAAACAAAGATGATAATTGTTCATCAATTCTATCCAATTTCAAATTAGAAAAGAAAGAGTAAGTTCAAAATATCAATAGCATAATTGGCATTGTTCATAATGCCGGGAGCTTCACCACACTATTGGATTACCATGTCAACATAACAAGCATAGATGAAGGGCAAAGAAAATCATCGTATCTATTTTGGATAATGTGCATGGCATGTTGTTCATATCATCACCACATCAAGAAGATAAAACAGGAGATGACAAGGTGCAAACGTGGGCTGCTTCACCACACACCGGATTATAGATCCACAAAACAAGCATACATATAGGGAGTACTAAGTAATGTGCATGGTATGAATAACGAATTTGGTTTTACAAGTAAAACTTAGAACTTACGGTTCTTACTTAACATGCATTTTGGTAGAAACAGCAAACTAAACAGCGATAAGCGATAGGGAGTATGAGCAAATTAAACAGCTGTTGAGGATAAAGGCTTTAGAAGGACCGACTTACATTAACGATTAACACCGGCTTTATAATGCCCTCGCCCATGTCAAGGGAAGGACAACTCAAGAATTTCAAAGACGTAATCTTCTTCATAAGCAGTGACTGTACTCTACATTTTGTAGAGAGTAATTATAGATATGATAATACTGGTAGGGATAGAGGATAATGAAGATAAGATGCAGATTTATGCTACATAATCAACTACCAATCCCTGGAAGTACAAGTGTTACAGGAAAAAATGTACTAACAAGAGCAATGGGCTACACTTCTGCTCTGGCATTGTCTGTGTATTCTAATTGTTGGTAAGATTAAATATAGATCTGATCTTTTTTATTAAATGGTGGGCGAGGGAGATAAGATGCAGAATGCTACAAAATGAACTAATCCCTCTTCCCATATTACAAGAGTGTTTTGAACACTGGTGTACTGTATAAAACGTTCTTATATTATGGGACAGAGGGAGTAGCTGTTAATCTAAGTACAGTGATAGACCACGTTCAGTCCTTACAAGAGGACTGCAGAGCTAAACCTCTTCAAAAGCATTGGGTTGATTCTAAATTTATGTAAGAGTCCATACGGATCTTATAATGTCCACCAAATGGACGATTACGAGGCTAACATGTGCAGTGATGCTACATAATCAAACAGCTATGAAAGTAAGCATGGTCATACAGGGCAAGAGGTACTCACAAGAGCAATGCAGTGTGAAGTATAGTTGCGAGATTCTATGGTCCCTTGAGAACAAATGTTCTTCTGCTAACAGTTTTCGTACAAGTGAGACATTAAGGCAAATGCAGAAATGTAGTTCAAATTGTGATGTGATATCATAGACAGTACCTTACGCTGCAGCCGAGACCAATGTGTAACAAGATTATTCCAGTCACCGTCGGATAAATGTAGCACCGGAGACTTTACAGAAATTTCGTTCAGAGGCTTGACATCAAAGTGCGCTTTCCTCAGGTAGGAACGATACTTTATCAACGAGTGCTTGAAAAGCGCAACCAACCCTTGCTCGTCATCACAATCCAGTTTTCTCCTCGCCTATTTAAAAGAATGAAATCTTGTGTCTTCGTCGTGAGAAACATATGCAGTAATGACCAAGAATAACATTAGTACATTACTTACGCGTAAGTTGTGGAGGAAGACTGGAAATTGTTCTGTGTCTGCGGTATAATATTTCCATGAAGGAAAGATGCGCACAAAGTTCATGACAACAACATTAGCTTCGTCTTCTAAATTGGGAGGAAATGGAACAAGGTTCCTATTTGCTGCAATTGGGGCTCTCTCTGGTTTGAAAAGGGATTTGGCAACTGGATTTGGTGTACTCTTTCTTTGGAATGGGGTTTTGCATCGTCTGGTGGTGCTATGTCAATCGGCATAATCATACTGCTTTGCTGCAGCTTGGGGTCTCATTGAGTTGGGGCATCGGAAATGACCAGTGTAGTAGGCCTAGAGTCTGCTAGAGTTGGGGTATTTTGTGGGTCGGGTGATATTGCAACTACACCTAATGGGCTATTTGATTTATCAGGTGCCACTACCTTTTCCAAATACTTTGCTTGTGCTCCTCCACGATTAGCAATCGCCCTCTTCCTTTTGAACGTCTGATACACAAGAACAGCATTTGAATGGATAAATATGGTATGATGACAGATGGAATATGTACTGAAAATGGATAGGCATGGCGTATTCACATACACGATGTATAAACTAAGCTAACGGCAGTTCAACAAAGTAGAAGCAATGCAAAGCATCAGTTGCAAGATATGTGCGAGCAATGTAACCTTGGAAAGTTAGAGCAAGTACCTTGATGGGTGAATAAGATAGGGCATCTTCCTCCGACTCCTCCGCTTAGGGAGCTACATTGACTTAGGTCTCCCTCTAGCTCGTAATCACCGTTAGGATCATATTCTAAGCATGAATCAGAGGTGGAGAGCGTTTGCATTGCATTGCATCCAGACTTGATTTCAGTCCCTTAATGCCAAGTTTGACAGCCATGGCATTGTTACGCTTTATTCTTTTCATGCGCAAGCTCATAATCATTATAATGCTGTTCGTAATCTGAGATTCATGAAAACATAAAAAGTAGTCAGATTATCTATGGAATGCATTATGGATTCAACTCGGAGAGTGTCTCCCTATAAACCCTGCATATGCAAAGTTCACCTCCCCAACCGTCTTGACGGACCACACACGTAAATACAAACCCCTTATGTCTCTATAACAGTGTGCACACATTTCAAAACTGAAGTAGGAACATTAGAATCATATGAAATTCAGATTTGAACAAATAAACTAAGCAATTATGAGTGGCGAATGTTTAGCTTCAAGGGTGGAGTGTTGGTAGTGCGACACAAAGCAAGTAGGCAGATTGTATTCCATGTAAAAGATCGAAACCTATGTAAAAGCTGGAAATGACACTTTCTTTCTATATAATGGAGTGTTCGTTACCCACACATGATGGAAGAGATCACATAGAGAAATACTATTCACTCATGTATATGGTTCCAGTATTTAGAAACAGGGTGGTCCACCCTAAAAGAATATTGACAACAAATATGACAAGGCAAGCATAGATGTAGTGAATCAATCATTTACTTCTGAGCTTACTAGGACAAGTATGCAGAATTGTAACTACAGTAAGAGGCCGTCCAAAATCTGAATGAATAAGTTTGTCTAGCACTTATTGTTTGCAACTAATCGACGTGAATAATTGGATATTATATCGAATGAGTAAGAAAGACAAATAAAATTGTCAACAAACACGGCTTGCGGTAGTAATCTGGGTCAATGTCACTACGACCAACAATCCAAAATGACTAGTTTCGCTCCGAGGGCCGGAATTTTGAAAACCCTGTGAACTTTAGAGGTACGAAAGATTACCGAAATACATCAGAACCATTAAGTGTAGGTAGCACTGAGCACACAACAAACCCTAATGACAGTCCTGCCTAATGAGTAATGAATCAATTAGAAAATGGGTGATGTGGAGTGGCTGCTGAGTGTTGAGGACGTATCTCAGGAAATATTGGGTTGGCTTGGTGGGTGCTGCATCACCGAGCCCTGAACGAATCGGGAAGGTAGGCACGGCGGCGCCTTCGCAACGGTGACGCTGGCGAGCGGCTCCTGGCCTCCTGTTAGTCTGGCGTGTCCTCCTAGAGTCATGTCGTCCGGGGACGGCAAGTCGCCGGCGAGGCAGGCGGCTGGGGGCGAGTAGAGATCGAAAGCGCGCAGCAGAACAGAGGGCAATCGGGGCCTAGGACGACCCAAAATCCCAGGGTGGGCCGGCCCACCGTGGGCACCCTGTAGAGATACACACCCGAGCAGTGAACATGCATTTTCGAAACTAATTTAGGAACATTTAGCTGACCAATTACACACCCAAATTAAGATCTATTTTCTTGTTGAGATCAAAAAGTTGAGGAGATATGAAGTACCACCTCTCTTGCGGCGCAATGTAGGCATCGGGGGTGCGATGGTTGTCGGTGGCATTGAAGCAGATCTGCGACGGTAGACGGGTGCATCGGGGGATAAGTCCCGTTGCGGTGGAAGAGAAGGTCGTGTGAGCAGCCCCGACAAAGAGGACGACGGCGCCGATGAAGCGAGAGGACGCGATGCAAGGCTATTGGGCCGTCACCGTGGGTGAGAAACGTCCATCTCTAGCAGTGGACGACGCGGTCTTGGTAGGCGCTCCGGCATGGTGGAGGACGGTGGCGATGAATGTGGTGGAGGACGGCGGGATGGATGGGGTGGCGGACGGAGGCTGGTGTGGGGATGGCGTGTTCTAGCGCGGACAGTGTATGAATGGGAAAATGGAGGGAGATGTACGGGGGACCATGTTTTTGGGATGCGCCTGTCTGAAATATGGGAAAGTTACGAACTTAGCCCCCGTTTAAAATTTGGACGTCTCGTCGGTTGGGGATAGGACGGTAATCTCGCATCTCCCAAATATTTGTCGGTAACTATTTCGGGCGAGGAGAGGGTGTTTTGCCGCCCACGGTTGGCGCCCACGGTGTATGAACGGGGCTGGCAGGTAGGGCGGTTGTGTCACGTCTGATGGAAGTTATACATCTGCCCCTATTTAAAATATTAGCCTACATCGATTTCGGACGAGGAGAGTTTTTTTTTGCTGCCCACCGTATATGAATGGGGAATGGAGGGAGAAACAGAGGTCTTTCGGACGAGCTTGAATCAAATGAGTTATGCCGCCCATGTTTGACGCCCACCGTGTCGGAATGGGCTTAGAGGCGGTCGTGTCACGTCTAATTGAAGTTACTAACCTACCCCTATTTAGAGCAGTGGAAATTGGGCCGATGGATTGTCCGTGTAATGGGTAGACACTAATTTCCATCGCCCAAACACTTGGCTTCGGGCAGCCGACGTGGGAGTGGACATTTTGCTGCTTCTTTCGAATTTTGGGACAATAAGCATCCACGTTTACCACAGCAACTAAATTGAATCCATTTTGTATTCCTATATGAATCTTTATAAATCATTCTATGTGTTTTATATATCTTCAAAAGGACGACAAAGATGTATTCCACATCATATATGAATATGGTTTACAAATGCCGATACTCAAATTCAGAAACTAGAATCCAGTTTAAGGTGAATTCGAATATTTGGAACACTTCATGTCCAACTCAAATGTCACACACAACATAATGTGTACTCCCATTTAGATATGTAAACAAGCGATGTATCAAGATTCAAATACCGAGTCAATCAACCAAGAATGTACAGAACTAGCAGACATATAAACACTTATAGAGTATATGGATCAATAATATCAACTGACGTACATAAGCCAGGCCGCTGTACTTTTTTTGGCTACAACAACATCCTTTTTTAGCCAGCATCTTGGACCTTTCCGATGTGTGCCACTTATGGTCCATCTATACTACTATTGCTGAATGCACATTCAGCCCGATTGGCATATTTGTAGGTCTAGCACAACAATCCAAATGAAATGTCTCCGAGTCTTATCAATTAATACAGACTTGTGCTCAAATAAAATTACAAACCAAAAAAACAATTATTACGTGATCTCTAAAACAAATGGTTTGATTGATTACATGAACGGACAACACAAAGGTTGTTCAACTATGGGAAGAACATTTCACCTATGATTCACCAAGTAGGAATTTAATTTCCTTTTTTCCTTCAAGACCTTAACAATCTGGTTAGTCTCAGCTTGCTTCGTTTTGAAATCCTCCAAATATTTAATGGTTGTCTTGAGTACTTCTTGTGATTGTGTTGTTTGCTTCCTCAACATGTCAACTTCATCTCTAAGTGCAGAAGCTAAATATCTTTCTACCACTAGTTAAGCCTCTAGAGCATCAGAACATGGCAAATCATAATCCACTATTGGTCCGTAGCCACGGCTGTGGGATGATGCAACGTCCATGGGGACCTCGCTCTTTGATCTTGGGCTAACCTGTTTTGCCATTAAAGTTCCGATTGGATTCAGAAAAGTTGAAGTTAGCAAAACATCTCAATTGGGAGTTATAACAGCAAACCAGTTAAACGAACAAGGAATTAAAGAGTTTCAACTGGATGCTGAAAAGTAGTTATTAACATCATTGTAACCCGCTGTTGTAGCAGCAAAGCAGTTAAACAAACAAGTAGATATTTAAGTTAAGGCAAATAGGTAATTCTTAATAGTAAGTATCAAACACATAGATAGGCGTAGTCTACAATATGATTAACAAGTTGTGCCATTCTGTAATCAGTAGCAAACTAAATTAAGCCAAGCAACGTAATTGAACAATTTTGCAATAAGTGGCTAACTAAAATTCCGAGAAGCGGTGGCGAACTTACGCTAGTTCTTTGTATAGGCACACTGCAACTTCTTTTTCACTTACAAGGTTGTACGAAGGAGTCCATGGCATCAATTGCTTAGATACACAGTCCCAATACTTGTTTCTTCCCACACTGCATGGGTAAGTCGAATGGTTAATCTGGTAAGATGGTGTGTCCTTGATATGTTATATGAGGACGTGTAGTCAGACTAGTTGTAGCCAAACACATCACACTAGCTTTTACTGTATATTTCATGCAATTACTTTTGGCATATCGAGATCTAAGCAATCTACAATAGGATGAAAAGACTGGCATCCTTCACATTATTGGCGAACTTCGCTTAATAGAAACAAGAAATTCAACCATTACGTGGGTAAATCAAAAGCGCCCTTTGGAATATTTTTCACTATCCAATCATACACGCAAAAGGCGACGCCACCATAGGGGCTGGTATGGCGGCCGCCTCGGTGGCTGGAAAGTGTGCACCTAGTTTGAGTCATCCAGGTTGGCCCACGCTAGTTTTGTTCGTCCCAACGCACGAAAGCAGCAATGTAAAAAATGAAGAAAAATGTTTCAATTTGGATGGGCCAATAGCATAAGTGCAAGGCAGGCCCTATAGCAGGCTCGCGGCCCAAACGAGCACCTTCCATATCGATCGACAGCAGGAAAAATCCCAATTCATTCGCTCCAGCCTCCAGTCTGGTTCGCTCCTAACCTAGCCGCCGCTGGACAGACCGACATAGCACTTCCTCGCGCCCTCGTTGGAGGCGGTGGCCGGCTTCAAGCGAACGGAAGGACAAGAAGATGAAGATCCAACCACGGTGTAGCCTGCGTGGGAGGCAGCGGCGGCAGCACGGGCATGGCATCGAGCATGCGCAAACGGACAGTCGTAGCTTGCAAGAGTAGCATGTGCAACGAGCAGGTACATCACATCCCTGATTATATCTAATTCAACTCTTCAATTTCTGGCTGATAGTTAAACCTGATGGTGTTGTAAAACTGCTTGTATGTAGGGAATCTATGAGAAAATGAAACCAATTTCTATTTATTTTATAACTCCCCCAATCAATACTGAACCGACTGAATCAGATGTATCTAATCAAGTTTCCGGTGCAAACATACAAGCTCACGTTGTTCTTGAGCCTGAAGTGTCTAATGTACAGACTGCTAATGAAGGATTTGATGCAAACATTTTACATGCTCCTGGTGATGAACATATAGTGTCTAATCAGGGATCTAATGCAAGCATTTTGCAAGCTCATTGAAGGATTTAGTGTCTAATGACGATCTACTATGTTGAGAGAGACAGAGATTTGCAGGCATTGATGACAAGCAAATTATAGTGCATTTTCATAGCTTGAGGAAACATCGAGGCCATCTACCAGAAAGTCCCCGTATCATGACAACATAGCATAAATACTTTTCTAATCTATTGTTTGAAACTATTGGCATACTTGTGCAGGATAGATATATTGATATGTAGTTTGCGCACTGGTTATACGTGCAATTACACTTCGATATTTTCATCCAGAGAATGAATAATTCAAGCAGTGCATGCATTTATGTTTGTAGTCCTTGTACACCATGTTGCATTTTGTGTTTTTGGTTCTTGCATCATTTAGTGTTTATAATCTGAACTACTTTGGATCATTAGCTGGTTTTCAAAGTGCATGTAGCTTCACATTTCTCAAGTTATGTTGATTTCGGAGTGGAAGTGCCTTCGTATTTTTATGTTAAATGTTCGCCTCGCTAACTTGAATTCGTGGATTAGCCAACGCACATAAATCATACACGTAATGCGGCATTTAATTAAATGAAATGCAGGGACTTACGCTAGCTCATTGTACAGGCTCACTTCAGCGCTGCTTGCGCTTGGGATGTTCCATGTACAAGTCATTGCTTGGATGTGCAGGCCTTGTGCTCCTTGCATCCCCCTCTGCATTTTTGACACGGTGAATGGTTGATCAAATAAGAGGAATCGACCTTAATGTTGTACCGGAGGACAGATACTTACAAGGTTATACGGGTGTGCAGGATGTGTACCAGGAGCATGATTGGTTTGATGCCAAAAGTTGGCATGTCAATATTTGGCAAATGCCAAATGTTGGCTAGTGATTGGTTGGCTACCAACTTTTCTTCTCAACCTCACAAAAAAATTGCCAACATTTGGCAAATTTTGATTTTGCCAAATATTGGCAATGCCAATTGTTGGCATCAAACCAATTATGCTCCAGATCCCGTAGCGCCGTCATGCTTTGCTAAAATATGGATTTGCTTGTTTCAGATGATATCTCCAGAAGAAATAAGAGTTAAAGTCAGAGTTGCATAGGCGTGTAAGCTAAGAGAGCAGTGAAAGGATATCCAAACATCATCGAAACAGTGCACAAGGGAGTGATGTGTGGATACATAGTTCGGGCCGGCGTTTGGGCATGCTCGCCTAGCTAGAGTGCGGGTCACTTCAGAGCCGTTGAGGTTGATGCGCTGGCGTTGGCTGGCCGTGCACGGATGCAGATCTTGAGTGGCAGCGGAGCGCTACGATGCGGTGGACAAGACCATTGGTGAAGCCCCAACGGCCTCGGGGGCAGAGGTGCGACGATGTGCTCGGTGAAGTAGCCCCGGTGAGCTGGGAGACGGTGTCGGTGAAGCGCACCTGATGCGGTGGAACTCGCTGTCTATGAGGCACGTCAGTTGCGGCGTCCGACATTGTCGGTGGACCACCTGGTGCGGTGGACGAGGGCTTAGATGAGGTAGCTCATGTGCGGTGGTGAAGCGCGACCGTCGTCGTCGTCGTCGTCATCCGGGACAGAGGTGGGGAACGGTGGGGAAAGATACGAGACAAGGGGCGATTCGAGGGTTGGCGGCGAATTAGGGATTTGAGCAATCTGGGCGCGGAAGGGGACGGTGGAGAAGAGAGATTTTGCAGGGCTGGAATTGGGGCCGCCAGATATTTGAATCTGAAACGTGGAAGCGCGAACTTATATTGTCGTCGTCCTTTTTTGGGGGAGGGGTGGGTGGTGGGTCTGCGCGTCCCGTCCGGCTACACGCGACCACCACGACAGGACTATGCTTGGTGCCTTAAGGCACCTACCTTTAGGTCCATGACATGTGGGCCCAACAGTAGGTGGCCCACATGTCGGTGACTCCAAAGGCGCTTGCCTTTAAGGCGGAAGTAGCGTCCACCCGACCACGACCTCGGTCCGTCTGCAGTGCGCCTACATTTGAGAATGCAAACGAATCTTCTTTCATTTGCAAACGAATCTGTATGTATTACCATGCCCGTGTTTTCCTTGCAATAATTAGTCATTCGAAACGAGATACTCCATCTGTTCACTTTTGTAAGTCGTTTCAGACAACTTAAAATGAACTGTTTTGCACATTGTCTGAAATGTCTTCAAGGTCTTATAAAAGTGAATAGAGGGAGTACCATAAATTAATTATTGAGGAGTTATTTGAAAAGAATCGAAATAGTACCCACACTAACGTGGATTAGAGTGTGTGTCACATAATTAGTTATTTGAATTAGAGTGTGTGTCACGTAGTTAGTTATATGAATTAGAGTGTGTGTCACGTAGCGATCTCCAATTCTAACGTGGATTTCGCATTTCACTGTATCCACGCTACTTTTTTAATACAAATTCATATGCATATGATGAAAGCCATGGTAGTGAGAAAACTTTTGGATGGATTCAATTATGACCTACAAAATAGCACAACAAACTGAGTCAATGTCAACTTTTCGAAACTTAGTATGGCACGAATTCGAAATAAATACCCGTATGCCTGGTCCTCGGTTCAAATCTTACAATGTACACCGAATTGAAACATCGATATTAAGTCTCGTACTATGTACATTCAAATGTTGTTTTTAGCCCCCGCGCAGAAACGCAACATACTTCCTGTATCGGTCAATCTTCCTCTCCTAACCACCTTAGAAAGCTATCGGTTTCCAACACACGTTCATTCTTTCTCTCCATGTTTCGATCTCTAAGTCTCTCAACTACACAACCCCTTTTTCCACTCTGTTACCAAATGTATTTACCTCACACACCCGCCATTGCACCCCATGCCGAGCTCTCTCTCCCCCCCCCCCTCTCCCTCTCACCCTCTCACGCTAAATACATGCATTGCCTATCTAGCCCCCCAACCTCTTGTGCGCACGCACGCACGTTGTATATCTAGGTCACTCCCTCGAGACTGTCTCACTCTTTCTTACGCACGGCGGGCCACACTCGCTCAATCTCGCTCTATTTATCTGAGTCTCATTTAACCTTGTTTTCTTTCACACACAAATGATATATCTCCCTGTTTGGGCCTCGATCGACACACTCTATACTCTCTCACGCAGATTGTCTAACTAGGTCACTCCATCCAAGCCGCCACCACTCTTTCTACCTCATGGTGGGCCACGCTCACTCAATCTCTCTCTCTCTCTCTCTCTCTCTCTCTCTCTCTGTATGTCTCGATTGACCTCGGTATTTCTCGGACAAAAACGATATATCACCATGTTTGAGCCCAATTAGACCTATCACATTGTATACTCTCTCACGCACATCGTCTATCTAGGTCACTCTCTCCAACCCGTCTCACTCTTTCGATCACACGGCGACCCTATGTGATCGGTTGACCTTGCTTCCTCCCACGCACAAAATATATCTACATGTCCGTGGATCGGATCATCTCTCAAGCTCTATCTTACAGCCCTCACCCTTGCCAAAAAGCTCAATCGGACAATATCTCTCCGTGAGCATATATATTTGTTCAATGAATGTCGGACCACACTCACTTTGTCTCTCTATCTATATGTCTCTCGATTGACCTCGCTTTCTCACACCGCATCTTCCACGCGTTGAAGCTATTACCTCTCCATCCCTCACAAAGCTGGAGCTATTTACATTGTGAGGGGCACTCCAACCTTGGATTAATTTGTGTAGGCATTTATTCCGGTCGGTTTAGATTATATTTTCATAGCATTCGGCCCACAACTACTCCAAACACCGTTGCAACCCACGCAACTCCCCTAGTTGATTTCCCTCCTGCTCGGTCATCGCTCTCTCATGAGGTCCTTTCTCGCCTTCAACGTCGCACCATGGTATTATTGAAAAAACAATGTTGTTCTCTTTAATTATTATAAATAAGCTACAAAACTACATACCGATAGTCCACTTGGAATGGAACAAATTTCGACCCACAAATTAAAGTCCTACAAACTACACACCGAGGGGCCCACATGTCATGAAACAAATTTGGACCCATATACAAATTAAAAAATAAAGGACGAGGATCGAACATGCGACCGGGCCTTCAAGCCCCACGTCAATAGGCAACATACGTAGAATAGAAATGTTTGTTGTCCCCCCTGAGTTCACATAATGTTGTTATATTACCACAGACTAATGAATGGATAACATGTAATATTATTTTTAGTACTATTCGCCTTCACTTACTTTGGTGGGTTCCATGTGTGCTCTCTCTCTCCTCCCCTTCTGCGTTTAGACGCATGGGCAAACGGGAAGAACTCGCGGGCGATGTTGCAGTTGACCATATCTGGACGCGTTCACAAGTCACGACACCAGTTTCACGTACTAGTAGCAGCAGTCAGTGTGTACGTGCAATGCACATTAATTTGGAAGTATATTAAGCGCATGCAGATATTAACTACTAGGATATTATTTGCGTGTTGTCATGTGATTAGCACTATTTTTGGCATGAAATTAACTGCACACTAAACGTGTTGAGCGCTCGACATTGAAGCAGTCTAGGTCGTTGGATGACAAGGAACACATGTGGCTTGATAAGGTTTTATATTTAATTTGATACGGCTCTAGCAGAACATTCAATCGATCAAACCATACATTTTGTTCAATCTTACTCCGACTTTAAATTATACGACGATTGATATAAAATAAACGAAAATGATAAAGTTCAGATTTTAAGCATGGCAATCCGAACGTTTTTCATGGAAAATTTAGATTACGCGGCGGCGGGGGCGTCTCGCGGTGGGAAGCGGCTCCTCTGCTGTGCTCTGTGTGTCGTCGGGCCACTGACCGACGGCGATGGCAGCGTCTTGCGCCATTGTTGGCGTACTCCTGGACGTTGGCCTAGCTTCAAGGAAGGCCAAAATGTTCTGGACTCCGGAGCGAGTCAACTGGCGGGAGGAGGCGTTGGTGCAAGGAAGCGGTCGACGGTGGCCATCCATGCCGCCGAGGGGGGCACCCGCACGGGACAGTAATCGCTAACGGCGTGGCGGAGACATTCGTGCACGGGCACGCGAAGACGGGCGTCGATGCACGCAGCGCATGCGCTGGCAGGTGCACGGCACCGCAAGGCGTGCAGATCGCCAGACGCGCAGCGCATGCGCCGCAGTGCACGGGCGGCGTGAAAGTCGGCGGGGACCTCGTGGAACCCCGTGGGATCAAGCTTCGGCGACAATGTGCAGCTCCCAGCCCATCAATGCCACGGGATGGGCGTGGCCTTGATCGAAGCGGCGGGGAGCAGCGGAGCGGGGGCAGTAGGCGTTCTTCACGCAAAGGCCGATTCAAGCTCGTCCCAAAGCGCCTTATGTTCTTGAGACTCGGCTGGGTGTCTTCCTCAGAAACTGAAACACTAAGGGCAGACCATCATGATGCGGCATGGCGACGTTTAGGTCGAGCTAGTTGGAGGTAGACGACGGTGGAGAATCGGAGAGGAAGAGAGAGGATTGTAGCGATACCGGGTAGTGCGGGGTTGATTTTAAACTGCGGCACCGGCGACATTTAAAGTGGGAGCAGTTGGGACGACGGTGGGCGGCGGAGCCTGGTCAAAGGGCTCGCCTCCGGTGAGCTCGCAGACAAGGTCTCGCCGCACGCCCCCTCGATAGCCGGCATGCGGTCTGCCAAGACGCCTCCCGTTGACTCACACGCTTGCTCGGACGACACCTGTTGATGAGAAGCGGGGACTCGTGGCGGCACGTAAACGCCCACGGTTTCAATAGTGAAAGCGTTCGCCTTAACGTGACAGGTCTTTGTTCCAAAATACCTTGGCTCTTCATTTGTGCAACTTGTCATAAGCAGCTTGTCTCAAATTGAAGAAAAAACTTACGAAGTAATATTTGTGCCATATCACGTGACCATGCTTAGTTTCAAGAATTTATGCTCACTTTTGGATTTTCTGAAATTTAAGATCCAAAGATTCAAAACAATATCATAACCTGCATCATGCAATAAATTTTCAAGCCGCATACATCCGTCTGTTGTATTTCTTAAGAAAGGATTTGGTCAAACATTTTGCTTAGTTAGACTTCAGACAAGTTATATATGCAGAGTAAAAGGATAATCCTCCGCATCAAAGGTGCATTGCACGATATATTAACTCAAGTACTAGGCACGAACAAACGGCCTCAATTATGTGCTCATCCCGGTGTAGTACTAGTAGTACTAGGCAATGCGATTGTGACGGGTGACCTTGACGAAGCGGGCGCATCGAGGGAATTGAACCGTGTTTCGCACGGTAGGTAACGTTGTCTAGTTACTAAAGCATCCCTCCATTGTTCATCGGTAGTCATTATGGACCGGGGACTTGAGGGGAATTTCCTAGCGCTGGAATTCTGGCCGCCAGATATTTTGACTTGAAACGTTGAGGCTCGACTGGTTGGGGTTGCCTAATGTGCGTACGACGCACGCCACCGAAGGAAACGAGCCCAGTTTTTTTAGGATCAACACGAGCCAAGGTCTGGCTGGTACGCCGTTGGGTCCTACCATTCGAGAATACGAAAGGAACCTTTTAAATTGCCGAACGAATCTATGTGTATTACAATACCTTATTTTCCTTGCAAATACTAATCTCAAGGTGGTAATTGATTTATGACGAGTTGTTGAATTAGAGTGAGTTTGTGATATAGTGATCTCAACGTGGATTTCACATTTCATGGTATCGCTAGTAAGTTTTCCAATGCAAATTCAAATTTAAAAGATGAACAATATGGAGGTGAGAAAACTTTGTATGTATCAAGCATATGACCACACACACACACACACAGAGACACACACGCATGAACACAACAACAATCCAATAAGTATAGTGCATCTATTTTTCCAAACCATGCATGTATGACACGAATTCAAAAATACTCCTTCTATTCCTAAATATTAGTCTTTTAGAGAGTTCAACAAGTGACTACATACGGAGCAAAATGAGTGAATCTAGACTCTAAAATATGTCTATATACATCCGTATGTGCCAGTCCATTTGAAGCCACTAAAAAGACTAATATTTAGGAAACGAAGGAGTAAAATGTAAGACACCCATGGTCCTCGGTTCAATATTTAAAATGAACATGAAACTGAAACATGAATATTAAGTCTAGTACTACAAAGACATGCAAATGTTGTGTTTAGGTGGAGCTATGATTGTCAGGGGTCAACCCCTCGACCTTAGATAAAATTGTGGAGCTCTGTTTAGGGTTGTTTAGATTATATTTGTCCCCACCCTCCCAGCCATCGATTGGTTGTGCACCCCCACCCCTCCTCCCCGGGAGAATATCATGTGCCCCCATACCTTAGATGTTATATGCTCATACGAGTTGCTTGGAGCTTGTAGATCTGAGATATAGCAGCTCACATCACTACAAAAAAAATACACTTCCGTGATGATACGTGCTTGTCACAGTAGGGCGCGTTTTTTGACATGCATGTACATCCATGACAAATTTATGACAGGATCAAGATAGTCATACCTGTGCTGTCGTAGAAGTGTTCCATGACATTACCAAAATTATCATCACGGAAGTGTCCACTTCCATGACGATAAATCCCGTGTCACAGAAGTGCTTTCGTCAAGGGTGACCGACACGTGGCATCCACCGTAACGGAACGCCTTTAAGCTGTCGGGTCGGATTTTGGATCCGATAACCCGTTAACAGCCACGACCAATGCTGATTTTCCACGTGTAAAATTCTCATTGCCTGGCGGATCCATGCGTCAGCTCCGCGTTGGCACATGTGTCACTCATCCAACGGTCGAGATGGGCCTATGATATGTTGACACGTACGTGGACCGGCCCAACAATGGCCCATAAAGTTTAAATGGGCCGGCCCAACCGAAGGCCCATAAGATTTAGCGGACCATAATGGGCCCGCGCAGCTAAAGGCCCACAAAATTTAGCGGACCACAATGGGCCAGCCCAGCTAAAGGCCCACAAGATTTTGCAGACCATAATGGGCCGGCCCAGCTAAAGGCCCACAAGATTTTGCGGACCACAATGGGTCGGCCCAGCTAAAGGCCCACAAGATTCTACAGACCATAATGGGTCGGCCCAGCTAAAGGCCCAACATTCTCTCACAATCGGCCGTCGGCCAACGGCTGTCCTAAACTTGCCATCAACACGGCCCATGGTCACTTCTGGCCCGTTAACAGTCCGCTAAGTAATTGGGCCGAATCACGGCCTAGTGTATTTCCGGCGTGTTAAAGGTCCGGCTTCATTTTGACCCATTTACAGGCCCTCAAAACTTTCGGCCCATAAACGACCGTGAAGGATTTGGGTCATATTCGGCCATGTCTGACATTCGGCCTATTAGAGGCCCACTATAGATTTGGGCCACTTTCTTCCTGTTGTCATTTTCGGCCTGTTAACGCTGGACGTAAACCATGGGCCATATGTGGCCCAACGTCATAACGGGCCCATTAACGGCCCATATAAAAATGACGATAATCTAGACCGACCGAAGTTCCGGCCTGTTAAAGGCCCGTGTATTAGGTCGGCGCATTTATGGCCCGTCCGAATTTTGGCCTGTCAAAGATCCGCGTCGTAGATGGGCCACCATTCCGGCCTGCTAAGTCCAGTGGGTTATTTGGCACAATCAGGGCCCAATCTCACTTTCGGTCTATTAAAGGCCCATGTTTTTTATGGGCTCGAGATATTTACACCTGTAAACGGCCTATTTTTACCGAGGGCCCAAATTATGTTTAGGCCTGTTAAAGGCCCACTATGGGCACAGGCCTACCAGAAAAATATGAAAGCTTATGCTGATTTAGGCCCAGATATTTTTAGTGGGCTACATGTCAATTTCGGCCCGTAATAGTTTTTAGCCCAATTGGAACGGGCCCGACGAATGTTGGCATGTTGGGCTCCTACGAAGCTTTTCCGCCGAATGCATTACTAAGATAAACCTACACTATACAAAAATAGTGTCGTAATTACTGCAGCCTGGGGCAGCATCATAAATGTTGTATCACAACAAAATAAATTCGAACCATACAACGAAAGGCTTGTTGGCATAAAGTTTACAGTCCTTCCAGATAAAAGAACCATCAGATGTATAGAAGCATAGATCATTTGACCTGAGTGCTAATGTTTCAGGCTGTAGAATCTGATGGAGCAAAGACGATCTCCACCTTTTTCCACCATTGCTCTTGAACAATGAAGCGAATGTCTGATAGTCTGGTTTCAAAACCATTCATATCTTGACGACCTTTCTCAACCACTATTCTTGTTTCCGAAACAACGTCCTTTAGGGATTGGACTTGTGTCTGGAGCACAGATATATCACTCTGTCTAGCAGGAAGATTTTGTTCAGTAGGCGATTTGGACGAGTTTACCTTGACAACCAACCCAGAATTACGCAGGAAGGTGCTTTTTGCACTGTTAGTGGAGAGATACTGACGCACTGCAGCAAGAGGTGACATTGTGCCTGCAGTAGCCTCGTCACCTTCAGGTGGTTGTGGTTGTTCAATCATTTGTTCCATAGCTTCCTGAAAGTTTGAACATATAGATTAGTGTACCGGATAAGTTACTAATGAGATAAAAACAAACAAAGTAGGTTAAACGTTTATACATAACTTATTTTGGTGAACTACTGTAATACATTAGCATGTATTGTAGTGCAAACTACATAATAAAATCACTTTCGGAACATATGACCATGTAGCATGCCATCTGTATTGTCTATTTCCTCACATTTGTTGACATCTAAGGATAAAGAGACATGGTTTAAAGTAGGATGAACATAGTATGACATCATTCATATCATGGGCAAACAGATATAAAACAAACAGCCTATTTTATCATTGTGTGTGCATGTGAACATAACAACTAGATTACAGATCAAGACCAAAAGAATATCCTTCATCTCTTTTCAACCATGTAAGGTGAAATGATACGTTAAGACAATCGTGTATAAAAGTAAACAGAGTAACTGACATTGGCTGCAAACCAAGTAGTTAAATGAACACATCACAGTACCAATCAGTTCAAGGCAAGAGGAGTAAGGACTTACAACAGCGGCTTGAACTGGTGTGCTCATGCCCTTCATCTTGCTGGTGTGGCAATCCTTGAAGATTTGCAGTGCATTCGGTTCAGGTTCTTTTTGGTCCACACGGGCTTTCCTCTGTATTTGGAACAAGTCAATATAGATACGATAATATGGCACAAAAAAGAAGGAAGTAGCAGCTATTTACAAGAGCCTCGCAGCAGTGCAATATAGCTACGAGATCCCGTCTGTTGGAGTTTCACTTTAGAACGGTTGGTTTTGTTCTTCAAACAGTTAGCCTAGAAGAAGATACACTTGTAAGGCACATACATAAATACAAGTTCAATATGTGGTCCGATCAAATACATATAGCCTACACGATACTTTGGATCGCACTAATTGTTTAACGAGGGTTGTCCAGTCTTCATCTGTAATATATTCCACCGGAGATGTTTGGGCGATTTCATTGTTAGCCTTGCCTTCAAAGTGAGATTTTCTAAGGTGTTATCGACATCGTCAGAGAAGCGGTGAAAAAATATGAGTGCATGCTTGTTTAGTTGCATCATCTTTCAGATCCAACTTGAACCTCATCTGTTGAAAAAAGAATGTGAGTCTTATTAGGAGGAAGCTAGAAAGTATGGGACAGAGCAAGACAATATTAGTAATTGCGGTGAATAACATTACTTACGGATAAATGGTCAAGGAAGGTGTTAAACTGGGTATTGTCTTTCTCATTCTTGTACTGGATCAACGTTGGGAGGATACGTGCATGACACCTAACGACAACGGCTGCCTCTGATACTAACTTGGCTGACTCTGTAGCATCACGTGGCCTTTTTAAACCTGCCTCAAAATGGATCTCCATTCTTCCTCCTTTAGATTTTTTAATCTGTCAAGCATTATCCCTGATGTCTGTTTCCGCTTGCGCCGTGGTGCTAGTTCAACAACGAATATGGAAAGTGTTAGTGTACATCAAACTATGAGAGTACATATAAAGGAGCATGCAATCGCAACTTGACTCGGCCAGTACCATCTTGGTGTTGATGCTCATGAGGTTCATCTGATCTTGCCAAGTCCTGTTGTAAGCAAAGCTTGGAAGTAGTGTTAGGTGTGAAGGCAGCTTGGGAACCGCCGGTTCGAGCAAACGAATGAGTAACTGGTTGAGATGTCGGTACAGTTGAAGCGGATCTGCCGGTGGTGGAGCAGTGATACTTGTGTTTGTAGATTTAGCCGGTGGACTTGGACCTTCTCTTGCACTATAAGTACCAGTGAGAATCTCGACGGCAGAACCTTTTCCGTTTCACCCGACAGTAACAACACTCCCTACTATATTATTTTCCTTGCTCTTTTTGACTTTGCCATGTCAAGTTGTACCCACAACACAAAAGAATAAAATCACTCTTCGTAACTCATTGATGCATGATACGCATAAGCAATACTTTGATGTAAGACAACCGTATGAGGATGGAATATGTAAGAAAAACAGATCGACATGACATATTCACAGCTACGATGTGCAAACTAAGCGTATGATTTTCAAGAAAATAGAAGTAATGCAAGCTAGACACCATATGAAAGATGCAACCAATATTACTCTGCCAAGTTAAAAGTGTCTTGTCATAAGTGGCAATTCGAAAAATTAGAAGCAATACAACATAGAAATCAATGCAAGATGCAACCACTATCAAACTGCCATGTTAAAAGCGTCCAATCATGAGTGACTGATGCGGGATACACAACAGCAGTACTTTGATGTAAGAACATGGTATGATAGATAGATGCAGTGTATTCTAGACACAGAAAAGCGATGTCATATGCACATGTATAACGTACAAAGTCAGCAGGTGCAATTTAATCAAAATAGAAGAAATACAGGATAGACAACATATGCAACATGAAACCAATTATCACACTGTCAACTTAGAGCAAGCACCTGCGATGGTGGAGTACGGGAGATGAACTCATCATGTAGACTTGGGACTTCAACTTCATTAGCAGTAGCAGGGGCAAATCTAGAGAGTCTCTATTTGCGTCGGTGCGGAGGACCACCAACATCCCCTAACTTACTCTTTTCCTTCCTATTTTCTGATATTGCCTTATGAAGTCAAAACCACAAGAAGATGAATAAAATTAGCTCTGCATAACTGGTTGATGAATGATACAGACGAACACTACTTTGATGTAAGGCAAGCGCACGATAGGAGGATGGAATATATACAAAAAAGACAGTGTTTCATATTCACACATACGATAGGAGGATGGAATATGTATTAAAAAACGGTAAGCGGAAGGCATTTCAACAAAGTTAGAAGAAATGAAAGCTAGGCACCATATGAACATGCAACCAATATGACTCTATCAGTTAAAAGTGTCTCGTCGTAAGTGCCATTTCAAGAAATTAGAAACAGTACAAGCTAGAAGACAATGCAAGATGCAACCTACATCACAGTCCCAAGTTAAATGTGTCTTATGGGTAAGTGATCGTTGCAGGTATAAGTTGTAAGCTACGCAGATGCAATTCTACATAATCGAAGCAATACAAACTAGACATCATATGGAAAACGCAACCACGTATAGCAGTTCCAAGTAAGAGCAAGCACCTATGATGGTGGAGTAGGGAGATGTGCTCATCATGTACACGTATGTTCTAGAAACAGGAACACGTGTCATATTCACAGCATTATGTGTAAAGTAAGCAGATGCAATTCAAGTTAGAAGCAATACAAGCTAGACATCATACGCAACATGCAACCACATATAATAGTGTCAAGTTAGAGCAAGCACTGTGATGTGGAGTAGGGGAGATGTGCTCATCATCTACACACCCACGTTGGACTGTCCAGCCTTGTGTTGTCTTGCGAATCTTGTTGGGAGGATGGCGGAGTAGAATCAGAGAGACCCCTGCTTGAGTTGTTCAAGGACCACCATCATCCACCGCCGGACTAATTTCCTTCAGCTGTAATGATTTTGCATTGTGAAGTCAAACCGATAAGAAAAAGGAATAAAATTCGCTCTTCGTAACTCATTCATGCATGATCTTGTGAACACTACTCGGATGAAAGGCAAACACATGATGCGAGGATGGAATATGTATGAAAAACAGGATGGTGTGACATATTCACACCTATGATGTGGCAACTAAGCAGAAGGCATTTCAACAAATTAGAAGCACTTCAAGCTAGACACCATATGAAAGATGCAACCAATATCACTCTTCCAAGTTCAAACTGTATGGCGTTTCAACAAATTAGAAGTAGTACATGCTAGAAATCATATGCAAGACACAACCAATATCACGATTGGCGACTTAAAGGTGCCTTATCATAAGTGACTGATGCGGGATATGCAAGAATAGTAGTCTGATGTAGAAACAGGAACACATGTCATATTCACAGGCATTATGTGTAAACTAAGCAGATGCAATTCAACAAAGTTAGAAGCAATACAAGCTAAACATCATATGCAACATGCAACCACATATAATAGTGCCAAGTTAGAGCAAGCACCTGTGATGGTGGAGTAGGGGAGATGTGCTCATCATCTACACAGCTACGTTGGACTGCCTAGCCTTGAGTTGTCTTGCGAATCTTGTTGGGAGGATGGCGGAGTAGAATCAGAGAGAACCTCCGTTTCAGCTTGCTCGGAAGGACCACCATCATCCAATGCCTTGCCAATTTCCTTCAGCTTTATTGACCCTGCATTGTGAGGTCATACCGACAAGAAAAGGAATACCATTCGCTCTTCGTAACTCATTCATGCATGATAATCGATTTAACACTACTCTGATGAAAGGCAAAGTCATGATACGAGGATGGAATATGTACGAAAAAATGGACGGATTGACATATTCACGCCTATGATGTGGTAACTAAGCAAAAGGCACTTCAACAAATTAAAAACACTGCAAGACACTGCTACCTCTTGAGCACTGCGCTGGATTTCCCCGAAGAGGAGAGGATGATGCAGCAAAGTAGCGTAAGTATTTCCCTCAGTTTTTGAGAACCAAGGTATCAATCCAGTAGGAGACCACGCACAAGTCCCTCGCACCTACACAAAACGATAGCTACTCGCAACCAACGCTTAGGGGTTGTCAATCCCTTCACGGTCACTTACGAGGGTGAGATCTGATAGAGATGATAAATAATATTTTTGGTATTTTTGATAGATAGATGCAAAGTGAAAAGTAAAAGGCAAAGTAAAAACAAAGCAAGTAAATAAAGTGATAGAGATTTGATATGATGAGAATAGACCCGGGGGCCATAGGTTTCACTAGTGGCTTATCTCAAGAGCATAGATATTCTATGGTGGGTGAACAAATTACTGTTGAGCAATTGACAGAATTGAGCATAGTTATGAGTATATCTAGGCAATGATCATGTATATAGGCATCACGTCCGAGACAAGTAGATCCAAATGATTCTCAAGATCTACTACTATTACTCCACTCATCGACCGCTATCCAAAGATGCATCTAGAGTATTAAGTTAAAATAGAGTAACGCCTTAAGCAAGATGACATGATGTAGAGGGATAAATTCATGCAATATGATAAAACCCCATCTTGTTATCCTCGATGGCAACAATACACACGTGCCTTGCAACCCTTTACATCCTGGGTAAGGACACCGCAAGATTGAACCCAAAGCTAAGCACTTCTCCCATTGCAAGAACTACCAATCTAGTTGGCCAAACCAAACGGATAATTCAAGAGACTTGCAAAGATAACTCAATCATACATAAAAAATTTAGAGAAGATTCAAATATTTTCCATAGATAACCCGGATCATAAACCCACAATTCATCGGTCTCAACAAACACACCGCAAAAAGAAGATTACATCGAATAGATCTCCACAAGAGAGGGGAGAACATTGTATTGAGATCCAAAAGAGAGAAGAAGCCATCTAGCTACTAGCTATGGACCCGAAGGTCTGAAGTAAACTACTCACACTTCATCGGAGGGGCTATGGTGTTGATGTAGAAGCCCTCCGTGGTGGATGCCCTCCCATGAGCTCGAACAGGCCCCAAGATGGGATCTCGTGGATACAGAAAGTTGCGGCGGTGGAATTAGGTTTTTGGCTCCTGTTCTGATCATTTGGGGATACGTAGGTATATATAGGAGGAAGGAGTACGTCGGTGGAGCGTCAGGGGGCCCACGAGGTAGGGGGCGCATCCAGGGGGCGCGCCCTCTACCCTCGTGACCGCCTCTGGCACTGCTTGGAGTAGGGTCCAAGTCTCCTGGATCACGTTCGGTGACAAAATCACGTTCCCGAAGGTTTCATTCCGTTTGGACTCCGTTTGATATTCTGTTTCTTCGAAACACTGAAATAGGCAAAAACAACAATTTTGGGCTGGGCCTCCGGTTAATAGGTTAGTCCCAAAAATAATATAAAAGTGGAAAATAAAGCCCAATATAGTCCAAAACAGTAGATAAAGTAGCATGGAGCAATCAAAAATTATAGATATGTTGGAGACATATCGGGCATCCCCAAGCTTAATTCCTGCTCGTCCTCGAGTAGGTAAATGATAAAAGGAATTTTTGATGCGGAGTGATACTTTGGCATAATTTCAATGTAAATCTTCTTAATTGTGATATGAATATTCAGATCTGAAAGATTCAAGACAAAAGTTCATATTGACACAAAAATAATAATACTTCAAGCATACTAATCAAAGCAATCATGTCTTCTCAAAATAACATGGCGAAAGAAAGTTTATCCCTACAAAATCATATGGTTAGGCTATGCTTCATTTTCGTCACACAAAGATGTTTCCAACTTCTATACCCCCGATGACAAGCCAAGCAATTGTTTCATACTTAAATAATCTCAAACTTCTTCAACCTTCACGCAATACATGAGCGTGAGCCATGGATATAGCACTATGGGTGGAATAGAATATGATGATGGGGATTGTGTGGAGAAGACAAAAAAAGAAAGTCTCACATTGACGAGGCTAATCAATGGGCTATGGAGATGCCCATCAATTTATGTCAACATGAGGAGTAGGGATTGCCATGCAACGGATGCACTAGAGCTATGAATGCTCGACAAAAGAAAACTAGTGGGTGTGCATCCAACTTGCTTGCTCATGAAGACCTAGGGCATTTGAGGAAGCCTATCGTAGGAATATACAAGCCAAGTTCTATAATGAAAAATTCCCACTAGTATAAAAAGGACAACTTTATGAGACTCGCTATATGAGGAATAAGGTGCTACTTTGAAGCACAATATATGAGACTCACTACATGAAGAACTAGGTGCTACTTTGAAGCACAAGTGTGGAAAAAGAGATAGTAGCATTGCCCTTTATATATATATATATATATATTTTTGGCCCTTTTTTTTAGCCTTTCTCTTTTTTTTGGGCAATGCTCTAATAATGATGATCATCACACTTCTATTGATTACAACATAAGGATTACAACTCGAAACTTAGAACAAGATATGACTCTATATGAATGCCTCCGGCGGTGTACCGGGATGGTGAAATGAATCAAGAGTGACATGTATGAAAATAATGAATGGTGGCTTTGCCACAAATACGATGTCAACTACATGATCATGCAATGGCAATATGACGAAAGTAATGTATGTCATGATGATGATGGTGGAAGTTGCATGGCAATATATCTCGGAATGGCTATGGAAATGCCATGATAGGTAGGTATGGTGGCTGTTTTGAGGAAGATATAAGGAGGTTTATGTGTGATAGAGCGATCGTATCACGGGGTTTGGATGCACCAGTGAAGTTTGCACCAACTCTCAAGGTGATAAAGGGTAATGCACTGCAATCAAGAGGCTAGCAAAGGTGGAAAGGTGAGAGTGCGTATAATCCATGGACTCAACATTAGTCAAAAGAACTCATATACTTATTGCAAAAATTTAGAAGCCATCAAAAATCAAGTACTACGCGCATGCTCTTAGGGGGATAGATTGGTAGGAAAAGACCATCGCCGTCCCCGACCGCCACTCATAAGGATGCACAAGCCAGGTACACTTCATGTTTCAAATTTGTTACACAACTTTAACCATATGTGCATGCTACGGGAATTGCAAACTTCAACAAAAGTATTTCTCAAATTCATAATCACCCAACTAGCACGACTTTGATATTATCAGCTCCATATCTCAAAACAATTATCAAGCATCAAACTTATCTTAGTATTCAACGCACTCAAAAGAAAGTTCACATATCTTGAACACCAAGTATATTAACATTAAGCAAATTACCATGCTATTAACGACTCTCAAAATAATCTAAGTGAAGCATGAGAGATCAATAGTTTCATTAAAACAAATCCACCACCGTGCTCTAAAAAGATATAAGTGAAGCACTAGAGCAAAAATTATCACGCTCAAAAGATATAAGTGAAGTACTATGAGCAAAACTATCAAGCTCAAAAGATATAAGTGAAGCACATAGAGTATTCTAACAAATTCCAATTCATATATGGCTCTCTCAAAAGGTGTGTACAGCAAGGATGATTGTGGTAGACTAACAATCAAAGACACAAATAATACAAGACGCTCCAAGCAAAACACATATCATGTGGTGAATAAAAATATAGCTCCAAGTAAATTACCGATGGAAGTGGATTTAAAGAGGGGATGCCTTCCGGGGCATCCCCAAGCTTTGACTTTTTGGTGTCCTTGGATTATCTTGGGGGTGCCATGGGCATCCCCAAGCTTAGACTCTTGCCACTCCTTGTTCCATAATCCATCAAAAAGAATTCACCCAAAACTTGAAAACTTCACAACACAAAACTCAATAGAAATCTCGTGAGCTCCGTTAGAGAAAGAAAACAAAAGACTACTTTAAGGTACTGTAACGAACTCATTCTTTATTTATATTGGTGTTAAACCTACTGTATTCCAACTTCTCTATGGATTATAAAATATATTACTAGCCATAGATTCATCAAAATAAGCAAACAACACACGCAAAACAGAATCTGTCAAAAACAGAACAGTCTGTAGTAATCTGTTACTAACGCCAACTTCTGGAACCCAAAAATTCTACCGAAATTAGACCTCCTGGACAATTTGTTTATTGATCCGCAGCAATTGGAATCAGTATTTTATCACGTTCTGGTGATTTTTAACAATTTGGGCACCAAGTGCAAAGTTTCTGGAAATTACAGCAAGATCAAATAACTATCATCCAAGAAGATCCAATAGGTCTAGCTTGGCACAAACACTAATTAAAAGATAAAACCACATCTAAACAGAGGCTAGATGGATTATTTATTCCTAAACATCAAGGATAAATATTGGGTTATCTCCCAACAAGCGCTTTTCTTTAAAGCCTTTTTAGCTAGGCAATGAGATTTCAATGTTGCTCACATAAAAGACAAGAATTGAAGCACAAAGAGAGAATCATAAAACATGTGACAACCACATCTAAGTCTAACATACTTCCTATGCATAGGAATCTTATAGGCAAAGGAATCAAGGCAAGAAAAAACTAGCATATGCAAGGAAGCGGAAAGAGACAATAGCAATCTCAACATAGCAAGAGGTAATTTAGTAGCATGAAAGTTTCTACAACCATATTTTCCTCTCTCATAATAATTACATGTAGGATCATAGGCAAATTCAACAAAATAGCTATCACAAATTATATTCTCAACTCGATCCACATGCATGCAAAGTTGACACTCTTCCGAAATAGTGGGATTATCATTAAATAAAGTCATGACCTTTCCAAACCTACTTTTATCAAAAACTTCATAAGATTGAACATTCTCCAAATATGTGGGATCTAAAGTTGACACTCTTCCGAACCCACTTTCAATATTATTGCAAACAATATTATCAATCTCATACTCATCATGGGGCTTAAATGAATTTTCAAGATCATAAGAAGAATCACCCCAATCATGATCATTGCAACAAGTAGTAGACATAGCAAAACTAGCATCCCCAAGCTTAGGGTTTTGCATCTTATTAGCACAATTGTCATCAAAAGAATTTAAAATAAAATCATCGCAATCATGCTTTTTATTCAAAGATCCATCGTGAGTCACTTCACGGATTTCAGACAAAACCTTATAAAGATAATCTAGTGCATCCAAATCACTAGGAATTTGTTCATCAGAATTGGATCTCTTAAAAAGATTGGCAAGCGGATGAGGATCCATAGATATTGGCTTCTTTGTTTAGGAATAATTACTCAACTATTTCAACCAAACGAGAAAATGAGCCAAGTAAGACATCAAGGCAAACGAAAGGGCGAACGGAAAAGAGAGGGGGAGATTGGGAAAGAGAGGGCGAATAAAATGGCAAGCGTGAAGTGGGGGAGAGGAAAACGAGAGGCAAATGGCAAATAATGTAATGAAAGAGATAGGGATTGTGATGGGTACTTGGTATGTTGACTTTTGCACAGACTCCCCGGCAACGGCGCCAGAAATTCTTCTTGCTACCTCTTGAGCACTGCGTTGGATTTCAAGAGGAGAGGATGATGCAGCAAAGTAGCGTAAGTATTTCCCTCAGTTTTGAGAACCAAGGTATCAATCCAAGAGGAGACCACGACAAGTCCCTCATACCTACACAAAGCGATAGCTACTCGCAACCAACGCTTAGGGGTTGTCAATCCCTTCACGGTCACTTACGAGGGTGAGATCCGATAGAGATGATAAATAATATTTTTGGTATTTTGATAGATAGATGCAAAGTGAAAAGTAAAAGGCAAAGTAAAAACAAAGCAAGTAAATAAAGTGATAGAGATTTGATATGATGAGAATAGACCCGGGGGCCATAGGTTTCACTAGTGGCTTCTCTCAAGAGCATAGATATTCTACGGTGGGTGAACAAATTACTGTTGACCAATTGATGTAATTGATCATAGTTATGAGTATATCTAGGCAATGATCATGTATATAGGCATCACGTCCGAGACAAGTAGATCGAAACGATTCTGCATCTACTACTATTACTCCACTCATCGACCGCTATCCAAAGATGCATCTAGAGTATTAAGTTAAAAGCAGTAACGCCTTAAGCTAGATGACATGATGTAGAGGGATAAATTCATGCAATATGATAAAAACCCCATCTTGTTATCCTCGATGGCAACAATACAATACGTGCCTTGCAACCCTTTACATCCTTTGGGTAAGGACACCGCAAGATTGAACCCAAAGCTAAGGCACTTCTCCCATTGCAAGAACTACCAATCTAGTTGGCCAAACCAAACGGATAATTCGAAGAGACTTGCAAAGATAACTCAATCATACATAAAAGAATTCAGAGAAGATTCAAATATTTTCCATAGATAACCTGGATCATAAACCCACAATTCATCAGACTCAACAAACACACCGCAAAAAGAAGATTACATCGAATAGATCTCCACAAGAGAGGGGGAGAACATTGTATTGAGATCCAAAAAGAGAGAAGAAGCCAGCTAGCTACTAGCTATGGACCTGAAGGTCTGAAGTAAACTACTCACACTTCATCGGAGGGGCTATGGTGTTGATGTACAAGCCCTCCGTGGTGGATGACCTCTCCGTGAACTCGAACCAGCCCCAAGATGGGATCTCGTGGATCTGAGAAAGTTGCGGCGGTGGAATTAGGTTTTTGGCTCCTGTTCTGATCGTTTGGGGATACATAGGTATATATAGGAGGAAGGAGTACGTCAGTGGAGCGTCAGGGGGCCCACAACGTAGGGGGCGCGCCCTCTACCTCGTGACCGCCTGCACCGCTTGGAGTAGGGTCCAAGTCTCCGGATCACGCTCGGTGAGAAAATCACGTTCCCGAAGGTTTCATTCCGTTTGGACTCATTTGATATTCTCGCTTCTTCAAACACCGAAATAGGCAAAAACAGCAATGCAGGATGGGCCTCCGGTTAATAGGTTAGTCCCAAAATAATATAAAAGTGGAAAATAAAGCCCAATATAGTCCAAAACAGTAGATAAAGTAGCATGGAGCAATCAAAAATTATAGATACGTTGGAGACGACGTATCGGACACCATATGGAAGGTGCAATCAATATCACTCGCCAAGTTAAAATTGTCTCGTCATAGGTGGCGTTCATCAAACTAGAAGCAATACATGCTAGAAATCATATTCAAGACGCAAAACCAATATCACACTGCCAACTTAAAGGTGTCCCATCATAAGTGGTGATGCAGGATACACAAGAAGAGTAGTTTCATGTAAGAACATGGTGTGATAGACAGATATAGTATGTACCAAAAACAAGAAAGCGTGTCATATTCACATGTATCATGTGTAAGCTAAGCAGATGCGGTATACACTAATTAGGAGCAATACGAGCTAGACACCATATGCAACATGCAACCAGATATCACACTGCCAAGTTAGAGCAAGCACCTTGGATGGTGGAGTAGGGGAGCGGAGACTTGGACCTTGTAATGCACTATCAGTACAGATGCTCCGTTTACGTTGTTGCAGAGGACCACCATCATCGCCTTCCTTACTTTTTACCTTCCTCTTTCTTGATTTTGCCTTGTGAAGTCAAACCCACAAGAAAAAGGAATAAAACTTGCTCTTTAGAACTCATTGATGCATGATACTGACGAACACTACTTTCATGTAAGGCAGCCGCATGATAGGAGGATGGAATATGTATGAAAAACAGGACGGCGTGACATATTGACATGTATGATGTATAAAATGTAAACTAAGCACAAGGTTCTTGAACTTGTTAGAATCAATGCAAGCTAGAAACCATATGAAAGATGAAACCAATATCACTCTATCAAATTAAAAGGGTGCCCTAACAAATGTATTTGACCAAATTATAAGCAATACATGGCAACAGGCTAGAAATAATATGCAATATGCAACGAATAAAGGTGACTCATCGTAAGTGATTGATGCAGGATACAAAAGAGAGATAGTTTCATGTAAGAACAAGGTTAACACATAGATGTAGTGTGTACCAAAAATAGGAAGGCATGTCATATTCACGGTATAGTGTGTAAACTAAGCAGATGCAATTTACCCTAATTAGAAGCATTACAAGCTAGACAATCAGTATGCAACATGCAACCACATATCACACTTTGAGGTTAGAGCAAGCACCTGTGATGGTGGTGTAGGGGAAGTGCGGTCTTCAGGTATAGAGCTACGTTCAATGTCTTCATTTAGGCTTGCTGTTTCTTGAGAATCATGTGGAGTGGATGAAATTGCATTCTTTATAAGAGTATTGCGTCTCATATTAACCCACGCCACAGGATCGTTTCTCATCATAAGCGATAGACGCAGGATACACAAGAACAAAGAGTTTGATGTAAGAACATGGTGTGATAGGCAGATGTAGCATGTACCAAAAACAGGAAGGCGTGTCATATTCACATGTATAATGTGTAAGCTAAGGAGATGCAATTTAACAAATTAGAAGCATTGATGAGGGATACACAAGAAAAGTAGTTTGATGTAAGAACATGGTTAATAGAAAGACGTAGTATGTACCAAAAACAGGAAGGCATGTCATATTCACAGGTATAATGTGTTAACTAAGCAGATGCAATTTACCCTAATTAGAAGCATTACAAGGTAGACACCATATGCAACATGCAACCACATATCACATGGCCTAGTAAGAGCAAGCACCTGCGATGGTGGTGTGGGGAATTGCGGTGATCAACTAGAGAGCTACGTTGACTATCTTCATTTAGCCTTCTTGTTTCTTGAGAATCATGTGGGGAGGATGACACCGCACTCTTTAAACGAGTAGGGCGTCGCACAAGAACTCCACCCGGGTGACTGCCTCATCATAAGTGATTGACGAGGGATACAAAAGAGCATTAGTTTGATGTACGAACATGGTTAATAGACATATGTAGTATGTATCAAAAATAGGAAGGCATGTCATTATCAAAGGTATAATGTGTAAAGTAAGCAGATGCAATTTAACCAAATTGGAAGCAATACAAGCTAGACACCATATGCAACATGCAACCACATTTGATAGCGCGAAGTTAAAGCAAGCACTTGGGATGGTTGTGTGTGGCAATTGAGATCATCAATCGCAGAGCTATTGCCATCGTCTCCAATCACGACATCGCACCCATTAGAGCGTCAAACGCTTAGTGCTTGTCTTCGAATTACACCGAGCGACTTCTGTCTTTTCTTTTACGCATTCATCAACACCGGCCGTAGTCTGAAATACCCATGCATAAAAAACAATAGTGTGAGTATGGGTGAAGTGTGTGCACAATTAGTACAAAGTGTAAAGGTAGCAGATAGCAGGTCGGTGAGAAATAAATGACGGAGACATATGATAGCTCTACAACATGCATGGCACACTAAATTACTACAGGATTCTATGAAAATAACAATGATTTGAAAGCAAATAGGTCAGCCCATTTTTTCTGCACTGTTCGATGTACAAAGAACGGGCAGATCGCCTTCATCTACCTCCAGCCAGTCAGTGTTGACGATCTTCCTCGAAACGCCAGCGACCACCGGCCCAGTATTCCTCCCCTGCCTGCGCCCTCCCCTCGACCTCACCGCACCGCCGTGCTTGGCACCGCCCCCCGGCCATCCATTCAAGCCCCGCCGACCTCCAGATCGGGCGCAAGCAGCTCCTGCGCCCCACACCCCTATGATAGACACCGATGCGCCGCTTCCCCGGGGAACAGGCGGACTAGGTGCTCCGCGCGCCTAAGCGGGTGCTGCTTCTTTTAATTGCGGTTCGACTGACCCTGAATTGAAATCCAGGCGGGCTACTGACCTCTAGCAAAGGTGAAATAGTAAAAGGGAGGAAACCTTGTGCATTTAGTATCACGAAGAAGATGCAGTAAGAAGCGCTCAACCATTTTCTTTCGTGGGATGAATACGGTGTGAGCGGAGACGTAAGATTTGCACGAATAAGGGAAGAGGAGTACCTCTTTCTACTGGCAGTGATGTGTCATCCTTCTGTTTTTCCGACGATCTTCTTGTTGTTCACCGGAAACCAGAAGTTGTGGAGGACGGTGCAGCCTTGGATGACCCATGGCCAAGTTGTTGAGTGTGGTGCGATGGCCGTCTGTCGGCGGCAGGGAAGAAGATCCGAGGCGGCAAACGACGGCGTAGCGGGAACAGCTCCGGTGCGGTGGACGGTTGCGACAGTGGAGCCGCAGCAGTGAGGCGCAGGACGGCGTGGTCGGAGTGGTTACGATGCACGGCGCACGCGTCGGTGACGGCGTCGTGGAGGCAGCTCTGCCTCGGCTTCAGCTGCTAAGTCCTTGAGGGCGTTGCGGTTGCGGTTGCATTGGATGACGACGTCGGGGTACCGGCTCCGGCGTGATGGAGGAGGGCGGCGGTGGATTAGCCGCTATGGGGTGGAGGACGGACCGACGGAAGAGGCTGGGGTTTCGCGACTGGTGGAGAGGGCGTTTTCACGCCCACAGAGTATGAATGGGGAAACAGAGGGAGGCGGGGAACTAAGGGGGAACAATGTTCGGTTTGAGACGCGCTTGTTTGAAATTTGGGGAAAATTACAAACTTTGCCCCATCTAAAATTTCGGACATATTGCGGGTTGGGGTAGGACAGTCATGTCGGTGTCCCAAATGTGGGCGGGATAGATTTCGGCCGAGCGCATGGGTGTTTAGGCGCAACGACGTATGAATGCTTCTCGAGGCGGTTGAGACTAGCGTCTTGGTGAAGTTACAAACCTACCCCGGTTTAGACCTTTGGACATCGGGCCGATAGGCTACACGGGCCAGAGTCAGGACAGTAATTTCCTACCACCAAAACATTATTCTCGCGCGGTTTTGGGTGATCAGAGGCCTATTTGGCGCTTCGTTCAATATTTGGGAGTAGAAGCATTAACGTTTTCGATTCTCTTGAATTGAACTTTCAGGATTTATCAAACTTCACAAATCTTTACTCTTGAAAATCCTAAAACTACGATTATTTTAGAATGGAGGGGGTACATTTGAATATACATTGTACATGAGTATATATTAAAAAATATGCAACTTACCTCAGTTCATGCATGGTTCCAGATATAATCTCCTTGGTTGCAAAAAAAAGATAGATATGCGTATGAATATATATATAGCATGTTCAAACTCACAACAAAGATTGATGCCCCCTTTTACATCTGATTTACAAATGCCATTATCTCGGGTTCAAATAAATGAATGCACTTCCTATGAATTTGAATCTTCGAGACCCCCTTTATGTTGAATTCGACATGTATTCTATTTCGTAGCTAGCAATTTGGAATGTATCCATGCAAGTGACAAATGTATAAAGTGCTTCACACTAACAACATGGAGTGCACAAATTAATGTTTATATATGAATTGCAAAAGCATCCATTGCCTGTATTTCAAACCGCTCTCACTCTATGGATCGATAATATGAAATAAACACATGCACATGCTAGAATTCAATAGAGTATGGGTGTCTGATAGACTGATTTTCGTCCATACGCAATTTGCAAAATTCATGATCTAATCCAAAAATAATAATGCCATTTATATTTTAATTTAATGCGTAGAACCGCCTTACGTAGATGCACTATGCCTCGCCCCGTTCTCACAGACGCGTTATATATCTCTCTATCTAACGCATAAGTGCACACACTTTATATGCATCGGCATTTCTCTTTCACACATGCTCACAATCTCTCTCAGGGTGTCGGGGTGTCTCACGCACATGCTCTCTCTGTTTCTCTCTCTCTCTCTGACTACTATGTACCACTCTTTTCACTAATCTCAGTTGGAAAACACTATTTCTCTCACATGCATATATACACATGCACGGTCTCTACTAGCCCTTTATACGCACATATATGTTCCTACGTGTCTCCCGCATGCACATTATCTTTAGGCCTCTCGCACACATTGCCCCCCCCCCCCACACACACCTCTCTCTTAGTAGTTGGCAGATATGATTTCATCATATCGTCATTCGGTAGGATATCCCTGGTTGTTAGGCTGGATGGTAATACGAGGCAAAGTTTTACCCTAGTTCGGATCGGACCCTTGAAGTTGAAGAAGAGCCTACTCCTGGTACTGTATATTAGTGATAGGGGTGTGTACAAAGTACATGTGAATACCAGGAATTGTGCGTGTGTGTATACTATCGACGAACTAGCCCCAAGCTTGTATAACATACTAAGGGCCTAGGGTTACAAATCATATATAGTCGGCTTATCACCAGTGGGGATAGAGTCCTCCGCGACTTTGGTAGCTTCGTGTTGTACGCCGAGTCCTCCACATGGGTCTTCGTATAACACGTCTCGTTCCAACCTATATGTGGCGCAGGATGGAACCGACCCATGAGTCTTGATGTTGACCCGCCACAACTAGAAATGATGTGCCCACCACACCACACACACAATGGGCCACTAAGAAAATAAGCATATACAATAGTACAACGGTATCTAGCTCACGATACGTGTCCATATTTTGTTGATGACACTGACGGACTTTGCATTTGATGCGTGCTCAGTATTTTGTTGATTTACACTTACGGTCATTGTATTTGAAGCGAAAGCACGATATGGTCACTGGACTTCAGAATAAGCTCATCACGGTCACCTCATACATTTTGTCATGCTAACCAACATGTGGTTGGATGGTTAGAGGACAGTGGTTTCTCGAGCCCACCAAGGTTAAAGTCCCAGTGTTCGCATTTATATTGTGTTAATTTCAATATTTTCCGGCGATGTACGTTCAGTGGGAGGAGACGTTCCACTCGACTACGAGGCACCTATGGTGACTTCGTAAAATCTCGAGATCATATATGCTGGCCCACTCTCTCGAAGGTGCTCATAGGGGTAGGGTTCGCGTTTGTGCGCTTATAGGGGTGAGTGCTTGCGCGTATATATGAGCCCTTGCGTCTGTACCGTGTTAAACAAATACATGTCATGATTATACGGTCACTGGCTCACCCGTACAACTCTGTATTATGTTGATGACACAATCAATTGACTAGTCAAACGTTCCACGCAGCGCAACTAGTGTTGCACCATTGGGGCGCGTAACCGTGGGGCCCACCTGTCAGCCCGTATATGAAAGAAAGAAATGATAGTTTGAGTGCATCTTGTGTTAATAAAATAGGAGTACATTTTAGGGTGATCATACGGTCTACGCCTCACCATACAGCTCCGTAATTTGTTGATAACACGATCAATTGACGGTCAAACGGTCCACAGTCAGCAGCGCACATTACCATAGGGCCCACCCGTCAGCGTGTATATGAAGGACAGAAATGGTAATAAATTAGTGGTCGGTGGGTATTCGAAGTCGTGAGACCTCTGGTTGGCAGTCACCGACGGTTGGGGGGCGTTCATTGGGCGGTGGGGTGGGGATCCCCGGAGAAAAAGCTCGGCGGGGGGGGGGCTAGAGGGATGGCCGGTGCGGCGGCGGACCGGCGGTGGGGAGTGGTTTCGGGGAGGGCGGGCCGGCCGCGGGCGGCGGGGGCTGGCGGTTCGGCCAGTGGTGGCTGGCGGCTCAGGGGGGTGGAGTTTGATGATAAAATGGAGGCCCTTGATTTCGTATCCAACGTTTGGAAAATCTAATGACCAGAGATGAAAAAATCATCGACCGACGTGTAGCCTCACCCGCGACGTACATTACGCACGCACGCATGTAGGCGTGCAACACCGACACGCATACATTAACGCATACACGCACGCATCTTTGGCGTGCAACATCGACACGCATACATGCACTCACGAACACACGCACGCACGCACCCATGCATGCAACACTGAAACGCACCCTTGCACGCACGCAACACTCACACGCCGCATGCACACAAAGACACGACGTAAGACACACACTCAACCTATACGTGCATGCACCCTTTGTTAAGGACATGGATTGTTACGGGTATTAATCAATCTTATCTGTGATAAGCAGAACATTGATGTTTGCAGCGGTCTTTATGAATCACAACGTATCGAACGGGCTATCAACATAGTAGGATTATCTACATGAAAAAGATGACGTCACACTCAATGAACAATCATCGGTTTATGAAATGCCCGCTTCTGACCGTCCTGGCCCACCAAAGGTTCCTCTGTTGTGCGCTGCCTGCGTTGGGTCACTGACATGCAGGCCATGCACCCAAAGAGCCCACACGTCAGTGGAAGAACGGCGCGGTGTCCTATGTCAGAGTCGAGGGCGCCACTCGCGGCACGCCCGGCTGAACACGCCTCCGTGCCGCATTCAAACGCCTCCATGAAACCCTCCCGTGTGGAAGCCAAGAAACCCACTCTGGACACACGCCCGTTCATGACCGGGCCGGCGTTAAACGCAACGCCGGCCGAGCTCCTCCCATCCGCCATCTATTTAATCTCCTATTTAAACGAGGCCAAACGCCGGCCAAGAATCGCACACCTCCGCCGCTCCCCTATCTCCTCCACCATTTTGTCCACTCTTACAATGGCTTATGAAGAGTAGTTATTCCGCATCCAAGCCAGCTGGGTAGCTCACGGATATGAGCTATGCAGCTCATTGGTCCACCTCCCTCCCTCGCCGACGGAGCGGTTGCCGCCCCAAGCCGGTGCGCTGGTTCAAGAACTTCGCCGCTCCAGGCCAGCTCGACGAGGAGAGGCGCACGGGCGTTGTTTCTGCCGTCTCGCCACCGCCTCGTACCACGTCTCCCATTTCTGTGGCCGGGACTCCCATGCCGGCGGCCGCGCCATGCAAGCAGCGATAGAAGCTGGGTGCGCGGATAGCGACGAGTCGGTGGCCAACGCCTCCGCGTCCTCCGCCATCATCGAGGAGAAGTAGAACACGGGAGGCCGCCGCCGCTTGGGTCCCATGAAGGCCACTGCGGAGGCGACGCCGGCGTACACAGCAGGTGTCTTGCCGGATCCTTTTGTTGTGAGGACCTTCGTCGACCCTGCATGGGCTCCATGGAAGAGGGGAATGTTAGGATGAAATCGAGCCGGTGCCGGCCATGGCGAAGTAGTGGCCGGTGATGAACTCGAACCGGTGCCGGCCACCATCATCTTACGGCACCAGCCAATGATATCAATTGGGTAGTGGGGAAGCGAGCCGTCCTTTGCGCTGAAGCATATACCTCGGGGCTCCGGCGATCCGGTGATCGTCTTTACGGACATGAGGAACACAAATCGATCGGCGGGCGACCATTTAGGCCAGGTATTATATACTGTCTTGTCCGAACTAGCACCGCGTACTTCATTTGAATGTAATGAAATCCGTCATGTTTGTATGAAAATCCGGTATTTTATATGATTTCCGTAGTTGTTTATATGAAATATCAGTTTGTCTACGTGTTTGCGTGAATTTCGTCCGGTTGGTTGAGTTGTTTTCATAATGTGTGCGGCTACGGTTGGATGGCGTAATTTGCGGTCGCCGGTCGGTCTGGGCGGCTCGAGCGGCATTGTGGGACAAAAACACAGCTTGTGCGAGCTCGTCTCAACGTCGCTACCGGAGGATGCATGACAGCATGAGCACCCGAGCCATTCCTCGTTCATCGGTGGCAAAGGCACCGGTGGACAAAAGGGTCGCCAATATTTTGGCTACCCCGGGCAAGATCCAAACAGCCCCTCCCAACAGATTCAAATCCCTCGTTTGCCGTGGAATTTTGCCATGTGTTGTTTTCATGGACTAGCAAGATGCCTCCCAATCAAGATGCATTTTTTTACAAACTCCCGCATGCATGCAAGGGATAATTAATGTCCTCATTTGCTAGTACCACGAGGCAAACACCATTAATATTGCATCGATTAGTGTTAGTGGCCTTGTATATCTGCAAATTGTAATTTTGATAGTGGCCCCTTGTATATAAAAATGGAGGGATAAAGATGAGAGATAAGGTGAGGAGGAGTGGGGCGTGGTTGTGACTGGTGGTCGGACTGGCGGGAGGCATGGGGATGGACGGCGCATTATGTCTAGGTGTGTATCTCTCTCACACACACCCACGTAGGTGGGGGACGTGCACGAAGAGAGGAGGTGCACGCACAGCACACGTACTCCCTTCTCTTTCCCAACCACACCCGCGCGGGTACACGGTGGAGCTTATTTCTGTACGAAAAAGGCAGCCCACGTGGTAATTTGGCACGTGTACTCGTTGTCCACTTGGTGGAGGGAGGATCGTCTACCACGGGTGAACAAACAAATTGCGACTTGACGCGTTATGTTAAATTAAAAAAAGAGGCAAACCATGTAGAGCCTAGCTTAGAGGCAAGGCTCTATACACTGGAGTATTTTTGATGTGTCCCGTCAACTCGCAGAACGAGGAGAAGCTTGCTTAGTACGCCGTCTCCCCCGCCCACGGACGCGGTGGTTCACAGGATGTGGTGGAGCTTGCTTATGAGTACTACTACTACTACTACTACTACTGTACGCCTTTACGCCCGCTCCCTCGCCCACGCGCGCGGTGGCTCGCAGCACGAGGAGAAAATTTTACTACTCCCTCCGTTTACTCCTCGTTCCTACTACGTATACTTTGGTTAGTACTCCCTCCATTTACTTATACAAGGCCACTATAAAAAAATACATTTTGCATCTATACAAGGCCACAAATGGTAATCGAGACAAAAGTTACTACTCCCTCCTTTCCAGTTTATGGCTCAATTTCAAAATCTCTCCAACCAAGGTAGATGGTGAGTGGTCGAATTAATTTCGTAGTTTGCACAAGTAATTAGTACGCTCGTTTTTCTCAAGAAGTTATGTTTACCGAGGCATTAATTAGAACGAATGCATGAATGACCACTAAATTTCCATGAGCTTGTACATGCATCGGTAAGTACAATAGTGCGCTTTAGAGCATGGTTAATAGTATAGCCAGCTGCTTATAGCCAGCTGCTTATAGCCAGCCATTGCCATGTCATCTATAGCCTATCTTATAGCCAACATGTACAATAGTTAATTAGAAGAGTGTACTACTTATTTATTATATGGCCCACATTTCAATCTCACAAAGTTTAGAAAGATCGTCTTTAGAGCTGGCTCTTCACCAAGAGCCCGCTTACCTTCTCTCTCTTCTTCTCTTTCCTCCAACTAAGCAAAAATATACTAGTTTACTAGATCATTGATGGCGCGCGTTGCTGCGCCCGTTTATTTTAGCGACCGCCTAATCTAAAATGGACACAGAACATGAATGTTTAGATGATTGTTCACAAATCACCATTTCATCATATGGTAGAATAATACTCGCGGGAATCTCAATAAAAATATTGATGCATGGGAAGCCTGCCTAGTTTAGATTAGGCCAATCTTGATCAAATAATAAATGGTAATAATCGAGAAATCTAAAATGCTAGTAACATACAATAGAATTTGTACATATAATTAACATTGCCCAAGTGAAAAACAAGACAATATGAGACTGAACAAAACATAGCAACAATATAGTGTAATTCCAGGAATTATGCTAAATAATGTTTTGGTGTCTAGTTATGAGTAGATTTCACATGACCCATTAAATAACCAATAGTGCAAGTGGACAGAAAGATAAGTACTAAAATCATAATTCTAACTGAGTAATGCAAAACCTCTTTTACTGGAATGATATCCATAGGCCGGAGATGGAAACATACGATGATGGGTTTCTGTCTCATCAGTCCATATTGAATTTTGCTTGTACACCCTACATTTTTTAAATTAAGAAGCCTTCTGCTCACTAAACTCTTTCATTATGCATGCAAGTGTTCTGTTGTTGTAACACAAAAGCTCAGCAAGAATAAAATTAACTGAGAACATCAAGGTGCCTGAATGTGCCAACAACAAGAATATAGTTCCAGACCACATACTTGCAGTTGGAGGAGTAACCAAGTAAATTAAATAACCTCTAAAGATTAACGTACTGATATTTTCTGTGAGGATGTACAAAGGTAACGACAGACCCAAAGTAACTGTTAGATTGCCTAGCTTTGTTAAAATCAATGAACTGGCAAGGCTCACTCATACCAATAACGAAAGCACACCAGATATAGTTATGTCTTGAATATTCCGCCTTATCAGGGAGAGGCTGACTAATTTCTCAATAAGGCTCGGCTCACAGGCTAATATGTTTGAGGAATGTATGCACCTGCATTAATCGAACAAACACATCAATTTAGACTCGCATGACCAATTCGCTCAACAAAACAAAATGATTTCTAAATACTGTTAACTGGGTAGCCCCGGATAAAATAGCGATCTTGTTCTCAGTGACCGACGAAGGGATAGCTCAAAGAAAGAAAGCACAAATCTCCATCAAAATATTTGTAAAAATAACTGAGAAGATCAAGGTGCCTGAATGTGCCAACAACAATATAGTTCCAGACCACATAGTTGCAGTTGGAAGAGTAACCAACTAAATTAAATAACCTCTAAAGATGAACAGACAGATATTTTCTGAGGATGTACAAAGGTAACGACAGACCCAAAGTAACTGTTAGATTACCTAGCTTGTTAAAATCAATGAATTGGTAACGCTCATTCATACCATAACGAAAGCATACCAATTGCAGTTATGAGTTGAATATTCCGCCTTATCAGGGAAAGGCTGACTGATTTCTCAATAAGACTCAGCTGACCAGTTAATATGGTTGAGGAATGTATGCACCTGCATTAGTCAAACAAACACATCAATTTAGACCCGCATGACCAATTCGCTCAATGAAACAAAATGCTTTGTAGATACATTTAACTGGGTATCCCCAGATAGAAATAGTGATGTTGTTCTCAGTACCGACGAAGGGATAGCTCAAAGAAAGAAAGCACAAATCTCCATCTAAATATTTATGAAAAGAAGATCGACTTTCGGCTGACACTAAGCCACCAGTGGCAGGGGAAATTATCATGTAGCTGATTAGGCAGAAGGGTAACAAGAAGGAATCCATTTTAGTTTTTATGATATAGATGAACAACACATATGATTTATTTCTGGCAACCAAATTACGTTTAAGGGCATCTCCATACTCCTCACTAAGAGGCAATTTTATCCGGCCAGTGGCATCATACAATGGCTCTGATTGTATTAATTTTTGTATTCTCTGTATTTCATACGGTCAAACATTTTCCCGTTGCATGTCACAGCGTGTACATAGGAAAGAAATTATCAACAGAATCATTGCGTTTGCTCATTTATGGATAGAAGAAGCAGAACATGTCGAGGCTTTGCCTCCCTGTACGACAACATGACTACATTTTTGGACATTCTTTTAGCACAATGGCATGAATAACACATGAACATATAATCTAAGCAATCAAGTGGCCTAAAAACATGAAAGGATAAGGTATTACCTGTCCAGAGATTATGAGTTGATGGAACTAAAAAAATGCTAGTACCCAGCTCCAAGATCTGCACAAATCAGTCGACTACAGACAATATAAACATCACCTGAATGTACAATTTTTTGAAAGAAAGGATAGCATGACAAAGTAATTATTTGGTGGAAGAATCATACATGAATTGAAAAGAAATAGAGGAAAACCTAGAGGAGCATCGTGTTGCAGCAGGTTCTTCTGCCACGGAGTGGAAAGGTGGAGAGAGGATTGTTAGGGGAGGCAACATATATATGCACGGACCTGTACCGCGAGGCAGCGGAAAGGATGTGCACAACACCCGTCATGAATTGAGCACAGAAACTGAAGAATTATTGCCTTCTTGAAATCTCGGTGGAGCAGACGGTTGGATCGATTATCCGCGTCGGCTGGATCGAGCAAACACCGCGTCGCCCCATCATCGCGGCGGCTTGATCGATCCCTCCCTCTGTAATGCATCGACCCCCTTCTTTCTCGGGCAGCGACCGATTGACACGATCCGCCCGAGCCTCCGGCCGATCCAGTCGAGTGCCTCGCATCAGGACTGGATGTGCGCACACCGACCGCTCCTCTGTACGCCTCGCATCGGGACTGTTTTTTCTTTTCTGAGTGGTTTTTTTTTTCTTGAGGGGTTCTTTTCTGAGTGGTAAATCGGAACAGGAAGGCCACGCTTTAGCGAGCTGCAGCATGGGCCACCCTTGACCGACGCACAGCTGGGCTGGAATGGCCTGTCCGATGGAACAGTTCACGAGAGAGCTCCGTTTTAGCCTCTGGAGCAGCAGCCCAAAGGACAGCTGGGCCAGTTTCGGGAGAGATGGCTTACACGGGAGATCAGACGGCCGAAAACGTTCAGATCATGAAAACGAACGGCCGAAAATTCAAATCGTTGTGAGGACTCGCTTTAGGTGCGGTTATACTGTCCTTAATAATAATAATATCTTATAGCCCGCTGAGTCAGCTCTATTGTACTTGCTCTTACATGGTATTTTTGCATATGTGGAGGAAAGAGAGGCAAGGAAAAAGTGGAGAAGTGGGCTCTCATGCAAGAGCCAACCTCTACTACATGGTGGAGCACTGGGAGAGGCACCTGTATGGAGGTGGTCAGGAATCGGGAGACTCAATCCGGTCATAGCGCTGCAGTTAAAATGATAATGGCAAGTCAAATCACGGGGCCTCACCCGGCCAAAGAAGAACTTCATTTGTCAAATCACATGACCTCACGTTTGCGCAGCCTTACTCCCTCGTCTTCTCGCGTCTCTGTCGAACCGACTAGGCGGAATCGCCCGCCGCCATCACAAGCAGGAAAAGCCCGCCCTCGACTTTTAAATACAACTACATCCGCTTAACAATCCAATGATATACTTTTTACGACATAGTAACTCATATTTAGTTAGTCGAATGGATGACCTAGAACTACGTGCGTGCCCTATAAACCGAGACGCCTAAAAACCGAGACGGAGAGGGTAGTTCAGCAGGTATCTTTTTAGATCAATATAGTCGGGATTCACCAAGGAGCAAAACCAAGTGGTAGGCTGCTCACATCGTGTTGGCGTAACAAGTCAAGGTGGTCCGTCCACACACGAAATGGCGACACACTTAACAGGACCCCTTTGGCCGACATGTGGCTCATCCACCGTCTTGTTCCATGTGCGATGCACCAAATTACAGTTCGGAGCAGCAATTGGAATTGGAGGCACCCCGGTCGTAGCACCGCAGTAGTAGAGAAATGAGCGATGAGGGGTCAAATCACAAAGCCCCACCTTTCCTGCATTAAGCTGGAGTGCTGGACGGACGAAGCAACCATCATTTCACTCTAGGGCGCAGGAGCATAAAGAAAAGGGAAAACAATGATGTGTGCGGCAGCTACCTAGGGCACCCTAGGGTAGGGGTCTCCACTACAGATCCTTTTTTAAAGCGCCTCCACTACAAATCGGCTTCTCCCTCGTCCTCTTGAAGAAAACCGATGATGAGTGCGGCGGTAGGGTTTGTAGGAGTACTACGGCGTGCGGGCCACGTCGTAGTAAACGGGTTCGAGTCGACGCCTTAAATATGTGTGGGCCGCTTGGTTTTACGGGAACGAGGCAGCATTTTGGGTTCGGGGACCAGTGGAGATAAAGTACGCATTACAAAAATTGTGGACGAGGGTTAAATAGAAAAGGCAATGATGCATGGGCCTGCATTTTGATATACCCGGGGGCGCGTGAAATTTGCTACTCTACTCAAAACTAGTAAGGTACACATGTATTGAACGCATGAGATTTCAAAACCAAATTATGAATAAATACACACTATAGCATGTAAAGCTTTGAGTCATATATGCATGATGTAGATGTTCTTTTAGTTCTTATAGTTCATCTCATTCAAAATCAATTAGTTTTATAAAAATGTTAAGATTCATGGGGTTGTGCATTGTAAATCATAAAGTAAAAACAAATAATGGCAATTCATTTAGAAAAAATAATCAATTATGATCTGTAAGATTCTAGAACAAAGGAGAAGTGCTTGTGTTTTGAGGTTTGTGCATTATGCTTAAGTTCAACCATGGAGTCTTCTAAATTGTACATGTGGCAGATCTGGTGGAATGTTGATGATATCCAACGGCTGAGTGCTCGGATTTGCCTATCTCTGCACTTTGTCGGGTTAGCTTCATCCAGCGACCATTTTTCAAAGTTATTGGCACACTATATAGTTCTTGTGCCATAGTTGCATGTTTTGGAAAAAAACTACTAGTGGGTTGTACTATCTATTTAGGAATAGAAGATGTATACATGGAAGTTGTAGGGAAAGAGATGACATGGAGCATCTCAATTCCTATGAGTAGGGATTGGAAAAGAGATGTCATTTGGTTCACATCATAGGAACTTTTCTATTGAATCTAGAGATGACATGTATCTCAATTCCTATGAGGAGGGATTAGAAAAGAGATGTAATTTGGTTCATATCATAGGAACTTTTCTATTGAATATACGCTAATGTTTATTTTCCTTTGAAATTAAGGGAGTATAGAAATCCATTCATATGAACCAAGTGGCTCTAAAGCTATAGAAATGATATCATGTTTATTTCCTTTGAAATGTGGAGTATATGAATCCATTCCTATGAACCAATTGGCTCTAAAGGAAAAAATCCTATAAAAATCATATCATATGGAGTTTCTATGATATTCCTCGACACTAAAGGATGCTTGCAATTGCTGCGGGTGATACGATGGTCTTTCTTTGTAGACTCCTCACCCATCTTTATAGTTACCTCTCGAAGGTGAATGAAATGATATATACAGGGTATTCTACGTGTGAAATTTGGTACACGAAAACTCGGTAATAGTTTGCGAGGTTCGAATTTTCAATAAAGCTATATGCACTGCATTTTGGAACGGAGGGAGCATACGGCAGTTGCTAACACTCACGTGGAAGATTTGTGTGTAGGAGGAGTGGCTGTTATGTTAAATGACATGGCAAAACCGACCTTTGTCGGATGCCGATCTAACGGTTCTTCTGGCGTTAAATCGGGGAAAAGGCTTGTGGCTTAACGTTTGTCGGATAATGATTTACGGACACATGCATTGCATTGATACGTGCCCCCTCTCTCTCACGCACACGCACCCTCACGAGTCACGACTCTCCCGAGTCCTCTCGCAGACTCGCACATCGCACTCCACCGTCTATCTGCAGGTGGGCGCCACGCTATATGTGCTCTTCACACCCTACCCTCGAACTTCTAAAAAACAAAGACGGCGCACATTTTATTTTAGCTCACACGTCACACACTTATACTATTACCCTTGCGGCGAACGTTCTTTGGGCATAGTATATTATACTCTCACGAAGAGAAGCAGTGCACGCACGCACTAGTTCTCTCACACCCACTCGCGGGTACACGTAGGAGCGCATTTTTTGAAGCTGGTTCAACAAAATCACTCCACTATATATAAAGCAGGAGCCTTAGCGCTTGCTTTACTAGGTTTCCTCTCGTTCACTCTCTCATGCTCTCCAGATCTAAGCAAGACATAGGTGGCCACACTCTCTCTCAGCTCACGGCTGGTCACAAATCCGGTCGGACAACCTCGACCGGGGCAGGGGTGTAGGTGCATCGTTCACGCTGTCATCGGCGGCGAGGGAGGAGACCAACGGCTGCCCGCGCATCCCGATCTGCGGCGGTGCCGTTCTCTCCGAGAGAGCGCCGGCTCGGGAGGGCCTCCGACCCCTTCTTCCTCCCTGCGGTATTGTGGCCAAGATGCGGCCTCCCGACGCCGTCTTTGCCACATGGCGACGACCCTCAGGTATATATTCCTTGAAACCTGCCTTGCTCTCTTGCCTCAGCTCCTTCATGTGGATCCTTTTCTACTTCCGTCCATGTTCCAAAGCCACCTAGACTTCTACTATTATTAGAAGTAAAGCTAGTTCATACAATCGACTCAAAGCGTTGGTTCAAACAGGAAGAAAGTGGGAAAGCTGTAGCATGAATCTAGGACTTGGTTCTAAGAGGAAAGCGGGAAACTAGTAATATCATCCTTTGTTTAAATAAGCGTATTTCGTATTTGCGCAAACAGGGATGTACATCTCCGTATCGTTTCTATCCGCTCAATCAAAAGCACACACCTCGGTTTTAGTACAAGCTGCAAAAAATGAGATGGCTATCCCTCGTTGTCGTCGCCTAACCTCCCGTCTTCAAGGTATCCCTACATTGGTAGTAACTAAGGTAGAATGACCAACGCATAATCTAAAAGGAGCTGATTTGTACGTTTTACTTCCTGATTGCAGCAGTGTGGACGAAGCGAAAACAATCGCATCCTAGTCCGGAATGCACTTTCTACCAGTTCATCCATGGACCGAGGACTAGTCGGCACGGCTGCACGGCAGTTTTTCGGACGGTCTTGCGGACAAGAGGCATTGTGGTGCGCTTATTTACGCAAATAGCGGTGCTTAAATTTAGTGGAATGCACAAGCATTTCAGCTGGTCAATACACTTTGCATGGTTCGATTCAGCATTCGATTGAGACCACAATTATAACTGGTTATTACGGAATGAGAGAACCTAACTCGGCAACAAGAAAAACCAGAGTGAACTCCAGGAAATTTAAGCTGCCGGGAGGCCCTTTTGCTTTCAGAGAAGCCTTTTGCTTGTTTTTTCCTGATTTGTAAACCTTCTCACAACTTTGTCTTTTGTTCTGAACTAGTATATGTTTGTTATGTTCTATGAATCCTTGAGATGTATAAAATTGCTTAACTTATGATTTTCATGTTTTTTATGAAGACGAGTTCAATGCGAGTGTTCCACATGAGTATTGGACTAGCGTGTGAACGTTTGGAATTTATTACATTGTGGCCTCAATTAACTGCATGAACCACTTTGTAACAAGATACACAGTTGCTTATATGTCGACATGACAGATTGTTGATTGTTAGCTGGTCGATAGCCTAGTGTTGAAGCGAGCTGAGCCAATGTGCCGTGTTTTGCTGGCTGCTTACAAGTGGGGTAGCACCAACAGTGTTTACAAGTACTTATGTATACATCGGCGCATGGTTCTCGAACGAGTGCTCTATTTCATCAAAACAAACACTGCTTGTATGATAAACCGTGACAACTTATGTCTTACCATGCCATATTCATGAAAAAACTAGTGAGGACGCATCTGTTTCGGCAACAATTACAATGGTTCTCACATGATTCACGGGCACACAAAAGTAGCAGCGGTTCCCATAGACGGATTCAAACAGAGTACTAGCCCAGAGGGGTCGATAACAAGCAACGTTCGGATAATTAGACACAATACAAACTACTATTAAACACTAGCTGGGGCAACTATTTCATGCCTCGATCTAATTTGGGCTGGACACAAGACGGACCTTGCCATGAACGTCATCGAGGACGTCCGCGGCAGCTCAATCCTGTGAACCTTCATGAAGACAACCTTGTGGCCTTGCCCTCGATAAACTTGTTTGTGGAGGCATGCCACGTCATCTTCTGCGTAAGCTTGACAAGAACGATATGCCTCACAAGCGAAAGAGTAGCTTTGAACTTCGTGGTGCTTCATTACACCACTGGACAACACGCGACAACAGTGAGGCTGGAATACAACTCTTCATTGGTATAACCACAAATGGCTTCCGTGATCCAACAGCCTAAGAACTATGTTTTCCGGTCGTATATTCAGGTCGTCCGCCTCATAGCGAGTGACATGTACAACCACACAATCCTTATGCGCATCGGGCTCTAATTGAAACAGAAACAAATTCTAAATTACTTTTCGATTATAAGAAACAGAAGTTATTTAAACCACTATGTATAGCATGGCATCGAAGCTAATAAAATTTTGCATTATTAATCACAACATACTTCCTTTTCTAAAAAAAATCACCACATACTTAGATGAAAAACCACAATCAAGATCCGCAAAGAAGGAAATCACCTTGGGCAGCTCGGCGGGGGGGGGGGGCACATCCTCGAAGGGGAAAACTGCTCCTGCAGTGCCATGGGGGCTTTAACCTCAAACGGGGCGTTGACCATCTCAGTAGTGGCCGTGAGCGTATCTGGGGTCGGCTCGGTCGTTGCCTCCATCTTCTTGGAGTTCTCTATCTCGTGGGGATCAGCCTCCCACGTCTGCTCCAATATCGGTAGATCTTTGCCTGGTTCTCCTTGGTCCATCATGAAACTGACGAGTACTAGGAGACCACTGAAAGGAAAACACAATCGCAATGACAATGAAACAAAAAAGAGAGTGAGGATCGGTTACTGCTTTGCATAAGTTCTTTTTTTTCTCTAAATGAAAATATACCAACATCACAGATCCGCTTACCTTCCCTTCGTTCGGAGAGAAGAACAGTGGTAGATGCGAGTGTTGCCTTTCTTGAAGATGGTGAGGGAGAAGGGGATTCAGCGAAGAGTGAAATGATGGTTGCTTCGTCCGTCAAACTTAGACTGCGGGGAGGTGGGGTTTTGTGATATGACGGCTCGTTATTGTCGCGCTACGACTGGGGTGACTCTCACTTTGCATCTTGCCTGCTAATTTGGTGGATGGCATTTGGGCCCTTGCTGCATGGCCCGCATGTCGGTGAACAAAAGTATAACGGCATTGATGAGGGAGACGTTTCAATGACCTAGGAGGAGCCAGAAGCGGTAGAGTGTCTCCACTATACTAGTAGTAACTGTTTTTCTGGGTAGCTGTAGAGTGTCTCCATTGTACTAGTAGTAATTGTTTCTCTGGGCCCAAGACAAAACAGCCCATCCACACTAGTAAATAGTAAAATCAATTCAAAAGCCCATATATTTCTTGTATGAGGCGCTACCCACACCCAAAGACACCGCCCCTAAAAAACACAGGTGCTCTTCTTCCTCCTCGCTCCAACCCACCTCACGCCCGGCTCGCTCCACTGCACTCCCCAAATTCCTCACCTCACTCCCTCTGAAAACCCCAGCTCCCTTCTTCCTCACTCCTACTGAAAACCCCAGCTCCCCTTCTTCTTCGCTACTTTTCTACAACTAGGCTCGTCATTCGTTACTCTGCTCAAATCCGTGGCGCAACGCGACGCCTCGAGGAAAATGGAGTCGGTGACCCCAGCGCCAAGAAGATGTGGCTCCCAGCGGTGACGCTGTTGTAGATCCCGCACCCGCAGCTGGGAGAAGCGGCGACCCCGCCTGGATCCCAGGAACCCGTAGAATCTCGGGTGGACCGCATCAGCGATCTCCCGGACGCCGTCCTTGGGGAGATCATCTCGCTTCTCCCCACCAAGGATTGCTGCCGCACCCAAGTCCTCTCAATTCGGTGGCGCCCTCTATGGCACGCCGTGCCCCTTAATCTCATTGTCGTCGGCTATCTCTCTTGATGATTTTGAAATCCCCAGAGCCATCATCTCCTCCCACCAGGGCTCCGTTCAAAGCCTCTGCATCCCGTCATGCTACCTGAGAAAGCATACCATGCCCTGCATGGTGGACGCCTGGCTGAAATCCCCTGAATTCATAGAACTACAGCTGCTTGAGTTCTACTATTCCCCTGGAAATCACATACCACATACCGAACTCCATGAACTTGTGCCCTCTGCACCAATGTCCATCTTGCGGTTTTCCTTCTCTCTCCACACCGCCACCTTTGCACTGTGCTACCTACCAGACAATTTGGTACTAAACCTTCGACTCCCATTTCTCGAGAAACTTTCACTTGTGCGGGTTCGTATATCGGAGGCCTCATTGCATAGCATCATCCACTCCAGTTGCCCTGCTATTGGAGTGCTTGGTGCTTGTTTTCCTGATTAGAATCGGTTGTCTCCAAATAAAGTCGCCTAACCTTGTAAGAATTGGAATTTCTTTTGACGGAAGGCAGCTCATCATCCAAGATGCCCCTTCACTTCAAAGGTTGATCCTTGATTCTAGTTATTCACCGTTGCAAATAACCGTCCTCTCTGCGCCTAAACTGGAGACCTTGGGTGTAATACATGATCTCTGTGCTCATTTCAATATGGTGTTTGGCTCCACAGTTCTTTAGGTACTTTATATTGTCATCTACACTTGTAACCATAAGCTGCATTTTATTTCTGCGCATAATTTATATATCATCTTGGAGTACACATTTTATACTAATATTATGTTCTATGCTCAATGAAGAGTTTCTCCATGGATGGCCTACCAATGGTGCTGGATTACATCAAGATCTTATATATCCAAATGAATAGTTTTGATCTGAACAAGATTATTGGCTTGCTGCAATGCTTTCCATGTCCGGAGAAGTTGTATATAAAGGTGATAATTTCACGCACATTGGAAGCCCGCATATAGTGTACTAGAATTAACCGCTCAAATTTGTTGCTCTTCGACACTCTTCTTTTAGACCTTAACTGTTTCAATCTTCATGTATATTTAGGCAACAGACGGGGTAAGAAAGTTATAACCAATCGGTGGATTCGTAAGCATCGATTTTCTCACTTCTCATGAGATTAGATTGAAGACAATAACGCTAGAACGATATGTAGCCAACCATGCAAACACAAGATTTGTCACATTCTTCTGCTTTGAATGCGAGGTTACTATTGTCCATCGGGCTTAAGTTTATCAATGACATGGTTTTGACAGATGAGTATGTCGAAGAGCAAAAAAAGGAGTTTCAGGTGGGCAAAAGAGCTTCTGAACGTGTTAGGCTTCTATTTACAACATATTGTGGTCATATTCCAGTAAATTTTACGACCCAGGATGTTCATTCTATGGACCTGGCCGATCCATCTGACTATGACTGCCAAAAACAGTGCTGGAGTTAGATGTTATTGCCCTTTTCAATCTGGGTTTTTTTGTAAACCTGATGAACAATTAACCCTCGTGCTTTTGTACAGTTTGTAAGCTGGAGTTAGCTGTTCCTGCCCTTTTCAACTCGGCTGTGACTGTCATATTTTCTTTGAAACAAGGCAAATGGCTTGCCATTCGTTTAATTTCTACTGAAATGTTGTAACAAATCCCAACCAAGGGAAATAACATCACTCTCGCCGGCTACTTGAGCTCATTGTGCATTACAGAAGCCAAGTGATTAGCCCCCACCAGCACCCACAAACTTATTTCGAACTAGCACATCAAATGGGATGTAAATTTTCATAGGAAATGCTGCATGACCGTGACAGATTTGGATTACGGCGATTTGGGACCAGCGGAAATAGCCTATCCAAGGTGGTGTCGACTTACTAGCGATCAACAAACGATTACGCCTACCACCGTTGGATTTACATCCAACATCCGTCAGGTATCTTCTATCTCTTGTCTTCTTCTTCCTCCACCGCCCAAACCAAACCACCCGTCGGCTCCGCTTTGCTCCGCCTCCCATGGCTGGCTGCGCCTCGGTCGCGCCCTACCGACGTACCCTCCAACGTTGGCGGGTCCCTCCTCTATTCCCCACACGTCCTATTATTCTTCGTGACGTCATTAACACGCACTCCGATGCCGAACGATCAACCCTCTTACTCCCCTCCGCCTGCGACTGGACCGACGCATGTTCAACGGCTCCTGTTCGTTCCGTCCGAGGCCTCGTCGTCGTCCTCCGCCTTGCGGCCTTGGTTCGCTCGCCGTGCATGGTGCGCCGCCCTCTTGCGTTGTCAACGTCGTCAACAACCGAGAGGAACAAGGAGATGACTGTACGTGTAGAGGATGATAGTAGGGACCCACCAGTGTCATGGCAGTACGCAAGCAAGTGCCTCTATAGTACAAGCCCAAAAATATGGTTCCTCCTAATGGTTGGACATCTGGGGCTCACGCCATTGTCAACGTAGTCAATAAACGAGAGAATTACACTACGAGCGGTTGACACTGTGGACCCAAAGAAGTCGCATAGCTTTTTTAGGAACAAGCGGTTGTTATTTATACTAGTTTTAGCGACGGATCGAGGGTAACAACGGGGCTGTAAATTTGTGGCCCGTCTAGCCGGGTTTTATTTATGTTTACCACATCATGAGCCCGATTGTGTTCTTTTCTTCTTGAAAATGGCTAGCCAGTTCTATTTTTAAAAGAAAAACCCAAACAAGGCCTACTTGCTTTATCGGCCTCATTGGCTGCAAATCTTTCAAGACGAGGAGAGTTTCATTCGGTTTGCCCGAAATGGGCTGTACACTTTAAAACACATCAAACCGGAATTAGTTTCAATTTTTTCATTACAAGATCTTAAATTCCATTGATTTTATGCATGGACAATTATTTGGATTTTATATTTATATAAATTATTTTTCAAAATAGTTTGAATGTGAATTGATATTTCTGGATTAAAAACAGTTGACCGCACCGAAATATGCGAAATTTCATATACTTTTTAACCGTGGCCATAATATGGGGTGTAATGCTAACAAAAAGAAGATGGGCTCCAAAAAAATTCTTAAGAAATTGCAAATGGGATGTACATTATTAGAAATAATGGCAGATGGGTTGTATGTTGTTTTCCACAGATTTGAGGCTGACTTGTGCGTCTACTACAGGTTGACGCGTATGCTTTCATAAAAAAAGGTTGACGCACACGCAGCGCCCTGTCAACTTAGTGAACACACGAGAGCAGTGACTATTGGATGTCCATCCAACGGTTGTCGTCCTTCTTCAATCTCTGCTCTTCATGCTCCAGCCGCTCAAACACGCGCCGGCGGGAATGCCCGCTCCCTCCTCCCGCAGCCGGCTATGCTGCCGCGCAGGCCTCACGGCCCCACCGTACTCCCATCGCTGGCCTAGCCATCCCTCCAATCACCCACACATGCTGTTATTCTCCAAATGATCGCAGACGAACCAAGAAACCCTTGTACTCCTCGCGTGGGAAACAAGCGCCGAGTATTCCATGGCTCTGTGTCGTTCCCTTCCTAGGCCTCGCCGTCGTCCACCGCCCTGGTGCTCTCGGCACGGCCTGGTCAACGTGGTCAATGAACGACATCCATCGGAAGTGGACTTTACATGGAGAGGCTGACAGCTGGGTCCACGACCGCACACAAGGAAATGCCTCCTTATTACGCACAAAATAATGATTCCTCCGCCTGACAGCTAGGACCCACAGGAAGGGCCTCAGTATTTCGTGAAAAAATGTTCCACCCGCTGACAGGTCGGACCCACCAGCTATATCTTCGCACGCAAGGAAGTGCCTCCTTATTACGCCCAAAAAAATGAATACCCCCTGCTAGCTGGCACCCACCATATTGTTGCCTTGACTTGTGGGCCTACTAAGTTGACGGGGCCGGAGGGCTTTGTCAACTTAGTCAATACTCCAGTGACCGTATGATGTCCATCCAACGGCCATAGTGCTTCTTCAACCTCTGGTCTTCTTGCTCCAGCCCATGGCAGCGTCGGTCGTCTTGCCGCTCCTTCCTCCCGTGGCGGCTGTGCTACCGCTGAGGCCTCACCACCCCATACTACTCCCACCTTGGCCGTGCCATCCCTCCACTCACCCACACCCCTGTTATTTTGCGGCTCGGCAACCTCACACCGCAGCCGAACGGTGAACCCTCGTACTCCTCTCCGCGTGGGCATCCTTTGCCGCGTCTTCCCGGCTCGCGTCGTCCCTTCCTAGGCCTCGCCCGTGGTGCTCTCAGCGGCGTGGTCAATGTGGTCAACGACCGACTTCCATCGAAAGAAATCTTTGTCGTGGAGAGGTCGATACTGGGTCCACGGCAGCCGCAAGGAAGTGCCTCCTTATTACGCTGAAAATAATTATTCATCCACCTGACAGCGGAGACCCACCGGACGGGCCACCGGTATTTTGCGAAAAAAATTGTTTCCCCCTGACTGCTGGGACCCACCGGACGGGCCACCGCATTTCGCAAAAAAAACATTCCCCCCGCTGTCAGCTCAGACCCACCGGAAGTGCCTCCTTATTACGCACAAAAAAATGAATACTCCCCCGGCTAGCTGGGACCCACCTTGGTGGGAGGATGACTCGTGGGCCTACTAAGTTGACGGGGACGAAGGGCTTTGTCAACTTAGTCAATATGAGCAATTCTAGCTCCAGTGACCGTACGATGTCCATCCAACAGCCGTAGTGCTTCTTCAACCTCTGGTCTTCTTGCTCCAGCCGCCCAAAGCAGCGTCGGTCGTGCCGCATGCTCCTGCCTCCCATGGCCGGCTCTGCTGCCGCAGAGGCCTCACCGCCCCCTACTATTCCCACCGCTAGCCAGGCCCTGCTGCGACGGCAGCCTCACACCGCAGCCGAACCAATGAACCCTCGTAATCCTCTCCGCGCGGGCTTCCACTGCCGCGTCTTCCCCGGCTCCGCGTCGTCCCCTTCCTAGGCCTCACAATCGTCCACCGCCGTGGTGCTCTCTGCGCGGCGTGGTCAACGTGGTCAAGGAACGACTTCCATCAGAAGAGTACTATACGTGGAGAGGCTGACAGCTGGGTCCACGGCCGCAGCCCAGTTTTTTTGTGATTTGCCAAGAAAGTCACTTTGTCACGCCTGTTGGGCTGCAAATCTTTCAAGACGAGGAGAGCTTTCATTCGGCTGGCCGAGAAAATGGCCCATCAGTAATAAGAAATTGGTTGTAAATTTTTAAAACACATCAAACCGGCAATTGGTTTCAAATATCTTTTTTTTATTTCAAGATTTTAAATTACATTAATTTTTATGCGTGGAGAATTTGTTGGATTTTATATTGATATACATTTATTTTTAAAATCAGTTTGAATGTGAGTCGAAATTTCGGGATTAAAAACAGTTTGGACCGCACCGAAATATGCAAAATTTCGTATAATTTTTTAACCGTGGCCACAATATGGGCTGTAATGCTAACAAAAAGAATATGGGCTCCAAAAAAAACCTTAAGAATTAGCAAATGGGCTGTAAATATTAGAAATAATGGCAGATAGAATTTGTATCTTTGTTTTCCACAGATTTGAGGCTTTCTAAAAAGGTTGGCCTTTAGCAAAGGATCGTTGGATGTCCATCCAATAGCCGTCGTGCTTCTTCAATCTCTGCTCTTCCTGCTCCAGCTGCTCAAACAAGCGCCGGCGGGACTGCTTGCTTCCTCCTCCTGCGGCCGGGTCATGCTGCCAAGCAGCCTCACCGCCCCATCGTACTCCCATCGCTGGCCTAGCCATCCCTCTACTCACCCACACCTGCTGTTATTCTCCGGCGACGGCAGACGAACCAGTAAACCCTTGTACTCCTCCGCGTGGGAAACAACTGTCGAGTATTCCCTGGCTCTGTGTCGTTCCCTTCCTAGGCCTCGCCGTCGTCCACCGCCCTGGCGCTCTCGGCACGGCCTGGTCAACGTGGTCAATGAACGACATCCATCGGAAGTGGACTTTACATGGAGAGGCTGACAGCTGGGTCCACGACCGCACGCAAGGAAATGCCTCCTTATTAGGCGCAAAATAATGATTCCTCCACCTGACAGCTAGGACCCACAGGAAGGGCCTCTGTATTTCGCGAAAAAACGTTCCCCCCGCTGACAGGTCGGACCCACCAGCTATATCTTTGCACGCAAGGAAGTGCCTCCTTATTACGCCCAAAAAATGAATATCCCCGCTAGTGGGCACCCACCATATTGTTGCCTTGACTTGTGGGCCTACTAAGTTGACGGGCCGGAGGGCTTTGTCAACTTAGTCAATACTCCAAAGGACCGTATGATGTCCATCCAACGGCCATAGTGCTTCTTCAACCTCTGGTCTTCTTGCTCGGCCCAGCATAAGCAGCGTCGGTCGTGCCGCTTTGCTCCTTCCTCCCGTGGCATTGTGCTACCGCGGAGGCCTCACCACCCCCATACTACTCCCACCAGCGGCCAGGCCATCCCTCCACTCACCCACACCCCTGTTATTTTATGGCTACGGCAGCCTCACACATGACCGAACGGTTGAACGCTTCGTACTCCTCTCGCGTGGGCATCCTTGCCGCGTCTTCCCGGCTCCGGCGTCGTCCCTTCCTAGGCCTCGCCGTGGTGCTCTCGGTGGCGTGGTCAATGTGGTCAACGACCGACTTCCATCGGAAGAGTCTTGTATGTGGAGAGGCCGATACTGGGTCCACAGCTGCAAGGAAGTGCCTCCTTATTACGCTGAAAATAATTATTCATCCACCGACAATGGAGACCCACCGGACGGGCCACCGGTATTTTATGAAAAAATTGTTTCCCCCTGACTGCTGGGACCCACCGGACGGGCCACCGCATTTCGCAAAAAAAACATTCCCCCCGCTGTCAGCTCAGACCCACCGGAAGTGCCTCCTTATTACGCACAAAAAAGATGAATACTCCCCCGGCTAGCTGGGACCCACCTTGGTGTGAGGATGACTTGTGGGCCTACTAAGTTGACGGGGACGAAGGGCTTTGTCAACTTAGTCAATATGAGCAATTCTAGCTCCAGTGACCGTACGATGTCCATCCAACAACCGTAGTGCTTCTTCAACCTCTGGTCTTCTTGCTCCGGCCGCCCATGGCGTCCGGTCGTGCCGCATGCTCCTCGCCTCCCATGGCCGGCTCTGCTGCCGCAGAGGCCTCACCGCCCCTACTATTCCCACCGCTAGCTGTGTCCTGCTGACGGCAGCCTCACACCGCAGTCAACCAAAGTGAACCCTCGTAATCCTCTCCGCTGGCTTCCACCGCGTCTTCCCGGCTCGCGTCGTCCCCTTCCTAGGCCTCACAATCGTCCCACCGCCCGTGGTGCTCTCCGTGGCGTGGTCAACGTGGTCAAGGAACGACTTCCATCGGAAGAGTATCAGACGTGGAGAGGCCGATACCGGGTCCACGGCCGCAGCCCAGTTTTTTTGTGATTTGCCAAGTAACTCGCTTTGTCAGGCCTGTTGGGCTGCAAATCTTTCAAGACGAGGAGAGCTTTCATTCGGTTGGCCGAGAAAATGGCCCATCAGTAATGAGAAATGGGTTGTACATTTTTAAAACACGTCAAACCGGCAATTAGTTTCAAATATCTTTTTTTCATTTAAAGATTTTAAATTACATTAATTTTTATGCGTGGAGAATTTGTTGGATTTTATATTGATATACATTTTTTTAAAATCAGTTTGAATGTGAGTCGAAATTTCGGGATTAAAAACAGTTCGGACCAAGACTTTTGAAATATGCAAAATTTCGTATAATTTTTCAACCGTGGCCACAATATGGGCTGTAATGCTAACAAAAAGAATATGGGCTCCAAAAAAAACCTTAAGAATTAGCAAATGGGCTGTAAATTATTAGAAATAATGGCAGATAGGCTGTATGCTGTTTTCCACAGATTTGAGGCTTTCTAAAAAAAGGTTGACGCACAAGCAGTGACTGTTGGATGTCCATCCAATAGCCGTCGTGCTTCTTCAATCTCTGCTCTTCCTGCTCCAGCCGCTCAAACAAGCACCGTGGATCGCTGCTCCCTCCTCCTCAAGGGTCGGGTCAGGTTGCCGCTGCAGCCTCACCACCCCATCGTACTCCCATCGCTGGCCTAGCCATCCCTCTACTCACCCACACCTGTTGTTATTCTCCGGCGATGGCAGACGAACCAGTAAACCCTCGTACAGTCGTACTCCCCTCACGTGGGAAACAACTGCCGAGTCTTCCCTGCCTCCGTGTCATCCCCTTCCTAGGCCTCGCCGTCGTCCACCGCCGTGGTGCTCTCGGCGAGGCGTGGTCAATGTGGTCAACGACCGACTTCCATCGGAAGAGTACTGTGCGTGGAGACGCTGACAACTAGGTCCACGGCTGCAGCAAGGAAGTGCCTCCTTATTACGCGCAAAATAATTATTCATCCACCTGACAGCGGGGACCCACCGGACGGGCCACCATATTTCATGAAAAAACGTCTCCCCATGACTGTTGGGACCCACCAGCTACATCTTCGCACGCAAGGAAGTGCGTCCGGGTTAAAAAAACTATTCGCCCCACGACTCATCGGGACCCTGGCTACATCTTCGCACGCAAGGAAGTGCAGACATGACGGTACCCACACTGGTGAAGCGCACGTAGTGTTGTCATTCTGGTCGCATAGCGTAATGCATATACTGGTCGTTGTAGAGGCGCGCACGTGTCGTAGTAGAGGCGCGCACGTAGCATGTACATGTATGTACAGCGGCCAGGGTGCAAGAAAGAAAATACGGCCACGTATGTGTACATACGGGCGGGGTCTCGAATGCCTACTCGCGCATACGTATGGCCAGGGCTCGTGTACATGGCTGGGTCGGAATAGAGAAACGATATCGTCGTCGTGTTCATCGGGAGGCAACGGAGTGCGTCGTGTTCATGGGGAGGCAACGGAATGCGTCGTGTTCATCGGGAGGCAACGGAACGCGTGGGAGCCAACCGGCTGGGTCGGAACGGAATGTGTGGTCGTGTTCATCGGGAGGGCTTGGACGGAACAGGCGATGGAAATGAGGCATGGCGTACCGCACAACGGAGGAAACAGACCTCCTACGTTCGGACGGGGTCTGTTGATCGGGAGGGTGTGGCGTCTTGCAAAAGCGGAGAAAGCGGACCTCCTACGATCGAAACGGGGGTCCTGTTGATCGGGAGGGGTGTGGCGTACCGCAAAACAGAGGAAACGGACCTCCTACGGCCGAAATAGGGGTGGAGGAGTGTGGCGTACCGCAAAACGGACGAAACGGACTTGTGTTGGAGCGCTACGGTCGAAACAGGGGTCCTGTTCATCGGGAGGGGTGTGGCGTACCACAAAACAGGACTCCGCGGGATACTGTTCATTTCCACCGTCGACCTCCTCCAGCCTCCACGGGCTACCGTCGACCTCCTCCAGCCTCCACGGGCTCCTGTTCATCCAGCCTCCACCGCGCGCTACTCCACCGGCTCTTGTTCAACCACCCTCCACCGTCTCATTGTTCATCCAGCCCTCGACACCACGGGGTCTGTTCAACCACCCTCCATAGGCACCCCTCCACCGCTTCATCGCTCATCCAGCCATCCACCACACCACGGGTCCTGTTCATCCAGAGGCAAAGCCACCGCCACTGTTCATCCAAGCCCCCGCAACACTCACTGCTCATCCCAGGCGGCATCGATCGACTTGATTAGCAAGAAGCGAAGGAACCGCTTCGATCGGGTTCACCAATGACCATCGATCGATCGCTCGGGTTCGATGTACGCGTAACCTGCGGTCTGTCGCTCGGGTTCAGTTAGAGCCCAACGCCTCGCTCGGGTTCAGTTAGAGCCAACGCCTCGCACACATGCGCGTACGTGTACGAGAGAAACGCGCATCGCTCGGCCCCCGACCTCCCACCGTAACCGGGAACTTCCCGAAATTTTCCTCCCCCTCGCTTCTACCATGGTTTTTTCCGCCATGGACGGCCCAAAGAATGTCATGCAGCTGCGTCTCCAGCCCGCCCAAGACGAAAAGCCCATTTTATGTCATGATTTTTTGTCATAGAAGTAGGAGCCCACCACATCTATGATGATACCGGGTTTTGTCACAATTATCGTCATAGAAGTGTCATATGTATGACAGGAAAAAAATTCGTTCGGCCCAAAATGTCACGGATGTGTCTTTTTTTTGTAGTGTGCTGGTCTTCTTCAACCTTTGTCTGTTCCATTACAACCTGGGTCTTCTATTTCAATGGATTTTCTTGAGGCACTCCCCAAGTTTTATGGTTATATCTCAATACTTGTGGTCGTGGACCGCTTTCACTGCTCATTTCATTCCTCTATCTCACCCTTTTAGGCTGTATACCCTATCTTGTATCCAGTAGTAAGTCTAATCTTCTTACCCCTCTCCTCTACCTTTTGTGGCCCATCTATTAGCTTTTTGACCATCTTTGAGTCATAGCGAGACGGCTCTATCTCTTTTCACAGAAATGCAGTCGTGAAAATGCGATTCTTGGCGTCAACGATCGTGATCTTGAGCTACGGAAAGTCTATCGAATTATAGCTACGGAAAGTCTATTGAAAGGACCTAATCAAATGCTACTACAACTATAACTGACCTGCCTATGGAATCTATTGGCTTGGCTGAACTGACATGAAATGAAAGAGAGGAAGGCGGAAGCTATTGGCAAATAGAGGGGGGATGTTCTCCGTGTCTTTTAGCCCTCACTAGATGACAACTTTATTACTTTTCACTTCTTCTTAAGCTTGGCAGACTAGTTCTAATCGACTTGATAGTGCGATGAGCTTACTTGCTCTAGTTCTATCCTCGGGATTTACTTACCTGAGTACCTAGCAACGAGGATCGATGTAATTTACTTTCAAAAAGATGTTGTTGATGCTAACACGCATATAAATAGATGTTCCCCACTGCTTGCTCCTCTTACCCGAATGGGGTTATATGCCTTAGTGAAACTCAGGATAAAGTGGCAGATGTATGACCTCGGGAAGAAAGAAAGATCGGGCGGGGAAAATGGGGTTCGAACCCGCGACTTACGGCATGATGCATCAAAGACTCTAACCAATCGAGCTATTTCCCCTTTCGTAATTCATCACGATTCAACAATCACCTACTAGTTACCTTTGTAACTATACCAAAGTAGTTGTACAACAGAATGCCCTTCACATTTAGTACTTTTCTTATATATATTATGTTATATACTAAATGTGTCAAAGCAATAGAACTTATTGAAAAAAAACAAGCCCATCTTTCTCAAAAAGGAAGAGAGGGTGCGCCCCCCCCCAGAGAGAACCCCATTCTTTCAAGGAAGTTCTAATTAATTATGTAGAAAAAGAAATAAGGAAAATATGAGTAAGCGAGTAGGGTCAACAAGATTCTAAACGAATACCACAAGTGACGGAACCGACGATGATGAAGAGATAAGGGGCGAAGGATATTTTTTCTATTATTCCAATTCTTATTTATTGAGTATCTAATTTATTTAGATCCATATTCATTTTCATTTGCAAATACAAACTCTCTTTCATTTTCTTTTTACTTTTGCGCTAAGGACAAGGGAACTGAGAAAAAAAGAGCTCGCTTGGCTGGTACATCAAGCATATGACATATTGCTTGTTCGGTGTGGTACACATATCTGTCAATGTCAATCAAGTAAGAAAATGCATTCCCACTGTTTGTGGAAAAGATGAAGAATTGCAATTTATTGAGCTTGTAAGGCCCGTTGAAGTCCCCGAGAAAGGGTATAAATAGGGCTATAAGTAGCTCGTTTGCTATTGCAATAAGGGCTGCTCGCCTTTCCTTTTGACGGCTTGGCTTCCTATTGGTCCTATGTAGTGGTCGGCCTTAAAAGGAGTCTTCCTACCATACCATCATGCATGCCTATGTTATAGTGCGTTAAGCCGCGAGAAGCAAGCAAGATGATGAAGCTTAAGTCAGAGACAAGGCTCGTTCCGTGCTTGACTTACGAGCTCGTGTAATAAGGCCTCACCCTACTTCAATAAGGGCTTATGCACTCCACTCGTAAACGAGCGTTAGAGCTTTTTGAGCGAGCGAAGCCTTCTGGAGCTTCCCCTTCCCTCACCCGAGAATTGCATTTCCGCTTGACTTCCCGGTTTAGTTGGTTTGGAGGATTAATTGATTGGATACCCAATCCGCATAATCTTTCAAAGTCACCGCTTCTACGATGATAGGCGTAAAGGCATGATTAGTTCCATGAATCTCCTTTGACCGACCATAGTAAACTCCTTGTCGTTGTACCGAGATGGAGGTAAGATTTGAACGACCAGTGCACAAAGATCACATTTGACACCGAGGAAGGTACAACCCAACTATGAGGTACATCACGGGTGTTACAATCATACGTAGATGAGTTTTGGCTGGTACAACCACTCTATTGTCAACTTCTAATAAACGTGATTAACCCAATCGGATCATCTTCCGAATCGTATAACTGTCAAAAGTGAGTGATTGTTCATCGGAACTGTTATAGTCTGAATACTCATAAGGTTGGGTCGACGCCCGCCTCCCCCCAAACTTGACTTGCAAGTTTCCCCGCAAAAAGCTCTCCATGCCTACTCTTATTTACCATTTTATAGTACATATTTATAAACCAATTGCATCTCTGGTAACTCTGAAATTACTTGAATCAGTATTGCTATGAGATCCCCTCTCCAGTACTGCATGTTCCCTTGCCGCTCTAGTTGGTTTACTCCCGGAGACATGATTAGTACCACCAGAGCTTGAATCAATCATTCCATCCCCAACTCCTACATCAGAAACAACACTGATAAAAAACTCTTCCATTCTATCTATGGTAGATAAAGGAGCTTCAAAGCTGTAGCCATCCTCATGGCCTTTTCACCCTACAGCCATTGCACTTTTTATATTAAATGAAATAGTTTGTTTTCTCGCTCTTAACTCGAAAGTACTAACTAAATAGGGGCACAGAGAAATAAAGAAGTGTGGGGGAGAAGCAGCCGAGCTCATTCCCTTCCATTCCTGCTCTATAGTAGGGGTTATGTCCCCCTTTCCTAGTGAGAGCAATATGCAACGCTGCTATGAATAGAGATAGTGCCCTATTGTCAGGACCCCGATTCCAAGTCACATCGATCTAGCCGGTAACACCTCATATCACTTTGCGGCCTCACGCACGGTATTCCCACGGGTGTCGCCTTACCATGGCCCGACCGCTTATGCCTTTTTGGCTCACGTATATGATAGTGTCGCTAGCATCCATATGACAGAGAACTGGGCCGACATGGCTAGTCGTGAACCCAAAGCGGCGCTTAACCTATGGGGACAGGCATACATGAATCACATCGAGCATGTCGGTCATCAACGTATAAATTCGGGCTGTAGCACTTTGGGCTATGAGGACTCGGTATCCCGGCTGTAGCAGGCTAGGCAGGACTCCGAATAACACCGCGTGACATTTCCCGAAGGGACGGACATAGGAACGAAGTGAAACACATGCCGCCGATCAAGTGTCCAAGCGGTAGTCTTTGGGCTAGCAGGACTCCGGTGAACCGGTCAGAAGCGGACTACTATCGCTCAGAAGCACGAGACTACATTTCCCCATATGAGAGGCTGCCAAGGATAAACAACTAGTTTGTCGGGTTCCACACATACCAAGCATTTCAAACATACACACAATATGCTCAATATGTGTAGATACAACATGGCATCACAACATAACTCTACGACTCAAATATTTACTCATTAGGCTCTGAGGAGCGAGATATTACAAACATGGGTCTCATGACCCAACACTCAGAGCATACAAGTCAAAACACAAATGGAAGCTAAACATGTCTGAGTACGCATAACTATAAATGAAATAAGGCCGAGAAGCCCGACTATCTACCAGATCTCCGCCGAGGGCACAAGATCAGAAATGAGGTAACAAGCTAAACGTCAAGTCCAAGCGGAACTACTAAGCGAGACCGACGCCTCTCCGCAAAAACATAAAATAAGCAAACGTGAGTACAAACGTACTCAACAAGACTTACATCGTAACTAACTACATATGCATCATTATCAATAAAGGGGTGGTGGAGTTTGACCGCAGCAAGCCAGCTTTGACTCGGTGGCTATCACGAACTACATCGCAAGTAACTCTTTTGAGGTGGGCACACGAGTCCACATATTCACAATATCAATACACCACTATGGATCCGCTCCCGTCTCTCTACGAGAACGCCATCCATAGAACTCACGCTTATCTTGCGCATTTTCAGAGTATCCACTTTCACTTGTCTATGAACTGTTATAGGCAACCCAGAAGTCCTTCTCCGTGGACACGACTATTCGAATAGATCATATTAACCCTGCAGGGGTGTACTTCTTCACACACGCTCACCACTTACCGCCGTTTACACGACATGTACTCGGCAACCTTCAAGCCGGAAGCCCAACGTGGGTGTCGGCCACGGCCTACCTAAACACTCAAGTCCCTAGTCCGGGTTTATCGCCTATTCGGGTTCCATCCGCAGGGAGTCCGGCCGAGGTTTCCCATACAGCCCCGAACGATGTGTGCAGGGTTCCCGAGACACCAAACGGGCGAATCGGTACACCAGGCCACGGTGCCTACCGCAACACAACCCACCCCTAAGGTCAGCGTTGCATGCGGCCCCAAAGATACTACAAACACCAAAACTACTTGCAACTCCCTTGACCGAGGACAAGGGTGGTTAAGAAGCCGAGAGTCAATTAAGGATCCCAATGTGTGGTAGTAACTGTTTCATGGATCACAAAATGAACTCAGGTTCGAGGACGGCTGCAATGAGACAACCCACCATGTACTCCTACATGGCCTCTCACCGCTACCTTTACCAAATCGTGTTCACACCCTTAGCTCACACACGCAGAGGACATGTTCACACACCTCCGATTCATCCCCGATGAATCGGACCGACTCAACTCTAAGCAGTAGAGGCATGACAAACAAGCATGAATGAGTAGGCACAACAGGCTCAAACAACTCCTACTCATGCTAGTGGGTTTCATCTAATTGCTGTGGAATGACAGGTCATGCAGAGGATAAAGGGGTTCAGCTATCGCAGCAAGTAACACATGAGTCGTTGTTGTCCTAATGCAGTAAAATATAGCAGGAGCGAGAGTGGGATTATATCGGAATGAACAAGGGGTTTTGCTTGCACGCACTTCGAAGATAATATAGTTCTTCATCGGTGTCATCGAACAATCGCTTAACGTCGCTCACCGAGAGGGCAAACACCGGCAAATGAGAAAGAACACAATCAATGCAATGCATGTTCACATGAATGACATGTCATGTTAAGGTACTGAGTTCACCTAATGCAATATCTAGCCAAGTTAATTGAAGTGGAACTCAAACAAGAACAAAGTCCAACTCCAAATGTTATTTCATAAATTACCCTAATCATGATTCATCCTATTCAGTGAGGTTAACTTGTTCAATCATGCATGAAAGTGCCATAAACAGATTCTTCATATTTTTCTGATCATTTTTCATATATAAATTATTTAATTTGGAGTTACGGTTGAATTTCTATGAATTTTCAAAGTTTGGGGTATTTTCTGAAATTTCCAGAATTAAATTAAATCCAGAAAAGGCATTATCTTGCGACTGACGTCGGTGACGTCGATGGTCAACGGAACATGGTACGGGTCAAACCTCGATGGGTCCAGCGTGTCGATGTAATTAGTTTAACTAAAAATTATTTAAAACTAATCCTAAATAGTTAGTGGGCCCCACATCATAGGCTCAACAGGAGGTCAACCAGGCCCACTCATGGTCAAAGTCAAAGTCATTTGCGGCGTTTAGGGCCAATGAGCCAACGCGGCGGCGAGTGGTTTAGCCACTCCGGCGACCAAATGGGCCGGAGGGCATCTAGGTGGAGCTGGGATGAGCCAAGCTCTTGGTGGAGTCGGTTGAGCTCGGGCGGTCGGAATCGGGCGGCGGCGACCTAGGCGTGCCGGAGCTCGGGTGAGCTCAGGCTCGACGCTGCGGTGCACGAGCAAGCGGGCTGAGGCGCTAGTGGTGGCCTACGTGAAGCGGTGAGTGCGATGGGCGCTAGCCTGGGACCAAATGGTCATCGAGCAGCGCCCGGCGGCAGCAGCGGAGGTGAGCCGGCTTCAATGGCGGCGGCGGCTACGAGGCGAGAATGACGCGGAGAAGAGAGGGATCGACGCAGTAGCTCACAGCGTCCGATGGCGCTGCCGGCGAGGTCGGGACGGTCCGGAGCCGATTTAATCGGGCGACGGCATCGGGTCCGCGGAGGGGAAAAGCGTAGGGGCGGCGCTTCGGGGCTTCTCCGGTCGCGTGTGACGGTGGGGAGGGCGAGGCGGCACGGCGGAGCTCTTGAGCTGGTCGGGGAGGCAAGGGAAGGCGGTGGCGCGACAGCGGCGACGGTGGCGGCAGGGCCGCTTCGGGTGCGTCTTGAGTGAGAGAAGCGAGAGGAGGAGAGGCCACGATGAGGAGAGAGAGGTCGGGGGTGCATGGCGCCTGGGGAGGCGCCCAGAGCGTCGGGGAGGAGAGCGACAAGCAGAGGTGGCTCGGCGCGTGCATGCGGTGGCCACACGCCTCGCGTCCTTCTGGCGCGAGGTGGGAGACGGTGGCGGTTCGGTGGGCTGGGCCGCTGGAGTTGGGCCAGGTGGGCTGAGAGGTGAGCGCTAGGTAGGGTTTCTCTCCTCTCCTTTTTCTATTTATTTCAGTTTTCTATTATTCTGTAATTTTCAGGGCTTTATTAAAAATATCCAGGCACTTTCAAAAATCACCAAACTGTGCATGCCCAATGTATAGAATATATCTAACATGGAACATTTCAGATTATGAGTATTTGGACATTTAAAATATTTTATAGAATTTAAATGTCCAAATTCAAATACTTATGATTTAATTCAAAGATCCAAATGTCATGGAAAATGTGCAACATCTCTGGTTACTGTTTCCAGCATTTTTCCAAAAATGGTGAACATTTTTGAAGGCCATTTGGGTTCACTGAAAAATATTTTTGGTTGAGCCTATTTGAATTCCTTTAATGCTAGGGTTTAGGCAATCCCCATTTCAAATTTCATGAAAATTAAACATGATGCATGGATGCAATGCCACTAGTTACAAGCAAGCTCTAGGGCTGTGACA